>OY725201.1:942817-1556432 GCA_963241965.1 Tortrix viridana
GGGGCCCCCATACAAGAAACGTGATTTTATTCGGCCTTTTTTGCTCGAACCTCTGTTAGGTTCTGTATCTTGTCTTGTACGATGGTACGGAACCCTTCGTGTGCGAGTCCGACTCGCACTTGGCCGTTTTTTAAAATATATAATTTTAGGACTAAACGTTAATAGGCATTTAATATTTAATATTCTGGTACAACATACGTGACGTTCTCAATATAAAGGGACCTTATGGAGGAAGGCAGTTACGCTCTTCTTATTCTTGTAACTATACGAATACTATGGTAACAGTTCTAGAAACGGCGTAACCGCCTGCCTCCATAAGGTCCCTTTATATTGAAAACGTCACTACGTTTAAGTAGCAATTGCCCGCGACTAACTTCGTCCGCGTAGAAGTAGTTTATCGCTGCTTCCTGGGAAACTACAATTTTCCGGGTTAAAAGGCATACTATGTCCTTTCCCGGGACATAAAGCCGACGTCAAATTTCATCCAGGGCGGCTAGCATAAGTTGCCCGCGATTTGTATGTCGCTCGGTAACCTCTCTCTACCTAGTAGTTAACGAAAGAGACGCACTGAGCGAGAAAATACAACTTGTGCTAGCCGTACTGATTTTTACAGTTATTCGTTACCCCGTTGCTCAATAGATGGCGCTAAGCGTCAATGACAATTCAAAATTATTTGAGAACTTTTTATTGTGTTTTCAATCCACTACGCCGCGCCTCGCTAACCGCTAATTGACGTTGCACGGCTGCGTCAATGTATAAAAAAGTAATGTGGTCGTCACGGATCGTCGTGGTCCTCTTAAAAACTTCGGTTTGTACTGGCCTCACCGACTTTATCTGAACCGAAAGACTATAAATGCGCTGTACGAGTCTGTTTCTACTGGTTAGTTCCATAACTGCTCAACAGATGGCGCTACCTGTCGATTAGATCGCGCCTCCGTTGTAAGTATTCAGATTCTATGAATGGGGAATTTCAAAAAAACAGCACAAATTTCACTTTTTCTTCAGATTTGGGAAAGAAATTGCACGTTGGTTGGGACCACTATTCTGAACAAGAAAAATAGAAATTCCTGATATGTCTATGTCCCCAAAAAGATGTATGGAATTGTCCGTTTTATTACCAATAAATGTATTGAATTTAGGTAATAAAACTCCCCGAATAATTTGATTGGTCATTTGTGATGTTCTCGATATAAACGGACCTTATGGAGGAAAGGCAGTTACGCTCTTCTTATTTTTGTAACTATACGAATACTATACTATGGTAACAGTTCTAAAAACGGCGTAACCGCCTGCCTCCATAAGGTCCCTTTATATTGCGAACATTTATATTATGACATTCCCGAATTTTGACATTAAGATTACGATACTTTTTGAATATCGCAGACAAGAAATTAGTAGGAAGGGCGAAAATATTCATACTAATCCGCCAAAACGCTGATTTTTAGACGTTCATATTTTTTAATCAAAATAATCAAATACGAGTGTCCCCACTCAATGGCCCTCATTTGTAAGCGAGATCACCGCGGGACTTACGTTGCATCATTCTCACTGATCATATATATAGTGATCATAGTAATCATCGACTGCCTGTTTTTGTATTTTGAATTAAAATTGGGAACCATTTCAGTACTTACCACGAACAAATGTCGCGTCGCGTGTACCTACAATTATAATTGTGTTAACTAAAATTAATAAACACGAGACCCTGACTTGTGTTGTTTTGTTTTATTATTTTAGTCTTTGGTTCGACAAACGCGTAATAAATAACCTACATATTTATTTACATAAAGAAACTTCAAAGGCGTTCTCTGTTAATTCAATTTTGTTCACAAGCACGCTCGCGCCCAGAAATACCTCCAAAGGATTTCGAATTTCGAACATCTAAATACATGCACAAAACGAATGGCTCACATTTGTCTCCCTGCGTGCGACGCGGCTTTATTTAAAAAAAGAACACATTTTTAAGTTCAAAATAAAAAAAAACGCGGCTGTTTTGTTTCTCTTGCATTCAGATAAAACGATCGGTGTCCCCTATCCCTTTCTAAAACCATCGGATAAAGCGGGACGCGAGCACGGATTTGTTTTTTTCTAACCGGCCAGTTATGAGAGCTGTCTTTGCGAGCGATCATAAAGAATTTAAAAATGATATTACTAAGATGTTCGACTTTTTGGATGTTTACTTTGATGCCTCGGTCCTTTTTTTTGTAGGGTTTAAGAAATTTCTTTGACATCCGGGTGTCCTTTGTGATAAAAATCTATTTTTATTAATAAAAAAATCTGTTTGATATTATCTTGAATGTTTAAGATGAGGTATGGTGGCTGGGGCACATTTTATTTGGGAAATACATTTGTTTTCGGCTTTGTTTTGAAAGAGGGTTTGCGTGGGTTATTTAAAATCTCAACATAAATAAAGAATTAAGTAAGTCTGTCTCTTGGTAGTGTCCCTGCCTACGAAGCTAGCGGTCCCGGGTTCCAATCTCGTTATGGGCAAAGATTTATGTGGCGACCGCAAGTATTTGTTGCTAAGTCATGGATGCTTCGTATGTATCTCTCTAATACGAGTATGTTTATCGTTGACCTATACCTAGTACAAGTTTTGGGACTAGGTCAATTTATGTGAGATTGCCCCCTGATATTAATTAATTAACTTATTATAGAATAAGGGCCGTGAATCATTGTGTTGGTTTATCTCTTAACGCAAATAACCCAACCCTCGTGTCACTTACTTACTTATTTGTAACTTAATTGCCAAATAATTTAACTTTACTGACCTTTTTAAATCAATAAAGCATAATTTTAAATAAAAAAAAGAATTCTTATTTATCAAGGTAATTTACAATTTCAACTCATTAACACAAAGATCAAAATTAAACACGCCATTTTTTTACTTAGTAAACATATTCTATGCCTAGCCTTGATTATGTTCATAGTAAATTGACTCGATAAGTAGCCAATTGGTATTGAATGTATATTTGCGCATGCGCTTGCTGTTAAAAACAGAATAAGCAAACAAATAAATAATATCGCTGCGTGGTGCAAACACGTTCGGCGAATAAATGAGAGATATTTGTGACGTTGACCGTGACCCTATGGAGGAAGGCAGTAACGCTCTTCTTATTCTTGTAACTATACGAATACTATGGTAACAGTTCTAAAAACGGCGTAACCGCCTGCCTCCATAAGGTCCCTTTATATTGAGAACGTCACATTTTTTTTATGGTAAAGAAGCCAAACGAGCACAAAGGAGTCACCTGGACGGCTAGCACAAGTGGTCCGCTCGGATCTCCCTTTCCAACTACTCTGTAATGATAAAGAGGCACTGAGGGACAAGTGAGAAATCTGGTAGGTGACCTTAAACAGTTCACTTTTCAATCCGTTGTCGAGTTATTAACCGCCGAGCTTAAGTTGTCCCGTCTCGTGTAAAATTTGACAGGTGCTACGGAAATTAATACATCCATTCCATATTCTAACGTAAGACTTAACACTTAAGGTTTGAAATAAAAGTGTCTCGTCCTGACTTTTACGTACTAAGTACCTTTCATTACTAAGCGACTATTGTGATTTTCACATTTTTATAGCGATTTTATCAAGACGGGACACTTTTATTTTAAACCTTAAGCGTTAAGTCTTACGTTAGAATATGGAATAGGTGTATTCATTTTTAATTTGGTCGCCGGTCTTGACGACATGACCCTTTACACTGCCATACGTGTTTACAAGTACGCGGGGCAACTTAAGTTTGCCGGTTAATAGGTACTTAACTGTCGACTTATAAAGCGAGCTGTTTAATGATAGATCGCCCGGCATCGTGTCCTGCTGGAAGCTCTTCTGGAAGGACGGGTTAAAGTCCTGCCGGAAGGTTACCGCAAGTCCTGCTAGCAGTACGTAGTTTGTATGAAATATCGTCTGGTCCTTCCAGCAGTACCATGACCTTGAACTTTAAAAGAGTACCAGCCAGAAATCGTAAACACTTGGTCGGTGTTTAATATAATAAAACTTAAGTTTTTAATAATAAATGTTTTATTAAATCAGTAATGCCAGTGTACTCTCATCACACCACACATAAACTATACAATTGACATAGGAAATTTAAATTGACGACTTTGGTAATATTCTAGCCTAGCAGTTTTTATTATAGCCTAGTAGGTACATATCTATTTAAAAATTGCACATACACATTAATAATAGGTACTAATACACAACACTTTAAGCTTGAGCTTGTGGCTTTTATAAAGCCCTAGCGGAATACAAGGCATTATAATTATCCCCAAAATGTTGATGATTCCATGCGTTTTCGGTGCCCGGCGCGTCGAAACAAGTCGCGCTGCCCCCGGTATACTCATGCGCCATCGCGGCTCAACTGAAGAGTAACCATGCTAAGTAAATATTATCTATTGTCCGTGAAAGGGACAGAAATACTCTATTTTTTCGTACAAATTTCAACTTTTCACCTCAACTAAATAAGGAACTGTGACCTAAAAAAGTTGCGTCCTTCCGGAAGTACTTAAAGTCCTGCTAGCAGGACTCCGGGCGATCTATCATTAAGACTCTAATGGTAAGTGACTTAAAGCTCAGTTCTCCTGGAACAATAGGGATGATGATGACTATTTTTTTCTTTGCCGATCAGGTAGATTATCAAAAAGTATTGGACACGTATTTTTTCTTGGTACAATTTTTACACAGAAGCGACATCACGAGCCCTCACTCCCGAATTTTGTCGCGCTTTCTTTGTCATCTTTTGTTTGATTGACAAAAAAATATGTGTCCAATATTTTTTGATAATCTAACTGACGGAATAAATAGAATTTCGTTTTATTTACCCGGTCATCATTCCTATTAAGGCCAACAGAAAAATATCTCTCGTTGAATGTTTTACAGAATTCGCACATTATTTGGTCGCACGCGCATTACTGTATTATTTATGTTTCCATGAAAACTGATTTCAATTAAGTATATCATTCTGTTTATCGCCTATATTTTAGGGCATAATATAAATAAAGGCAACAATTAAAAGTACATTGAATTATTAACTCTATTACCGGTATATTAAAATTTAAATTATGATGGAGTCGCGACGCGCCCTCGCTTTGCCTCAGTAAAATAAGTTGAAATATGTGACGTTCTCAATATAAAGGGACCTTATGGAGGAAGGCAGTTAAGCTCTTCTTATTCTTGTAACTATACGAATACTATGGTAACAGTTGTAAAAACGGCGTAACCGCCTGCCTCCATAAGGTCCCTTTATATTGAGAACGTCACATATAGCCTAGCAGCTTTTGCCCGCGACTCCGTCCGCGTAGAAGTCTTTTATTTCTATTCCCTCTGGAACTATCAAGTATTGCGGGATAAAAAGTAGTATAGATGAAATAAAATCAAGGTGTAGCAATTGCTACATGACATGATGATGAATTGCTTACGACATGATGTAGTATTGTGTCTAATTAGACACAATACTACATCATGTCGTAAGAATTCTTTCAGATTGTGTTAAGTCGCGTCCTCAGAGAATTCTTACCCGAGCATTTTTAAACGAACAATAATTTCAATAATTTGTAAGCTTTGTATTGTACGCTCGGCTCAAAGCCCACACCACTCGAATGTTCGACGCCGAATGCTCATTACACGCGAATGCTCTCAGTGGGGACGCTCCTTTATGTCACCAAGACCACTCTATCAGAGTGTATCGACTAATAACCTAACCGAGTTAAAAACCCCCGATATCAGCGCCTAAAAACCTTCTGAGCAATGAGCGAAACCTTTAACGGGCTCCAAGCACGTACATTTTCACTGGAGGGACTTCGTCACTAGAAGATTTCAAGAATTAAAAAATCAGATCCCCTCAACTAGAAAAGAGCTGATGATCTTCAAACGGCTGAACAGATTTTCATGAAACATGGCTAAGAACACTCGGGATGTAATTATCTATGACACAAAAAAAACTAAACGAAAATCGGTCCATCCGTTTGGGAGCTACGATACCACAGACAGATACACAGATACACAGACAGACACGTTAAACTTATAACACCCCTCTCTTTTTGCGTCGGGGGTTAAAAAGAAAGATAGAGAGAGAGATTACGTCATTTTTACAGTACCATATTGGCCCAGAAACACTATTAGGGTCGTTTTCAAAAAAATTGTATTGCCCTTAACTATTTAAGGGCTTAATTAAAACAAAACTTAATTGATTCCTTTGACTAACTTTCGTTACACAAAGGACGCGATCGTGATTTTGTTCTAATTAAGCCTTTAACCACAGATTACCTTACTTCGTAACAGATACACCACTCCGCAAAGTACATCCGGTATTAGCCTACCGTTTTCTGACCTTTGGACACCTGTGGAACGGACTAATCGAAACGGGCTGCCAGCGATGTTGCCTCGCCGCGCCGGCACGCATTCAAGTGTGACTGTGATCATTGACGTACTACTCAATGTTATTTAATATTGGTTTAATTTTATTCGTGAAGTTGAAGTTGTATATTATTAGGTATTAGCGTTAGTGTAGTAGTTAAGTTCAAAATGGTGAATCATGCAGCATATACCTATTAGATCAATTGGATTTAGGTTTTTATTTTTGCTTGTACAACATATTTTTTACTTTGGGTTTCATGGTTATTTAGATAGTTTTCTATGTTTTCATTCTATAGTTTTACATTCAACGACGTTTTACACACATTTTATCGTAACCACGTTGTTTTGCTTACATGTGAATATGCATAGAAGATACCCCCCAAAAAAACTTATTTTATTAGCCGCTTTGTGCGCACGAAAGTATTTTATTTTATTTTTATCGTAATGTTGACAACCCTAATTTGATCGTGACGTCGCAATTGATGCACTTAGCGCGAGCGCTTAAGGTCCCTTCTAGCGCGCACGCGCGCAGTACACGTATTAATTAACAAACATAAGTATAAAAAGCTATATGCGCGTTCAAATTGTAGGTTTTATCATTTTCTATGAGAGTGGTGGTGGCCTGCTTTAACTATGTACAATTGTGACGTTCTCAATACAAAGGGACCTAATGGAGGCAGGCGGTTACGCCGTTTTTAGAAATGTTACCATAGTACTCGTATAGTTACAAGAATAAGAAGAGCGTAACTGCCTTCATCGATAATGTCCCTTTATATTGAGAACGTAACAATTTTTTTGTCAACAACCCCGGAGTCAAATTGGTTGGCCATAGCTACACAATGTCAATGACTTCTTTTGCATGGCCGCGACCAAAGTATTTTTTTTTAAATACAGCCATATTTTAATAAATGTTGCTAACAAAAGGAGCCATAACCATTTTAAAACCCTTTTAAAACATACAATGTTATGACTTATTTTGGTCGCACTGCGAGATTAAATTATGTATAATTGTGACATTCTCAATATAAAGGGACCTTATGGAGGAAGGCAGTTACGCTCTTCTTATTCTTGTAACTATACGAATACTATGGTAACAGTTCCTTCACTTTTGCGATGTTAACTTCAGTTGCAGACGTTGATGGCCTACCAGAGCGAGGCAAATCTTCCATCACATCTCGACCGCTTTTGAACGCTTTGTACCACTCATAAACACGTGTTTTTGATAAAGTCGAATCACCGTAAGCCTTCTGTAACATTTTCAGTGACTCCGAACACGAAATTCCATTGGCGATGCAAAATTTAAGACAAACTCTTTGTTCAATGTTTTTGTCCATTATGAAATTCGCAATACACACTAGATATGATATAACTAAAAACAGCACTGTATTTAATATAAATAACAGATGCAACTCAAACTCCGCGCCAAAATAGAAAACAGTTGTGCCAATCTAACAACAACAAAAAAAACAAAAATTTGAATTTGGAACCATAAACAAATCATCCATTCCCGATACTTTGTTGACTGAATGTACATTTGACATTATGTTCGCTTAATTTTAATTTAGTTATAAGGACTAATTTGTATGCCACTAAAGGCTGAGCGGCTGTACTGTATGACATAAATAATAAGACCATGATGTAACCCGTTCAATGCAAATAAATTATTTCATTTCATTTCATAAAAACGGCGTAACCGCCTGCCTCCATAAGGTCCCTTTATATTGAGAACGTCATAATTTAGTACTAAAAGAACAAGATTTCCTTTTTTGGTTCGAAATGCATCCTTACGGGAACCGCTCAAAGGTCAATAGTGCATTATGTTGTTTGATGCAATTTGTTGCATATTGCACGAGACATGCACACGAAGGGTAACTACCTTAAACATTGGAAATAGCAAATTCGACGCAATGGAGACACATTTATTATTGGAAAAAAAATACTGCATGATATCACCAATTGTCCGCACGGCAATCGTAAAAAAGTTATTATGCGGGCAATGTGGGCTTCTAAGTGGTACCCACATGTGGGATTGCGGTCAATCGTGCTTGGACACATTTGAAATAAGTACTGACCAGTGGCATTAAACATTTCCCAAAATATGTGACGTTCTCAATATAAAGGCACCTTATGGAGGCAGGTGGTTACGCCGTTTTTGGAACTGTTACCATAATATTCGTATAGTTACAAGAATAAGAAGAGCGTAACTGCCTTCCTCCATAAGGTCCCTTTATATTGAGAACGTCACATATAAGCTGTTATATTTTTGCTGCCCCCCTTACTTCTACAATAGGGTATATGCATGATTTTTTTTGCTTTAATAAAAAATCATTCAGGTTACAAGCAGTAAAGAAAAAATATTTTTCGAATAACTATAAAAATTACCATGGTATACGCCATAAAAAAGAATGATAAATAGAAACCCTCATCCGCAGAATGCTCTGTTGCACGGCTTGACCGAATTGTATACCAAATTGTTAATAGACATAGGTGCAGTCACGTCTAATAATATTACTCGCTTGTTTAGACCTATAGTAATACGGTACTTTCCTCATGGCAAATCAGCAATTGTAAGTTATTTAGTAGCTATAAATAGGTAGATACAGCTTAGTACAGTGTAATGTTCCCTTGTAACTCGCTGAAATGTAACCGAGAGCTGGTGCAGGCTGAAAACCAGCGCTGTGCAGCTGACCCAGCTCGCAGCTTATGCTGAGACCTGAGCCTATTGTCACAAAGTTTATATATGTATTAGTTAACAATATGTGTTATAATGCCGTGTATATTTTTTCTATGTCTAAATCATTATTTAATTTTTAATTTTTTAATTTTTTTAAAGATTTGTTTCTATCTCTTTCTAGCAAAACAGAATTTGACATAAACTTTATATGGCCGTAGCGCACGCTGACGTCAGTTCATGTCGGATCTCTCTGTCTATTTAGTAGGTTTTAAATGCTTATATGTGACGTTCTCAATATAAAGGGACCTTATTGCGGACGGCAGTTACGCTCTTCTTATTATTGTAACTATACGAATACTATGGTAACAGTTCTAAAAACGGCGTAACTGCCTGCCTCCATTTAAGGTAAGGGACCTTATATTGAGAACGTCATATATTATCCGTAATTTTTGGCCGATTTTAATTTCACTTTTTGCCATCTCTTTTACGGTATTTTCATATTTTGTTCAGAAATGCGATAAAAAAAATCGTACATATTCCTGAAGACGTGAGTGGATTAAGGGGGTATGTCTGAAGAGGTTGCGAGGTAAATTGCGACTTAACACCTTCATTTAAGTCATAAAAATGTACATCGAAAAAAGTGACATACCTCCTTCATCACTCAAGTCTTCGTTTGGCAGTTCCTACATTATTTTCCAATCACTCTTCCTTCTGCAAGACATCAGAAATCAGAGATTTCTGTAAGACCACTTCCCATCAGGTGTGTCTGCCTGTTTGTCTGTCAAGGGCAATAAAAAAACCATTTTTTCCCGCTACAAAAAGTATGTGTTAATCCAGGATTGTAATGCAGTTAGCGTTTGCAATTAGCGTTGCCATTACAACAGTTTTGTAACGATTATTACAACATCATGTTTTTTGACTCATTCTTATAGTGCTCACGGTAACAAAATCTAAAAACTCTTTTTTTCTCCATTGACTGACCCTGTTGAGAATAGTTAGTCATAGCTGACATGTTTTTTGGCTCCCGGGGTGGCGGACAGACGGACGGACTCATACCGCCCCCGGACAAAGCGATACGAATTAAGGGGAAGGAGCAATGATAACGTATTTTTACGGAAGCTCTTTATTTGAGTTAAATAAGACTGCAGTCTTACAAAAACTGTATTGGGAAATTATCATTTTTTTTAAAAGGTATTGAATTTGATTGAAATTCTCAAATGTAATCTATTAACTCTGTCTTCGTTATTTAAATGCGTGTGTATTTTGTCGTTATGGCAGTATTTGTGACGTTCTCAATATAAAGGGACCTTATGGAGGCAGGCGGTTACGCCGTTTTTAGAACTGTTAACATAGTATTCGTATAGTTACAAGAATAAGAAGAGCGTAACTGCTTTCCTCCATAAGGTCCCTTTATATTGTGAACGTTACTTTTGATTAATAATAAACTTTATCATATTTATATTACATTGCGTAAATATACAATGATGCTCTGTTAACTTGGGTTAAGACTTGATCAATTCTGCGCTGCAGAATTTAATATGCAGTAAATGTAAATCGGCCATTTTAGATTGATCTCCAACTTTGAACAACTGGGAATCTGTATGATATCAAGATATGGTGGACGTGGTGCACTTACTCCGTTTTAAATTTGTTTGAGATTGTCCCCTGATATTTATTTTATTTATTATTAACTCCGATGTAAAACAGGACCCCTAGAATGCAAGCACGAGAATAAAATTGATAGGTGTTGGAAATTAACATCTATTCCATATTCTAACGTAAGACTTAACGCTTAAGGTTTATAATAAAAGTGTTCCGTCTTGATAAAATCGTTAGAAAAATGTGAAAATCGCAGTAGTCGCTTAGTAATAAAAGGTAATAAAAGTCTGGACGAGACACTAGTCGGTAACTAAAGTAATATGTAAAGTTCTGGTTCTGTGCATAGGGACCCGTGTTACAGGACCCGGTTCCGCATTAGGAGAGTTATTATTATTATTATTAATAATAATAATAATCCAGCCTATATACGTCCCACTGCTGGGCACAGGCCTCCACTCACAATGAGAGGGTTCGGGCTATAGTTCCCACGCGGGCCCAGTGCGGATTGGGAACTTCGCACACACCGTCAAATTGCTTTGCAAGTGTGTGCAGGTTTCCTTCACCGAGAAGCTCATGGTAAATTTACAAATTATATTTCGCACATAAATTCCGAAAAACTTAGAGGTGCGAGCCCGGGTTCGAACCCACGACCCTTTGCCTATTATCCTTATTTATTTATTCACTAGTGTTTCTTAATTTTTTAATGTGTGCGCATGCATGTTAGTGGAAAAATACTTGTACCTACATTATTATGAGAACAAGCTGGCGTCGCCTTAAGGGCCCGATGTAGACATTCCGCGGCCGGAATGCGCAGGCGGCTCTTAATGACCCGCTTGTCCGCGACACATGTAGCGCAGGCGCAGACACGGGGATATTTGCTTTGTGACAACCCTAGATAAAACTTTACAAGGTTAAATTTACATTTTGTACGCTGTCTGGTTTACTTGATGCCATCATTTTTGGTTAGCTGGAAGAGATCTCCTAAAAGAATAGGTTCGCCTTTGTAGTTTTACATCCTTGTTTTAAAATGAATGTATTTTGTTTTGTTTTGTTTTTTAGCACAATAAAGTGTTTACATACATAAAAGTTTTGACTTTTGACAACTTTAGATTATGATGGCCGTGTTTGTCGAAGTGGAATAAAACATGTCATTTTTTGATAGTATGTGAGCGAGAGGGACAGAGACTTTATATACATTATCCATCACGATAAATGCGACTATTATATAGGGTGTTAGGTAATGAGTGGATAAACCGTGAACTGCTGATAGGGGGCACTTAGGTCGTTCTAATAATGATAAATGAGGTTTAGTAAAAGTGCCACGGTTTTCGAGATATTTGGACTTTTTTAATTTTTTAGGAAATTGACACCCTTACTCGATTTTTTGGTTGTGGTTAGTGTACTAAGATGTTTTTTTTTATTTTCTTTTTAGCTTATTATTGTTAAATAGTTGTGTTATGCGATAAACATTACCATTTTGGCGTAACTACCGCGGTTTAATTAAAAAAAAATCGCAAACTTGAATTTTGCATCTTCGATAGAACATTTACCAAATTTTGAGCTCTTGCAGTGAAAAAAAAAATTACTATCACATGGTAGCCAATGAGCTAAAAAACATGCCCATTTAATAGAGATTTTAAAACAGTAAACATCTTTTTATTTAAATATTAGAATAAAAAACAACATCAGTTTTCCGCAATCGATTCGATTATTTCCTGTGATTATTTCATATTAAATTTGTGCTCCACAATTCCAAAGCGTACCTAATTATGACAAACTTTTCCTTGCGAAAATAAAAATACTGGCCACTAATTTTGTGAAACTTTTTATTGAAAAAAGTAAAGATTTGTGATCCGAGCGAAGCTTTACAACTTTTTTGTTGTAATAATAACGATACCGGGCACTAACTACTTTTTTAATGCCATTTATTCGAAAGTTAAAAAATATCCCGACAGCTTTTTATTCTTTTAATAAGCTTAATAACATGCCTATTTAATAGAGATTTTATAACAGTAAACATTTATTGGTTTTGATAAATAAAACTTGAAAAAGTAGGTATTGGAGTAGCAAAGAAGCCGGTTTTTCTAATGAATGATTTAACTAATGCTATCTGTGAAATAAAAAAACATAAAAAGGAAATGTTTTAATAAAGTTAAGTTAAATAATGTGCTCAAATTGACGTCCACCAGCCCTAATGCAAGCTCTACATCGTCGGATAAAGGAACGCCTGACGAATCTGGTGTATCCAGAGTTCCCTATTTCTTGAGCAGCAATTCTTATTCGCTCTCGTAACCCAGAAAGACTCGTATTGGACGGCTGTACACTTTCTCTTTGAGACAACCCCAATAAAAAAAATCTAAGGGGTTCAAATCCGGTGAACGCGGAGGCCATAGTATTGGGCCTAACCGGCCAATCCATCGTTCTGGGAATGCGGCAGTTAAGTACTGTCGCACTCGTGCTGCGTAATGTGCGGGACAACCGTCTTGTTGTAACCACATTACTTGCCTTAGTGCAAGCGGCACATCTTCCAGAAGGATAGGTAGATCATTTTGAAGAAACTCCAAGTAATTATCTCCATTTAGAGTAGATGGCAGCTCGAAGGGGCCGATCACTTCGCCATTCAAGATACCGGTCCACAAATTTACCTAAATTAATATTTGTAATAGATAGGGGATTCATCGCGGTAAAAAGCATAATTAATTAAACCTTGACGTTTTTATCGTATTACAACAACCGTGAATACCGTGATCATGAGAAGACTTACCTTAAATTGGTACTGAGATCTATCCTATCTCATTAAGTGAGGATTATCTAACTGCCAACTGTGCAGATTGTGTAGATTCATGTAGCCATCTTGACGGCAAGATGATTCGTCCGACCACAGTATCTTGTTAAAAAAGTCTGGGTCTTCACGCATCCGACGCAGCATCACTCGACAAAAAGTTACTCTTAAGGGATAATCTCTAGGCAATAAAACTTGCACACGTTGGACGTGAAATGGGTGTAATTGGTGTACTTTTAATGTAGTATGCACTTTTCATACAGATAAACCCAGGTAATTTGCCATATCACGCACGGATAGAGAAGGATCTGCTTCAACTAGGTCCAAAACATTCTCGTCATCTCCTCGGGTGGGTCTTCCTCCACTTGTTCCACCCACACCCTGACCAAGAATTCTGCCTTCAGTGAACGCATTATGTACTCGATTAAAAATCCGGTAGTCTGGATGGCTAAATTTCGAATAAATGGCATTAAAAAAAGTACTGCCCAGTATTGTTATTATTGCAACAAAAGGGTGTAATGCTTCGCTCGGATCACAAATCGTTACTTTTTTTCAATAAAAGGTTTCATAAAATTAGTGGCCAGTATTTTTATTTTCGCAAGGAAAAGTTTGTCATAATTAGGTACGCTTTGGAATTGTGGAGCACAAATTTAATATGAAATAATCACAGGAAATAATCGAATCGATTGCGGAAAACTGATGTTGTTTTTTATTCTAATATTTAAATAAAAAGATGTTTACTGTTTTAAAATCTCTATTAAATGGGCATGTTTTTTAGCTCATTGGCTACCATGTGATAGTAATTTTTTTTTTCACTGCAAGAGCTCAAAATTTGGTAAATGTTCGATCGAAGATGCAAAATTAAAGTTTGCGATTTTTTTTAAATTAAACCACGGTAATTACGCCAAAATGGTAATGTTTATCGGATAACACAACTATTAAACAATAATAAGCTAAACATAAAATAAAAAAAAAACATTTTAGTACACTAACCACGACCAAAAAATCGAGTAAGGGTGTCAATTTCCTAAAAAATTAAAAAAGTCCAAATATCTCGAAAACCGTGGCACTTTTACTAAACCTCATTTATCATTATTAGAACGACCTAAGTGCCCCCTATCAGCAGTTCACGGTTTATCCACTCATTACCTAACACCCTGTATATATAGCTTGGTAAATGAGTGCTCACAAGGTGTGGAAAGGTCGAGCGCAGGAAATTTGTGACGTTCTCAATATAAAGGGACCTTATGGAGGAAGGCAGTTACGCTCTTCTTATTATTGTAACTATACGAATACTATGGTAACAGTTCTAAAAACGGCGTAACCGCCTGCGGACATGGCGAAACTATAAGAGTTCCTTGTTGACTACGGAACCCTAAAAAAACCGGCCAAGTGCGAGTCTGACCCGCACACGAAGGGTTCCGTACCATCCTACAAGATTGAATACTTTAAATACTTTCGTAAAAGAAATAAGATAGGCGTTATCACAATAATATATGTAAAGTAGTTAATTGTCTAAATTCATTACATCCCTTTTTTTAGGGACCCCCTTTAATTTTTTTATTTAATTTAATTTTTATTATTTGTTTTCATAGTGGCAACAGAGATACACACTCTGTGAAAAGTTCAACAGTCTATCCATTTCGGTTCATGAGATACTGCCCGGCGACAAACAGACGGACGGACGGACGGACAGCGGAGTCTTAGTAACGGGACCCTCGTTTGGCACCCTTCTGGTACGGAACCCTAAAAACGTAACTAAAATCCAAACATATCAATTCTATACTTTTTTTGTGTAAAAGTTGAAATTCCAATGAGTTTTTTCACTTAAATCTATTAGCTTGCACCGAAGTGACAGTCTATGGTTGCTTAGATTCTAGCAATTTTGAACCTCATTACAATACATAAAGGTTAAAAATTAGAAAATACATTTTTCTACTCATCCCGTTAGGGGCATATCTATTGTTTACAAAAACTTTAAATATTTGTGACGTACACAATATAAAGGGACCTTATGGAGGCAGGCGGTTACGCCGTTTCTAGAAATGTTACCATAGTATTCGTACAGTTACAAGAATAAGAAGAGCGTAACTGCCTTCCTCTATAAGGTCCCTTTATATTGAGAACGTCATATTAGTATAACCCACGTATAACCGTAAAAATTTATTAAACGGTATTGCGAATGACTACCGCTAACATGCTAACATTTGAAGGGTAATTTTTTATGGCGGCCATTTTGAATCTTTGTTTGTTTATTATCTATTTGTGAATGTTTACAACAGTTTTAACTGTTTGAAACTACTTACAATAAATATTACTACGTATTTAACATTTCGTCTTATGGTACAGAAATTATTGTACAGGCGAGTATAAAGATGTGTATTGTAACACAAAAGAAGTATAGGTAGGGAAGGTCTATGTCCAGCAGTGGACGTCTTTCGGCTGATATGAAGGTGATGATGTTGATATCAAAATATATCAATAACAAGCACCATAGAATTAAGATTTTTAATATCTAGCTATACATATAAACATTAGCATATGTGACGTTCTCAATATAAAGGGACCTTATGGAAGCAGGCGGTTACGCCGTTTTTAGAACTGTTACCATAGTATTCGTATAGTTACAGGAATAAGAAGAGCGTAACTGCCTTCATCCATAAGGTCCCTTTATATTGAGAACGTCACAAAGCACCCGCTAGAATCGCTACATAGTAAGTTGCACAGTGTGAGGGATGGACTGAAAACCAGCGCTGTGCGAGTTCAATCCTGCCGGAGCGCGCCTACAGCATGCTGGGTACGATTCTTTGCCACATTTTTTCTAGTTAATTAAGTTAAGAGCTCCATGTTTTTTATGTACCTTATGTTTTTTTATTCTTATGTATACTTTTGCTGCTTATTCCAATAGAATATGGGGCGATCTATAAATATGACGTTCTCAATATAAAGGGACCTTATGGAAGCAGGCGGTTACGCCGTTTTTAGAACTGTTACCATAGTATTCGTATAGTTACAAGAATAAGAAGAGCGTAACTGCCTTCCTCCATAAGGTCCCTTTGTATTGAGAACGTCACATTTAATCATTTCTGGATGTAAAATTGCATAATATGTGACGTCACACCAGACGGGGTTGGTCAAATGTGACTATTAGTCACAAGGACGTGGGGATTAAAAAATCATTAAGTGTGACCCCTTAGATGCAAAAGTGTACCTATATGTATTTTTGTTCTCGACTGTACTAACAAATCGTTACTGAATAGTGTAGTAAAAGTTTATTATATAGCGTAGCGGTCCCAGGTTTGATTCTCAGTAACGGCGAATATTTTCGTATGTACTTGTACTATTATCTATTATGTGCCGTTCACACCAGTCTAAAAAATTCTTCGGAACACTCCCCATTGTACAGACGGCATAAGAAAAAAAAAAAAAAAAAAAAACGATTTCTACTCAGGCAGAGTCAAAAGCTAGTTTTAAATAAAATATAAATACCAAAAGGTTGGGTTATGTTTTTAGTTCCACGACTGATTCACAGATGGCCCTACCTGTCTGTTAGATCACGCATGCATTTGTTTCACCAGATTTTATGAACAAATTGAACATCATCTTTTAATACTTGCAAACATACTTATTGTTAAAACGTTTTCTAGTTTAATATGAACACTCTGGCTTAGAGCTTTTTATGACATTTATTTAAACAATTATATTTTGTTTGTTCCTTTGACTTATATGTCACTACCTACCTTTATAACTTTGTTAAAATACACAGGTTATTATATTATTCTATTGTCTAATGTATCTTCAATGCTTACTGCATAATATAGTGGTATAAATAAGTCTTATTTACTAAACCTACACGGTCTTATTACAATAAACTTACTGCCGCACTCAGAGACGTCAATTAAGTTTTAAGTTTCATTAAAGTTGCTGCGTCTTATTCTATTGCTATGGCAAAGAAAGTGACAGCAGCTACTTTAATGAAACTTAAATCTTAATTGACGTCTCTAAGTGCGGCCGTTACCCAAGTAGCACGCAAGCTGTATAAGAGCTTATACAGCCATTATAACTCTAGTTTTAGCTGCATAAGTGCTGTATAAGCTCTTATACAGCTTGCGTGCTGCTTGGGTAGACGCGCCATAGACACGTCTAAAATAAAGGGACCCCATACAAGAAACGTTTTTTTTCAACGTATTTTAATTTTTGTTGTATCTTAAAAACGGTAAAACATACAAGCGTCAAATTTGGTATGATTATAGAACAAACCCTGTAGAATAACAATAAATACTAAAAACCAGTCAAATGTGTACGGAACCCTCAGTGCGCGAGTCCGACTCGCACTTGCCCGGTTTTTTAAACCTGTGGTCAAGAATAAGAAGAGCTTAACTGCCTTCCTCTATAAGGTCCCTTTATATTGAGAACGTCACAATCAATCAATATAATTTAAAATTGCAAATTGCATTTGCCCGCGACTCCGTTCGCGTAGAAGTTATTTAACACTGCTCCCTCGGGAACTGTCCATTTTTTCGGGATAAAAAGTAGCCTATGTGCTATTCCAGGCTATAATCTATCTCTGTGCCAAATTTCATCCAGATCACTTCAGCCGTTCTGGCGTGATTGAGTAACAAACATCCATCCAAACTTTCACATTCATAATATTAAGTAGTATTATTAAGATTTATTTAATTTAGGACTAACACTTTATATAAAATGTGACGTTCTCAATATAAAGGGACCTTATGGAGGCAGGCGGTTACGCCGTTTTTAGAACTGTTACCATAGTAGGTATTCGTATAGTTAAAGAATAAGAAGAGGTTAACTGCCTTCCTCCATAAGGTCCCTTTATATTGAGAACGTCACAAATAGTACCTAATGGGTGTAATTCGCATTCAGTTACTATGCAGCTAATGCAGCCCAAACTAATGAGTTAAAAAGATACAAGACCAATGACGCCATAAGGCGTCGATTTTGTTAAGAAATGGGGCATGATGGTTTTGAATATGTTAATTTATTTTGTACCTAAGTCATCAATCAATGCAATTCGCGGATCATTGTCGACTTGGCAACATTGATCTTTTATAAATCGCTGGATTGGACTTATTTGTGATGTTCTCAATATAAAGGGACCTTATGGAGGAAGGCAGTTAAGCTCTTCTTATTTTTGTAACTATACGAATACTATGGTAACAGATCTAAAAACGGCGTAACCGCTTGCCTCCATAAGGTCCCTTTATATTAAGAATGTCACATTAACGAGTATACTACTTAATATTATAAACCCCGGAGTAGTTTTTCTCAAATGTCTTTCATGTACAGTACAGACTGTACAGATGACCTACTTGCCAACGAAGCTAGCGGTCCCGGGTTCGAATCCCGCTATGGGCAAAACATTTGTGTGATGAGCGCGAGTATTTGTTCCTGAGTCATGGATGTTTTCTATGTATTTAAGTATGTATTTCTCTATATAAGTATTTTTATCGTTGCTTAGTACCCATAGTACAAGCCTAGCTTAGTTTGGGACTAGGTCGATTTGTATGAGATTGTCCCCTCAAATTCATTTATTTATAAATTCATATATATATATATATATATAGATATGATTTATAATACTGGTTAAGATTAAATGTGACGTTCTCAATATAAAGGGACCTTATGGAGGAAGGCAGTTACGCTCTTCTTATTCTTGTAACTATACTAATACTATGGTAACAGTTTTGAAAACGGCGTGAGAACGTCACAAATCTGAATCTGAATTATTTCGCGCTTCTCACTGACTGGTGCATCCAGGCATTTATCAACAGCACAAAAGGCAGGTAATTACGAAAAATGCAGCGGCCATTTTGTTATTTTGATGGAAATGTCACATCATTAATTATGTATTAACAAAAGATTATTAATATTAAAAATTAATGGCCAAAGCGCATTGTGCTTAAATTTAATTTGATTTAAAAGGATCGGTTTTGATTTGACGGAAATAAAATTAAATAAAACCAGGATAATAAAATACAATGTTTGTAGGTAATTAATGGCTGAATTCCTGAAAAGGGCATCTTCTCTAAATTTTGGCCACGGTGAGTGACGTCTCTAAACATTTTTTTTTTGCCAGAGAGGTCCAAAATTCATACGTGTTTGGTAAGGAATTTTCCATACAAATATTTTGGGACCTAGGATATTGTTTAATTATGCATAGTTTCAAGTATGCGAGTATAAATAAAAAAAAGAGTGCTGTCTTCGCCAACAAACCGCTTTGCAGTTTGGCGAAACTATTTGTATTTTTTTTTTTTGCTTTATTATTCAAATAATATAAAAAAAAAAATATTCTGACGTCTGGCTATAAGAAATACATAATTGAATGTATAGAAAACATCCATGACTCAGGAACAAAACTTACGCTGATTACACAAATATTTGCCCATACCGGAATTCGAACCCGGAACCGCTAGCTTCGTGGGCAGGGTCACTGCCAACTAGCTAGGCTAACCGCATCATTCCTTAATGGCTTACAACTAAGGGAATAGCGAATAAAAAATTCTACGCGGACGAAGTCTCAGACAAAAGCTTGTTATATTCATACTATTGACTTGATTTGTGACGTTCTCAATATAAAGGGACCTTATGGAGGCAGGCGGTTACGCCGTTTTTAGAACTGTTACCATAGTATTCGTATAGTTACAAGAATAAGAAGAGCTTAACTGCCTTCCTCGATAAGGTCCCTTTATATTGAGAACGTTACATTTAAAAACCATTATTTTTTACGCTTTATTATTATTACTTATTTAAAATTCCGAAAAAATTCTGACGTGTAGGTAACAACCCTAGCCAAGTATCTAGATTTTCATAACATGTACAAATTAAATGCTTATAGACGTTGAATTAATTTAAAAACCATACCATCATTCACTTTAGGGCCTGCGCAAACCGGCGGAGCGCAGCGCAGATCACTGTAAATTTATCAATGTATATTCTTCCCTATTTTAATTACAATAAGGTATAAATTTAGAGCCGCAGCCGCAGAGTAGAAATCCCCCGTGATGCTCCGGGGTCGGTCTCAGAGCATTCAAATTTATACCTTATTGTAATTAAAATAGGGATGAATATACATTGATAAATTTAAAGTGATCTGCGCTGCGCTCCGCCGGTTTGCGCAGGCCCTAACTCGTATGTATTTTCGTTCATTTATGAAAATCCCGAACGCTTTATACCCGTTCTATACGATTGGGCGGTTGGGCCAACCGAGAGGGATGCAGCTATCTGTCAGAATGAGATAGTAATAATTACATCTCGGTCCTACAAATAGCTGCATCCCTCTCGGTTGGCCCAACCACCCGACCGTCTAGAAGGGGTAAAGTCTGGACAAACGGATCGGGACCGTTCCGGGAAATTCCTGACGTGTAGCACCCTAGCTAAGGTCACCATGGCCGCGGCACTTCGACGAGCCTATTAACGTCACCCCATCATTAAACGTCTCTAAAAATGTACATTCTTACTTATGTCTTTTACACCAGGAGCCTAAATCGCTTCCGCCTTGCTATTGTGCGAGTGTCCAAACATGTGACGTTCTCAATATAAAGGGACCTTATGGAGGAAGGCAGTTACTCTCTTCTTATTCTTGTAACTAGACGAATACTATGGTAACAGTTCTAAAAACGGCGTAACCGCCTGCTTCCATAAGGTCCCTTTATATTGAGAACGTCACATATTTAAATAAATAATCAGGGGACAATCCCACACAAATTGGCCCAGTCCCAAACTAAACTCTAGGCTTGTTTTATGGGTACTAGACAATGATAAACATACTTAATAATAATAATAATCCAGCCTATATACGTCCCACTGCTGGGCACAGGCCTCCACTCACAACGAGAGGGTTTGGGCTATAGTTCCCACGCGGGCCCAGTGCGGATTGGGAACTTCGCACACACCGTCAAATTGCTTTGCAGGTGTCTGCAGGTTTCCTCACGATGTTTTCCTTCGCCGAAAAGCTCATGGTAAATTTACAAATTGTATTCCGCACATAAATTCCGAAAAACTTAGAGGTGCGAGCCCGGGTTCGAACCCACGACCCTCTGCTTAAGAGTCGGCAGGTCAAACCATTAGGCTACCACGGCTTTTTTTTTTTAATAAACATACTTATAAAGAGAAATACATAGAAAACACCCAAGACTCAGGAACAAACGTAATACCCGCCATCACACAAATAGGTTACCCTTATCCGGAATCGAACCCGGGACCGCTAGCTCCGTAGGCAGGGGCCTAAACTAGGCTAAACGCGTCAAACAAATTAATTGCATATTAATTATACTCATCTATACATATACACATTATTAACTTAACCAATAACGTTAAATTTTAATTGTTACCCATAACAGTAAAAGCAAGTAACTTAAAAATAAACAAATCTAATACCGTAAACGTTCCATAGCAAATACCATAATTTTATAGAGCCTCTATCAATGAGACTCGGTCCGGACCATAACTCACGACGGGCAAGATCTATACATCATATAGATCCTCGATCTTTCAAAGAAATCATCGGAAAAAAGAACGAAACACCGTACAATGCATGCCATTATATCCATCCCTTTCAGACGTTTTAAAACGCGCTAGTGTGACAGAGATGAAGGAATCTCTTATTCAAGTGGCGATTCTAAGAATATTCAGTCTCGAGCCGAGCTTAGGAAAGAACGGACGGTTTTTAAAAAGTTATTTTTTAATAATTGTGTGTGTGTGACTGTGTTGTTTTAGTTAATCACGGGAATGTGTCGAAAGGTTTGTTTTTTTTTTTTAATTTTAAACCCGTTTACCATTGTTCGTTTTAGATTTTACAAAAATGCGTTCAGTGAACATTTTTATGAGTTTTCGATACTTGAACTTTAAAAAATGTGACAATAACTCGAACCTTTAAGTTACTTTTATGAGCATGAAATACATATGCAATTGTTAAAAATTGTAACGTAAAGAAGGTTAAGTTTTATAAAATGCAAACGTTTGTGCCTAAAGTTTTTTTATGCGGAATAAACAATAGTCAAACTTAAGCAGTTTTTTGGGTGTGAATTTAAAAGAAAATTTAAAAATTGACGTCAAGGAATGTAGCCTATTTAAAAAATTGCAACACGGAGTATTATTTCTGAGTTACAGACCAGTTGTAGTACTAACATTTTTTAAACAGTACAAATAACTTACTTATTTTAAATACTTAAGTATCTTTATTCATACTAAACATTGTCGTTCGAGTAGGTACTATGAAAAATTAAATAGATAAACCCTTGACAAAATCGGGACCTCTACATTCAGGGCTCATAACTCTTAAATGGCCCAACGGATTTTCACCAAACTTAGCTAAGAACACTCTCGATTAAGTCACCTTTCAAACAAAAAAGACTAAATCAAAATCGGTCCATCCGTTTAGGAGCTACGATGCCACAGACAGATACACAAATACACACGTAAAACTTATAACATCCCTCTTTTTTGCGTCGGGGGCTAAAAGACATTCTTAAGTTATCTCATTTTTGCAATCAGGGGTATGAATGGGTACGATTAGAACGCATAGAAATAAAAGGAGGTAAAAAAAAACTACCTGCTAAGAAACAATATATTTTTCGCTTTATATTCCGTTATTTCTTTTTGTTTCGAGATATTTTTAGGTTTAATGGTCACAAGTGAGAAGTATATATAATGAACCGGGCAAGTGCGAGTCGGACTCGCGCGCTGAGGGTTCCGTACACATTTGGCCGGTTTTTAGTATTGTTTTTCTATAGGGTTCGTTCTATAATCAAACCGAATTTGACGCTTGTGTGTACCACCGTTTTTACAATAGAACATGTTGAAAAAAAAAAAGCTCTTATATGGGGACTCCCCTTATTATTTTACTCATTGACTTTTTTATTATTTGTCACATATTCTGCAAAAAAAATCAACGGATCATCTTATACGGTTTAAAAGATACAGCTCTTTAAAGTTAGGACGGACAGACAGACGGACGGACAGCGTGGGCATAGTTATAGGGTCCCGTTAGGCACCCTTCGGGTACGGAACCCTAAAAATATGATTTTTAACGCATTCGCCGTCAATGACGCATGCGTAATAAATTGTATATTTTATAATATTGAAAGAAAGAAAGAAAATACATTTATGCCACACCAGATCTTAGCATAAATATTATACAGAATAGGAATACAAAAAATACGTAAAAAAAAATGAAAAATTATAATAATAACAATAACAATAGACTCAATGTAGGCTAAGTAATCTGGGCGCGGCAAGGGGTCGGGGCGTCAGCATAATGCTGATGGTTTCACCCACACAGGAGCGACACCATGCAGCTGTTGTTCAGCCGAAACCCGTAGGGACACCACCAGCTGACTGGTGTTGGCGGTATTGCCAAAGACAGTCAGCTGATGACTCAGATGGCTATACCGGCTTCAGGAAAAAAAATTAAAAATTAAAATATTAAAAGAAGGAACAAGACACGTTAACAAATATATATATATTTTTTTTTTTTTGGAAAGATGTGGGTAATGTATGTAGACACTTTATTGTCAAAACGGAAGCAATTATACAATACACGGAAGACGTAAAAAACAATAATAATAATATTCACGCGCTACCTATGCGATACATTTTTAAGGGTTCTGGTTTACTGGTCAGGGGATACTTCTGGATATATTTCTTCTGGCTGAGTAAAGTGAGCCAACTTGCAGTTAAGAGGTCATCTTGTCCCTAAATGAATTATTTCAGATAAAATTTTCTTAGGCGTGTCTGGGAAAATACAATTTATATAATTTTTGGAACAATTGGTCCAGAAAAATGTTTAAATTACTGTTTAAAGTTTAAATTACTGCTTTTTTTATTCTTCACTAGCGGCCCGCCCTAGCTTCGCCTGGGTGCAATTTAAAAAAAAAACTTACGTACAAACCTTGTCCTTACCTATTTCAGGATTTTTATAAAACAAACCTAACCTATAGTGTCCTGAAATAAATCCTGAAATGTTTATAGTTTTGTAAAAAAAAGCGGTTTGCCAAATGATATGTTTTTTGGTAAAATGACAGGATACTTTGAGTTGCAAACTACATTCAGAACAGTTGATAAAAAATAACCTAACCTAAAAAAATAATTTTTATTAACACAATCATGTTGCCGACTGTACTTCTAACATTGATTATAAACTCGTTATAAAAAGTCAAGTAAATCGAGTCCAAACTCCAAACTCGACGGAGCAACTGTTAGCCGTTGAGGAGTTCCTATAGCCACCTTCTGTCTCCAGCATCACACCAGCTCGATGGTACCATATTATTCTATTGTCATCGGAATAACATAATTATGTAAAATTTCAAGCCAATCCGATAATTAGGGTAGGTTAAAATCGACTTCTAAGATTTGATTACATTGTTAATTATGACGTTCTCAATATAAAGGGACCTTATGGAGGCAGGCAGTTACGCCGTTTTTATGAAATGAAATGAAATAATTTATTTGCATTGAACGGGTTACATCATGGTCTTATTATTTATGTCATACAGTACAGCCGCTCAGCCTTTAGTGGCATACAAATTAGTCCTTATAACTAAATTAAAATTAAGCGAACATAATGTCAAATGTATATATAACAAATTAAATTATTTATTTTTACCGAAAAATTCATTCATTGATTTAGAACTGTTACTATTCGTATAGTTACAAGAATAAGGAGAGAGTAACCGCCTTCCTCCATAAGGTCCCTTTATATGTATTAAGAAATTCACAATCATTTCAAAGAACCCTGTAATTTTCAGGACTTATATTTGACGAAGCGGTTAGCCTAGTTGGTTAACTTTGTAGGCAAGCGGTCCTGGGTTAGATTCTGAGGACAAATATTGTGTGATAAGGTTGAGTATTTAATCCTGAGTCATGGATGTTTTCTATGTGTTTCTCTATGTAAGTATGTTTATCGTTGTCTAGTACCCATAGTACTTCAAGGTTAGCTGGAAGAGATCTCATTTAGGGATAAGAACATCACATTTTATGATGAGGTTAGATTTCGTTTTCAAGATTAGTTACAGTGTAAAAAAAATTATATCACACTAAAAAGAAACAAACAGTTATTATTGAAAACCAATAGCATTAATAAGACGTTAAAATACAACATAAAAAGACATTAAAACACCACAGTAGGTATAAATTTTTTATTGCAACGTTATTCTGATTTTTATGATTTTTTTATTTCTACGTTGTCGAAATTTAAATGAAAATATATGTTTAATATCACATCAGATTGGGGTCATCCATAGATCAGGTAGTAGCTCTAGCTAGGCTTGCACTATGGGTACAGTCAACGAAAAAAAAAAAAAACCAAACCTCACACAACAGCACAACATTACAAAATTTTTGCTCATTTTTATTTTATATCGGTGTATGTTTTTGGTTCTACAATAGTTTTATGTCATAATTATCATTGAACTATGTCTGTTGTGTTGCAGTGTGTTTGTCAAACAAATGTTTTGAGTTTGAGTTTAAATAGAACAATACATACTTAAATACATAGAAAACAACTATGACTTAGGAACAAATATTCGCGCTCATCACACTAATATTTGCTCATACCCGGGACCGCTAGCTTCGTAGGCAGGGTCACTACTAACTAGGCTAATCAAGACGTCAAAGCTTTTTCTTTGACGTGACTAAACACGAGCATCTAACTCAAGATAAAAAAATAAGCTGTGAAACATCTTTAAACTCGCCGAATTTATAAACATAAAAATACAAGAGTATTTGGAACCCGGTTTTTATAATTCCCAGGCCGTATCGAATTCCAGAATTAAAAAATATCTCAACGACTCTTTGTCGTGACATGTCGCCGGGTCACGACATTTGACACAAAAGAGACTCGGGAAAGGAAAAATTGGGAGTGACACGATTTTAGCTTTTTCATAGTTAGGTACTTTTACCTTCTGACCGTCACGGTCGTGATACCCGATTTGTATTAAGTGAAAACTCTTTAAGAAAAACGTTACAAAAAAGTTTTAATTAAGTACCTATGTCTTTGTATTGTGTGCGTATTTAGAATTTATAATAAACTATCGATCCGCCCTCGCTTCTCTTATATACATAGACCTTTCGTGAAAAATTATGTAACTGATGGTGAACACCGCATTAAAATCCGTTGCGTAGTTCGAAAGATCTAAGCGTACATACAGAGGGACAGACGGCGGGAAGCGACTTTGTATTATAATATTTAGTGATGACAACGACCTTATTTTATGAATTTACTGCCGCATTCAGAGACGTCAATTAAGTTTTAAGTTTCATTAAAGTAGCTGCTGTCACTTTCTTTGCTATAGCAATAGAATAAGACGCAGCAACTTTAATGAAACTTAAAACTTAATGGACGTCTCTGAGTGCGGCAGTTAGAGATTGCTTTTAAATATATGTTTTAGAGCGTAATTTAAAATCACTACATATTATTGTGACGTTCTCAATATAAAGGGACCTTATAGAGGAAGGCAGTTACGCTCTTGCTTATTCTTGTAACTATACGAATGCTATGGTAACAGTTCTAAAAACGGCGTAACCGCCTGCCTCCATAAGGTCCCTTTATATTGAGAACGTCACATATTAAGTACTTGTTTTCGTCATACGAGTACCTACCCGTAATGATGTTACGTCGTGAGCTAAACGAGTCAACGAACCGGTTTCACCATTTGAATTAAGATTTATTTGGTGTAAAAAATCTATTGATTCAAAGTGTTTTATGTTAAGGCCTTATTAAGAACAAACTGTTAAATTCTGTTAATCCACTAAGTAGGTAATAAAAGATTAAGGGCCTATTTCACCATCGACAAGTAAATTCATCTGTTTAATAAAGATAGCCCTCTCCTTGTCTATTTCCAAGTGCAAGAAAGGGTAAGGGCTAAATTTATTTGACAGATATGCTTACTTGACGATTGTGAAATAGGCGGTAAAAATAAAAGTAAACATGAATGCGAAAGTATCTCTGTCTGTTACCTCTTCACGCTTAAACCGCTGATCTTATTTAGATGAAATTAGGTGTGGAGATAGTTTGAGGCTCGGAGAAGGACGTAGGATAGTTTTTATCCCGGAAAATTTGATAGTTCCCGTGGGATACACGCTAAACGCTTCTACGCGGTTTAAGTCGTGGGTAAAAGCCAGTTACCAATAAAAAATGTGACGTTCTCAATATAAAGGGACCTTATCGAGGAAGGCAGTTACGCTCTTCTTATTATTGTAACTATACCAATACTATGGTAACATTTCTAAAAACGGCGTAACTGGCCATAAGGTCCCTTTATATTGAGAACGTCACATATCCTACGTAGTAAGCCGTTATAAATAAAATCGCCCGCCATTTTTAAACTAGTAATTTCGCAAGCAAAGGCCTCTTAACACTTAAAATAATGTATGGATTCCCTAAATCTCTACAGATAAACTAGACAGACGGACAAATACTCCGAGTCTTGTTTATGAAAAATTGTGTTCGCACTCGCTACGCTAGTGATTAAATTTTTCACCTCAACGTGAATAGGGCAATCTTCTTAGGAACCATGGCCTCGATTTTAAATTTAAGGAAATGGCATTCAAAGATAGCACTCTGCCATACTGACCCATTTGGATTGCTCCTGTATACTTTGCCGGAACACAACATTGCGGACACTGCGGCTTCGTAAGACGGTGGCGACAATCCGGACCAACTCAGCTCAAGGTCCCACCACTAAATAAACGATAAAAATGGTCATTCATGTTAATTTGAATTAATTTAAAGCGGTAATTAAATTATATTACTTAATTAATGTTCTCTTGTTAATTTAAATACTTGTGTGATGATAAGTATCTCGTTTGGTCGAATGGTGTGTTGGTTCAATGGTGCCTGCTTGTCTGTATTGTGGGTTTGGATCCTGATTTGGACACTTTTAGGGTTCCATAGTCAATCAAACCTTAAGCTGGGTTTCATAAAGATCCGTTTGATCAATTTCGATCAGGAATGTCAAAAATTGCATGAAGTTACTAAAATTTGTGACGTTCTCAATATAAAGGGACCTTATGGAGGCAGGCGGTTACGCCGTTTTTAGAACTGTTATCAAAGTATTCGCATAGTTAAAAGAATAAGAAGAGCGTAACTGCCTTCCTCCATAAGGTCCCTTTATATTGAGAACATTTCATAGAAAGCTTTACTTTGCCGAATTTTCATTACATCGACAGGCACGACGTGTGTTATCTGATATCGTACTTAATAAAAAGGTTATTTCCTAAAAAAAACTTTTACAAAGTACTAAGAGCACAGAAGCCGCTCGGAGATCAAAACAAGGAAAACAAGAAGAAGACGGCAACATACAATTCGTTGATGTTAAACAAGTGCGACACGATTCCCTCCACTCCGTTTTAAATAGAACAGCGAAATTCGAATTTTTATGTCCAGTACGAGTCGGTCCCATATCATGAGGGTTCCGCTGACATTATAAGTTATTAATTATCTTTACTATCTATACTAATATTATAAATGGGAAAGATTTGTTTGTAATTGATAAACTCTGAAACTACTGAACCCAATTTCTTTATTCTTTAACCATTAGAAAGCTACATTACTTATCCTGAAGTAACTATATTGTATTTCATAGGCTATACAGGGTGTCCCGCGATTAAGTGCACAAACGAATAAGGGTGAAACTAAATGTGATTTTATCACGGAAAAAATGAAAAAAAAAATGTATGGGGTTTACAATAATAATTATTGTAAACTCTATGCAAAATTAAAAAAAATATTTTTGTTTAATTTTTTTCCGTGATAAAATCACATTTAGATTCACCCTCATTCGTTTGTGCACTTTATCGCGGGATACCCTGTATTTTAACTTATTTTACCGAAGCGAAGTGAGGGCGCGTCGCTAATAGTTTATACGCACTGACGGCTTTAAACACTACCACCCAAGGACTACTTCTAATAATTACCTTTAACCACCGAAGCCTTATACGTAAAACAATTTGCCAAAGGATCCCCAAACGCCAACAATTAAAAAATAATAAAAGTCCGTTCGAAAACTCTGAGCGTCTAAGTGTTCGCTTCGCAGAATAAATACTTAGTGGTACACAAAGAGATTCCTCCGTCATTAGCTGGGGGTTGGTTTTTGCACGGACGCTGGAATTCGAAATTTGAAATACGCTCCTATTCTAAATGGCTGGCTGGTTTCGGATTAAAAATGTTAGCGTTCCGTTTTTCGAATTTGGAATGTAGGGCATAGATAAAAATAGAGCTATGAAAAAGTAGGTAGCGCGATGTTTACAATCGAGGTTCGAAAGACGCCATCTTGAAATTCGTAACATATTAATAGGTCATCACATCACATCATACCCTAATAGTAGATTGTACAAAAAGTGCATAAAACGCACCAATTTACGCGTGACGTTTATCCATCCAAGCGAGCTTGTGAGCGAGGATGGATATAAAGTCGAGTGTTAAATGGGTTTTATGGAAGAGTCCAACAGTTTAGGAGCTAGAGTGAAACATCCGATTTTAATCACATACATACATAACATGTTAAAATCATTACCCTTCTTTTCGCTTCGCTCAATCGGGTAAAAAAACAAGTAACATCTAATAATAAAGTACTAACTAGAATGTAACCATACATGTAGTAATTATAGAAAAAATATGTGACGTTCTCAATATAAAGAGACCTTATGGAGGAGCGCAGTTACGCTCTTCTTTTAATTGTAATTGTACGAATACTATGGAAACAGTTCTAAAAACGACGTAACCGCCTGCCTCAATAAGGTCACTTTAAATTGAGAACGTCACATTGGACCCATATCGGCTGGATGGAGACGTAGGGACCGGTCCGGAGCCGAACCTTGATACTATCTGTGCTCAGTATTCCGAAAATTCCAGGCCCATAGGAGTACCGGTAGCAACGCAAACTTACATAATTGTGATCAGATTTTAAAATGTGAGTTTTCGATAAATTATTCGCATTATTGGGTTCGACATTATTTTTTCTTTAGGTTATTCTATAAAAAAATCATTAAAAAGCGTTTACGAAAGTTGCGAAATTTTTACATAAAAAATATATTTTTCTTAGCCCTAGGGGATAACATTGTCCGTACCTATTTTTCAAGGTTTTGTTTGTATATTTTACGATTTTAAGTAACAATTACTTTCTTTAGAATACGTAGTGAAAGTCTGCATAATCTATTTCGATAAAAATTAAAAAGTAAAGTATTTTTTTGGGTAGGCAATATTACCCCCCAGGGCTAAAGTAACCCGTTTTACGGTATCATTATTTTTCAAAAAAATAAATGTTTTTTTTTTATCACCCTTGTATTGGATTCACTAATAACTATGGAAGATGGAAGTCGATTTTAACTGTGATTTGTGACGTTCTCAATATAAAGGGACCTTATGGAGGCAGGCGGTTGCGTCGTTTTTAGAACTGTTACCATAGTATTCGTATTGTTACAAGAATAAGAAGAGCGTAACTGCCTTCCTCCATTAGGTCCCTTTATATTGAGAACGTCACAGCAAGTAATTTTTATTGTGTCGTACCCTAATTTAGTATGCGGACGGTACGCTTATCATTGAAGCCCGTGCGCCTGCGTCCCCTTTTTACTCACTAATGTGTAGTTATATGTTTATACCTTAAGCTTAGTGCATATTGACGGACAAACATAATTAAAGGAGTTAGTAAATTTTTATTGTATCGACGACGCGGTTAGCCTAGTTGTAGAGTCAGCCTACGAAGCTAGCGGTCCCGGGTTCGATTCCCAGTGCAAATATTCGTGTGATGAAAGCGAATACTTGTTCCTGATGGATGTTTTCAATTATTTAAGTATGTGTTTCTCTATAAGTATGTATATTGTCGCCTAGTACCCATAGTACGAGCGTAGGGCTTAGTTTGGGACTAGGTCAATTGTGAAGTTCTCAATATAAAGGGACCTTATGGAGGAAGGTAGTTACGCTCTTCTTATTCTTGTAACTATACGAATACTATGGTAACAGTTCTAAAAACGGCGTAACCGCCTGCCTCCATAAGGTCCCTATATATTGAGAACGTCACATATTTATTTATTTTAGGGTTAATATCATCATCATCATTTCAGTCGAAAGACGTCCACCTACATATGCCAGCCTATGTCCAGCAGGGTTAATATAATCTGATATAATTATTTTTAGTAATTTTATTAAGAGTTAGTCAAGAGCAAACCCATTATCAATAAAAAAATGTAAATAATTATAGCAAGCCAGTTTTTTTAAACGACTTTATTTTACCGCTGGGAAGATACATTAGCATACCACCTTGGTCCGGGGGGCAAAGGGACTCCAAACGAGAGACAAATTAAAAAAAAAACTCACGGATGCGCACGCGCCTTTATTTACGCGGTAACTTATCGCCGATCGCTTGCGACGCCAGAAATATTAATTTTTATTCACAAACTTTTCCGTTAACATTATATTGAATCGGTAAAATCATTTCAAAAGGTATATTAAAATAACTTTTAGGGCGGGACACTTATTTTAAACCTTAAGGGCTAAGTCCACGTTAGAATATGGAATAGATGTATTCATTTCCCTGGCACCTGTCAAATTTTATCTCGCGCATGCCTGTTAAGCCCGCTGGGTAGAATAGATCCACCGAGTCCTGACTGACTCGCTTCACTCGTCTTTTAACAGCAAGTTCATCATCAGAGCCGACTGTACTGACAACAATGTGAGCTAGTTTTTTTTTGGACTACTAGTTCGAATGAAATCTATGTAGGTTATAATCACATGTACCAGCATTGATTCCCATTTGTGACGTTCTCAATATAAAGGGACCTTATGTAGGCAGGCGGTTGCGCCGTTTTTAGAACTGTTACCATAGTATTCGTATAGTTACAAGAATAAGAAGAGCGTAACTGCCTTCATCCATAAGGTCCCTTTATATTGAGAACAGTGTTGTTAATGTAATATCTTGCTTTTGCACATCTTTCGTCAAAAAATGGCTGTTTTGTATGGAGATGCGTACGCATGCTTAAGCAGAATTGATGCGTACGCATCTTCATACAAAACAGACATTTACTATAGACAAAATGTGACGTTCTCATTATAAAGGGACCTTATGGAGGAAGGCAGTTACGCTCTTATTATTCTTGTAACTATACGACAACTATGTAACAGTTCTAACAACGGCGTAACCGCCTGCCTACATAAGGTCCCTTTATATTGAGAACGTCACATATACCGGCTTCATCCTAATCCGCCTACAGAAGCTATATCGGCACAATTTTGACAGCAAACGTCACTAATACCAGCTTACCTGTCAAACTGTCAAAAAGAACAAGTTTCCAAAACCGGACAAGTGAAAATGAATTCTAATTCACCGACCGCAGAATGCTAATGTAATTTTTCATTCACGTTAATGTGATATTTTTTAGTTCTATTTTTTATTTTAGTTAAGTAGGTATGTTAATATGTGACGTTCTCAATATAAAGGGACCTTATGGAGGAAGGTAGCTACGTTCTTCTTATTCTTGTAACTATACGAGCACTATGGTAACAGTTCTAAAAACGGTGTAACCGCCTGCCTCCATAAGGTCCCTTTATATTGAGAACGTCACATTAAAAAGTTTGATTTATAATAGTTACTTGGGCGGATTTCCTCAGCAACTACACAAGCTATCAACTTGAAATTTGGCATAGTTGTATAACTTGCCTGCCCGCATCTGTTTTACGCAAAATAAAAATTAAATTAATTTTATAGATAACTGAAAAGGGGTCTAGAATGGGGGGTTGAAAAATGAAAGAGATTTGATTATAGCAAATGGGGTTTCATATGAAAGGGCTTAATCTATACATTTCAAAACATGTTTTTTTTATAATTTTCCATGACGTACTTTTTGATTTATAGCCAAAAATGTACAAAAACGTTACCTGTATTGTATTATAAAATTTATAACACTTTTAGAGGGACGAAGTTACGGCGTCACTAGCGACATCTTTTGAGTTCTAATTCCGAACAATTACTAAAGATCCAGGGGTCAACTGCGCTGGGGAACCAGCTCTTACACTCCTGCGCAACAATGCTGTAACTTGATCTAAGAGCCGGTGACACTAACTGTAGTTACATTAAACGTTTCAAAGTTTTTTAAGTGACGGTTGATACTGGGAGAAGCCTTATCTATACTTTAATATTATATATGCGAAAGTGAGTTTGTTTATTGTGACGTTCTCAATATAAAGGGACCTTATGGAGGCAAGCGGTTACGCCATTATTAGAACTGTTACCATAGTATTCGTATAGTTACAAGAATAAGAAGAGCGTAACTGCCTTCCTCCATAAGGTCCCTGTATATTGAGAACGTCACATATTTTTTCATAACCAGGTTAACACTTTAATCGTGACTTGTAAAAGACTAACAAACAAATAGAAAGATAAACGCACGTTTGCAAATTTTATATTAGTATAAGTATACATCTTTTCATAGTTCTTACATAATACGTGAATGGTCCCAGTCAACATTAGTCAAATTTCAACTAATCGTTGGCTAGTTACCACATAGTGCAGCAAGTTTAAAGTTAAACCATTAATTAACCCCAACGCCAGTTAACTAACAGTTTAACCGGCTCTTAAGTTTTATGGTTTCCATTTTGCAGACCTCTCACGATGTCATTTACCCTTCCGAACATTTATTATTCAATTAAGACCTTATTACTGACCACATAAACACTATTTTAACTATTTCAAACGCAAATTGTGATTTGGTGATGTTTTTAACAATCAATGCCGATAGCGATAGCATGGAGTCAAATTAGTATGGAGGTTACTGGTCCAAAAAAACAGGATCCGTCCAATTACTTTAATTTAGTAACATGCATACATACTTAGTTAGTTACAAATTAATTGAATAATATTATTTAGGTACCCCATAAGTGTTTAAAACATTTTAAAATTAACTTCTTTGAAATCAATAATCGATAAGTTCACTAAAATATTACTTTTTGACTAAGAAAGAGTTTAATTTCAAATGACAATAATTAAAAACTTACAAAAAGAGACACGACAACTGAATTAAGTCCGTTTCATGTTACATACGATTACGGAACTAATTACCACTATTTAAATTCTACAATTGCATATGCACACATGGACATAGGTCACTCTGACTCTGTTCTTTATTACGCAGGTGGCTCTATGGCAGCCATTTTGTTACATTAATCATTTTGAATTAGGAACTCCAAGTCATGGTGACTTCGGATTTTTTCGGGAGGAGTCGGGGACGATCGTTTTTGTTGATTTTAGTTTGGATTCATAGAAATGGTTGAATTGTAGATATCTCTAACTAGGTTAAAGAAATAGATAGAAGAGTGTTTTTAAGTTATTGCGAGATGGAATTTAAATTTAGAAATAATATTAGTAAGTAAGTATGTACCTACCTAATACGAGAATACATACTAATATTATAAATCTGAAAGAAATTGTGTCTGTTTGTCTGGCTGTACGCTTTCACGGCTAAAATACTGAACCGATTTTGATGAAATTTGGTATGGAGATACTTGAGTTCCGGGAAAAGACTTATAAATCAAACTAAAATCAATAAAAACGACGAACAAGTTAATTGACATATACATATAACAAATGTGACATTCTCATTATAAAGGGACCTTATGGAGGCAGGCGGTTACGCCGTTTTTAGAACTGTTACCATAGTATTCGTATAGTTACAAGAATAAGAAGAGCGTAACTGCCTTCCTCCATAAGGTCCCTTTATATTGAGAACGTCACAAATAATAATGAATATTAGAGGACAATCCCACACACATTGACCTAGTCCCAAACTAAGCTCTAGGCTTGTGCTATGGGTACTAGGCAACCTTAAACATACTAATATAGAGAAATACATACTTAAATATATGTATAGAAAACATCCATGACTCAGGAACAAATACTCGCGTTTAATGACACAAATATTTGCCCATACGATTCGAACCCGGGACCGGTAGTTTCGTAAGTCACCAACTAGGCCAACCGCGTCGTTGTCGTATAAAGGGGGCTTTCTTATGCCGTAATATTAAACGTCAAGTTCTGGGCCACCCTGTATTAACATATAAAACAGCAAGCCCCCATTTCACAATGTTGACATTGATAGGTGACATGTGACAACCCGGAGTACATTGTGATCCTACTAATATTATAAGGCTGCCTTTCCATAGAAGCGGAGACGAGCGGTGCGGAGAGGAGCTGTGTAGGAATCGACCAATCACATTGGTTAATCCACATCTCGTCTCCGCTTGACTGTTTCCATTGAAGCGGAGCGGAGACGAGATGTATATTACAACCAATGTGATTGGTCGATTCCTACACAGCTCCTCTCCGCACCGCTCGTCTCCGCTTCTATGGAATGGCAGCCTAAAATAAATAAATAAATTTGTTTATTAAAAGAAACAGGGTACATCGAACTTCTTAACTAGTGGTCCCACACTAGGCCATGCCTGTCTCGTGAAGACCAATAACACTATTCGTAGTACAAAATATATTTAAAGGGTATCCACTGTTTACTTATAGATATAATTAAATGCGAAAGTTATTGTTATGTTGTGTATGTGTTAGCATACAGGATATCAAGGGAAACCGATAAACTTCTCTGCCGACGGAGTCGCGGGCAAAAGGTAGTTTATTATGAAAACCATTGATATAGAAACTCGTCGAATTTGCATGGTATCTATATACCGAATTGTCACCTGTCAATGTCAACTTGCTGAAACAGGGGGCAGGTTACAACACAGCTTTTAGACACTGTCAAATGTGACGTTCTCAATATAAAGGGACCTTATGTAGGCAGGCGGTTACGCCGTTTTTAGAACTGTTACAATAGTATTCGTATAGTTACAAGAATAAGAAGAGCGTAACTGCCTTCCTCCATAAGGTCCCTTTATATTGAGAACGTCACAAATAAATAACACCAGTTTCACAATATTCAAGTAAATTTTACTTACAATTGTATCTCATTCAATACGAAATTCGATTTCTCTAAAATATATGTTACTGAAGCCATAATTTAATGGGCCCACTCGCAGCTTCGAGCTGCCCACGCGCCGCGTATATTGTTCTTTGGTCATTTCCCATTTTGTTTACGGATCTTAAGGAATATTTAAAAATATATTGTATTTGTTTGAGAAACAATATTGTGAAATACTTTATTTAGACGTCTTTTCTTATATGTGACGTTCTCAATATAAAGGGACCTTATGGAGGAAGGCAGTTCGCTCTTCTTATTCCTGTAACTATAGGAATACTATGGTAACAGTTCTAAAAACGGCGTAACCGCCTGCCTCCATAAGGTCCCTTTATATTGAGAACGTCACATCTATTTAAAGAGTTGTGAGCTCTGAAAGAAGAGTTTGATTTTGTCGGGGTTTTTTAACTCAGTTAGATTATATCCTGGAAAAGATAGTTCTCGAGGGAAAATCGATAAAAGACTACGCAGACGGAGTCGCGGGCAGAAGCCTGTATTAACTACAGTCCCAAGTACATTGACCCCATTTAGTCTATGGCCTGTGCTCTATGTATGGGTCGTGAAATTGGAAAGATGCGAATAATCGATACGGATACAATCGTGAATCGATCTGAGTCGATAACGGTATCGCAGTCGATTCTTTAGACCCTATTATGTTAAGTTATCGGAAATATTTTAGTTATTTTGCCTTTTTTAGGGATCCGTAGTCAAACTAGGAACTTATAGTTTCGCCACGTGAGCCATGTCCGTCTTTCCGTCAGTCCGCTCAAGAAAAAGAAGAGCTTTACTGGCTTCCTCCATGGTAGTGACCATGCCTACGAAGCTAGCGGTCCTGGGTTTGAATCCCGGTATGGACAAATATTTGTGTGATGAGCGCGAGTTGTTCCTGAGTCATGGATGTTTTCTATGTATTTAAGTATGTATTTCTCTATATAAGTATGTTTATCGTTGTCTAGTACCCATAGTACAAGCCTAGAGCTTAGTTTGGGACTAGGTCAATTTGTGTGAGATTGTCTCCTGATATTTATTTATTTATAAGATCCCTTTATATTGAGAACGTTACATATCTACAGTTAACTACAAACAATTTTTACTAAAGCTATCTAATTTATAAAGATAAGGTTTCACCTTGGTCCGAAATCGTTTTGTTTTGACATCAGCTTTCTCTTAGATTGAATACGCACCTTTAGAGAAAGTTTATTAATATGAGGTATATGAAAACGACAGGTGAATTATAGCTTGTTTTGTAACCCCCCTGACGCAAAATAGAGGGGTGTTATAAGTATAACGTGTGTTATGTGTGTCTGTGGCATCTTAGATCCTAAACTGATGAACCGATTTTTTTTTAAAGGTGTTTTAATCGAGAGTGTTCTTAGGTAGGTTTGAAAGTGATTATAGATAAATAAAAAAAACAGTAACTTTGACTAATATTAATTAGTACAATAAACGACAAAGAGGTTTAAAAAAAAATTAGTTTGAAAACATATACCTATTGATTGAATAAAATTAAAACTTATGTTAATATCAGATCAATTAGAATAAAATGTAATTAAATCAACATAACATAACCAAATCATGCCGGTAATTTATCGGTTATAAAATGTAGCCCGTTATAGCATTCGTTAAACCGCATAATCATTACCTTTAACCCATTCACAGTCCAAGATATATTAACAGCAGTGAACGTGTTACAAATCACCGCAAATAATTTAAACTTGAATGGAATCTTGTTAACGCGCCTAGTTAACTGGTAGCGAGTCAAATCAACCGATTTGACTCGATTGGGGTTTTTGTTCGATTCTCAATCGATTGGATTGGTTACCGCCCGGAGAGAAAGATATTACCGCCTTTTATATGCGTAAATTTTCCTGAAAGCCACTACCCACATCATAGGTCCACCGTCAAGAGCTAGAATTTCCTCATGGCGAAGCTCCCGCCTTCCCCCCGAGGAGTTTGTTCAACCGACAGAGACACTTCCTGCTGGACACAAACAGCCTTGGCCTACGTGGAAAGCCCTAAACAGGCTCCGTACAAAGGTCGGCCGCTGTAAGGATAACCTTGTCAAATGGGGTTTCGCTGGAGACTCCAGCACCCAGTGCAAATGTGGGACGGCAATCCAGACAATGACTCACCTACTGTCCTGCCCGGCCTGCCCACATTCCTGTTCCGAAATAGATCTCAGAGATGCTACGGAAAGGGCGATCAATACTGCGACCTTCTGGGCGCGAGTAATATAGTGAAACCATCGACACGAGAAGAAGAAGATATGCGTAAATACGATATTTGGTAAACTAGACGCTCAAAAGTATAATTGAAAAAGACTCCATTACACCTAGTTTTTTTCGAGGTTTAATTATTGCACAATAGGCTATTTGGCTGGCTGGTCAAATCAGCAACTTTTATTGAAACGTCAAAACGATCCGGTAGTATGTAGTTAGTATGAAAATAGGAATCTGTGACGTCACAATTTTCAGTGTTAAAAAGATAATAAATATCAGCGGACAATCTCACACAAATTGACCTTGTCCCAAACTAAGCTCTAGGCTTGTACTATGGGTACTAGACAACGATAAACATTCTTATATAGAAAAATACATACTTAAATACATAGAAAACATCCATGACTCAGGAACAAATACTCGCGCTCATCACACAAATATTTGTCCATACCGGGATTCGAACCCGAGACCGCTAGCTTCGTAGGCAGGTTCACTACCAACTAGGCTAACCGCGTCGTCAAAAAATAAACGATAAAAAATAAAAGATATTTATTGAGTAAGTAGGCCGCACGGGCACTTTTACACGTCAAAATCTACCAGCGCTTCCCAAGAGGAGACCGCTGCTGAGAAGAAGCGCCGCAAGAAACTCAAATTTTTTTTTAAATAAAACTTAATTAAATTACAAAAATAAGCGAGAGCTAGGTTTTTCCGTGTTATTTTTGAAAGCTTGATTTAGTGGTAGTGTAAAAATAATTTATTTTGACATTAGTCAAGCAGCCTATTGCCAACATTATGAGTAGGTACCTAGAAAAATATAGCTAAATGTAACATTAAACAAAGTGTTTTTTTTTAGTTTTTTTTTCATCTACACGGTATATATTTCGAAAAATGTATTTCCCCGTTTCTAAAAACTCCGAATCATCGCTCCGTATTTGAATTTCACGACGCATCAAATTACTTTTATTGATTTGATACATGGTCCTGCGCAGGCTGCAGACTAAAATAGCCAGCTGATTGTGTTTTGTCTCCACACACTTTGTAAAAATTTATAAAGAAAACCGTACGTGACGTTCTCAATATACAGGGACCTTTAGGAGGCAGGCGGTTACGCCGTTTTTAGAATTGTTACCATAGTATTTGTATAGTTAAAAGAATAAGAAGAGCGTAACTGCGTTCCTCCATAAGGTCCCTTTATATTGAGAACGTCACTTTCTAACAAAAAAAAGCTAAATCAAAATCGGTCCATCCGTTCAGGAGCTACGATGCCACAGATACACAGGTACACACGTTAAACTTATTATACCCCTCTTTTTGCGTCGGGGGTCAAAAACAGTGTCTAAAACTATACCCTATTGGAAACTACTCGTTAAATAACAAATTGAGTAATAAGCACGTATTTGACAAACACCAAAGCTCATAAAAAAACCAACGACCCGTGGAACAGAATGTGTTTTACAAAATTCTTACAATGCTCATTTTACCAACCATAACGATATAAAACACATTAAAATACAAGCCAATATCAACTTTCACGCAAAAGAATTGAGTTTTAAAATTGAATGGTTGGTTTCGTAGTTGTTTCTTTTTGGTTGAGCGCTGGTAATAAAAAATGTTGGAAAAAACGACTTGTAAGGTTTTGCCTCGACGCACTCCGTGGAGTTAGAGAAGTGTATAGAGATGATAATACCAACTTTCGGAAAGTTCTCAAATGAGAACATCTCATTCCGAAACTTGGTATGGTTGTTACAATTCTTTTATCCTTTTTAGTTTTTTTTTTGTTTAAATAAAGTTACAAAAACTTTATTATCATAGTAATTGTATGTTATCTAATTAAAAATTACACATATTTTTGTAGATAACTTTTACCTACTTTCAATAAAAAAGTAATACTAAAACTATCGCTTATTAAGTGTGGATAAAGCATCCGTCACTCTTGCACTTACATAATGGTCAGAAAGTTACAGATATTTTATTCACGTTTATCCACATCGATAAAGACGACCATAATAGGCCGCCAGGGCGCTCTATTCGAATTTGTGTTATCCCTATTACTTAAGTTACTATTTTCCAAGTGAAATAATGTAAAACAATCGAATCGCTAAAAGCGGCAATTTCTTGGCATCTCTGTATAATTTTTAACAAGGTATAACAACTCAATCAAAGGAAAGCAACAAGAAAGATACCAATTATGATGTTAAGTTTTTTCAAGCAACTTTGTATCAACCTCTAGGTAACCACTTGAAAAAACAAGTCGGTGTTAACAAAAAACAAAGTATACTCGCGCGGTGGGCGGAGGGCATTAGCCTAATAGTTTTATAACTGCTAACCAAATAATTGGGGGTTGCACCCGCCCTATACAATTACGGACCCTTTTTTATAACTTGTATTTGGTTAAGTCTTTTTTGACATTTCTTTTTTTTTGGGTTGAATGTTTATGTTGTTTTTAAGCTAAGTATGTAATTTACGAATTTTTGTGAGTCAAAAGCGAATTTTTGAGTGAATTGAGAGTATTTGGTAACATATTTTAATTAAAGTATGAATGAAGTAGTATTTAAGTAGAGTACTTTGACACTTTTGTTAAATTGAAATGTCATAATGAAAGAAAAGGACAAGCCATAATTTTAAGCTTACTTTAGCTATTGAGCATTTATGAATAATAGGAGACTTTTTAGATTAGAAACCTGTTTCGAGATTTATATTAAGAATCAGTATATTTAATATTATTTTCTTTGTTACAGATATAAAAACACGTGGCTGAATCGTCAAAATGGACACACATTGTATTGAGGACGAGAAAAAAGCAATCTACGACAAAATGGAAAGACTACCAACGTTAAAAGATCATAAAGTAGTTAAAGAAGACACAATACACTTCAAAAACCTCTACCCAATTAAGAACAGCATAGAATACAACCATTTTGGTTTTAAAGAAGAACTAACAAGAAGAAAGAAAGAATATAGATGTTACAATCTATGTCTTATTAGCGTATGTCTTAGTTTTATTCTAGGTTTGTCTATAGGAGTCATATTAATGAAGACCTCACAAACAGTAGAAATAAATAACATTAAAAATAACACTAGGGAACTTAGAACGTTAAATTCCTTGAAAAACAAGAAGACTGATTTTGAAAAAATTAACAAATACGCTTCAGTGTCATTTACAGGCGAGCATAAGTATAACAAAGATGTTTATCCAAAAACTCTAACGGAAGATATGAAAGAAATACTTAAAGACAACAAATCGCATCACAAACATGTTATAGCACATATAATAAACAAGACACACGTTCCTAATGACAAAACTGTTTTATATAATAATATATATTGGGGGCCTGAGGTTGAAGATTCCATGCCGCAAGGTTATGGAGAAAATTCCGCAGAATTATGGGAAGAATATGTTGATCAAAGTGAAGTTGTCAAAATGAAAGCTGGATGCGGAAGGATGCAGAATCGGCTAGTCGTTTTCAAAGATGGCGTCCAAGCTTGTGTGAGGTACAGGCAGAACACAGATCAGATTCAGGGAGAAATATTCAGTTTTTACGTGGCGAAGCTGATAAATTTGACCAATTTAGCGCCGTCTGTTTTGAAGATAGTTGATTTGAAAGATAGACTGTGGAGCAGTGTGAGTTCTGACGTTTCTGCAGCACAGTGGAATACTAACAGAGCGGTCGTGCTTACTCAATATATACCTAGCCTAGAATCAGCGACAATACCAGACATATTCAAGCCATCCAATCGCCATTTAAATAAGAACGATGTGCTAAAAATGACGCTAAAAGAAAATAACACAGTGACAAAAGAACTATTAATCGAAAAACTTAAAGTAAAAACAGTGAAAGTGAAAAAAGTGGACAAATTTGATCATATAGATGTTAAGCTTAATAAGAAAACTATTGATGTGTTCGTTGAGCTGGCGCAGTGGTCTGATCTCATCATATTTGATTATTTAACCGCTAATCTGGATAGAATAGTGAATAACCTTTTCAATTATCAGTGGAACATTAATATTATGGATGGTCCTGCGCATAATTTAGCTCGTAAAATGGATAGTGGTTTACTTTTATTTCTTGATAACGAATCAGGACTTTTACATGGATACAGACTTTTAAAGAAATATAACGTTTATCACAGTCTTTTGTTAGATAATTTATGTATGTTTAGAAGAAGTACTGTAGAATCTTTGAGAAGATTACATGAAATGAAAACAGTGGGCGTTGAACTAAGTGATATGTTTCATAAGAGAAATAGTGCAGTGATTAGAGATATTTTACCTCCATTACCAGAGAAGAATGCAAAGATATTGCATGAAAGAATAGGCAAAGTTTTGAGTCAAGTAGAAAAATGTGAACAAATATTTTCCGAGAGGTAGAGAATGTTCTGTGAAGTAAAAAATTACCACATTTGTATCAAGTACAAGTTACATTTTCTTTAATTTAAAACGACAATTATATTAAAATACATGCTAATGAAGACAAATGTCACTTTAAACCTGTAGAATTTACATGTTTTTTGTGCAACAGACGGACACCGATAACATTACGTTTGTGTAAGCGTTTAAGCAAGAACAAATGACGATCGCAAAAAAGATTTAATCTCACACAAGATGTTGTGTGTGTGTCAATTTTAAATAATTGTTGTGTTGGCTTTTCCACTACAGACAAACACAATACTTAAGTTACAAGAAAAAATCTTGCCTTTTCTCTAGTTCTATTTTCTGTTGGTCTAACTCCAGGGACTGAGTGTTACCGACGATCGATGTCGTCGATCGATGTGTATCGATTGATGTTACTTTGATCGATTTCAATCAATTAAACTTCTAATCTTCGATCGATCATTAGACAAGATAGTAACGCTAACGTTAACGTTGTTCGAAAACTGTCAAAATGTATAGAATTGACGTCAGCTGCCAATTATTATTATTTATTTATTAAGCCAACAAGAAAATTATAAATAAACAAAAGCCCTGCAAAACTGTTTTAGGACAGTTTGTCTGCAGGAAGACTTTAAGAGTACAGTATTTTTTTTTGATCTATCGCGTCGGCCGCTCATGTCAATTCCATAATTTTTTCTAACGTGACGCGAGGGGTAGCGTTCACCTAATGCTACTTGTCTAGCTCTACTTATTGTTAAAAGCTCGTTAGATGAGTACAGTCGACTTGATGACCTAAGAACTGATGATAGATATCAATTTGAACTATTTCTGAAGACACGGTTAGCCTAGTTGGTAGAGACCCTGCCTACGAAGCTAGCGGTCCCGGGTTCGAATCCCGGTATGGGCTAATATTTGAATGTTTTCTTAGTATTTATGTATTTCTCTATATGTATAAATATGTATGTCATTGCCTAGTACAGTCAACATCAAAAGTAGATACACACTTTTGTAGCTTGTCGCTTTACAGCCACGTTAGCAATGTCAAGCAAGATTGTCAAATATGTTAATGCGATAAGGTACAAAATATTGTTTTTTTTTTTACATTGGCGTTGTGGAGATTGGGGCGATATAAGCGTTTGTGTAAAGGCCGGAATATAAAAAAAAAGTATCTACTTTTGTCGTTGACGTTGAAGCCTAGAGCTTAATTTGGGAGTAGGCCAATTAGGTCAACTTGTCTGGTTTATTTAACACGACTACAATATCAGTCAGATAAGATAAGCTCTGTCTTTTTATGACAAATGTGACGTTCTCAATATAAAGGGACCTTATGGAGGAAGGCTGTTACTCTCTTCTTGTTCTTGTAACTATAAGAATACTATGGTTACAGTTCTAAAAACGGCGTAACCGCCTGCCTCCATAAGGTCACAAATATTAAACACGTCCTTATTCCTATAGTAATAAAGATGTGTTGCGATATATTTGGCCACTTTCGCTGCTCCTATCTATTTGATGCTGACTGTACACGTAAACGGTTTTAAAAATAACAGAACAGTATTTTTATGACTATGTTATAAATTTACGACGTTAATATTTGTAAATTATGAACAAATTTGCACAAAAATATCTTTCAACTTGAGCCAATTTCTTCATCTCCATGTAACACTATCTGTCAGATAAATTGTGACGTTCTCAATGTAAAGGGACCTTATGGAGGCAGGCGGTTACGCCGTTTTTAGAACTGTTACCATAGTATTCGTATAGTTACAAGAATAAGAAGAGTGTAACTGCGCCTTCCTCCATAAGGTCCCTTTAAATTGAGAACGTCACAATTATAGCTGTCTTTTACTATCACATGATATGACAAAGGAAAGTAATATTAACTGTCAGATGGTTTTATTTTCTTATTGGAATAATTGAGACGTTCTCAATATAAAGGGACCTTATGGAGGAAGGTAGTTACTCTCTTCTTATTCTTGTAACTATACGAAAACTATGGTGACAGTTCTAAAAACGGCGTAACCGCCTGCCTCCATAAAGTCCCTTATATTGAGAACGTCACAATTGGCCTTTAGTGTACTTACTTAAGTTTTATAATAATTGTAATTACTCATAAGCATTTTTGATACCAAATATTATTTATTGTATAAATAGTGAATATTGTGTAAAATTTCTGTGCCAGTGTGAGTACACGTGATATTTATATTTTTAACTCATTATTATGTAAATAATGCTTAAGAATTATGCCATTAAATATTTTAAGATATATTAGTTCGTTTTTGTACATTTCCTGATGTTTATAAACCATTGTTTGGAAGTGAAATGTACCCACATACAGGGTGTACAGTCGAGGACAGAAAGATGTTTACACTTTTTCATCTTGTTCCATTGTAATAAGGTCCAAAAGTGTAAACATCTTTCTGTCCTCGACAGGACCAAAAATGATCATATTGACACCGGAGGTAGACCAACCTAAGTAAGACTCACCGAACCAGCCTTACACGACCTCAGTAAAAGTCGTATGGTTTTCAAGATTTACTGAGTTCAAGTTTAACTTTAACTGGTAATATCTTGAAAACCACGTGACTTTTGAGGTCGAAGGCTATTTCGGTGTGGGGATGAAGCGTATCGCATTTCCACTCCAAAAAAAAAAGAAAGAAAAAATGACTTATGACCACATTTACAGACAAAAAACGTAGAAGTAAATAGTAGGAATAACCAAAAAATAAATACATAGCCTTTGACATTGTGGTAAAAGGAGCGGACTCGGCTAATGCTGCGTTTCTACTCCAGGAAATTTACGGACGCTAGTATGGTGAAACGGAAATAATTTATAATAGCTGATTTTTTTGTGTATCGGATATATTATATCTAGTAATTAGGTAAAAACATAATCCAATTAATTATGAGTCAAAAGTTATTTAAAAAAAATTAATAAATTTAAAAAAATCCTGAAAATGTTGTTAAAAATAATATTTTTTTTTCATATTGCTTACTTAATATTTGATCTATAATATTCAAGACGAATCGCACAAAAAATTATTAAGGTTGTCTCATTTATAAATATTCGATTAGCTAGAATATTGTTTTCATTTTGCATATTTTCGTATTTAAAAATCGTAATTGGCTATAGTTTACTTCATTCCTTATTGATTACAATAAATATAAACGTTGCAAGCAAATCATACACAAAATAATACCGGAAGGTGGATTTTATGGTGATAAATAATAATTCCTTATAAAAAAATACAAATTGATCAGTGTATTTTAACACTTACAAATAGTTTTATGTCATTTTTATCAAAGCACTACTTATTACTAACTTTTTCTATCATTAAAGAGTAGGTATATACTCGTATAACCGGAGCCATGTATTTTGCTAATTTAGTGGCTTTCCGTGTAAATATTTTGTTAGATTTCACCTTCTACTCATTATAGACAAAAATATTATTATGTTTAGACACAAACATTACAATTACGATTTTTAATTTAAAAGAAAATTGCATTTTTTTGACAGTATATTTTCCGGGTGGAAAGTTGGATTCATGAATATAGTGTCTTAGAATATCTTATAAAAACGGAGTAAAAAAAAAATCAGGCTATTATAAATTAATGTTTTAAAAACCGTAACATTCCTGGAGTATTCTGCGCGTGAGTGCGGGAGCCGACAGCGCTGGTGTTCAGGCCGCTCCTGTTGTCTCATGCTAGCGATACAGTGTAGCCGGAGTTAGCGAATTTTTGTAATATAGCTGGGCGTATGCTGAGACGCAGTGACGTAGCGCAGGGCAGAACAGAAATCCGTCCCCTTTCTACAACGAGGCGCAGAGCAGGACAGACAGATGTCTGCGTTGCACGTGCCAACGCCGCAGCGTTTCATCGGATCTAGAGAGTGGAACATTCGATTATTGAGGTGTCATGAAGTCATGATTCGTAAAAAACGCGAGTGTCATACATAGGCTGTATAAAAATTGTTGGGGTGCGTCATCCAGTCGCCGGTCCGGTTTTAGTTCGCAACTTTTGTATGAAGTCTGTTGTATGGTGGTTTGTTTTGTATGGTGAAAAAATTCCCAAAATGCTTTTTTGCTCGGCATACGTAGGTATAGGTACCTACTTAGACATTATCCAATAAAACGCAAGCTTTAAAACTCCGACTGCATGATTACGAGGGGTGTTCAATAAGGTCTGCTATGATATTCTGTTAACGTATCGTCGTTCAGTTCTACTCGCTCGATGAATAGCCGGCGAATTTACGTCGTCCGTCAAGATGGGTAAATGACATTCAACTGCCAGCACATTCATTTAGTCGCTGGTTTCACAGACAACCAGCTGTGAAACCAGCGACTAAATGAATGTGCAGGCAGTTGAATGTCATTTACCCACCTTGACAATGTAAATTTGCCGGCTATTCATCGACTGAGTACTTAGAACTGAACGAAGATGCGTTAACAGAATAACATAGCTGAGAATCGGTATGAACCATCATCATTTAAAGTTTTCAAATATAGAATGTGTGCAGATTCCCATATTTAATACCGCTTGAAAAACTTATTGATCGCCCCTCGTATGTTGGTATTAGATCGTCTATGTGCCTATATTAAACACCACTCGTAAAAATGTTTTGAATTCCGCCTTTTTTAGGGTTCCGTACCTCAAAATGAAAAAAGGATCACTTCGTAGTCCGTTCAACTGTCTGTCTGTCCAGACTCTTTTTCTCAGGAACGCGTAAAGGTATCAGGTTGAAATTTATATCAAATAGTCAAGTCTGCAATTCTTTGGAGCTGTAAAAAACTCAAACTTCTAAGTCAACGCAATCAAAAGATACGGCCGTTATGCCGCATATTCAAGGGAATCCCAGTTGAGTTAGAATCATGAAATTTGGCAATTTTGGCAAATTTGGCAATGTCTTATAGCACAAGTAAAGGCAAAAATCCGAAAACCGTTAATATAAAGTCCAGTATAAACTGACTCTCACTAAGTACGAGAGTGCATACTTAGTGCGTGTCAGTTTATACTGGACTTATTCTTGTAATTAACGAACTAAATATTTACATTCCAACTCTCAGTATACAGTCCAACTCGCACTTGACCGGCTTTTTTTAAATTAAAGTATCGAGTGATACTCGCGACTCTAAGACGAACTTAACGACACCTTGCTTGAAATCGGGCAATCCGTTTCGCCTCTAAGAGGAAACAATGAACTATACATACATACATATCATAAAATATGACGTTCTCAATATAAAGGCACCTTATGGAGGCAGGCGGTTGCGCCGTTTTCAGAACTGTTACCATAGTATTCGTATAGTTACAAGAATAAGAAGAGCGTATCTGCCTTCCTCCATAAGGTCCCTTTATATTGAGAACGTCACATCATATGTGTACAAATTATACTAAACAAATAAACTATTTTTATTTGTCTCAATACCTCCATACCAACCTTCTTTTGTCCTAGACTATTTAAATATTTTTTCTACCGAACGGTAAGTTATTTAAAAGGGTCTAGCCTCGGGAATATATTAACGGAGTGAATGAAGTCGAGCGGAGGCGGGGAACGGGTTAAGGGCAAGAGGAGTTCGAATTCCGGCAGAAAAAATATTGATTAACAAATATTACACATTATTTCGATTTAGGATTTAATTTTCAACAGAAATTATTGTCACCCTACGCCTGGTTAATCTAAGAGGTTAGATTAGGAATAAGACCTCTTTAAAACAACTGTTTCCTGAAATAAACATTCACAACCTTATTAGTTACAATTTCTTACTCTATGTCACTTGTCAAATGTAACTGACGTATGCACCTCAAGTGTAGGGTGACCATGAGGTTAGGTAGTATTGTTTACTTTTTTATTAATAATTAAATAATTCAGGAATAATGTAATTACTATACACACCATAGACTTAATTTTGTCCAGGGAGTAAGGCCCCCCGCATACTATCGACTTTTGCATCGACTAAACTGTTTAGTCAAGTTGTGTACTTCTCATGAATTCCACACAACTAAACAATTAAGTACTTATTATTAACCGCCTTCCTCCATAAGGTCCCTTTATATTGAGAACGTCACATTTGCGATTGCGAGGCAATGTTTGTACATTATATTTGTTATTTATTTAGACTAAGTTTTGCTCAAATATATAGGCTTTTTTAATATTATTTATATGTGTTGTTTAAAAAGACATCTTCCCCTTAACTATTAATTATGCATGACTACCTGTGTTCTGTCAAATATAAATGACAATGCGCGCGCGCATATTCTAATTGCCGTTCGAACAGACAGGACAAAGGCGTCTCCATTCCGGCTGCACCGATTCTGATGGGTTTGCCACCTGCCAAGCTTGGATCTTAAATATTTGTAAGTACTAATTTGTCTAATTGAATTGACCAATATTTAGAATGGACTTGCTTTAGACGACACGGTTAGCCAATCATAGGCTAGTTGGTAGTGACCCTGCCTATGAAGCTAGCGGTCCCGGGTTCGAATCCCAATATAGGCAATTATTTGCGTGACGAGCGTAAGTATTTGTTCCTGAGTCATGGATGTTTTCTATAGTAATTAAGCATGTAGTATTTCTCTATATAAGTATGTTTATCGTTGTCTAATGCCCATAGTACAAGCCTAGAGCTTAGTTTGGGACTAGGCCAATTTGTGTGAGATTGTCCCCTGATATTTATTTATTTATTTTATTTAAATGGACATAGGCTACATTTAAACTAATTTTAACCGGAGCGAAGCGAGGGCGGGCCGCTCGTGAATCATAAAAGAAAAGTAAGTACAGTCGGCAACAAAATCCAAAATGATTTTTTTGACGGAGACTTTCGTTTAAGTGAGTAGATGCGCAAACGCACTTAAGTAAGTATCGGCGCGGAGTGACAGACCTCCCGGGTGCGCGGAATAGCTGTAGAGTGGTCACCATTTTTAAGAGCCTCAGAGAGGACAGTGTTGTTATTTGGTTCAAATTCAAATTCAAAATCATTTATTTGTCCAACATAGGTTAATTACACAATGTTTAATTATATTGCTGTATCACTACGTGGTGCCCGTGGGCATACAAATGTTTATTATAAATTATAAGTTTGTACAAATGAAGCATACTTAGGTTAGGTAATTTGCTATGAAATAAAGATAGGTTATATACGATATTTTATGTCAGTGTCAAAAACTAATTATTTTCATTCAAAAATTCTGTTATCGAATAATAGGCATTTTCTGTAAGGAACAGTTTTAAGTTTTTCCTAAAATCCGCGTCATTACTTTTATTTGCTAAAATGTTTTTTGGTAGTTTATTATAAATTGTGTGGGCCATTCCAAGTATACTTTTACGCAATAGGGCCGTATTACCCGGCGGTGCTTTAAATTTGTCTTTTAGACGCACACTTCTAAATCTTTTAAAGAGGTTTTGGTTATTGTTTACAAAAATGCATATTTCATAAATGTACAGACAAGGTAACGTTAGAATTTGAAGGTGTCTAAAGTGCGATTTGCATGAATCACTTTGTTTAATGCCACTAAGAGATCTAATGCATTTTTTCTGCGCCCTAAACTCATTTTCTCTATGAGTTGAATTACCCCAGAAGAAAACACCATACCGTAAAATTGATGTAACATACGCGTGGTAAGCAGTAAGGACAGTTGACTGATTAGCTCTTTTTCTTAAATTGTAGAGTATATTACCTACAGCATGTTCTCAATAAGTGAAATGTATAATTTCTTTTGAGAAATAAAGTTCTTTAACCACAGAGAGCATATGAGAATTTACTTAGTTTCTTACATATTAAGTCTATTTGGTTTTTCCACGTCAATTTATTATCTATGGTAAGCCCTAAGAATTTGGTTATATCCGTTTCATTTACTTGATATCCTTTATAAGCTATATTTAAATTTATTGAATTGACTCTTTGTTTAAATGTCATTATATGCGTTTTATCTACATTTATTTTCAAATTATTCTTGGTTAACCATTGTATATTTTTTTCAAACGTTGTGTTAATCACCGAAACTCATTTGTGACGTTCTCAATATAAAGGGACCTAATGGAGGCAGGCGGTTACGCTGTTTTTAGAACTGTTACCATAGTAACCGTATAGTTACAAGAATAAAAATAGCGTAACTGCCTTCCTCCATAAGGTCCCTTTATATTGAGAACGTCACATTTTATAGAACTTTTCAATTCACCGAATTTTCATCTCATCGACAGGCATTTCCACATGCAGTTAGAACTTTTTGGTGGTCACAAGTCTAACCTGACAGAGACGTGGTCCTTTACAATGGGCCTCATAAGAAAACTCAAGGTCACCCAAAGGGCATTGGAAAAGGGCTATATGCTCGGCGTAACTCTGCGAGATCGAATCAGGAATGCGAGTAGCACAGAACCGGCCGTCGTGGATTACGTGGATATATATGTATTCATGTAATATTATTGTGAATTTCGTGTATACAAAAGCCCTATGTCATTGTTATCATTAAGTTTTTAACAATAAAGTTATTCTTATTCTATTACCCTAGCACCTGTCAAATTTTATCTCGTGCGTGCATGATAGGGGGCCAGAGGTGTTAATCTTAACCAACTCTCTTTTCAATTCATTGTCGAACAGAAAACAGAATAGAAAACATCCTAGACACAGGAACAATTTCGCGCTAATCACACAAATATTTGCCCATACCGGGAACCCGGGACTAGCTTCGTACAGTCACCACACGAGATTGTTGAGCCACTATAGAACCCTCTCACAGAAAGTCGACGGAAAATTTTGACGTAATTTCTTTTGAGTGACTTGACGTTGTCATTATGACAGGGTTCTATGGTGGCTCAACAATCCCGTGTGGTGGCTGTACCTAGTGATGGTTGGTATCACAGTATAATAAAAGTAGGTAAAAGTATTGTGAAAGCGTCCCGTCTGTCCTTGGCTTAATCTTAGTAAAGCTTCACAACTTTATCAAGGAGCTTAAAGCTCCGATAGCGTATGATTCATTCGGCGTTTTTATTTGTGCTTTCAAAGTTGCCATTAGTGTCCTAGCGCGGGCGAGCGTCCCGCGGGCAGCGAGAGAAACCATGTAACTCGTAAAACGATGCGGTTAGGTAGTCTAATTGGTGCCTGCCTACGTAACTACTGGTCCCGGGTTCGAATGCCGTGTGGGCAAATATTTGTGTGATCAGCGCGAGTACCCGAGTCATGGATGTTTTATATGTGATGTTCTCAATATAAAGGGACCTTATGGAGGTAGGCGGTTACGCCGTTTTTAGAACTGTTACCATAGTATTCGTATAGTTACAAGAATAAGAAGAGCTTAACTGCCTTCCTCCATAAGGTCCCTTTATATTGAGAACGCCACATATGTTTATCGTTGCTTAGTACCCATAGTACAAGCCTTACATAATATAAATACTAGGAATAAAAATAAAATTGCCATAAAAAAATTCGTGTCCGTAAAGTATATAAATCATTTGTAGGTCAATGCATTCATTTTTATAATAAATTACCCGACGTAGTTTTAGAGTTACCCCTTCCAGCACTTAAAAATTACTTGAAAAAGTCGTTGATGTCAAAGGCGTACTATAGGGTCGAGGACTATCTAACGGACAAAAATGCTTGGCCTAAACCAGAAAATTAACTAATGTTTAATGTTCAATAGCTTACCTACTACTCGTACATACCTCATAAAAATCATGTAAACGCTGTATCTTGTCTAGGGGACACGGTTTATGTGGGAAGACATGTCGAAACTGTTTTGTGTGATATATATATATATATATTTATTTATTTTCTCGTAGTCATTCTGACATGTTTTCCTGACAAAACTACGTAGATATTTAATATTATTTTACCTAATGCTAGAATAAGTAGTATCATTGTAATAAGTTTTTATTAAAAAAAATGACTAACTGTTGAGTTTCTTGCGGCGCTTCTTCTCAGCAGTGGTCTCCTCTTGGGAAGCGCTGGTAGATTTTGACGTGTAAAAGTGCCCGTGCGGCCGACTTACTGAATAAATATCTTTTATCTTTTATCTTTATCTTTTGTTTGAGACTAGGTCAATTTGTGTGAGATTGTCCCCTGATATTTATTTTTTATAAATTATTTACTATATTAACTCACTTACTCTTTATAGATGGAATTATTTTCTTATCTAGCTTGCTCGCGACAAGGTCGCCGAGCCTATTATTTGATCAAATTACCTTTCACCGTATTTTCATTTCATTTCATCGAAAGGCATTTCTTATTAATTATTTTATTTGTATTGCCACAACTCTAGTAATACGTATGTGTTTATTTATAATGTATGTTTATGTATATATTTTAAATGCATTATATTTTTTTCTATCTTCTCTTAATGCTTTTGTTCGTAAAATATTGCACCGCCTACAACAATTTTCTGCTTGCCCAAAGATCAACTGGTAGAGAATGCCATTAGGCATTAAGTTCACCTTTTGTACTCAAATTTGTATTTTTCTGCAATAAAGATTAAATAAATAAATATTAATTGAAGACAAAATAGCTTTCGATGAAGAAATTCGATGAAATGATACGTTAAATGAAGTGAAATTCGATAAAATGGGATACAGGATATCGTTATACAGAACCACTTTGTGTCTCCATCGCTCTTCCTTGTCTCTGATAATCGGTCATCGGCGCATACGCGTTAAAAGCCCGCGTCGTGTTATCTCGTGCCTTACCCGAATGTTTGGCAAATGACGTGTCACTCAACAAGCGAGTCTAAGAATAAACCCGACCCTGGCTACGTTGAACATGGATGTCTGCTACTCCGACGACGCTAGCCTAGTTGGTAGTCTTGGCTACGAAGCTAGCGGTTCCGGGTATGAATCCCGGTATGGGCAAATATTTGTAGTTCCTGAGTCATGGATGTTGTCTATGTATTTAAGTATGTATTTCTCTATATAAATATGTTTATCGTTGTCTAGTACACGTACAAAGACCTTAAACTTAGTCCCCTCCTTATTCCTCATTCACCAATGTAGAATGAGACTGGGGAAGTCTATTCGGATGAAGTTGAAAGTTCTATACAGGGTATTTCTTTTTTTACATTCGGTCGTTACCACACCAGGGAAGCAATTTTATTTAAATCTTTGATTGCAGTACAAACTTTTAAAAATAAAATAATGTCTCCATACAACAAAATATAATATCTATAATATGTAGCATAGCCGTGGGACGCCCTGTTTTCAACTTTACTGTGGAAACTTCGATAGCGCGTTTTACAACATTTAGTTACGCTGTTTGTCGCTGGTGGCGCTGCCCATACATAGTTGTCATAGTTGTCTTCTACTTGCTACGTGTTGTAGCTAGATGTCGCTAGCCACTACACCTCGATATTCACAACATCTGACTTGAAATGTATCCGGCCCATTTCCATCAAAAATTGCCTTGTGGTAGGTAACAAATGTCACGTTCTCAATATAAGGACCTCATAGAGGCAGGCGGTTACGCCGTTTTTAGAACAATTACCATAGTATTCGTATAGTTACAAGAATAAGAAGAGCGTACCTTCCTCCATAAGGTCCCTTTATATTGAGAACGTCACCATATGCCATACAAATTTAAATTCACTCTATCTAACCCAATCCTCGCCTCCCTGCATTGGGGGCCATCTATTACGTTACGGCACACGAATTTCATGAATGTAGAAGAGGAAGGATGATGGGACACGATAGGGCATGACAGTCTCTTTCTGATCATTTACGCCGCGACGAAGACGATTCATTTGACGACGCGTTTAGCCTAGTTGGTAGTGACCCTGCCTACGAAACTAGCGGTCCTGGGTTCGAATCCCGATATGGGCAAATATTTGTGTGATGAGCGCAAGTATTTGTTCTTAGTCATGGATTGTTTCTACGTATTTAAGTATATATTTCTCTATATAAGTAAGTTTATCGTTGTCTAGTACCCATAGTACAAGTCTACAAGTTTGGAATAGGTCAATTTGTGTGATTGTCCCCTGATATTTATTTATTTATTTATTTTTGAAGCCAAATTCGAAGGAAAATGAGGAAGAGGAAGACCTAGGCAAAGTTACTTTGGCCAAATAAGTCAGAAGGCCATGTCGTGTCGTATCAGGTGAAAAAGGTTTACCCTTGCTTGAATCACCGACACTCATTTCATAGATTGTTTTACTTCGCCGAATTTTCGTTTTGGGTCATACACAGTCACAGAAACAAAAGTTGTTTCTTCTGTTACAGAAAGTTAAGGACTTTGAAACTAAATTTTTCGGGTTAGGATATGTCCGCGTAATGGCAGTCTGGTGTAGTTTTGGCCTGTATCGAAATAATATGAGTTAACAACTCCCACATCGTTAACTTTTAGGAACAGAAGGGACAATTTTGAACCTAACTCTGTGTATGACCCTTTTATCCACAGGCATTTCCACGTGCAGGAGTTATAATTTTTTGGTGGTCACATGTCTAACCTAACCTACGTAACCCATGCTCAAGGTAGCCTGAAAACAATAAGGTTTCAGCAGAAATTAGCTTTCGATGAAATTAAATTCGGTGAAACGACACATTCGATGAAATACATTCAGTCAACAAAGTATCGGGAATGGATGATTTGTTTATGGTTCCAAATTCAAATTTTTTTTTTTTTTGTTGTTGTTAGATTGGCACAACTGTTTTCTATTTTGGCGCGGAGTTTGAGTTGCATCTGTTATTTATATTAAATACAGTGCTGTTTTTAGTTATATCATATCTAGTGTGTATTGCGAATTTCATAATGGACAAAAACATTGAACAAAGAGTTTGTCTTAAATTTTGCATCGCCAATGGAATTTCGTGTTCGGAGTCACTGAAAATGTTACAGAAGGCTTACGGTGATTCGACTTTATCAAAAACACGTGTTTATGAGTGGTACAAAGCGTTCAAAAGCGGTCGAGATGTGATGGAAGATTTGCCTCGCTCTGGTAGGCCATCAACGTCTGCAACTGAAGTTAACATCGCAAAAGTGAAGGAAATAGTGACTGAAAATCCTCATTCAACTTTGAGAGAGATAGCCGCCGAACTTTCTGTATCTCACGAGTCGATCCGTACTATTTTAACTAATCATTTGGGTATGAAACATGTTACCGCTCGGCTAGTCCCAAAAGACCTGAATTTTCTCCAAAAACTCAATCGCATGAGAGTCGCTGAGGACATGCTAGAACGAGTCAATTCCGACCCAACATTCATGAAACGCATTGTTACTGGTGACGAGACGTGGGTTTACGAGTTTGACATGCAAACTAGTCAACAAGCTTCGGAGTGGCGCTTCGTGGCACCCGTTTTCAATCGGTAGAAGACATAAAGGAGAATTCGCGCCGAGAACTGAATTCAATTCCGGAAACAGCGTTTAAAAAATGTTTTGATGATTGGATTATTCGTTGGCGTAAGTGTATCGTTTCTGAAGGAGCATACTTTGAAGGTGATAAAATAAATTTGGATGATTAACAAACAGTTTGTGTATTATTGATCTTTTCCCGGTACTTTCTTGACAGAGTAGTATGTTTCTGCAAAACAAGGGGGCATCAGTGAAAAAGCTGGTAGAGAATAGAGCAAAGTGGCGATTAATCCATCGACAAGAAAGTTTTATTTACTTAATAGTTTTGCTTAAAAAGCCTATTAACATGTTTAAAGGCTAATGTCTGTGTATGCCTAAAAATAACTTAATATATTCATGTTTTCTGCGCAAAGAATTCGATTATTAACACCTTCCCACTCCTCTTCCCATTTCACATATACACTCATCCACACCTTTATTTCAAAGTAATAAAGTTCAATATATCTTCAAAACACTGTTTAAGACATCTTGATACTTTATCGAATACCTTTTTAAATATGCTATTTGCTTTGACCTAATGGACCACATAATAAGGTTGATGTTGGTTTGGTTTGTGTGATTTTAACTGGTATTTAAATTATATATTATAACATTTATAGCAGAATTGACACTTTCTGTCATAAATTTAACAAAATGGCGCCCCTAATGCGACAAATTGCGTAGACTAATATAATTAAATCAAAATTTGTTTGAATTAGTAGAAGTAGAAATATCACATAAGGCAGAAGTGATTTCATAATATTTTTACTATTATAATAAATTAGATATTTTTAGGTAACCCAGTTTGACAACTCTGAAGGCGCAAAATGTCACAGTATGGGTTGTTCATATTGATATTTAAAAAAAAAGATTGCCATTTATGATACGTACATATATTAACCCAGTTCATTACTTTAATTTGTATATTTATTTAAAATAATAATAATGTTTATCTTAAGTTTATGTAACACTTTTCTTTCTTGTTCTATTTCCTGTGACCTGTCCTTGCTGTATGTGGTATTCAATAAAGAGTTATTGTATTGTGTTGTGTATATTACGGCTTTTTCAAGTTTTTTCGTACTTATGTTATGTTAGAGCCAAAAGAAATCAACAGAAAAAAAGATGCAATGCAAAATGGCCGATATTAGTTTCTTAAAAGTTGTCTATAGGTATTAATTTTTTTTCAATAAAAACTGTTTCTTTTTGGTGTATCCCAATTCCATTAATTTAACAGATTTGTACAGACGTTATCTAAGATTTCTTAAAACACAGTTAAAGTAACGTTATATTTTCCACGATGCGATCGTTTTAAGGAATTATCATTACATATACATTTTATAGTTTTTCATAATCTTAAATTAAAAAGAACACTATAACCGGACTATCCAAATATTTAGACGGGCCATAGATCTTCATTATTCAGGTGAAAAAAAGATATATCTGTATTTCCATGCTTATAGCAGAAACAACTTTATACGAAATAATATAGAGTTGAATTTAGTGTATATGTTAAGTTGCAGATATATATAAAAAGACTGTGTGTTTGTATGTGTGCTAACTAGGAAATTATTCAAATGAATGAATTAAAGGATAATTTATTATAGAAATCAATGAACTATGTGCTTTAGGAAGCGGTTATGCCAAGTGGCACCAATATTTTGAAGAAAATAATAAAGCGTTTATAAAATTGCATATATAAAATAAAATTCGCAAGTGTTATTTGGACTCTCGCACTGAGGGTTCCGTATTTAAGATTAAAAAAACAATGCAACGGTTTCAATTTTTTTCTTAAATATTGTTAGAAATTTGAAAACATTTTTGTTTCTTTCTTAAAATATGTAATTTTATAAATTTATTTTACTTTGCTGGAAGACATTGCTTAAAGGGATTAGTTTGCCTCTGTACTTTTTTCTGTGTTTGTATTGCAGAATTAAGAGTTCACATACACATAAGTACATATTTTAATGCTTGTGTATTTTTTTAATATCCTACTAATATTAAAATGCAGAAGTTCGTATGGATGTGTTAATGGCTGAACGGATTTTGATGAAATTTGGGACTCATAGTTCATTCTAGCATAACGATGATTTCGCCGACCGCCGACGAAGCAGTCGTTTATTACAAAAATTGAATGTAAATGGCCGATAGGTGTCGCTGCAGCGAATTAGTCTGTTTTATAATAACAGGTTTTTAGTCATTTTGTACAAAAATCAAGTTCACACTTGAATTAATTCAAAAGTAAAGAGCCGTATGATGCATTTAACTATAATATTCGCACTTTCGCAACGAATCTTTTTATTGACTTTGAAATTCACGTCACTACTTTACGCTAGCTTCATTTATGTTGTAACGTTCTCAATATAAAGGGACCTTATGGAGGAAGGCAGTTAAGCTCTTCTTATTCTTGTAACTATACGAATACTATGGTAACATCATCTTGATGAATGGCGCTCTTCCACCGTGCGTTTCACCAGGCACTATTTGCCTCGTACGGTGAAACTGTGGAACCAACTTCCTTCTGCGGTGTTTCCGGCCAGTTATGACATGGGGGTCTTCAAGAAAAGAGCGTTCATCTCCCTAAAAGGCCGGCAGCGTACCGACAACTCTTCTTGAGTTGCCGGTGTTCATGGGCGGTGGTGATTACTTCCCATCAGGTAACCCGCATGCTCGTTTGCCTACCTCTCTTATAAAATGAATAATGTGACGTTCTCAATATAAAGGGACCTTATGGAGGAAGGCAGTTACGCTCTTCGTGTTCTTGTAATTATACGAATACTATGGTAACAGTTCTAAAAACGGCGTAACCGCCTACCTCCATAAGGTCGCTTTATATTGAGAACGTCACAAATATCCTTGTGTCATGAGCGCGAGTATACCTGAGTCTGATACGTTCTATGTAGGTACATATATGTATAAGTAGGTACATATTTCTCTATATTATAAGTACGTTTATCGTTGCCTAGTACGCATAGTACAAGCCTAGAGCTTAGTTTGGATCTAGGTCAATTTGTGTGAGATTGTCATTGATTTTTTTTTTGATTCGTCGATACGCTTTTCCAAAATGATTTCTAATCCTTAGCATTACTATTGACCAGATCTCTTGAACATCCTCCATGACACAAGTATCAAGTACCTATACATGTGTTTGTGCGCGATCCGTCACGTCTTTCATCTGCGCGCAACGTCTTGATACTTGGTTTTTATTTGTTTAGTAAATACTCTATGAATGTGCGTAAGTTTTTTTTTTACGTTGAAATTTTTTGACAAAATATACTTATTTAAACATTTCGATTTGCCTGTGTTGTATGGGAAAATGGATGAATAATATCTATTTTAAGTATTTAGGGCATAAAATATCGAATGATTTTCAATTCCGAAATTGATTTTCGAGATTAGGATTTCAATTCCAGAAATCCGTATCTGTTCTCTATAATATTCTACATATTTCGGTTGGGAATGTATGGAAAGTTCCAAAATACTTGTTACGACTAGGTTTGGCGTCTTTATATAACCAACCTCTTTATTTTAATCCGGCCTTTTAGGCCGAGTTGCATCGACCGTGGTCACGGATATCAACGCTTTTATAAGCAAATCATAAAATTGCTTTTCAAACAAAAGGAAACTCCAGACTAGAAGATAACACACTTCAAACGCCTATTAAAAAAAAACTTTATGAAATAAACAAAAGTATCAAAAGCAGTCGGTCGCGCTGTGTCAATAGCAACGATTATGCTTGTGATTAATTATACGCGCCGGCGCAGCGCGCGAGTAATGTGGCCTAATGTCGGGGGCCCGCGGGCAGACGGCAAAACCATTATCTATGTTACTAACATGTATTTCTCTATAATAAATGTGACGTTCTCAATATAAAGGGACCTTATGGAGGCAGGCGGTTACGCCGTTTTTAGAACTGTTACCATAGTATTCGTATAGTTACAAGAATAAGAAAGAGCGTAACTGCCTTCCTCCATAAGGTCCCTTTATATTGAGAACGTCACATATGTTTAGTGCTTACATTATTGTAGAGGCCCGGAAAATATTTTTCACCTCACCATTGCAGCTTGGCAAGGCTTTCTTTGTCGGTCAAAATCTGCGCGCAAAAGTACATTTTATTCGCTAGCGTGACAAAGTAATGTTGTAGTTGTCGCGGCATTGCGCGCGCACCACAGCTGATGTGGCGCTTGTTTTTCTAGCCTAGTGTTTTCCTCGCTACGGTGACGTGAAAAATTGTGTTTCGCACGGCAGCAAAGTTATTTCGGTCTCGAGGCCTTGGTTTCCACGTTACGCCCAGGATTCTATGTTTCATAAGTTTATTTTACTCCTAGGAAGAAAATGAAACGCAAGCAAGTTTCAGAAAAGTACATTAATAGTAAGTACAAGCCTAGAGCCTACGAGGTAAAATACATACATACAGGTCAAAAACATTACCCTCTTTCTTATTTGTGCACAAAAATAAAGTTTTTTTTCAGTAGTCGGGTAATAAGGAAACTTTGCTTCATCACTTTCCATCAGATGAGATCGAGGTCCAATGTTTGTCTATCATACATAAAAAAAAAACTGTATAAGAAAACTAATAATTGTATACGGAACCATATAAATCAACTGTCGACTTGGTCGTACCAACCTACGCCGCTTAATGTTAAGAACAACTCCGGATTATTTCCATAGACACTGACGGATGTGTCCATTTAGTCTATGATGAATTTATTGTCTATGCGCGTTCCGGATTCAATATAAACAGTTCCAAAAAGCGTTATTGAAAGTTTATTTAATACAAGAACGTTTTTTGATCGTCATCATTCGTTTTTTGTTACGCAAAAAGATTTGATAATTTAATAGAATGCCATCTATAAAATGTCATATTTGATACTATTCCAAAGCCCTTCTTGAAAAATGTGGATACAATTTTTTCCACCACTTAAAAGTAAGGCAGTAGGCACAAAACTGTCGATTCCACGCTTAAACAGTTTTCTTTTTAAAACGCGTCAAAATCCAATTCATATTTAGCCTTTGCGCGAAACAGCCAACAAAAGAAAAAAAAACTGCGGATTAGCATCGACAATAGATTTCAATGCGTTCCAAATTCTATTCAAAAACCTTACAGTTACCAGGTTACTGTTTCAGTTGTGTTATTAAAATAGGAACGATTTTGAATCCTATTTAGAAAAAGTCAAGAATTATGTGATTGTTTGGGAATTGTTACAAAAACTTTGTAAAATGACTCAAATTTCTACCGTAATAAAAGGTGTTTTATCATACAAAAGACGGATTCGGAATTAAGTCTTTTCTTAAGAAATGTCTGACGACGCGTTCCAAATTCGAAATTTGAAACTGTCGGATTTGCTCCATTTTTAAAATGGGGGATGAGCCATGTGCTCGAATTGCGTTTTGTAAGCAGAGATTATTTTTTTGTTTGTTTATAATTTTGTCTTTGAAAATATTTATCCAAAAAAAAAGGACGGGGCATAGAGATTCCCAGATTTGTGGCTTACTTAATTTTACCAGTTTTACCAATGAGTTTTACAATCTAAATATGGACTAATCATTTAAATAGTAAATATATTAAATATATAAAAAAATAATATAATATATTAAATATATTTCATATAATATTAATAATATTGATCATATTAATATATAAATAATTAAAGATATTTAATAAATATATACTTACAATCACGTTCATCACACAAATATTTGTCATACCGGGAATTCATTACCAACAGGCTAACCTCGTCGTCAAAAACAAAGCCCAAGTTTTAATGAAGCCTACTTAAACAGAACCTCTTCAAACAACGTGGTTATCGACTTTTTCTAATTGCTCCCTACCATAGACTAAGCAGAACCGGCCATAAACTAAATTTTAAAAAGTTACAGAATAGATTATGGTTGCAATAAAACAAAAAAGGGACCACCCGACACATATATGACAAAATGCACAGGGTGTTCACGTTTGGGGTTGGATTTTTTTTATTTCTCTGGTGAGAACATTGTGAGGACTTCAATTATAAACTACTTTATGTATTGTTGTCTAGTTTAGTTTAAAATGACAGGTCAATTCGTGTAAGACAATCTCATGATATGTGACGTTCTCAATGTAAAGGGACCTTATGGAGAAAGGCAGTTACGCTCTTCTTATTCTTGTAACTGTACGAATACTATAGTAACAGTTCTAAAAAAGGCATAACCGCCTGCTTCTATAAGGTCCCTTTATGTTGAGAACGTCAGACCTCTGTTTTGCTAGAAACAAATCTTTAACGGGTTATATCTTGGTTATTTTTATAGTTACTCCAAAAATATTTTTTCTCTACTGTTTGTTACATGAATGACTATTAAAGCAAAAAAAAACATGCATAGGGTATTATGTCACTTTCTAAAACAACATGGCTGACTCAAACAACATGGCTGACTCAAACACCCTGTGCAAGCGTGTCGACGCGACATTCGTCGACAAACAGCGTCGACAAACACGCGGGATCACACGACACGACGCTAATACTTTACGTCAATATGTTGGCTCGTCGCCACGACTCACGACTTCATAAGGGGTGTATATAAACTTGTTATGAGATTCAAATTATTCTTTACGTTAGTATTGTTAATAAATAGTTAAAAACCGGGCAAGTGCGAGCCGGACTCGCGCACCGAGGGTTCCGTACGCATTTGGCTGGTTTTTACTATTTGTTGTTATTCTATAGGGTTTGTTCTATAATCATACCAAATTTGAGGCTTGTATGTTTTACCGTTTTTACGATACAATAAAAATATAAAAAACGTTTTATGTATGGGGACCCCTTTATTATTTCACTTTTTTTTATTATTTGTTAGTAAATCCGCCGTAATAACACATTCTGAAAAAAAAATCAACCCGCTATCTATTACGGTTCAAAAGGTACAGCTATTTATAGTTATATAGGACAGACAGACAGACGGACGGAAGCTAATGGAATTGTAATGCTATTTTAAGTGCATATATGCTTTTTTTCTCTTAATACTGTTGTTTGTACAATATTGCACCGCCTACAACAATCTGTTTGCCCAAAGAAAACTGGTAGAGAATGCCATTAGGTATTAAGTTCACCTTTTGTACTCAAATAAATATTACATAAATAAATGCTGAAAGATACGAGATTTAAAATATGATTCAATACAAATGTGACGTTCTCAATATAAAGGGACCTTATGGAGGCAGGCGGTTACGCCGTTTTTAGAATTGCTACCATAGCATTCGTATAGTTACAAGAATAAGAAGATTGTAACTGCCTTCCTCCATAAGGTCCCTTTATATGGAGACCATCACAAATATGAATCAATAAACGTATCCGTTTCTAGTGGGACCACAAAAGTGCCCTCCAGTGGCTTACGTAGCGATTTTCTGTCTAAAATCTCTCTCTCTCTCTCTTTAAAAATAAAATAGTAAAACAAAGAGTCAATCAATATAAGGACAATTTAGAAAGGTGTAATAAACCTTTTAGTAGAGCAAATCTATTGAAAACACAATGCCTCGGGGTTTTCGGTGCGGGAATGATCGGGAAAAAGAGATAAACAGATAGGTTAGTCTGAGAAAAATCATATTTTTTCTTTACAATTATTAAATATTAAACATCAAGCTACTCCTTCCCAAAGCCAATTTCATTATTCCACTGGAAATTTCACACATTAAAGTATTATCATAAGTCATAACTATGAAAGTTAGTCATATTTAAAATATAAGTGTACTATTTCATTTATGGGACAAGCTTTTGCCGACTGTACTTTTTTTTCCACACTCATCATCTGCTTGTCAAGACAAATCCGACGAGCCCAAACACGACGGGTTTATCGTGTGTAGTTCAGGAGTTCCTATGACCACCTTCCGTCTCCATCAGCAGACCAGCTCAATGACACCATGATATTGCATTGTCATCGGGTTTACATACTTATTCCCAATTTCAGCCCATTCCATTAACGGGAACTGGTTCAAAATTGACTTGCAAGATTTTACCTAAACAAACACACACACATGCATACATACATACATGCATTGCAAATTGAATTAAAGCTTGTAAAATAGCCAAACATGTACACACCAATTTACCTTCGTTATTTCATAATCACGTATTTTTGAAGTTCCAGCATGGTCCTATTACTGCATATTATTAGGTATATCTACTAAAACCAATGACTGGCTACAAAACAAAGTTCTATCTCTTCAACAAGTACTACTACAGGATTTAGTTACACTCTAGGAGGCAACCCTAACTAGTAGCAACAAAAGTCAATATGCCATAACAATAATGTACCTACTGTTCCTTGAAAAGCCACTGAAATGCTTTCAAGAAACCTTCTAGACGAATGTTTTAAATTTTGACTACGTAACGTCATTATTATTTCAAGTGAACAAATTTAACATAATTTGATGTGATTACGGACAATTACAACATGTTTCCCCCAAACGAGTTGTTACTACGAACGCAATTAGCAGGAAAGCGGGGCCGCCATTTGCAATTTTCCAAAATGGCCGCCAGAAAAAACGCGCCCATTTATAATCTTTAAAAATAAATACCGGACACGCGCAACCTATTTTCAACCTTCACTTACACAGTTAAGGTTGGTTTTTATTTGTGGCGGTAAACGTCATCAAAATGTCGCCAGCCAGTGCAGTGTAATTAAAAAAATCCGAACAGCAAAAAGGTTGAATTAAAAGAAACGCGAGCGAATGTACGAAATGTTTTGAGGTTGTATTTAGGAGCGGTTAACATATGTCAAATTGTATGATTTAAGCGTGCGTGTGCGTTAATTGGCGGGGTGTTTGTGAGTGTTGGCAAAGAGTACTTAGTTGTTAGTAGATGAAAACATTAGCCATAAACAACGATTGCAATTAATAGAGGTAAAATCAAAGCAGACTAATCCTGCAAATATATAGTCAAGCGGATAAGATCAGTCTTTACGTTTACAATATATAGGTAATTACGATACTAAAGCCCGATCAATAAATAATTAAATAAATGGACAATCTCATACAAATTGATTTAACCCCAAACTAAGTTCTAGGCTTGTACTATGGGTAACTATACTAGGCTATATTCTAAACATAGGTACTTATGTGTACTATAAACATAGGTACTTATATAGATAAAAATACCTATAGAAAACATCCAAGATTCAGGATCGAATACTCGCCCTCATCACACAAATATTAGCGCATACTGGGATTCGAACCCGGGACCTCTAGCTTCGCCGGCAGGGTCAGTACCAACTAGGCTAACCGCGTCGAAGATGGCCTATAAAATGTGGAATAGGGTCTGCGGGTCGTGTTTATAATTATAATTATATTAAAGACGAGCAAAACGGTTTTAGAAAATCTAGAAGCACTACCCTAGCGGCATTTAAATTAGTTAACAGGGCATGCACCACATAGATCAAAAATTACCGGTAACCACTCTGTTCATGGACATGAGCAAAGCTTTTGACTACGTATGTCACAAAATACTCTTATTTAAGTTATTCAGATACGGCATACGTGGGCCTGCTTATGACTGGATAAAGTCTTACCTAAATAGTAGAAAACAATGTGTGGAGATCTCAAGACTTTGTGCACAAAATAAAGATATCGTAACATATAAATCATCTCTCATCGAGAACGGATATGGTGTACAACAGGGCACCATTCTAGGCCCTCTGCTGTTCTTAGTCTATAGATTAGTCTATAGATTTACCTAATGCTATTTGTAATGACTGTATTTTATTTGCAGATGATACATCCATTATTGTACACGGGGTAGATCTATCCACCAATAATGATAATATAAATAAAACTCTAGCACAGACAATCGAATGGTTAACTGTAAATAATTTAATATCAATGTCAATAAAACCAAGTTCACACAATTTTGTACTGCTCGAGGTAAAAAACTCAACTTGGATGTTAATTATAAAGGTGAAAAGATAGAGGAAGTATCACAAATTGTCTTTTTAGGAATAACAATCGATTGTCACTACGAATGGAAGGCTCATATAGGAAAATTATATAACAAAATAAATAGATTTGTATACGCTTTGAGAAGAGTTCGTCAGTTAGTGTCTCAACAAGTAGCGCTATTGGCATATAATGGGTATGCGGACTCTGCACTCCGATATGGTATTGTGTTATGGCACATTTATCCACGGCAATAAAGGCGACCTATAGCTATGTCTACACCTGTTCGCTTTCATGTTCAACTTGCGCTTTGCTCTGACGCATGCCTCTGCAACCACAGCGCATGCAATAACGCATGCGCTCAAAGTGGTTTGATATCAGCGCATACCCGTAGCGCACGCTGATCCGTCACCGTTGGGTTGACGTGCAACATTTTGCAAATAAAATAGCGGAAGATAAAGTCAAAACATTGGATTTTATTGAAGATTCAGTGTCACCCTCGTATTGCATGCGCTTGACGCCATACGAATTGAAATCTTGAAAGCGCAAGTTGAACATGAAAGCGCACAGGTGTGGACATAGCTTATGGGTGTGCGGCTGTGCGCTGTCTGGTGTCGGTGTTCTGTGGACATAGCTGCGCGCGCGCCGCGACCGCCGCGACTGCAGCTTTATCTCTTAAATAACACCCGAATTCAGAACTTGACCCCAGCTAGCACATCTTGTATATTCTCGCTTGTCGCTCAGTGCGTCTCTGTCGTTACAGAATAGTTGGAAAGGGATGTCCGAGTGACATACAAGTCGCGGACAACTTGTGCTAATCGTATATAATCTACTTAGGTACAGTCAAGGGCATTAATATCTATACAGCCATCGCGTCCAATTTATGTATACATGGACCTTATTGCCAGTGGCGTAAAGGCGTATATATATTTTTGAGGTCTTGGGAACGTATATATATTTATGCACTTGACTGTACATCATTACTAATATTTAAACATATAAAATAATATAATATAAATAAAATATTACATTATTATTATTCTTTTATTTATTTTTGGAGCAAAATTTAATGACAAATAGGGAGTTCCTACATCTTTGCTGATGCTTTTCGCCTTAACTAGTGATCGCTCCCAGTTTTGTTCGTAAAAAATATTTTTATTGTAAGCATTATTTTAGTATAGATGATAAAGTAGATAAATAAACTGCAATTCCGAAATAATAAAGTGAAGAAGAACACGATGAGAAGTTAATAAAAAAGAAATGGATGTTCCACTTGAGCTCCGGAACTATTAGACCCATTTTAATAAATGGGGTGTCGTATGATTCGTCAAAATCGTGCGAGTGTCATGGGCTATATAAACATTGTAAGGGTGCGTCATACTAGTCTCCAGCCCGGTTTTAACCGCAACTTTTTTTTTAAATATCTGTTCTGAATATCTGTTATGTGATATAAACGGAGTCAGGGATAAACGCTTATAAACTATTTTTAACCCCCGACGCAAAAAGAGAGGTAACGTGTTATAAACTGAAACGTGTGTATCTGTGTATCTGTCAGTGGCATCGTAGCTCCCAAACGGATGAACCGATTTTGATTTTTTTTTATGTTAGAAAGGTGACTTGATCTACAGTAGAGCTAGTGATGAAAATCGGTTAAGCCATTTGTGACGTTCTCAATATAAAGGGACCCTATGGAGGCAGGCGGTTACGCCGTTTTTAGAACTGTTACCATAGTATTCGTATAGTTACAAGAATAAGAAGAGCGTAACAGCCTTCCTCCATAAGGTCCCTTTATATTGAGAACGTCACATTTTATCTATTTAATTGTAATGAACAGAGACCTCCGGTAGGGGGTGTCTCATGTGCCTACAAGTGGACCACTTTAGTTTGCCCGCACATTGGGCCACTAGTGGCCGCCACTAAACGCGACCACTAGTGGCTCGGCTAAGCCACTAGACGCAGCCACCAATCGCGGCCACCGGTGGCTGAGTGGCGGCCTCTGGTGGCTGAGTGGCGGCCACTAGTGGCGGCCACTATTGGCTATTGTTTATCTGAGAAGCCGGCGACTGTGGCCGAGTGTGCGCGCGAGGCGAGCCACTCGTAGCGACCGCGGGCGACTACCGTAGCTTGTGGGACGCGGCCACTCCAACGCCCGGTGTGCGCCGATGCTATACAAAATAAATAAATAAATATCAGGGGACAATCTCACACAAATTGACCTAGTCCCAAACTAAGCTCTAGGCTTGTACTATGGGTACTAGACAACGATAAACATACTTATATAGAGAAATACATACTTAAATATATGTATAGAAAACATCCATGACTCAGAAACAAATACTCGCGCTCATCACACAAATATTTGTCCATACCGGGATTCGAACTTAGGACCGCTAGCTTCGTAGGCAGGGTCACTACCAACTAGGCTAACTGCGTCGTCAAATGTATGAAAATAAATGTATGAAAAAACTCGTCTGCAGCTTGTGGCAGCCACTAGTGGCTACGCTGTGGCCGCGACTATTGGCCCAATGTGCGGGCAGGCTTAGTTTGCCGACGTTCGGCAACGAATTGAGAAGTGAGCTTAAAAGGGCCTGCGCAAACCGGCGGAGCGCAGCGCAGATCACTTTAAATTTATCAATGTATATTCTTCCCTATTTTAATTACAACAAGGTATAAATTTGAATGCTCTGAGACCGACCTCGGAGCATCACGGGGGATTTCCACTCTGCGGCTGCGGCTCTAAATTTATACCTTATTGTAATTAAAATAGGGAAGAATATACATTGATAAATTTAAAGTGATCTGCGCTGCGCTCCGCCGGTTTTGCGCAGGCCCAGAGGGAAGATTGCCGCGGTGGTAAGTTTACCTTACCGTGAATAGAGCACAGCGAGCGGCTCCCGTGTGGACAATGTCATAATTACGAGCGATGTCCCTTTCTAGGGAGCGGGCACAGGCTTATGAGAGAAAGGGACAGTATGAATTGATTTGTGTGTATTAATTAATTCAAACTACGTAAAGTACCCGTCCATTATTATAAGTGTGTTGAGTACAACCGCGATGGTTTACAATAAAAACCGGCCAAATGCGAGTCGGACTTGCAAACGAAGGGTTCCGTGCCAAAACAAAATCACGTTTCTTGTATTATTGTGTTTTTATTTTTAATTTAACTGCTGGCTACTCTGGCTATTCAGCCTCTTTCATTTCAGTTAAAAATACACTTACCCAGCGTTGAAAAATTTCATTTTCTTTAATCTTAGATAACTTCCCTTTATTTGGGATGATTTTTATTCTCCGAAGACGTATTTGGAATAACATACTTAGCATAAAATAGTTTCGACGAATGCTGACAAGGCAGAAAACGTATTTAGTTAATTTAGTATAGTATATTTAGTATATTTTATCTTTATCTTGGGACGATTCGGCTCATCAATTTTATGCATAGATAGGTAAAGATTATTCGACCAACGGACTTTATGCGTAGTGATTGTATGCGAAACTAGACTATGTTATAAGAGTTTCTGCTTATTGTCACTTATCTATGCTTAAAGTTATTATGCAATGAAGAATTTTTCCAAAAAAAATTATGTCTAGGAAGGGAAAACCCTTAAACAACAGGTGCTAATATTAAACTCTAAGTACAACCTCTGAATTAAAAGTAACTATTGTTATTATTTTAGTAAATTGAATTGAATTAATGTGTCCGCTTCACTCGTGTAAGCAGCGCCCGCGTACAATAAGGCCCAAATGAGCTGCCATCTTGGATCGGAATAAAACAAACTGCCACTTGCCGCTGTCATAATATGTGACGTTCTCAATATAAAGGGACCTTATGGAGGAAGGCAGTTACGCTTTTCTTATTCTTGTATCTAGACGAATACTATGGTAACAGTTCTAAAAACGGCGTAACCGCCTGCCTCCATAAGGTCCCTTTATATTGAGAACGTCACATATTGTACAGTCATTGTGTCAAATATGATTTTAGGATTCTCGGTCAACAAGAGCGGGTTCGGTGCCGAATGAAGACGTGTGTCAAAAGTATATTTATTTATTTATTATTTGGTTGATGTATTAAAACTAAAAAAATACTTGAGTATGACGCACTATTATAATTTTTATTCACAGGTAATTAATGTAATACTGGGTGTTTCTTTATTCGTCTTGAACATTTTGGGGGTTAAATCAGTAAGTCATACTGACCAACTTTCACTATGGGACCAACCCCGAAATCGCGAAAAAAAAATTGACCCTCCCATACAAAACATCGTCAGCTGACTAGCCAAAATGTATGGGATGGTGAATTTTTTTTTCGCGGTTTCGGGGTTGGTCCCATAGTGAAAGTTGATCACTATGACTTACTGATTTAACCCCCAAAATGTTTAAGACGAATAAAAATACACCCAGTATACTTAGACAATTAGCGAGAGTTTGGAATGGCGTATGTAGTGTGTTTTAATTTTCTAATAACGGTTACCGCTTGCCCTACCTCTGCCTTCCGGCTTGACGTTGATTTATAGGACACCCTGTTATATGTATTTAATTCGGGTCCATATTGTGTTGCGTACATATTGTTAGTCATAATTAAGTCATAATTTTCGCAAGTCATAATGCCTTTTTTTCACGACATGGTTATTTTTCCAGGATGTTTATGTGTGTGTGTGTGTCGTCTTTACAGTTCAACGGTACACCTCACCGATTCTACTAATTCTAATTCTACTAATATTATATATGTGAAAGTTTGAATGAATGGATGTTTATTACTCAATTACGCCAGAACGGCTAAACGGATCTGGATGAAAGGCACAGATATAGATTATAGTCTGGAATAGGACATAGGCTACTTTTTCCCCCGAAAAAATTGATACTTTCCGAGGGAGCAGCGAGAAACCACTTTTACGCGGACGGAGTCGCGAGCAAATTTGGCACTTAGATAGATTATAGTCTGGAATAGAACATAGGGTACCTACTTTTTATCCCAAAAATGGGCAGTCGCGGGCAATGCTAGTTTGCTATAAATAAGTATAATTTGTAGCCCCGTGACCATTGATTTAGTATATATAGATACACAATCAGCAGGAAAAAATGGCAAGTCTTCATCCTAATCGACTTGGGCAGTAGTTTGGCTATTAGTCTTGTTCCAACCACAGACAGTGGCAGTTGTCAATCATGACGAAATATGCAGTGAAAAACTGCCAAAATAATTACAAAAAAAAACAAATAAAAAGGATGGAATGTCTTATTTTACGTAAGTTCTATTTATTTATGCTTTCATGATTTTTACAATTTATTTTGTACATACAAATTATGACTTATCATGGAACAAAAATATATGGAGTAGCTATTACTTTTATTAATTTTAATAAATCGTGTTGGTTTATTTTGACTTATGACAAATAAAATGTTTATAATAATATTTCTTATATTGGGTATCGCGAAGATACCGAAAGAGAAATCAATGACCCATCACGCAGAATCAGCAATAGAAACAAATATTCAAGCAAACTGTGACATTTTGTCTTCAGATCTTGATCAGTATGGAAACTGTTGTGATTACATCAAACAAGTCAAAGGATATATTGCCGGATACGTAGTACGGAAATTAATAAAATCAATTCGGTGAAACATATGCACAAATTCTCTTTTAGCTAAAGAAAGGCACGATTTTCATAAATTAATTGACATCAAACATTTAGGTGGGATTTTTTACGCATCTCAAGATGTAGGTGTTTGATGTGTGCAAGTAAACAGAAGCTTTCATTAGAAATAACATACGAACGGGAGAAACACGGAACCATACTAAAATATGTTATATCAAATGTTCTAAAAACTTTTATGCAAGTAGATATTTTTAATGCGACTACGGAAGAAGACCACAATAATAGTCATAGAATTCTGTTAATTAAATCTATTACCGATCAATATTTAACCGTCCGTTTACATTACATTGCAAAAAAAGAAAGTATCTTAAGTAAATGTAGGTCTAAAAGACAATTATATAATAAATTAAACTTATTTCAAGGAAATTAGGTTTTACTTTACGGTTAGCTGGTTAGGATTAGATCTTGTTTTGTTTGGAGTAAAGGGGCAAATGTATAGTTTTTTTTTATAATTTATCATTTCGTTAAAATTAATACAATATAAAAATGAGAAATGCGACTCCATTCGTCCGATGTTCACTTTTGTCATAAATGGCGACAATGACAATGGCGAGTTCACTAAAAAGTTTAAATATTTTGAAACGTTCGTTTGCAAACTTGACACATGACAGCTAGTATATTGAGTTTTTTTTGCATGAATGTTTAAGGTAAAAAATAGCGATGTTAGCATGTATCTGAGTACAGTTGTCAATGTCATTTGGGACAGTTTATAACAACATTTTCCTTTAGTCGCATGTCGTCCCGTTTGCAATTTGTCCCGTTCGCAGTTAGTCCCGTTCGCAATTTGTCCCGTTTGCAATTCGTCCCTTTAGCAAATCGTCCCATAAACGCACCTTGTCCCATTCGCACTTCGTCCCGTTCGCAATTCGTCCCGTTAGCAAATCGTCCCGTAAACGAATCTCGTCCTGTTCGCAATTCGTCCCTTTAGCAAATAGTCCCGCAATTTATTTGCCCCTATTGCAATTTGTCAGTTGCAGTCATTCAGTCAGTCAATCCAGGACTTCTCTCTTTATGTAATTATATATGTATACACAGAAAACTTATAATTCAAATTTATTTCACTAAATTAAAATCGGAACACTTCGGCAAAATAATAATATTAATAATATTATTTAATAATAATATTAATAATAATATTAATTGTGGGACGATTTGCTAACGGGACGAATTGCGAACGGGACGAGGTGCGTTTACGGGACGATTTGCTAACGGGACGAATTGCGAACGGGACGAAGTGCGAACGGGACGAGGTGCGTTTACGGGACGATATGCAAACGGGACGAATTGCGAATGGGACGAATAGCAAACGGGACGAATTGCGAACGGGACAAACTGCGAACGGGACGACATGCGACTAAAGGAACATTTTTGTGCGGGATTGTGTATCTAGTATATACTAAATCAATGCCCGTGACGAACATAGCGTACTTTTTATTCGGGAAAATTGTACAGTTCCCAAGGCAAGAGCGAAATCGCCTCCAGTCCTACCACTATATACATACATACATACACACATTCCCGTGGGAAGGAAAACCTAGACATAGAACAGTAAAAAATGATGAAGACATCCATCATGCGGCTAAAAACTGACAAAGGCTAGAAAGGGACAAAAAATCCGCCAATTCCTATGGCGACAATAGAACCATTTTGTCGGTTAAGTTTGAGGTACACAGGGCTCAGCGATTACAGGGTTGTCTGAACGGGCGCTAATATAAATATAATAAATAGGAGGTTATAAATTGTGACGTTCTCAATATAAAGGGGCCTTATCGAGGAAGGCAGTTATGCTCTTCTTATTCCTGTAACTATACGAACACTATGGTAACAGTTCTAAAAACGGCGTGACCGCCTGCTTCCATAAGGTCCCTTTATATTAAGAACGTCACAATTATTCTTTGTCGATCAGAGCCCTTAGCCAAGATGCCCATCGCTAACTAGCGTTTCTATTCGTTTAGTTTTTAAACCAATCGCGTCACTGGTAGATCACGTCATACGGAGAGTCACGTGATCTGCCAGTGACGCGATTGGTTTAAAAACGAAACGGATAGAAACGCTAGTTATCGATGGCCATCTTGGCTAAGGGCTCTGGTAGATTATCAAAAAGTTTTGATCACGTATTTTTTATCTTTTCACATAATCAAAAAAATACGGAGATATATTGAGTTGAAACGTCGCATGACGTCACGTCTCAATACAATTTTTACACAGACGTGACTTGAGCCCCCACTCCCGAACTTTGACGCCCTTTATCTTTGTAATTTTTTGTTAGATCGACAAAAGAAAAAATACGTGTCCAATATTTTTGGATAATCAAACTGACGGGCTAAATGGAATTTAGTTTTCTTTACTCAATCATCCCTATTGCCTTGCAGCTCCCTGTGTCCCACTGCGCCTGCGCACTGACACATAGATTTATCGCCGCCGACCCGGATGCGCGCCGCCTGCAGCGCACAACGTCGGGTGTCGCCACTTTGCCAGTCATTGGCGATATGGTAACCATGGTTACCTACGTAAATATTTCAGGATTTGTGACGTTCTCAATATAAAGGGACCTTATGGAGGCAGGCGGTTACGCCTTTTTTAGAACTGTCACCATAGTATTCGTATAGTTACAAGAATAAGAAAAGCGTAACTGCCTTCCTCCATAAGGTCCCTTTATATTGAGAACGTCACATTTATTTCAGGACCATCGTGTAGAACCCTATAGGTTAGGTTAGATATAAAAATACTGAAATATTTACAGTTTCGGAAAAAAAAGCGGTTTGCCAAATTATAATGTTTCGTTTGTGAAAGTTATTTATCGAATGATGGTAAAACCTGCCTGACATAATAATATAATATAAATATATGTATTTTAGTCAGTAAGGTATTTATCTATGGGCCTAGTAGCCTGAAAATAAATTAATTTGTATTTGTATTTTGTAATATGCTGAGTGGCACCCGATTTGATGCATTGTGAAATAGTTTTAACCTCCTGAGGCCTACGTCAAAATTTCGCTAGTACGAAACAACCTTATGTCAGTCAACAAGTTAAAAGTCATTTTGACAATTGTCCTATATATAGGACGTTGGGCCGCAGGAGGATTATATGTGACGTTTTCAATATAAAGGGACCTTATGGAGGAAGGCAGTTACGCTCTTCTTATTCTTGTAACTATACGAATACTATGGTGACACTTCTAAAAACGGCGTAACCGCCTACCTCCATAAGGTCCCTTTATATTGAGAACGTCACATATTGTCTAGGCTTCCAGAACACAAGGGTCCAAATAGAACGTGACGTTATAGGTGACGCGAGAGTTGAGGTGAATGATTAACACACAACTACATGACACAAAGATAGTGAATTAACGAAGGAGTGAATGTGAACAAAATTCCGCTATCAATACATGACATGACGGTGTGTGCGTGACCTCAACTCTGGCGCCGACACCTATTACGTGACCATGAAATTTACGTGAATAGAAATAATAATAATTTGACATGTACTATTTTGATATTATAAATAAATGAGTATGAGTATGAATATGATGAACACGTTTTTTAAAGTAACGCTAAAGTCATTTAGTCAATAAAAAATCTAAAAAATAATACCTAGGTAGTCATTTATGTAACAGTAGAGAAAATATATTCTTCAATAACTATAAAAATAACCAAGGTATAAGCCATTTTTTGTTTCTATCTCTTTCTAGCAAAACAGAATTTAACATGGAGTTTATACGCTGACGTCACAGTTCATGTCGGATCTGTCTAATTAGTAGTTTTAAATGCTTATATTATCCGTATTTTTCGGCCGATTTCAACTTTAAACTTAATAATTAACAACTTTTACGGTATTTTCATATTTTATTAAGAAATGCGATAAAAAAACATACATATTCCCTATTGTATGGGTACATCCGGTCGGAACACCTTTGATACGCAATTTGAATGGTACGTATCCCGTCGACTGCATACAAATGAAACTTCACTTAAAAGTTCATTGATGAATCGAGCTACCTGCCTAGCGATAGTTTACCTCAAAATGCAAAAAACATCTGTTTGAAGACTTTGAAGTTTGAAGGCTTACTTCTAAAAAGACGGTTTTTCAAAAATATAGTAGATTGTACAACAAGAGCATAAAATGGGTTTTATACTCGAGTTATACACTTTGCTTTTCACTTCGATTGCAAGGAAATAAAACAATCTAAAGCATATACAAGCTAGTTTCTAGTTTTGTTTGACGAATAATTAGCTTCCCGCCACACAATTTTTCTTATTTTTTTTTAATGTTCAACTATGTGACGTTCGACTATGGCCTGAGCCGTAATGCCAAGTTATTATAAATATTTGTGTTACATTTTTTTACGTAAATGCACGCCCATAATAAATTTAGTCGTAATTAAATTAAGATATAACCTAAATCTCATAAAAATATATCAATTAAATGAAGGTGTATTGTGTATGTGGCTGTAAGGCCTAATTGCCTTAGTCTTAAAAGAAGAAATGACTTTATGCACAAGCTCATAAAAACCCATTTTATGCAGCCTTCTCTCGACATAAAGAACAAATTTACGAGCATGAGAAGTGAACAAATATTTCGTGTATACACTAAGATAAAGACTAATGGGAGTCTGGTGTAGTTTTGGCCTGTATCGAAATTATATGAGTTAAAAACTTCCAAGTCGTTAACTATTAGGTCTATTAGGAACAGAAGGGACAATGTTGAACCTAAATCTGCGCATGACCCAATCTCCGAAACTAAATATGTTTTTTTTTTTTCATCTATAATGTTATAAGCTTAATGTGGGTGTGTGTGTTTGCTAAAACCCGTTGGGCCAAGTAGGGGTGCCAGTTATATGTGACGTTCTCAATATATAGGGACCTAATGGAGGCAGGCGGTTACGCCGTTTTTAGAACTGTTACCATAGTATTCGTATAGTTACAAGAATAAGAAAAGCTTAACTGCCTTCATCCATAAGGTCTTTATATTGAGAACGTCACATACTGGGGTTTTTATGTAATTTAGTTTTATATCTTACTAGCAACCCGCCGTCGCTTCGCTCCGGGTACTATTATACACAGCCTATGTCCTTTCCCGGGACTCAAGCTATCTCCAAACCGAATTTCATCTAAATCCGTTCAGCCGTTTTCACGTGACGTGCGTTCAAATAAACAGATTTACAGCTTTATTATCTGTACATAGATATAGGTACTAATCGAAGCGAAGCGGGGGCAGGTCGCTAGTGTATTAAAAATGAAAAAGTGTGTTTGTTTGTTCATTCTGTTTTCACGGGTTTAACGCCTGAACTAAAAAAAAAAAAGTAAAAGGCTGCTATACAGTATCAACAAATTTAAATTAAATAAATAAATTTCACGCCTACAGACATTAAACAACAATTACTCGGCTAAGTACCTGTTAACTTTTGCTCATCATACAAAGTTTGCCTCTACCAGGCTTCAGTCCCACGACCCTCAGCAGGCAGGCTGCAATCACTGAACCAATGAGTCGAAACAATCGAAACTACAAAAGCTAAGTTTCACATAAAACGCATTCGAAGTGCATGACCTAGGAATTAAATACACATTAAAGCTGCTAGTGACGTTTTCGCGTCGATATTTTGCGACAAATACTTTGTCGATATGGAGTACCATTTGTGACGTTCTCAATATAAAGGGACCTTATGGAGGAAGGTAGTTAAGCTCTTCTTATTCTTGTAACTATACGAATACAATGGTAACAGTTCTAAAAACGGCGTAACCGCCTGCCTCCATAAGGTCCCTTTATATTGAGAACGTCACATTTAAATGTTGTGCGCTTGCATATAAGCAGTCAGATAAAAATTACATGTTTATATTTAATATGTGTACTTAATAAAAATAAATACATGACTTAATATATATTAGGTACTTAAGATGTTACATGGTGAACTTCAAACATGTATCGACAATGGTTTGGGTAAGTTGTTGACAATACAAATACAATACAATATACCTATGTAGCATGCATTCTTACAGATTAAATATACAATTTTATGTTCTTACATTATATTTTTAAATTATTTTCCCTACATCCCATTGCTTAAATATTCTTGTATGGAATAAAAAGTCTTATCAACTAAAAACGTATACGATAATTTTTTAAATAGCGACCTTTCTTGTAATTTTAAGACAGTTTTTGGCAATTTATTATAGATCTTAGGCGCCATTCCAAACATACTTTTCGCATGTTCCGTGGCTTATTTTAGTTATTTTAGTATGTTTAGTTGTACATACATACAAAACTGTTGCTAATTGATAATTAATTATCCCGTGACATACGGCCATAGCACAAATTTGGTGTGAACATAGGATTTGACATTCTGATATCCGCTCAGCCATTTAGGCTAACCTAACCTAATTTTAATTGTCAGATCGAGTTAAAATGATTTCTTTTTAAACTTATTATTTTTCATTGGCCCGTGTGGTGTCCGGGCAAGAATTGCACCACCCCATCCCATCCCGTGGGTGTCGTAGGCGACTAAGGGAATCATACCAGAGGATGGGCAGCAGCGTCCTTCTGAACATTGTATTATAACATCAAACTGCGATCGCCAGCCCGCCAGCCAAGCGTGGCGATTATGGCAATTTCTCCCCAGTTTCGGGAAGGCCTTTGTCCAGCAGTGGACGTCTTGCGGCTGATGATGATTTGTTGACGTTCTCAATATAAAGGCCTTATGGAGGCAGGCGGTTACGCCGTTTTTAGAACTGTTATCATAGTATGCGTATAGTTACAAGAATAAGAAGAGCTTAACTGCTTTCCTAAATTAGGTCCCTTTATATTGAGAACGTCACATTTTTCATTTGATTTCTATTTTATCGAGCACGTCCAATCCCTACCGGATGCGTGCCCTCGTCGCTATTGCGACGATAAAACGCGAGCGGGACCCATTACCTGTTGAAAAGACTGGTTAATTGCCAACTGCAATTCTCTTATACAGCCAAGGCCATCGAACTAGGCTCTCATGACCCTAGCACTAAGATCGCGCGACAATCCATGCCTACGACGTGACTAAGCCAAAGTATAGCCATCCATAGTACAGACAGACGGACAGCGGAGGCATAGGAATAGGGTTCCGGCATCCGTGAATCGTGATTGATAACGGAACCCTGAAAATGTGTAACAACTTTGTCGGACATTTTATAATTAAGGAACGCGACATAAAAAGTAAGCATTTAAATAACGAGTAATATTATGTTGTACGGATCTAATTCGTGGTGTTTTGTCGGGCATCCCCGGTAGCAGGTTCAAATCCCGGCGATGGTAAAAACACTCGTTCGTCATAACATTTGAGACAAGAGTAGAAAGGACGTTTCTAGATATTAATTGTGACGTTCTCAATATAATGGGACCTTATGGAGGAAGGCAGTTACGCTCTTCTTATTCCTGTAACTATATGAATACACAGTTCTAAAAACGGCGTAACCGCCTGCCTCCATAAGGTCCCTTTATATTGAGAACGTCAAAATTACAATCTCAAGCCTAGCAAAATATTATGAAGAAAATGTATGAAATAGTACGAGCTGATAGTCTGCGGTCTATCTACTCTCGCGGTACTTTCCTCATGGTAAATCAGCAACTGTAAGTTCTTTAGTAGCTATAGGTAGGTGCAGCGTAGTGTAATGATCCCTTGTATCTAACTCGCTGAAATGTAACCGAGAGCTGGTGCAGGCTGAAAACCAGCGGTGTGCAGCTGACCCAGCTCGCAATTTATGTGTGGTAATGCCGTGTATATATTTTTTTTGTGACAATAAATCATTGAAGAGAGTAGAGTGTTAGAGTGTTTTAAGGGTTCCGCCCGTACCCAGTGGCGTAGCTAGGTAACCAAAGGCCCTGAAGCAAAAATATTGAGGCCCTCTAGATCGATTTGAGGTTGAGGTTTGCTGGTCAGGATCCGAGGGCCCCTGAGCTTGAGGGCCCCGGAGCCCAGCACCGCCTAGCCCTCCGGTAGCTACACTGTCCGTACCCAAATGCCAACGACAACGTACAAGATAAGAGATACAGATTGAGTCGAGCAAGAACCGCCGAAAAAATCACATTTCTTGTCCCCCCTTTGATTTATTTTAATTTTTATTCTTTGTTGTTATAGCGGCATTAAAAATACACACTTTGTGAAAATTTCAACTGTCTACCTATTACGGTTCATGAGATACAGCCCGCTGTCGGACGGACGGACAGACAGCGGAGGCTTAGTAGGTAATATAAAAATACCTATAAAAATAGCCGATTTGATTTGTCAATCCGGTACCCTATTTAATTCCTTATATTATCAAGGTTGCTGGTTACTGTCCTACAAGCTCCTAAGTAACCTGTCCGCCATTTTGTCATTCGAATTTTTAATTACTGACTTTTTGCCGACGTTCGCCGTCATTGGCCGACGCGCTTTCGGCGACTCGCTTTTTGCTGACGCGGTTTCGGCGAACTGAATTAACCAGGTAAATTTAATTTAAAATGTTTTAATTCTAGTGGGCCTTGATTGCCTGGGAAAGTTTTTATTTTTGACGACGCGGTTAGCCTAGTTGGTAGTGACCCTGCCTACGAAGCTAGCGGTCCCGGGTTCGAATCCCGGTATGGACAAATATTTTTATGATAAGCGCGAGTATTTGTTCCTGAGTCGTGGATGTTTTCTATGTATTTATGTATGTATTTTTCTGTAAAATAATGTTTATCGAAGCCTACCCATACCCATAGTACAAGCCTAAAGCTTACTTTGGGGCTAGGTTAATTTGGGTTAGGTTTGACCAGCTGACTCTTTAGCAGAGGGTCGTGGGTTCGAACCCGGGCTCGCACCTCTAAGTTATTCGGAATTTATGTGTGAAATATAATTTGTAAATTTACCGTGAGCTTTTTGGTGAAGGAAAATATCCTGAGGAAACCTGCACACAACTGCAAAGCAATTTGACGGTGTGTGCGAAGTTCCCAATCCGCACTGGGCCCGCGTGGGAACTATAGCCCAAACCCTCTCGTTGTGAGTGGAGGCCTCTGCCCAGCAGTGGGACGTATGTAGGCTGGATTATTATTATTATTATTATTTTATCCTCTATTTATTTATTTAAATAAAATAACGTAAAAAATGTGTAGAAACTTTGTCGGAAAATTTATTATTAAGGCTGCCTTTCCATTGAGGCGGAGACGAGCGGAGCAGTTTGAAAACGACCAATCACCTTGTACAGTACCCACACTAACGCATAGCACACAAACTAGAGGAATCTGATTGGTCCTTTTCGCACCGCTCGCTCCGCTCGTCTCCGCCTCAATGGAAAGGCAGCCTAACGCCACGTACAAGTTAACAATTCCGGTTCATAACTATTTATATGTGACGTTCTCAATATAAAGGGACCTTATGGAGGAAGGCAGTTACGCTCTTCTTATTCTTGTAACTATACGAATACTATGGTAACATTTCTAAAAATGGCGTAACCGCCTGCCTCCATAAGGTCCCTTTATATTGAGAACGTCACATATGTAAACCATTTATAAAAACCGGGCTAAATTTATGGTTGTAAATTCCAATTCTGCCACTACGACTAGGTACGTGACAAATGACTCATTCAACGATACAATTCTAAACAGATGGAAGTTTAGAAAGCAAATTACCCTCTAGCCCTTTTTTTGCCGACCACCTCACTCCATTGATCACAAAATGCAAGCAATGCCGTTCATCGATCACGGATGCCGTGTGTCACTGCGCATTGGACATGGTGGCAGGTGTTGGGAATCAAATATACAGCCGAATCTGTTCGGCCTAAATCTTTGATGTTTTAACAGCCTACGAACGAAGCTAGCGGTCCCGGGTTCGAATCTTGGTATGGGCAAATATTTGTGTTTGTTTCTGAGTCATGGCATGGATGCTTTCTGTGTATAATAAAAACACAAATATAAGTTACGTGGAAAATACTTTTGGCATATTGAAAAAAGTCCATCCACTAAACGATTCAAGTAAAATAAGCAAGCGGGTTATTATTATTTGTTTCGTTACTTATATTGTGACGTTCTCAATATAAAGTGACCTTATGGAGGCAGGCGGTTACGCCGTTTTTAGAACTGTTACCATAGTATTCGTATAGTTACAAGAATAAGAAGAGCGTGACTGCCTTCCTCCTTAGGGTCCCTTTATATTGAGAACGTCACAATTTGTCTGATATGGTCCTGTCATATTTATTTGTATGGGTCAAGCTGGCCCAAATTTATCTAGAACCAAAGTAAGTTTTAATTTTTGTATGAAAAAGAAGAAAAACATTTATTCGTGACATAAAAATACAAAAAAAGAAGATATGAAACAAAAATAGTAAAGTCACGAAATGGCTCCAGTTCAGCATAATGCTGGCGTAGAAGCCAGCGCTGGTCTTCCACATGGGATCCCCAAATGAAGCTAGAACAGGTTACACCTTGGGCAGGTTACATAACAAGTGTTAAGGCATTGTATTGGCGATGTATGGGACTAGATAACGATATACATACTCTTGGTACGTTATATGTATGTAGAATCAGGTTCTTGGCTGCACTGGGAAAAAAGTTATAAGTGTGGCAAATATGGCCTGAATGGATTCGAGAAGGTAAATGTACCCACGGCAGTGTCGCTCGGTTTTTCTCCGACTGCCGTGTCTTTAATAACCTAACCTAACCTAACCTCAAAATTGCACGTTTTTGACGAATCATATGACACCCCGTTTATTAAAATCGGTCCAATAGTTTAGGAGTTAGAGAGCAACATCTGATGTTCGGTCACATACATAGACTGTTAACCGCGTTACCCTTCTTTTTGCTAGCGCAATCGGGTAATAACTGGCCTAAGGCTGCCTTTTCATAGAAGCGGAGACGAGCGGAGCTCCGCTTCAATGGAAACAGTCAAGCAGACGAGATGTGGATTACAACCAATGTGATTGGTGGATTCCTACACAGCTCTCCCCACCGCTCATCTCCGCTTCTATGGAAAGGCAGCCTAAATATTGGCTAGACCTACTGACTTTTTTTGTTCGTCAAGATTTTTTTCCATTCTTTCGTTCTATTATGCTTTAGACTGTTTTTTATTTTGGAAATGTATATGGACACAGAAAAAAAATACAGAGGGTACTTTTATGCGTCATTCTAGAGGAAGCGGCCGCCATGCCGTAAGGACGACGTTACCTACTTTAGTTTGGGATCCTTGGAATGTACCCATGAAACCCTTGTAAGCCGACATTTTGTAAATGATCCCATGACTCGTGTAGTCATTAATCAAACGCCGACGGACCGTCTGCCGCGGGTACAGTCGACGGCAGAAATATGTATACGCTTTTGGACCTTATTGCAACGGGACAAGGTCCAAAAGTGTGTACATATTTCTGCCCCCGACGGTTCCCGAGCTCGATCCCACCTGTGACACGTTACAAAAACTTTCTTTGTCAAAGCGATTCAGTTTGACACTTGTAAAAAAGTGGATGAGTATGGATTTGTTTGTCTACGGTTTTAGAATTTTGACAGTTCGTTAGAAGGGTGAAGTTATTAATCTGTGGGTGATGTTTAAGAGCAGTCTTTTAAAAGTTGTGCTGGCAACGTCGCATTTAGATTTTTTATGAAATGAAATTGAGTGTAATTGTTTAGTGTAAAAATTAAAAAATGCGATCTGGTCGGAACAACTTCGAGGGGGGGGAGGCTATGTCCACTAGTGGGCGTCTACAAACTTATTGTAAATTAATTCGTAAGTATAACACCATAAATAGTCCGTGGTGAATGACATCATTCAAAAATAAATAAACCATAGAAAAATGAAGATTTTTATCTATGCTTCTTCATTTATCTATAACTAGGCGGACAAACAGACAGACAGACAGAAATAATGCCTTCAATCTGTCTCTTTGGTGTCGACTAGGTTCAATATAATTATCTTAAAACTAAGTATTGTAGCGACATCTAGTGACGAGTAGTAATATATACAGTGTGTCTACTCACTGTTAGATGTCGCTGCTACTCAATCTTTTGCAACAATATAATTATAATTAATGGGTAATAATACATGCAGCTTTCATAAAATGGTCCGTAAAATAATAAAAAGCTTTTATAACATAAAACATGGCGTCTGAACTTTTTACAAATTAAAATAATTTGTGAAACAGACAAAATTGCCTGTCAATGTCAAACAATAGTGAAAATTACAAAAATCAATGGCTGCGCTCAAAAATATGTGGTGTTTATAAAAAAAATATTATAAATATATATAAAAAAACGAAAAACAAGTAAGGTATAACTGAAAATCTCAGTTATTTCGTTCTTTTTCCCTATTTTTGATTTATACTCGGTGATACCAAGGACCATATATAATTATATATGGTCCTTGATCCTGTCATTAAAAAAAAAACATTTTACAAACTGATTCATTTCACAAACATATCATTTGGCAAACCGCATTTTTTTCCGAAACTGGAAATATTTCAGGATTTATTTCAGGACCATAGTTTTTTTTTTAATATGACTGTCCTATTTTATTTCATTTTTAACTTTATAATATGTATTTTAGTTTTAACAAATGTAATGAATGAATCTATGTTGTTCGAAATAAATAAATAAAAAAATAAAAAAAAAATAGTGTAGAACCCTATAGGTTAATGTTAGGTTCGTTTTATAAAAATCCAGAAATATTTTCAGTTTCGGAAAAAAAGCGGTTTGCCAAATGATATGTTTGGCTCATACACAGTCACAGAAATAAAAGTTGTCTCTCCTGTTCCAGAAAGTCAAGGACTTTGAAACCAAACTTTTCGGGTTAGGATATATCCGCGTAATGGGAGTCTGGCGTAGTTATGGCCTGTATCTAAATTATATGAGCAGTGATCGGAATAGGTAGAGTATATTTACCTAAACTTGATGCATGTTCATTTATTCTTGTTTTTTTTTACATTGAGTGACGTGCTAGCCTTTAAATTGTATGCATGTGTACTTGTTTTTATGTTATTGTTATTTTAAATGTATATCGCATGTGTATTGTTGGCCAGCCTATTTAAATAAAAATAAAATAAAATAAATAAATGTGTTCCCATCTCACTCACGCATGAATGAACATGCGTCAAGTTTAGGTAAATATACTCTACCTATTCCGATCACTGTATATGAGTTAAAAACTCCCACTTCGTTAACTTTTAGAAACAGAAGGGACAATGTTGAACCTAACTCTGTATAGGTATGTCCCGTTTGTGAAATGAATCAGAAACTTGATTGGTTGCTGATATAGGTTTATTGCGGTGAGTACGCGTCCAGATATTGCGCGTGCTGTGGGCACGCTGTCAATTGTGACGTTCTCAATATAAAGGGAACTTATGGGGGAGGGCAGTTACGCTCTTCTTATTCTTGTAACTATACGAATACTATGGTAACAGTTCTAAAAACGGCGTAACCGCCTGCGTCCATAAGGTCCCTTTATATTGAGAACGTCACAATTTAACGATTGCTACTCAGAATCCCATTGGAAAGCATCAGAACGTGTACTTCGTTACCTTAAGGGTACGATGAACTACTGCATCACGGAAAATAAAAATGAGAACCTATTTACTATCGTTAAAACTTTGGCGACAGCTGTCGGATATAGTTTGAATGAAAATAACATAGTGCACTGCACCCGTATTGCTAAATTGCGCGTGGACAGCGCACGTCCAAGGTCTATTGTGCTTCAACTAGCCTCGCCGAGGTTACGAAATGAGCTTTTGGCTGCCACTATGTCTTATAACAAATCAAACCCCCGGGATAAATTAAACAGTCAACACCTCGGCCTCGCGGGCGACAAGACTCCTGTCTACGTCGTGGAGCACTTGTCCGCTGCAAACAAATCTCTCCACGCCGCGGCTAGAAAGAAAGGGAAGGAACAAGGATATAAGCATGTCTGGGTCCGAGGCGGCCGTATTTACGCCAGGAAAACTGATGATTCTGAATATATTTATGTTAGAAATATGGACACCCTAAATAAAATAGTTTAATGTAACACATATGTTAGTATATTAATAATGATTTGATTGTGTGCATGTAACTGTAAAATATTTATATAAAATTCGAGCTTAAACTGTATTATCAAAATATTCGAGGCTTACGTACTAAAACTAACGATTTCTATTGTAATTTAATTCTTAGTAACTATGATATCATTATACTGACTGAGACCTGGCTTAACAGCTCAGTGTTAAACACTGAACTGTTTGACGATAGGTATGTGGTGTACAGAAGAGATCGGGAACAGGTCAGCGCTCAGAGGGGTAAGGAAGGGGGAGGGGTGCTTATCGCAGTGCATAAAAATATAGTTTCTCGACGCATTACGGACTGGGAAAGTAATTATGAAGACCTTTGGGTTATAGTAGATATTGCGCCTACTGGGTCTCAGCGTCAAATTGCTCTCTGTGCAGTGTACCTCCCACCACCCATTTTACATTCTAAACTGGTCACTTTTGTAAATCACTACAATACCGTCCTTGAACAAATTAACTATCACACATGTATAATGGGAGATTTTAACCTGGGAAACATTGATTGGAAATTAGTTAATGACGATGCCAGCAATTACATCCCACCTAATACAAGTAAAATACTATTAGACTTTACTAACGTAAATAAATTGGAGCAGTGTAATTATGTACCAAATTGTTCTGTAAATGTTGGCCGCATGCTCGATCTAGTTTTGTCAACTATACCTACGTGTCAAGTGATTAAAAGCACAAGTCACTTAAGTGTTGTTGATCAATATCACCCACCCTTGGAAATAACAATGAAATTTATAAAGCAGTACAGATTACCATACAATAGCGGATCCGAGAGACCTAACTTTTACAAAGGAAATTACGAATCTATACGTAGAGACCTGGCAACTTATGACTGGAACAAACTTTTTGATGGTCTCAATGTGTGCGACATACTTGTAGTATTCTATGAGGTCCTCGATAAAGTAATAAAACAACATATACCACTTATCAGATTAAAAAAACAAAAATTTCCACCTTGGTTTGATTATAAATTAAAAAATCTTTCAAAGGAAAAAAACAAGATAAGAAACCGATTCAAAAAATACAACAATCCCTTAGATGCATTAGAATTAAAATTAATTAGTAAGCGTTTAAGTAAATTAACAATCTCTAGGTATAATGAATACCTAAATAAAATAGAGAACGATCTTACTGAAAATCCCAAATTGTTTTGGGCACATGTAAAAGCTAAGCGTGGAGGGTCAGGTGTATATCCGTTGTCCATGACAGATGGTTCAATCACTACTTCAAATAGCACAGAAATATGCGAAATGTTTGCTCAATATTTTTCTACAGTATACACTAAAGATGATCTCAGCCAAAATGTGAATGATAATATAAATCTATTACAATCAAAGACACGCAATAGTTTACCTCTAGTTGCTCCCTATATCGATGATGAGTCCTTGCTTAGTAAATTGAAAAGTATAGATTGTAAGAAAGGTGCAGGACCGGACGGAATCCCACCTATTTTCATTTATTCATGCGCCTTAGAATTAATTCGGCCGTTAAGTATAATTTATAACAAATCCCTATCAACTGGAGTGTTCCCATCACAATGGAAAACTGCCAAAATTGATCCTGTGTACAAGTCTGGAGGTGACAATACAGTTTCTAATTATAGACCTATAGCCATCTTGTCCTCCTTTGCTAAGATTTTTGAATCCCTTGTCTGCCCATACATTCAAAGACATTTAAGAATTCAGTTGAGTGACTTACAGCACGGTTTCGTTAGTGCTAGATCCACATCCACTAACTTGGTTGCGTTTGCTGAGGTCTTGTCTAGGACAATTGATAGTGGCAGTCAAGCGGATGTCATATACACAGACTTCAGCAAAGCATTTGATAAAGTCTCTCACAAAATTTTACTATCAAAATTATCTGCGTATGGATTTGGTTCTGTGCTGCAATGGTTAGACTCATACTTAAGGGATAGATTGTTTTTTGTAGTGGTAAACGGGTTTCAATCCTCTTCTCATACCATAACATCTGGTGTCCGTCAAGGATCGCACCTAGGCCCAATTCTATTTAATATCTTTATCAACGACATTCCTGACTGCCTAAAGCACTCTAAAATTTTTATGTATGCCGATGATTTGAAATTTGTTCGTACAATCGCTTCTGACAAAGACGTAAATTTGTTACAGAGTGATTTGAACAGTCTCGTTGAATGGTGTAGTAATAATAAAATGGTCTTAAATACTAAGAAATGCGTACACATAAAATTTTCGAGGAAACATACCATTATAAATTCTAAATATTACATTTGCAACGACACAATTCAAGAGGTGGACACAGTACGCGACTTAGGAGTAATTTTTGATCAAAAACTTACTTTTATGCCTCATATAGAAAATATTATAAAGAAATCTTCTAGAATGCTGGGATTTGTTATAAGGAATACCAAGGCCTTCCGACGAAGTAAAAGCAAGATATTGCTGTATAATAGTCTCGTTCGGAGTATCACGGAATATGGCAGTGTAGTGTGGCGCCCACACTATTCTACTCACTCGCTGCGTTTAGAGCGAGTGCAGAAGCGGTTCCTACAACATCTATCCTTTTCAGCTGGCATAGCAAAAAAATTAGCTTCTTATAAAAAGAGATTAGAATACTTTAAGATGGATTCTCTGGAGCTACGTAGAGGGATAGCAGACGCAATTTTTTTGTACAAGCTTTTGAGGCATAAAATTGATTGTCCGCAAATACTGGATCAATTATTTTTCCGAGCTCCGTCCCGAATGCCCCGCAACCCCATTAGTCCGCTCTGCCCTCCGCTCAGACGTACTGTTTTTGGCAGCAACTCGCCTATCCCAAGACTATGCAAGACTCTTAATGCCTGCAGTCACGCAACGGATATACACTTCGACTCAATGAGTAAATTCAAAAAAAGTGTTCGAAAGTGTCTGTTAACTTAGCATAAGCTTTTTTAAGCACTTCGATTTTTAAGTTATTGTTTTATGTCTACTTCACTACTTTTTTCTTATATAATGCATGTGGTGTTTACCTTTAAGTGATTGTTGCACTTAGTAAATAACTTTTAATGCAAGCTACTATTCTAATTACAGTGTAAACAATTGTTGGTGAACCTAATAAATAAATAAATAAAAAAATAAAAATAAATGAGAAGACGTTGATATGCCAGGGTCAGCGGACGCAGACTGGGCGGCTGGCGTAGTTGATCGTCGATCATACCCTCCTGAGGGCTACGTCAAAATTTCGCTAGTTCGAAACAGAACCTTATGTCAGTCAACAAAAGTTATAAGACATTTTGACAATTGTCTTATATGTAGGGCGTGGCCTCAGAAGGATACACCGGTTATTTGTTCAATGCAAATCTCTAGTTTCGTGGGAGAGTCGTAAACAACGCACAGTGGCTCTGTCTAGCACGGAAGCTGAATATATGTGACGTTCTCAATATAAAGGTACCTTATGGAGGCAGGCGGTTACGCTATTTTTAGAACTGTTACCATAGTATTCGTATAGTTACAAGAATAAGAAGAGCTTAACTGCCTTCCTCCATAAGGTCCCTTTATATTGAGAACGTCAACTATGGCTCTTTCCGATGCATTTAAAGAGGCATTATTTACGTGCGATTTGGCAGTTGACACTCAACTGATATTTGTATTCCGGGGAAACACCGGCCGGTAGGTAATTAAAATGGTAGGCGGCGGCGCGTGATGTATCTGTCACGAAGTAACTAGTATATAATCTGTGGTACAAGCCTAGAGCCACAGTATAAATATAGCTAAAGCAGTAAATAAACCACGAACAAACATTCGAAACGTCGCACTCATACTCAGACATGGCAGTGCTGTCAGTGGTTGAGACTTGCGTCTGTGTGAGTGCGACGTTTCGAACGTTTGTTCGTAGTTTCTTTAGCTATATTTATACTGTGCTAGAGCTTAGTTTGGGACTATGTCAATTGCTGTGAGATTGTCCTCTGTAATTATATTTATTTTCTTGTTTCAGGTCAGCATTACATCAGACGCGAAGGTTGGTTGAGTTTTTATTTATTGTTAATTTTAATTTATTTAGATACCAGTTAATAAGAGTATAATCCTAGAACATAAGTAGTTATAAACTCAAGTAAGGTTGGAATTTATTAACGGACTAGCGATTCGCACCGCTTCGCTTCGGTTAAAGTTCCCCCTCCCATTCCCCCCATTAAAATTGAAATATCCAATTTTTCTCTTCATAAGAACCTTCTCCTGACAATAACAACACAACAAAAAAATAGCGAAATCGAAAGTCGTTCACGCTCGATGCCGTGACCAAGGGAAATAGGGATTAATATTTAGGGTTCCGTTCCAAAATGGTAAAAAAGGAACCCTTATGGTGAGGCTTCGTTGTATGTATGTCTGTCTGTCTGTCTGTCTGTATGTCACAGCAGTTTTTCTCAGCAACTACACAAGCTATCAACTTGATATTTGGCATAGTTGTATAACTTGCTTGCCCGCATCTGTTTTTAGTAAAAAAAATATGAAATTATAAATAATTGACATGGGGAGTTGAATAAAGAAGATGGTCAAGTGGGGTGTCATATGAAAGGGCTCAATCTGCACATTTAAAAACTATTATTTTTATAATTTTTTGTGATGCACGGAACTCTGGGTGCGCGACTCCTACTCTCAATTGACTGTTTTTTTTTAAAGGTATCCTTTGAACAGCCCGCGAAGTACGAGATCTATGGCATGACGGTATCAAAACTTCGGCGATTAAACAACCTCGAGAAATAAGCAGCTATAGTGCCTATAGCGGAGTGCCTGGAACTATACCTATAAGAAGAAGAAGAAGAAGAAGAAAATCGTTTATTTGGTGCAAAGTAAAATAGTTCAACACAAAATTGATTCCTAAACAGTAAACTAACTTAGAAACTAACTTAAAACTATTTCCTAATGCACCAAAATGGGTGCCACTCAGCATATGTCCGGCATAAGTGCCGTGACGCTGGTTTTCAGGGCAACCAAACGGGAAGAAAGCGCTGCTGGTCCTTTCATGTGTATATGAGCGTGTAATTGTAATGTGTGTATCATATCATGTATAAGTAAAAGAGAAGATAAACTTACATAAATAGTAAAATACTTATAATGTGATAACGCGACACAATGCAGCCGTTAAGTATTTGATACTTTCCCCGCCGATAGTGAAAAGGGCGCATCCAATACTTTTGTCAAAATTGAGTAAGTTTTCGGTTTCGACTTCATGTTAGATGCGTCCCGCTCACTAACGGGGGCAGACCTGCAGGCCAAACAGATACTCTTTGAGGTTGTTCTTAAAAGAGACCAAAGACTTTGAGTTTCTGATTGGCGGTGGAAGATTGTTCCAACACTTCGTGGCAGCATACCGAAAGCTGCCACGAAATGCAGCTGTTTTGTGTCGCGGGCAAATCAAACGCGGCGCCCCCCGCATTTTTGAGTTAGGAAATTTGAGCTTTTCGAAGAGGTAAGACGGTTCACCTTTGCTTAGAACTCCAAATAGCAATGTAGCTAGGTGTGAGGAACGCCGTGCTGACATGTTTAGAAGCTTACTATTGTTTAAAAAAGGAGTGATATGGGAGCGACTAGGGACATCAAAACAATAGCGGACGCACGCGTTTTGAACACGCTGCACCATCTTACTAGTGCGAGCTAACAGGCTGTAGCAAATTCACTCGGATTAAAACGATAAATGTCAATTCGCCACTCTGGATCGAGTATCATGAAATACTCGCCGGTTAAAAACGGTAAAATAAAAATCATCCGCCAACAAGAAATCATGCGCATGTACTCACCGAGTCACCGGCACCTTGGTTGGCTTCTGGACGTGCGGTTCTTCCACTCTTCAGATGCGGGCTGGCCAGCCTTTAATGTGGTGCACTGCTTATCACTATACCGCTTTAGGAGTCAGTTATCAACGTAACACGAGATTAATTTTTTAAAGATGTCCGTTCGATTCCGTTGCAAAGCAAGACCGATCTCCTCGTTTTCTTGTCCGCCGGTAGGAGCGCTGGCGTCTACGTCGGCTTGTACCACGCATGCGCGCCGGCGTCACCGGGCGTTCCCATTGGTCAGATTTTCGATATTATACCGCTTGATATGGCGTTTTGACATTGCATCGTTTAGGTGCGCGAATAATAAAGAACAAAACGTTAAGAACGGAACATTCCGCCCACCAAAATACCAATGGGATTTTCTTTAAGTAACTGAGAGAAACGGTTAAGCTAGTTATGATGACACTAATTTTACTATATGATACTAATCTTAAAACTAGGGAACGTTAACGAATTAAGAAAATTATTCGGTTGGTAAAGGACAGAGTTTGACCAAAGGTCTCTTAATTAGGTGGTTGTTAGCCGTTTTTACGGTAGCCACCCGAACAACTCCATCAGGCCCAGGATGTAGAGAGACTACTCGCCCTAGCAGCCATTGAAGAGGAGATCGGTTATCGTCCTTAATGAGTACGATTGAGTTTATTTTCAGGGGTGTCGAGTCTTTGGTCCATCTCGCCCGTTGAGTTAATGAGTGCAAATACTCGTTTTTCCAACGTCTCCAGAACTGCTGTTGAAATGATTGGATAAGCTGCCAACGATTTAGTCGATTGATGTTAATTTCGGTGTAATCCAAGTCTGGAACAGCTGTCAGAGGCTCTAGCGTTAAGAAATGGCCGGGTGTTAGAACGGTCAGGTCGTTAGGATCGGAACTCAATGGACACAAAGGTCTCGAATTTAAAATTGATTCGATTTCGGTAAAGAGAGTGGCAATCTCTTCGAAAGTTAAACATTGATCGCCAACGATGCGGTATAAGTGAGACTTCGCGGCTTTGATTTGGATTTCCCACACCCCTCCAAAATGGGGAGCCGAAGGAGGGTTGAATTTAAAGGTAATTCGTTGCGCGTGTGATGCTTGCTCTAGATATGAAGCTAGTTGTGAACTTGCGCCAACAAAATTCGAACCGCAATCAGAATGTATGACGTTACAACGACCGCGACGGGCAGTGAACCGACGTAATGCCGCGATGAAGGCGTCAGTCGATAAGCTAGACGCTACCTCGAGATGCACTGCTTTAGTGCTGAGGCATATAAATAAGCATAAGTAAGCTTTATCGATTTTTGCACCGCGATGGCGTCCCAACTTGATGCGGAACGGACCTCCGAAATCCACTCCTACCTCAGAGAACGGTTTCACCTGGTTAACGCGGAAGGCAGGGAGATCGCTCATGAACGGTTGCAAAGGTTGTGGATGAAGGCGATAGCATCGTATACACTTCGAAAGATGGTGCCGTATGGCGTGTTTTGCCGCAAGTATCCAAAATTGTTGTAATATCAAGTAGTGCGTTGTGTTTAGACCAGGATGAAGATTCTTTCGATGAACGGACTCTATTACGGCTGCAGTAAGTGCGCATTTCTTTGGCAATAATGCGGGATGCTTATGCTCAAATTCTAGCCCGGAGCGAGAAAGCCGTCCGCCCACCCTGAGTATACCCTGATCATCAAGGAATGGATTTAGTTTACGAAGGCTTCTTGGTAACTGTTTACACAGCTTCAACCTTGATATTTCGTCGGTAAAGTAACGGTTTTGAAAATGCTTCACGATAGTTAATAGCGCACGGTGGTGTTCGACGTTCGATATGAAAAGATCCATAGATTCTGGAGTGATGCGACGCACGCCGTTACAGAACCTACGAATGTAGGCTAGAATGCGACAGATGGTGTCTAATGATGAGTACTTCTGAAACAACCGATCGATCATTGACGTAGGCTCAGTGGTGTCGGTTTGATTCGTGAGGAGAGCTACGGCGCAACGCTGTTCAGAAAGCACCACGATGTCCTTATCACGACCTTTGGATAGGTCATTTGGCCACTCGGACTGCGGTTGAGACAGCCAATCGGGGCCCGCCCACCATAACGCATTGTTGAGTAAATCCTGCGGCAGTTGACCTCGCGAACAAACATCTGCAGGATTCGTTGAAGAAGGGACGTGCCTCCAGCATTCGGTAGGTACGATGTCTTGAACGTGACTTACACGGTTTGCGACGAATGTCACCCAGCGAGAAGAGGGGGATCGCAGCCAAGCTAGAACAACGGTTGAGTCACACCAAAGGTAGGTTTCATGAATAGGAATCTGAAACGTATCCTTGACGAATTTGATGAGATCCGCCAGCAACACCGCTCCACACAATTCTAGACGGGGTAGCGATTGCCTTTTTAACGGAGCAACACGAGCCTTTGCGCACACAAAGAAGACGCGAATGGAACCGTCAGACTCAGTGACGCGCAAAAAAACCACGGCGCCATACGCGAGTTCGGAGCTGTCGCAAAAACCGTGCAGTTGGTATGATCGAGCGCTATCACTAGCGAATCTGCGTGGGACCTTAAGGTCTTTTACTTGTGGAAGCTGTTTGGAGAAGCTATTCCACTGAGTAACGATTTCTAGTGGAGGAGTCTCATCCCACGAGACGCCGAGGATCCAAAGCTTTTGAATTAAGCACTTGGCGTGTACTGTCACAGGAGACAGGAAACCCAAAGGGTCAAAGATTCTAGCGACCTCACTTAGAATCACTCGCTTGGTACACGGTTGATAGGAAGGTTGGACGTTAAAAACGAATGAATCTGAAGCGGGTTCCCACTTAAGGCCGAGAACCTTGATGGTTGTGTCTTCGGCTTCGGTAAAAGTTATAGCTTCCGAGAGACACGCTTCTGGAGGGAGATCGTTAAGAAGCTCGGGTCGGTTGCTTACCCATTTTCGCAGCTCAAAAGAGCCAAGATTAAAAAGAGATATGATTTGTGACTTGATTTCACGGGCTTCATCCAGCGATGCACTTCCGGTTACGACGTCATCAACGTAAATATCGGAGGTTAGTACGATTTTTGCTTTAGGGTATTTATGGCCCTCGTCGTTAGCCAGTTGCTGAATGGTTCGACAAGCGAGAAACGGGGCCGAAGATACACCATACGTGACGGTATTTAACACGTATTCCTGAAGGGGTTCATCTGGGTGAGCTCGCCAGAGAATACGCTGGTAATCGCGATGATGTGGAATTACGTTAATTTGACGATACATTTGGCGCACGTCAGCCATAAAAACCACTGCGTGCTCACGGTAATGAAGAAGGATCTCAACAATGTTGGATTGCAACTTGGGACCTGTTAGCAATGACTCATTGAGCGATTTGGAATTAGCGTCCTTGGCCGAAGCGTCGAATACGACGCGAAGTTTTGTTGTCGCACTGTCGGGACGTAAGATGCAATGGTGCGGTATATAGTATTTACCCTGACCCATCTGCTTAGCAGGAACCACTGACATATGACCACAATCGATGTAATCAGTCATGAAGTCGATATATTGTTCTTTTACGTTAAGATCACGAGATAGGCGTTTTTCAATTGCATGGAAGCGTCGTAGGGCTATCTCGCGCGAGCCCTCGAAGACAGGTTCAGCACTGTCCTTGAAGGGAAGACACACGACATACCTACCAGTCTCGTCACGGTAATGATCGTTAGTGAAATTATTTTCACAGAGCTGCTCTTCTGGGTTCAATCGGGAGGATTGAGGAACGTTATCGATTTCCCAGAAACGTTGAACGATATTGTTTAAAGTGTCATCGATGTTAGGAGATGCCACTCCCAACAAGCAAGGTGATGCGAGTCGAGTCTTCCCGAGAAGAAGCCAGCCGAAGACTGAATTGAAGGCTCGCGGTTGACACGCGTTGCTCTTCAAACGTTGTTCGAGAAGTGACTCAGCAAAGACGTCGGCACCTAACAAGACGTCGATAGGACCAGGAATGTCAAAACCAGGGTCTGCTAACGGTAATGTTTTGATTTCATCCCACCCACTTGTATTTAATCTTGCTATCGGCTGATCTCCGCAGATTTTCGTTATTACAAACATGTCGAGAAAGAATCTGACATTACGGTCAGCACCGACTTCGCATTTGACAATGCCACTAATCGATGCTGGAGAGTCTCCTAAGCCATGAACGTTGGCACAGGATGCGTTGGGTTTCAGATTCAGCCGTTGCGCCGCATATTCGGTTAAGAAGTTATTTTGGCTTCCGGTGTCAAATAATGCGCGGAATGTGTGAAATTCGCCAGATGCGTCACGAATTTGGACGATGGCAGTTGCCAGTAGCACGGTTGTATTTTGGTGTGAAATAGACGAAGTCAACGATTCTTTAACTACTAGGGCTGCTGAAGCCGACTTATCCTCAGAAGATTCGCGACCACCAGCAACTTGTTCCCGGTGAAGTAGAGTATGGTGTTTACGTTTACACCTTTGACACGAGAAGATCGATGCGCAATCCCGGACTGAGTGAGATGAGTTAAGACAATTGTAACACCATTTCCTTTCACACGCGACAGCCATGCGCTCGTCAACTGATTTAGCAAGAAACGTTTTACATGACGATATATGATGTTCCTCACTGCAAAAGGAGCACTTGCGAACAAATTTAGACGCTGTCGAATTTTTGATAGGCTTAGCTAATGGTTTATCCTCACTTTTCTTTACAGTGTTGATAGAGGGAACGACGAGCGAGTGCGTGACGTTAGGTCGCTTCGAGTTCTGTGAGGGTCTCGATTTCGCTGCGTCTTTAAGAGTGTTGACATTCTTGTTGACGTCAGTAAAATGCGTGTCACGAATTAATGCTTCGCATTTAGAATATAAGAACGTCCTAACGTGTTGATACTTTGGGAGCTCAATATCGGTGTGTTTCTCCTCAAACTCGCGTCTTAATTTAGGATCAAGTTTCGCGAGAATGTCGTAACAAAGAACAAAGTCCCAATGTTCAGTAGGTAAACTCAGCTTGCGTAAAATTGTTAAGTTCTCATCGATAGTATCTAACGAACGGCGAAATTCCTGAGGGTTAGTAGTTTTTAAACTGATACCTAAAATATCACGCCAACACGTAAACGCCAATTCGCGTTTATCCTCATAACGGGCCTTGAGGGCGTCGTATGCGCTCGAGTAATGTTCGCATGCAATAGGGAACGTTCGAATTAACGATAAAGCGTCATCACGTAAAACCGATACTAAATAATGAAATTTTTCGATATCACTTAAGAGGGTAGATTCATGTATCAACGCATTATAAGTCGCAATAAATTCGGGCCACTCCTTGATAACTCCCGAAAACGTTGGAAGCGAGATCTTCGGCAGCCGCATGCTGCTGCTGTGTGGACCCGTTGTTAATGAGTTGCGCTTCGAACTATCTACTTGTTGTAACGAACACGGTTGAAGTTTACGCTGAATGGCAATCACTTGAAAGAACATTTCATCAAACCGTTCCTGAATGTCGTTCTCGCTATCATCGTCGGTATTACTCAGGTCCAGAATGCTAAAATGTGCCTCTTGAAAACTGCCAGCGATAGATTTTATCTCCTGACAATACGAAAGAAATAACTCGATTTGTGATTCATCAGTGTTTGTCAAAATTCCCAACTCTAACGCCTTCGAAATACGGTTGTAAGCTATAGTTCGTTTACGACGCAAACTCGGTAAGTTCTGAATAGTATACGTCGGTTCGGTACACTTTTTCACGGTAGGTCTAGATTTTCGCCTAGGTAGGTAAGACATATTTGTCCAAAATGATGTTCAGTTGATTTAACAAAATTCAAACAACACTAAATTACGTTGTCACAAGTTCACAAAGAGTCTCGATGTTTATATAACACGACTACTATGGAAGTCGTCACCTCGCGTTCACGGCGATTGAAATTTATGATAAATTGAAATAGGTATTTTGAAATAAATGAACTTCAAATAGCACACAGAACTTCAGTGCGATATTCGGGATAAAATATTTAGAGAAGTTTTTTTAAATTAAAAATATTTTAATTTTGAAACTGTACCAATAAATACGAAATTTCAAAATTCGAAAATTCAATATTGTTTATAATACCTATTCTACAAAATGATAACGCACAATCTGTTTAATTCCTGAACTTTACTTTAAAATAAAATATGCAATGTTAATCGGTACGGTAGGTTGAGCGATCGAAGTGAAGTAGTCGAGTTATACACAATTTGATGCACAAAATTATGGTATGAATTGATATGCAATTTCGGTATTGCAAACGGTACAAACGATAAATAATATTGTGGAAATCGGTATAAAACGACTAGATACCTATTTATAAAACGAAACGTGATAAAATGAGTACGATATGATAAATCGGTAAGCGGAAGGTAGTTCGGCAGAATGGAACAAAGACTCGACTAACTGCGTAGTAATTCAACGTTATCACGTTTATATGCGATTAAAGCGGTATAGTAAACACCTAAATATAGTTGTAACAATTACGATTACGGTATAAAATCGGTATTTGGCAGGCCGAATGTAAATCTAAAGGGTGATTCCCTGGTTTCGGCACCAAAAAGATGTAGCAAATTCACTCGGATTAAAACGATAAATGTCAATTCGCCACTCTGGATCGAGTATCATGAAATACTCGCCGGTTAAAAACGGTAAAATAAAAATCATCCGCCAACAAGAAATCATGCGCATGTACTCACCGAGTCACCGGCACCTTGGTTGGCTTCTGGACGTGCGGTTCTTCCACTCTTCAGATGCGGGCTGGCCAGCCTTTAATGTGGTGCACTGCTTATCACTATACCGCTTTAGGAGTCAGTTATCAACGTAACACGAGATTAATTTTTTAAAGATGTCCGTTCGATTCCGTTGCAAAGCAAGACCGATCTCCTCGTTTTCTTGTCCGCCGGTAGGAGCGCTGGCGTCTACGTCGGCTTGTACCACGCATGCGCGCCGGCGTCACCGGGCGTTCCCATTGGTCAGATTTTCGATATTATACCGCTTGATATGGCGTTTTGACATTGCATCGTTTAGGTGCGCGAATAATAAAGAACAAAACGTTAAGAACGGAACACAGGCAACTACCAAAAACAGCGTCGGCGTAACTCAGTTTGGATAGAATGAGCGAATCACACAATTTTATACGCAGCTCAACGCTTATGTGGTTACGTACTTGATACAGCACCTTAAGCCTATAAAAACAATTACGAACGAGTTCTGACACGTGTCCTTCATAACGTAGTTTGCTATCCATTAAGAGGCCGAGATTGCGAGACTCGGATACGAACTCCAGGCGATCACCCATTATGGAGACGAGTGGGTCACAAGAAGTAATGTCCCGTACATGCTTTTTGGAACCAAATAACATTAATTTTGACTTATTAGCGTTGAGAACCAGATTATTTTGTTCGCACCACTTAGCTACGTTACCCAGATCAATGTTGAGTTTACTGACTGTTGCATTTGTTTCTGCGGATTCAAAAGATATATATAATTGAAGGTCGTCTGCATACAAATGGTAATTACAATTATGAATATTATTTACGATGTCACTACTGTAAAGGATAAATAAAAGTGGTCCCAAAATTGACCCCTGTGGGACCCCTCTCACCATCGGCACAGTAGACGACACCGACACTGTACCAGCCTCATTACGAACCTCCACGAACTGCTTCCGTCCAACGAGGTAACTCGTGAACCATTTTACTGTGCCCGCATCAAACCCATAGTATAACAGTTTTGCTAACAACAATGTAGTATTAATTGTGTCGAATGCTCGTGAAAAATCCAACAAAACCAGTAGAGTGCCCTTACCATTATTCTGAGCATCTAAGATATCGTCCACTACATCGAGCAAGGCAGTCGTAGTACTGCGAGATTTCCTAAAGCCAGATTGTTTTTTTGGCAACAGGTTATGGCTCTCCAAATATTTAGTCAGCTGGAGACAAACAGCTTTTTCCACAATTTTTGAGAGGAAAGGCAAGATGCTAATGGGGCGCAGATCTTTAAATGTACTAGGATATTGCACTTTGGGAATGGGTTTAACTTTGGCAGTTTTCCACGGCTCGGGGAACTCTCCGGTTAATATAGACTTATTGACTATTTTCGTAATTATTGACAGCGTATGTGGTAACGTTAAAATAATCATATTAAGGGTGATTCCGTCAGAACCCTGGGCATTACTTGAAAAAGATTTAATAATATTCAGCACAGACATTTCAGTCACAGGTTCAAGGGAAAACACTGCGGTGCCAAATTTATCCGCCTTGTACCTAGCTAAAAGGGAATTATCTACTTGCCCATTTCCAGGTAGATCAAGAAAGTGCTCATTGATTTGGTTAGGGTTGCTTAAATGCGACGGCAAATTTGATTCCTTTCGTTTAAAATCAACGACATCCTTTTTAATATTTTTCCAGAGAACACGTGAGTTTTTTAGATTACTATTGATGCGCTGATTAAAATAGGCTGTCTTTTCTGTAAGAAGCGCAGATTTGGTCATGTTCTTCAGTTCTTTATAGTATGTTTTATGAGCCTCTGACTTTGTTAACTTACAACGAACATGCGCGTCATCACGTAACTTCATCATTTTCTTCACCGTAAACGTAATCCAGGGATAAGAATGATTTTTAATCAGAACTCGCTTAACGGGCGCCACCTCATCATACAACTGCAATATACACTCATTGAACGACTTCACCATATCATCCACACTATCAGACTCCAGATATTCCCATGCAATTGATTCAACACGGGCATTAAATACCTCCATATCAATATCCTTTAATGGCCTATAAATGACGAATTTTGGTGGTGGCTTACTTTTTTTGATATTTAACTCGCAGGTAATGAATGAGTGAGCACTAAGATCAGGTATATGGTTAACTTTTAAGTTGTATATGCACGTGTTAGAACAGACCAGGTCAATCAATGTTTCGCTTTGTTCGGTAAAATGAGTTGGGCGGTTGACGTATTGTGTTAACTCCATACAAGTTAAGAAGTCAATCAGCTTCTTTGTTTGGGGTTCGTTTGTATTTAACATGTTAACGTTTAAATCGCCCAGTAGTATAACATGGTCGTATCTGGAGAGGGAGGAAACTGAGTCACTAAGAGCGTCAATGAAGGTATCGATATTTAGCCACGGAGGGCGGTACGCTGTACCCACAGCTAGTTTAATTCCATTTAAATTGAGACTTAGCCACATTTGTTCTACCTGGGGAGTCTGCGGTTGCGCGATGAGCCGCGCAGTAATGCCTTGCTTGATATAAAATCCGACCCCACCTCCACGCGAGCGCACGCTGGCGGGGCGGGGGATGTGCCGTAGTCGGTACCCGGGCGGCGCAGGCGCGCGCGCCTCCTCGCCGTCTCGCAGCCAGGTCTCATTGATAGCCATGAGATCCACGTTATGCTGTGCCATAGCCGCAACAAACTCATCGTGGCGTGTTCCTAGAGATCCGGGGTTTAATAAACCAAGTGATACATTCTTGGACTTAATGTACTGAATGACAAACGAGTAAACATTTGTGATGAACTTGCAGCATGACAGGAATTGACGAAGCATTGTCGCGTGACGCCAGTTTTTAGAGCTCCGCAAACATGTACCTACACAATATGGACAAGTAGTAGAGTAATCATACTTGTATAAATCCTTATAATACGATAAAAATAATGAATATGAACAAGTACAGGTATTGTTAGGTGAAGCGGTTTCTTGAGACCATTGAGCAGCGATTTCTTCATGCGTAAATAAATTAAAGGGCAATAGTTTGCATACACACAACTTTATATCAAAATAGTAGGGTTGCACAGTAGTTGCAATTAGAAAAGTGACCATATATAAGCATAAAAATGCGTTACAATGGGTACTTTTTAAAGTAGTGTCAAGCTTTGTATATACATATATAATTATTAACAGGAAGTACATACGCAGAGGTATTATTTCACTATAGCATACACATGAAAGTAATAGACAATATAACAAAACGTACAGTAAATACAAAACATAAATCGCTCTAACAGGTTGTAAGCAATAGCTAAAACAATGGCATAAATTGGCTTTTAGTGGAGCAGACAGGATCATTGCCCAAAAACTCGTACTAAATCGTCCTCAGTGCGCAATCGGAACCGCGGTGAGCCCTGCTCTTTCCGCGCATATACTTTCCCATCTCGAGTCCAAACGAACTTCCAATTAGCGCGGAGCGCTTCTCCACGCGCTTTGTAGAAGAGCTGGCGATTCGTGCGAGTTAGCCTCTCATTAATATGAAGTCGATGCGCATCAGAGTCGAGACCCAGGCCTGCCGAGGTAATCCCGCGGCGCACGCGCGCGGCCGCCAATAGCTGGTCCCGGTGAGTGCGGCGCGCGAGTCGAACGACAAGCGGTCGCGGGCGCGCCGCAGGCTCCTCCAGTCGCCGCACCGGCCCGGCGCGCTCCGCGCTGACAACGTCGCATTCCTCTAAGTTGATGCCAAGCTTGCTAGCCACGGTCAACGTGAGGTGAATAGACCGCTCATTATTTTCTTCCGGTATACCAGCTATTTCGATGTCGTTTCTCAAGAGTTCTTGGTCACGTTCATTTAATTCCTGTTTGAGTTCCGTTATTGCATCTTCCAAGAAGGTGACGTCCGTCGCCGCCTCCTCATTCTGAGAGCGCTCGACGGCTTTCACCCGGGCCGCAAGTTCATCCATGCGACGGTTGCAGCTGTTGACGACGGCAGTTAATTCAGATACGACGTTTCTGAACTCTCGCATCTCATTTTTCATCTCCTCTCTGAACAGTCGCAACTCAGTGATTAACTCAGACTCCGCAGTTATAGTTGCAGGAAGAGGAGGCGAAACTAGAGGGAGCGTGGTAGGACTATTTTTTGGATTAGGGCGAGGGCGTACCGTTACAAACTCATCGTCATTTTTGGTGCCAGCACACTGAAGTAAATCCCGTTTTATTGGTGTGTTCGTATTGTCAGTCTTAGGTTCCTTGCTAACGCATTCCTGACATTTCCATTTCTTTTTATATTCCGCTGTCAAGACGTTAAATCGCCTTTCAGTAATATTTGCACACATCAGGTCATAAAATTTAGAACACTGACTGCATCTGAGGAATTGTTTATTTACAATATCTTGCGAACATCCACCGCACGTCGGTATTCTAGTAACTGGTGGCGCCATCTCTGAGTAGCGGCGTAACACTCGTTCAATCGATCTATAATAGGCAAAACCACAGGTTGCAGAGTCTATCTCCAAGTTCGGACAAATCCTCCTAGATGGCGCTAAACGGTCATTTGCGGTGTGTAACTTTTAAGTTAACGACCTACCGTAACAGATTATCACAATTAATGTTTTAACAAAAAAGGATCGTTTATCTATTACTTCAATTACGAACTAGCAAAGACAATTGTTATTCAGTGTACACTTTACCGTTTTTCAATTGTATATTCACTTAAGACGAATTTTCGATGTAAACAATTCACTCAAAGCACCGTTCCCATAGTGTTAATTTTTTATGCTCACACTTCATACTTTCAATAAATAACGTTTACACAGTAGGAGTATAGTTCAAGACACTGATATATTATTTCTTCGGGCCGAAATACATTACAATACTTTTTTAACACTTAAATAAATGCAGAGCTGATATTACTCGGACGGCAACGCCATCTACCCTCCTATAACTATACCTAATTCCCGGCACGTAACAAGAACCTGCGCACCCCGCCCGCACCTCGGTTAACAGAAATCGACTTCTGCTCAGGTACACCACCACAACTCCTGCGCAGAGGCGGCCATGTTGGTTCTACTTTACAATTAATGAAAATTAAACATTCCAAATCGAGTGTTTAGATAATAATAATTTTATTAAAAAAAACCTATTAAAAAACTGAGATCTCGATTTGAACAAACAATGCTAATTTCAATCATTTAAATAGGAGGTATCTCAGTCCGGCTGTATTTTCGTTTTTTTTTGTGTGCGTGTGTTTATCCGACATCTTCGCCAATTGTGAAACGATTTTGAAAATCGACGGAAACTTAACTATAAGCACATGTACAGCGATTTTCATATATTCTGAAGGAACATAGGCATTTTCATTGAAAACCATCATTCATTAAAGTGGAACTGATGATGAAAACCAGGGATGACCACTGGAATTTTAGTTTCTGAGAAAGAGAAGCCAAGAACCTTATTTAAGACACGGAGATACCAATGCAAACAACGCCTTGAAGTGAGAAAAATCCTTGTTTTTTGTCCCCTTCTTGACCTTGTTGGATACTGGGTTTAGGATACATACTTACGATTTACGTTACACGAAAACAAATCAGATAGTGTGTGAGAGGGTTAGAAAACATGACTAGGGGTGATTAATCTCGTCTTCATAAAAAAAGTTTTAGGTGCAATCTCCTGTCTTATATAAGCTTCTTGAGTGTGGCATACAAACAGACAGACGTGGCTAAATTATAAGGGTTCCTAGTTTTACTACGGAACCCTAAAAAGTAGCTTGTTAATATGTATAAAGATATTTTATTGCTACCCATGAGATATTTGTTACTGAGGAGTTCCGGTGGTCATCTAGTCTTCATCAGTTCATGCTTAAGTTCCTATAGAAAGTATGAAAATAAGCTGCAGAAGAGTTTCCTCGATGTCTCTAGGATGCTATCGTCAGATCCAGACTAACCCCCTTACTAATAAACGTTGAGTAACGGCTGAGTAGTTATACAATGCTTTGTCCTTATCTGTCATTGTGACATTTGAATTCGACAGATAAGGACAAAGCATTGTATAACTACTCAGCCGTTACTCAACGTTTATTAGTAAGGGGGTTGGTGACAATGTGAAGTGTGTGTGTGAAGTTTGTCAAACGAAAAATAATTTTCAAAATCGGTTCACAACGCGAACGCGTCAGGTAACATGCACAAAAAACAGCCGAATTGAGAACCTCCTACTTTTTTCAAGTCGATTGAAAACAATCTACAGTATATGTAATGTTTATATACCAATATATACTTATTTGAAGCGATTATAATTTTTAGCGTTCCGTATCCGATGGGTCCAAACGGAGCTCTATTGCTGTCACTCATTTTTTCAAATCACGATCACAATTTTTAAATAGGTTAACTTTTTAAATAGGTACTTATAATTAGGTAAACATTCCATTTTGAATTTTTAAATTTCGTTCACCGTAACAAAAGTCCGAGGTGTTAACCCCCAGGCACTCCACTACTAGCTATCGTTATCATTCCCTTCTTGTAATTTTAAGACCAAAGTAAGAAAGTAATGCTGCCAACATAATAAAAATGTTACCGTTTTAATATTGTATTGTCTGTCGCACCAGTTGTTTTTTGTATTTGGAACAGTTTGTATTGTATTAAATTATTAAAGTTTTTTATAATATAGTAAGGAGTTTTATTTTAATTCAGAATTTTTGTTGTTGAAGCTACGTCGCAGCAGATCACATCACATGACATGTAACATGGCGTGAAACGGAACGCAGAGCGTTTGTGCCACAGATTACGTAGTAAAAATCCTTATCAAATTGGAAGAATCGAATTAGCATAGAAGCCAGGCTATAAGATGAACTTTGCACCAGCTATCTTTCTCTACTTTTTAGATTACGTACATTAGAGGAAATGAGACAAAAGTAGGCTGTTTTTTTTCTTCACTGTCATTGTCGAAAGGTTTCAAGACGTAAAATTTGAATGGACCTCTACGTACGTTTTTGTTTAGGTTAACGTGCTTCATTAGTGAAGATAGATACAGGCGTCTATCAGTTGTCACAACTGCCTGCCTGATAAATAATTATAATAATAATGTTCAGTATTTGTTATTATTATTAAAAATACATAATCCTGTTCATTTAATAGATTTGTGCGATTTTGATTTTCAAACTTATTTTTAATATCACACTTCGAGCGAAATGATAAGTTAATATTATGTTTTTTGCTGGCCCATACTTTTGGGATCCCCTGAAATGTCACTTTGTTTACCTTTTTTCCGTGGGGATAAAAATTCAGGTATAGGCGCCTGCGCGTGATTATTATGAATAGGGAATATGCATGATTTTTTTTGCTGTAATAAAAATTCATTCATGTAACAAGCGGTAGAGAAAAAATATTTTTCGAATAAGTATCAAAATAACCAAGATACAAGCCATCAAACATTTTTTCTACCTCTATGGCCGTAGTGGGATCTGTCTGACGTCACATTCCATGTCGGGTCTCTGTGTAATTAGTAGCTTAAATGCAATCACCCGTTTTTTTGGCAGATATTAATTTTAATTTCACTTGCCTTCTACTCTTTTACGGTGTTATCATATTTTGTTAAGAAGTACGATAAAAAATTATGCATATTCCCTTTCAGCTTTGTGTAAAATTATAAATCGCGTGAGACACGAATAAGGCCCTCATCACTAAACCTGTTACTTTTTTTTCACCTAGATTTATTATTTTGGTATAATAAAACAATAAATTAACTAAACAATGTTTATTATTAAATATTTAAATAACGAAACTTATACAATGCTATTTATAAATAAAATTAAATAATATGACAAACGCAGTCCGTTTAGAACATTTTTAACCGTTTAACCATTGCCGTTTTAACCATAACCTGAATACAATGCTTACATAACGTCAAGATTAACTTAACCACTTCATATTGAACCTTTTGACCTGTTCATTAGCGAAATCTCAATCATCACCAATTTTGAGGATGAGGCGGGTACCATATTATTATATTTTTCGATTTTTGCGTATTCTTTTATAACAGGTCAAAAGGTTAAAAACCTAGCATTCTTAGCAATACTATACATACAGTATTGCTAGGAGCCAATTTCTATAAGCTACAAGTTAAAATTATAGAAGATACTGATTATTAATAATGCCATTCTAAATTCAAATTATAACTTGTAGCTTTAGATTTGGCCAAAGTTGTTCACAACTCCGAGAATATTAACTTTTCTATAATGACTCGCAGACGTCTTTGGCACACTAAAACAAAAAATCCACCAAAACACTACCACCATCAAAATGTCAAATAAATATTAGTTACATTTTCATACAAATTTTGTAAAATACATCATATTATTTAAATGTTCATTTCTATTAAGTCTATAATAATTATAATTGTTGAATTTCAAGAAAGAAGATCCTTTATTATAACCTAATTATTAATATTATATCGGTTTCCTGGTAACCTTTTAACCTCCGTGAATTTTTCATTGGACAAGTTCAAACAAAGACTAAATTAAATAGACAAATATATGTGGTGTTGACTATGCAAATATCTCACAAAAACATACATTTATCTCAATCATTCGATATTGAAAGAAGCTGGATGTTTGGCGCCTTACAATAGCAATACAAAGTACCTATATAGGCAATCGAGGTTAAAAGGTTAAAGCAAGGACAATTTAAAAAAAATCTCCATCTATTTGATATTACTGACAATTGGGTATTAACAGAAAGCATGATTTTTTTCTCTCTTGTGTATGAGGCTTCAAACTTTCCTCAGATGAAATCTATAGGCAGGGCTTGATTTAACGTTAAAAAGTTGCTAACGTTACCCGCTGATCGACAGTTAACGTTAGCAGAATATATCGTTAAAATGTTGTTAATATATTTTAGCGTTATTTTTACCGGTAAATTGAGGTAACGTTAAAAGCAAAGTATTGTTAATATTAACGGTATTTTACGAACGTTATTTACATCCGTCATCCGCTTGATTTAAAGTTAAATTTTAACTTTAATGTAACGGTAGTTAATGGTATTTTTATGAAATTACCGTTAAGTAATTTTATTTATTATGTTATCATCTAGTAATTAACAAGACTCGGGCTATTGTTAAAATTAACGTCAGTAAGTTAACATTATAATAAAATTACTGTACCAAATAACATTAAAATGTATACCGTTACCAAAGTATTTTTATGAAATTACCGTTAAGTAACGTTATTTATTATGTTATCTAGTAACGTTATCAAGCCCTGCCTATAGGTACATATTTGGGGCATAAGCACCTCATCAATATATATAAAACTGAACTAAACACAGTTACAAAAATATACAGAATAAATAACCTCATGCTCAGGCATCAGTGTTCTCGGATAAAACTAAATGACAAGTAATTATTTTGAAAATAGATAAAATCACGTATTTAATCAATACATCGTTTTGTATCCACACTGAATAAGTTGTCAGTTGTAGCTCAAATAATATACATTTTTTTAATTATATTTTCTTGTAGTTACTACTGTAAAGAATCTGTTATATTAAAAAAAAAAAATACCGAAATAATAATATAATATGAGAGGACAATCTCACACAAATTGACCTAGTCCCAAACTAAGCTCTAGTCTTGTACTATGGATGCTAGGCAACGATAATCATACTTATATAGAGAAATACATACTTAAATACATAGAAAACATGCGTGACTCAGGAACAAATTGAACTTGTGACCGCTAGCTTCGTAGGCAGGGTCACTACCAACTAGGCTAACCGCCTCGTCAAACAATCTAGGGAGAATCTCACACCAGTTGGTATAAATATATACAAAATAACTACTTGGCATTGATTTTTACCATAATTTATATTCTAGTCAATTATCCAATTGCCAAATGAAATGTGCGCATATAAAACATTGTATTAAGTATTTTATTATATATATAAGCACCAATATTTTGTGATGTTATTTGGCCACTTCACCTTTTTGCGGCAAACTTACTTCTAAGATTTAATTATTTTTTAAATAATATTAATGCATTTTTTATATAAATTATTAGATAAAACATTTGGATAAGTTTTACATAGATGGTTAAAATTGGCAAAGTGGCCAGTACTATATTATTGAATACATACTATCCTTTCTATATTCTACATACGATTTTTTTTCATAATACAATACACACATGACTCTTCAACTTGAAATACTTCAATAAAATGCAATTTTATTACGTAAGACAATTTTAACCATTTTCTGACCCCCCTTTCCCCCCTACGTAAGAAAATTCAAGACTTGGATGAACCTCTCTAATTCAATCTTTAGTCTAATATAAAAACGCTTCCATATTTGCTTATTTTTGTAATCTTACGTAAGAACAATCTCCATACCGTACGCTTTCAAAATGCAGTATCATTCAACATACATTTCTCACATTTCATCATGGTTACTGGAACGGGGTTCCTTATTGCGCGTGACACTCCAGACGCTGGCGAATGAGAGCTAGGCCAAAGTGTCCGACACGACACTTGCTGTAGCGAACGCGACGTGTTCCGAGGGTAGTCGAGCGCTCTCGAAATTATTTAATACATAATATATAGCAAAATTGTGACGTTCTCAATATAAAGGGACCTTATGGAGGCAGGCGGTTACGCCGTTTTTAGAACTGTTACCATAGTATTCGTACGGTCACAAGAACAAGAAGAGCTTAACTGCCTTCTTCCATAAGGTCCCTTTATATTGGGAACGTCACAATTAAAGGAACTTCGTTCTAACTGGGAGTCCCAGGAGAATATATCGTTATATTTTTTCTATTCATTTCATTTTGGACTTCGTATTCAATCAATAGAAACATGTTTTTCTTGTCATAATTTCGATATGCATCACACTCCTACGCATAATAAAATGTTTGGCATAATTTTATAATTGTTAACTGATATTATGCCTATAGCCTTAATGCCTTTTGAACTTCTAGTGCAATTATCTCAATATCTATTATTATTTGGCATAATCTTCTATTGTTATAACTATTGTTTGGCGTAACTTTGATTCAAAAAAGGAAAAGAATGAAGAATAATAGAAAAAGATGATTAATCAGTTTAAATTATGTCAAATAAAATTATGCCATAGGAATACGATCGTCTGAGAATCACCTTATAATGGCAGTAGTAAGATTATAAGAGGCTCTATTATTTGAGCTAATATATTTTTTGTCCTAATTATTATTTGCCCTAAACAAGTTTTAGGTAAGTCCGGCAATAAATATAAGGGGACAATCGCACCCAAATTGACCTAGTCCCAAACTAAGCTCTCGACTTGCACTATGGGTACTGAGCAACCATAAACATAACTTATATAGAGAAAAATATATATTTTAATACGTAGAAAACATCCATGACTTACAAATATATACCTTTACTGGTTCGATACCCGGAACAGCTAACGTTGTCAGAGTCACCACCAAAAAAAACACTAAAAATTTAAAAAAAAAAACAGATAAACTTTAGTACAAACGATAATTTGAACTGACGCATTAGGATAAATAAAAATTAGAAATGTTCAATAAACCATACTGACCATTATAACTTGAATTCCACTTTTTTCGCCATCTAACTTGATATTAACTCCCTTCAAAGTCCAAAGCTTTACGTCAAAAAGTCTAAGTACTAACCGAGGATTGCAGAGTTATCATTGGATTGAATCTACAATAAGTTTCTGTCAAATATTACATTTTTGGGACAGCTTTTTTTTACCGACTGTACTTTTTTTTTGCAGTCATCTGCTTATCAAGACAGATCTAGCGAGCCCAAACACGGCGGGGCTATCTATGGCCACCTTCATCAGAACAGCTCCATGGTACCATATTATTGAAGATGGAACGTAGAAACTCAACGGCTAATCCGTCGAGTTTGGACTCTTTGACATTTTTTTTAACTCCCGACACAAAAGGCACTTTAAGTGTGTGTATCTGTCTGTGGCGTCGTAGCTCCCAAACGGATGAGCCGATTTTGATGTAGTTCTAGCTAAATGCGGCCATTTAAGAGTTACGAGCCCTAAAAGTAGGGGTTTCAATTTCATTGGGGGTTTTTCAAAAAAACGTGTACATAGTTAGACCTAGTTGGGCCTCATAAGGCTCAAGGTCACTCAAAAGGCGATGGAAAGAGCTATGCTAGGTGTCTCCTTGCGAGATCGAATCAGGAATGAGGAGATCCGCAGGAGAACTAAAGTAACTGATATAGCTCACTGAATAGCAAACCTTAAGTGGCAGTGGGCGGGGCACATCGCTCGTAGAACCGATGGCCGTTGGAGCGGAAAGGTTCTAGAGTGGCGACCGCGAACCGGGAGACGGAGTGTCGGCAGGCCTTCCACAAGGTGGACCGACGATCTAATTAAGGTCGCGGGAAACCGCTGGATGACAGCAGCAGAGGACCGATCGTTGTGGAAAACCTTGGGGAAGGCCTTTGTCCAGCAGTGGACGTCCTGCGGCTGATGATGATGATGATGAGTTAAAGACAAATATTAATAAAATGGTAACTTTTCCGGTTCGTCACGAAAATTAACGATACTAAAATGTATGTGATTTTCGTGACGCACTGGATAAGTTAAATTTTCTTAATTCCTCCTTAACGATGTACACGTTTTTTTTTTTTTGAAAAACCGCCCTTTTCTTTATTTAATATTAATTTATGTGTGTGTTAGAAGCACAGTCGGCAAATGGGTATTTCATAATTTTATCGAATTTCACTTCATCGAATTTCATTTCATCGAAAATTAATTTCTGCTGAAACCTTATTGTTTTCAGGTTATCTTAAGCATGGGTTACGTAGGTTAGGTTAGACCTGTGACCAACAAAAAATTATAACGCCTGCACGTGGAAATGCCTTTCGATCGGCTGTTACTGAACCAGGGAGCTACATCTTTGGCCTCATCTGCACTTTCCATCAGGCGAGAACGGGGTCAATCACTGTTCTGTTTCAGTCTCATGTAAAAAAAAAATGAAAATTCTACGAAATTATACGTTCGATGAAAGGTGTTTCGATAAAGTAATAGCCCGGCAAATGTTATACCAAAAATTAAGATTTTGTTAAACTTTTTTTTATCAATCCAATGCGGTCTACAATGTCTATATTACAAGGTCTCCGGTCCGTTTGTTCGTTACATGAGGCGGCACTGCGCGGGGTCGGCGCCCGGCGGCGCGGCGAAGCCCTGCGGCGGCGCCGCCATGTCGCCCACCAGCTCCGTGGGCGGCTGGCCCAGGTCCTGCATCTACGACAATACTACATATTCACGCAAGTTCGGAAACTATGGCATTTGTGACGTTCTCAATATAAAGGGACCTTATGGAGGAAGGCAGTTGCGCTCTTCTTAGTCTTGTAACTATACGAATACTATGGTAACAGTTTTAAAAACGGCGTAACCGCCTGCCTCCATAAGGTCCCTTTATATTGAGAAGGTCACATTTTACACGAGCGTCGAGCTAGGACTAGGGACGAGTGACAATGACAGTTCCGCACGTGTATCAAATGACGATTTTTTTTATTTTAGGTTACCTGAATTCGGATCCTCTCACGAAAAGTAAAAATTTATTTATCACCGAACATATCCTCAGTATGTCTAACGTCAAGTCGTCATTGGCGAAATATCTTGCCACAATGTATGTGAAATCCATTATTAAAAAAAATAAATGCGTGAAAACTGGATTAAATTAAAAAAAAAAACATAGTTCTGCGCTAAAATATCGCTCAATAATTAAGAAAATTATGTTTTTTTTTTTAAATAAATCCAACAGATTAAACGTATTTACCCCGAAATAATAAGCATTTTGAAAATTTTTAAAGATTAGGGGGGAGGGAGGGGGGAGGGAGGGGGTCTCACATCTCACCAAGGGTTGGGGGTGAAACATCGCCAAAATGTCGTCACGTAACGAATGGACGCCCCCTTACCTTCTGCATGAGGTCCAGCACCCGCTCGAAGCGCCGCCGCTTGACGTCGTCGGCGTCGGCCTCCTGCTCGGGCTCCAGCTCCTCGCACACTTGCAGCATCAGCTCCTGCTGCTTGCAGAACCTGACATAGACACCAATCAGTCGGAGTAGGTATACTTTCAGAGCTCGTAACTCGTAAACGGCTCAACGGATTTTCATCAAACCAAGCTAAGAACACTCACGATTACCTTTCTAACGAAAAAACTAAATGAAAATCTGCCCATCCGTTTATGAGCTACGATGCGACAGACAGATTCACACCCCTCTTTTTGCGTCGGGGTTAATAATGATTATGATGACGATGGCTAGTAAAGGCTTCGTCAAACAGCCAGCGCGGCGCGGCAGTCACATTGCGGGAAAAAGTCGCGTCGGAACTTGTTCTCTCGCAATCTCAATTCAAGCTAATACATTTTTGTAGCTTTTACGGCCCAAATCATATAGAACTGGACATTCTCTAACACAATCTATAAATTTTTCTATATTAATTGTCACAAATACACTGTACATTTGTAAACAAATACAACGTGAAAATAACGACGCGGCGCGCACGGCTTGATCGGGCGCGGTGCGATCGCGCCAAGCGCAGCGTGACCATGTGTGACGGCCTGCATACAACTCCGCGCCACGCCGGCTGTCTGACGAAGCCTTAAAACTAAACAATGACGCCAAACATGTAACGACGCCAACAACGATGACGAAAAGGACTGTTAAATGTTGTAATGTTGGTCAACTCTACATAACTGTTAAGTTGGTACACCGCAGGTTCATACGTTTTTAGTGCTGTCTGTGGTAAATAAAGGGTTTCTTCTCTTCTCTTGCGCAACTGATGTGTGTATTTTTTATTTAAAAGCCCAAATAATCATAAACCCAGTTAAGGCTAAAATAACAACAATGACGACAGTGATGACAGTGAAGCCAAATGACGGAAGAGACGCCAGCAACGATGACGATGACGTCGACGTCGTGTAGTTCTAAAAACTAAGAATGATGAGTGATTCCACGAGCGTTTCAACCGCCGTCAGTCCCTTGATCGCATTAAAGTCGAAATTTCTGTAGCTTTGGATGCCACTTTCGGTTATTATGTAGAAGTCAGGGCACTCTATAAAATAACCGAAAATAACTAAAGCTACAGAAATGTCGACTTTAATGCGATCAAGGGACTGACGGCGGTTGAAACGCTCCTGGAATCATCCTGATAGACAATAATGATTTTAAAGACAATAATAATCAGTGATCGGGGTTTTGGATGCGACTCGGGGTGAATGACCTCAATCATTATGCTAGTATGGATATGCCGCGGGATTCCGGGCTTGGGGTGACAGTTTTTTGTCATATATCACAGTGATCGGAATTCCCAGTGCAATCTGGGGTGATTGACCTTAAACATTATGCTAGGTAATAATGGATATGCCCGGGATCCCGGGATTTGTATTGATGTTGGAGGATAATTATTCTATTTTATTTTAAATTATATCAATCGAAATTACAGGTCAACAATTGAAATAAATGTTTTTATTATTAAAAAAAAAAATTATACAGACGTGGTCGCGGGATTATAGTCACATCCGTACTATGATTACGACTCGAAATCCCGCGAACTGCATCCAAAACCCCGATCACTGATAATAATACTGCTATACCTGTCATACTCGTCCTGCGGCACCTTGTCCTTGTTCTCGGCGAGCCAGCCCGGGTACTTGTCCACCAGCTCCTTCAGGGACGGGTACAGCACCTCCTTGGACAGCAGGGACTGCATCATGCCCTGCATGAACGGGAGGAACATGTTGCCTTCCTGGAATAAAAATAAGTTTGTAACAAAAAAAATTGAGACACATTTTTACCGACTGTACTTTTTTTTGCACAGTCATCTGCTTATCAACGAGAGAGTGGCAAAAAGTATTACAAGCTGGAACTGAGAAGTTCGAAGATGCCCGTCTTAAATTACCTCGACGCCAGACGCCACGCCCGAAAGACTCGTCCCAAGGTCTTCTACAACTACACTTATAACACCAATGGGCAGTTACAGTGCAACATATGCAGCCGCACGTTCAAAACCAAGTTCGGCTTCGCGAGTCACGTCCGAGCACACGCCAGGAACTGACAAGGTGTCGCCGTCGACGGACACGTCGTGGAGGACGTCATCATCATCATCATCAACGAGAGGGACATGTTGCCGTTGAGTTATTTAAGTTCCTGACAAAAAAAAATGGAACAAACTTTTTTTTGCCGACTGTACCTTTTATTGCACAGTCATCATCGGCTTATCAAGACTAATCCAACGAGCCCAACGGCGGGGCTATCTTGTTCCGTTGCCCGAGTTCCTTTAGCCACCTTCTAACTGCATCATCAGACCAGCTTCAGTATCCAGCAGCCTATATACGTCCCACTGCTGGGCACAGGCCTCCACTCACAATGAGAGGGTTCGGGCTATAGTTCCCACGCGGGCCCAGTGCAGATTAGGAACTTCGTACACACCGTCAAATTGCTTTGCAGGTGTGTGCAGGTTTCCTCACGATGTTTTCCTTCACCGAAAGGCTCATGGTAAATTTACAAATTATATTTCGCACATAAATTCCGAAAAACTTAAGAGGTGCGAGCCCGGGTTCGAACCCGCCGTGGGTTAAGAGTTGGCAGGTCAAACCATTAGGCTACCACGGCTTTTTTTTTTCCAGCCAGCTCCAGTATCTTAGTGTAAATATGTATCTGTGCTTGATAGTATGTATGTATGTACTCTTTATTGCACATAAACAGGTTGACAAATTAATATCATAAAAAACACCCTACTTTTTTGCGTCGGGGGTTAAAATAACCTATTTACCTGCTGCCCCTCCCCAATATTGAAGTTTCCAAACATATTGGCCAGGTCCTGGTCCGAGAACGGAGTCTGCAGCGTCTCGGAGTTGGTGTTGAGGTTCTGTAGCGTCTGGGATATCGCCGCTGATACCTGGGACATAAACAAAAATAGATGTACAGTCACGAACGATGTCAGATTGACTTTGGATCTAAAGTGGGTCCCAAATTAACATTCGTGACTGTACAGTGCATTCTAGCTATATGTATGTATACATATACAGGGTGTCCTAAAAACCAATGTCAAGCCGTTAAGGGCTGATAGAGCAGCTAAAAAGCTATCAATTTAACCCCTATGTATGTTCAGCAATTTTAACTAGTTTCGGAGATATTGATCATTTTAATCTAAATTTTTGTAATTTTCCGTTATGTCATGAAAAATCCTTAATTTCATGTTTTATTTTAGAAGTGTTTCAATTGTATCTTACATTATTAGAATCATTACGAATCAGCGAAGTTTTTAAATTCATTTGCCCGTTTTTATTTAAAGCCCTTAACGACTTGAAATTGGTTTTTGGGACACCCTGTATATAAATCGATGTATGTTGCCTATGGACTCCAAAACAGCCAGATCAATTTTGATGAAATTATGAGGCAATCTTTAGATTAGCCCAGCGGGTGTTCCTCTGAACTTTGGTAGTGAACCGATTAACTGATATTTTTTTTGTTGTGGCGTAGCCGTACATACTTCGTCTATCTTTTCCTTGTTGATTGGATTCACTGGGGGTGCAGGTTCGATTCCGGGCTGCTCCGTCCCGGGCTTTAGGACCTGCGCTGCCGCCTCTGTAGATAAAAAAAAAACCGGTCAAGTGCGAGTCGGACCTGCGCACCGAGGGTCCCGTTTATATTATTTATTTATTTAATCTTTATTGCACAAAAACAGGTACAAACGTCGGCCTTAAAGCCTCATGGCAAATTCATAGAGAATTAAAAAAGGCTCAAAGCAAAAAAGAAAGAAAAAATAGAAAATGCAATAAACCCTCTACTACTGCAACTAGACTAAATGTTAAAACAAATTTTTCAAATTTTTTAATATTTTAAAAACTGTACATTTTATTTATTTTATTTATTTGACATGCCAAGATACACAGTGTACAATTAAAGTGTATAGGCCAATAACAGGGATAAAACAAGGGTCTAATGCTAAAGTTGAAGCAATTAACATTTCAAAAATATATATAAATTCAATAAAGAAGCTTGTACAAATTAATTATTCCGGTAAAATATAAATAATAAAAAAAAAAAAAACTTAGTATGAAACAGAGTCGCTTCCCGCAGTCTGCCCCTTTGTATGTATGTACAGTCGCCATCATATATATTGCAGCAAACAAGGTGCTCACAAATATCTGAACACGATTCTATTGTCAAGGCGTTAGAGTGCACGTTCAGATATTTTTGACCACTCTGATATATGTACAGATATATTTGATGACGAACTGTACGCTTAGATCTTTCAAACTATGCAACGGATTTTAATGCGGTTTTCATTTCACCATCAGTTAGATTATTTTTCACGGAGCGTTTAAATATATAATAGTACCCGGAGCGAAGCGAGGGCGGGTGGCAATTGTGATTTCGGTTTACCAATACATATGCCACTACAAGCTCTCGCTATTCTTGCTGTTATGATTATAGGGTAAGTAAGGTTCAAGAAGCTCACCTGCCATTTTGGAGAACGTCTGCGCAATTTGTTCTTGGCTTATTTGCTCCTCTGAAAAAAAAAAGTTTCGAGTAGTAAAATATTAAATTTCATTACACCGTACTCGTGTCATTCTCACGTCCGCGATTTGATGTCTAAAGCTGGCCATACACGGTAGGGTGTATCTGACCGGTTTGTCTGTACAGTTCAACTTTACAGGTAAACCGGAGCGTGTATGCGACACAACTGTGCAGGTATGTCCTCTACTCAGCTCAAGTTAACCTGTGCAGTTCAACTGCACAGGCATAACTGCGCAGGCATACCCTAGTGTGTATGGCCAGCATAACTTCTTAAGGCCCCTTGTACAATATAATGTACATAATACGGCCATTGGAATAAAGATCCATTGCAAAGGAGATAGAGTGGAATTTCTTTTGTTTTTATGACTGACAATTAAAATAGAAAATAGACACTGTCCTACTCAGAATAGGTTCATATTCCATTGGCGAATTTCATAGTATCGTGGACCTTAAGAGGTTTAGCTACATTACAACTATCTTACCGCTAAATACTACTAAATTGTCTACTTACTCTCACCTGGAACCCCACTAAAGCTCCCCAGCAGCGCCGCCATGCTGCTCTCAAACTGGGCCGCAGCCTCTTTAATGAACTCCTCACTCCACATGTTCTGAGGGAGCTCCTCCGACACCTCTCCGGAAGGGGTCTGAGGACTCTTTGTCATGTCTTGAAGGGCGCCTTGAAAATGGGTCGTAGATAATATACAGTGCCACAGGAATTTGTGTATTAAAAAGTGATGACCTGGTTAGCCAACTTGGTAGTGACCCTGCCTACGAAGCTAGCGGTACCGAGTTCCAATCTCGGTATGGGCAAATATTTGTGTGATAAACGCGAGTATTTGTTCCTGAGTCATGGATGTTTTCTATGTATGTATGTAATTATGTATTTCTTTACACCAGGTGTCCCTATAACCAGCGCCAAAACTAAGAGGGCTGATAGAGCAGTTCATAAGCTATAAGATTAAGCAAATTTGACCTTAATGAAAATTTCATAGTTTTCGAAATATTGGCACTTTTAAAACTCGTGAGTTTTGACACCTTGCCAAAAAAATGTGGTATCAAATGTGATTAATTTTTTTTTACTATGATAATGATGTAGCGGCAAAAGGAAATAAGTGCGTTTTTTTATTTTTGAAAAATTTACTGGAAGTTTAGATTAGAGATGGGCCGAATATTCGGTAAATATTCGGTATTCGGCAAGTTTTTCAATGTTCGTATTTGGCCGAATAGTTTGGTTACATTGCCAGATATTTACCGAATAAACAAAGTAAATAACGAGCGTAGGTTGTTTCGTAATTCGTCGGATTGACATCCTATTTCAGCATTCTAAGCAACTACCAAAAAGAGATAAATATGCCCAAAGAAAATACGTCCAAACGTGAGATCTTTTACGTCCGCTACTCATTCTCACAATCACAAAAGTCAATATAACAGAACAAACTTAATCTTGTTACTTTTACCTAGTTTTTGCACGTTTTTCACAAAAAACAAACACCACAAAAAAAAAACGTAAACAAACACGACAAGGTCGACAAGTCAAATGGGCGAGCGCGAGGGTGACCGCGGGTAGCGGTCTGTCGGGCGGGAGGGGTCCGAAACACGTGCGGAGCGCTGAGCGCGGACGTGTCAAAACCTCTTTCTAGCGATTCGGTGCAACCGAATATTTGGTTCGGTAAGAGCTGAACTGAATGTTCGGCCAAATATTTATATTCGGCAAAGTCTGTATTCCCATCTCTAGTTTAGATCAAATTTCATTAAAAAAAAAATTATTATCATAAAGGTCAAATTCACTTAATCTTATAGCTTATGAGCTGCTCTATCAGCCCTCTTAGTTTTGGCGCTGGTTTTAGGAACACTCTGTATAAGTATGTTTATTTTTATCCATAGTACAAGCCTAGAGCTTAATTTGGGACTAGGTCAATTCGTGATAGCAAAATTGTCCCCTGATATTTATTTTTATTAAAAAAAAGGTGCGAGGGGGTCTTTGTTTTATAGTATGTAGTGTTCTTACTTCATATACCTTATTGTATTTTAGAATACATTTATTGGATTGAATTAAAATATACCATAACTTATAATATAAGACACTGAAACTTAAAATCAGATTCAGAGAATATCATGAATTAATTTGAGGGAGAGCAAGGTTCAATCACAAACTTAGAGCTAGTTCTTTTCAAATTTTCCACTTAACTTAAAACTTTAGCAGGCATGACCTCATTTACTTCTACTACTACTCTAATGTACACACTATTTATAATATGTAAATATAGATTTAGTTAACGAAATGTAGAAAAGGTTATATTAGGTAATATCTTAGATAAATTTTAAGAAACTTACTGTCCAATAAATCGTCCAATTCTGGATCGACTTCCTTCTTCACCACATCTTTGTTGTCCGACATAATTAAGTACTAGTTTAAATGTTAAATTATAAAATTACAAAGAAAAATTCACGCAAGTCAAAAAATTTTGACGTTTCATGAATTTGTCTCTGTCAGAATGGAATAAGACAAGTTGTTGGGAACGACACCGGAATCAGATGACATCAGGCTCACCAACATAACATGCAAGTTCGTGTGTCAGACAGATACTAACATGAAAATATTCGTCGAATTCTGCAATTGGCTATTTGAATATTGTCAAAATAAATTATTTTTACACCACCACTAAATCAAGCTTTCGAAAATAACACGGAAAAACCTGGCTATCGTTTATTTTTGGAATTTAAACGATTTTTAATTCAACAAAAACTTTATAAAGGAACATTGAAAATTGTGACGTCACATTTTACCCTTTTTTATACTAACTACCGGATCGTTCTGACGTATCAATAATGTTGCTGAAAATTACATTGACAGGTATATTCAGATATATGCTAATAGGTACCGCTCATTTTTACCTTGTAATGCCGAAATTTTTTCATGCAAAATAGAACTCTATGTAAGTAAGTAAGTAAGTAATGCTTTATTGACAAGAAAATACAATTCTCTTAAAAGTATTATCCGGCGGACCCCAAACTAGGCTGAGCCTGTATCTTGGGCATCCTCGAGTGGAGTTATACATACATGATCAAATAAACTACTACTATGTACTACATGTCAAGTGTCAAATTTGCAAACTTTCGTTTCAAAATATTGAATACTTTTTAGTTAAGTGGTCATTGGTCATTGACGTAATATTTACCAATATTTTACGTCAAAAGAGAACATGATAATTGATGTCATAATTTGTACGTACAAAATACATTACTAAAAATAATTAACGAAAAAAAGACATTCCATCCTTTTTTCTGTTTTATTGCTGTTATTCACGCATTTTTCTATCGGACATTTAATCATTATTGACAAATGCCACTGTCTACGGTCAGAACAAGACTAAGAGCAAAACTTATGCCAAGTTGATTCGGCATAAGTTTTGTCGTGCCACTTTTCCCTGCTGATTGTGTATCTAGTATAATATGATCTTGACGCGTTTAGTACTGGGATGACAGCTGTCAGGATTGACTTATGCAAATAAGTCAACTCTGACAGCTGTCATCTTACTTAGTAGACCAGAAAATGAGGTCATAGGTTCCTTTCCATTCAAGTCATCTCGGATGACTTGAATGGAAAGCTATGTATGGATGGCTATATATGGTAACAATGCAATGTTAAATTGTTTAATTGTTACTAATTATATCATTGATTATATCGACGCTTGAAAGGAGAAATGGGATAAGCGACATTTTTGGTGATATTGAGTTATATATATCGTTGGAATCGGCTGATTTTTCCGCATCGAATGAGCCAGGTCTCGTGTTCATCTGACGACTTTTTTGTCGCTTATCCCATCGGTGATTTTGAGAAACACGGACAAATTTTGTTACTAAACGACGTAATTTTTGACTCATTTTTAGATGATGGAGGTTCGATAAAATGTCTTTTGATTAAATTAAGCTAAGATTTTTTTACTCATTTGTCAGGACAAATAACACTACACTTGGATAGTTTTGCTTTGTCGCGTCTAACCAGTGATTTGTCGTTTGTCTTTTTTTACTTGACTGTATATTCGATTTTATTTTCCATTGTGACTTTTTACCTACTACCTTCAGAAAGATATAAATTAGCTTAGATCAAATAACCTGATCAACCTTATCTGAAGTATTGCCGCTTATATTTATTTACCTAATTGCAGTTTATAAACCTTTGTCGCTTATCCTTATTTACTTATTTGCAGTTTATAAAATATTTGTCGCTTATACTTTTTTACCTGCAATAAGTTGTGAATACTCATGTCGCTTATCCATATCTTATTGAATTTATGAAGTCGGTTATTACCAACATCCAATAAAAAAGTGTCGGTTACGGATTATTCTCGGACGCGACTAGACCGTGCAAACGCCATCTACCTAAATCGCTACGCTAGGAGACGTTGTCTAAGTCATACGCGGTCGTCGCATAGATAGAAAGTCCATCAATCAAGGGATTTAACTAGGGCTTCTAATGTCGCTTTTCCGAGATCTTCCATGATTTTCCAATCTCGCTTACTACTGAATTAGAAATGCGAGATCCTTCAAGAAGGAAAATTAAAATTAAAATCTTTATTTTGTAAGTAGGCCCTGTAGACACTTTTACATGTCTGAGTCTACCAGCGCTCCCCAAGATGAGACCACTGTTGAGAAGAAGCGCTTTTTAATATTCGAAGTAGTGTACGACACGTTGAGAATATTGTGTTTTTTTACTAAAATATATCATGAATCCAAAGTAGTTTTTGAAGCCTGAAAAAAAAATTGTAATAAAAAAATTTAATATAGCTTTTAACCATTGTTACTAAACAAACAGCTCATCAACTAACCAACTTATGGAGTTACGTAGAAATATTAAATTAAGACAAGGGACAAACATTTTAAGAGTAATTTCACTTATTGATGTAATTTAGGGCAATCTCTTATTTTATTAATCCATTTTTCCCGAATGATTGTGATCTGAATGCAACATATAATAGTTTATACGAGAGATTCATCCATAATTAGATAGTTTGTAGAAAACAATATGTAAACATTATTAAATCATGGCTACGAAAGTTACAGTTAAAGTACTTGTAAGTTTATACAATCCAAACAGTTAAGCCTACAGGTATGAATCTAGTTTTTTAGATTGTCGATTAGTTGGACTTTAGTGTCGAATTCACTTTGCAGTCAAAAAAATTACCAGTTTTACAAAACAAAAAATCATGATTGTAAACTATTTAACTGTGGTTCGTTTTTTGATAGACTATGTACGAGAGCGAATTGAAAAGTTTTGAACCTGACCTTCAAAATAAAGACTTTAATTATTATAACAATTTTATTTTTCTGCGTAGTTTCCAAAACGATCTATACACTTTTGCCATCTCGCCTCTAACTTCAGAATTCCATGCAATAAAAAAGAATCTCCAAGATGCATTTATAGCTTCTTGTACTTTAATATTTGTTGATTTTTTTTGTCTTCATAAGCCTTTTTTTAGGTTGGGGAAAAGGTGATAATCGGAAGAGGCCAAATCCGGCGAATAGGGTTGATGCGGCAACAATCCAAACCCACAATTAAGTATGTATTTGTGCGATTAATTTCGCTGCAGTGTGGACAGGAGCGTTATCTTGGTGGAACAACACTTTCTTAGATAACATAAGAGGCTTATTTATTTTTATTTCTTTTTGCAGACGTTGTAAGAGGGTACAGTAATATTCAGCACTTATGATTTTACCCCTTTCAAGGTAATCGATCATTATGACCCCTCTGCAGTCCCAAAAAACTGAAGCCATCACCTTCTTGGCTGACAAAATGGCCTAAGCTCTCTTAGGATATGGTGATCTTGGCCTTTTCCATTGCTCGGACTATGATTTTGACTCAGATGTGCTGTGGTGGACCCGAGTCTCGTCCATGGTCGCGACTGAGAAAATCAAGATCAAGATTCAAGAATCAATCAATCAAGATTTAGGATCACATTGAAATATTATAAATTCAAACAATCCTGTGATACTGTATGGCGTCTGCGTTTGTTTTCGGCTGAAAGCGGTCTAGGCACCCATCTGGCAGACACCTTAGAAAATTCAAGATCGTTGGTGATGATGTTCTGTGCTCGTTCATAAAAGATGGCTATTGCTTCTGCTATCTCTACGATCTTCAACCGCCTATCATTCATAATCATGTCTAGTATTTTATTGGCATTTTCTTCTGTAGTAGCCGTAAATGGCCTACCACGTCTAGGTTCTACTTGAACTGCTTCTCTATCGCGTTTGAAATCCGCTACCTATCTTTATACAGTAGCATATGATGGGACGGATTTCCCTAATGTCTGGCACATGTCTTCGAAAATTTTCTTTTGTAAGTACTTGATTATTTACCCTTGTTTGACCTTGTTTAGTATTTCCGTCACAAATTTTACAATTGTGACAGGAGAAAAACAAAAGATAATGCATAATGATGAGAAAACATGTGAAGATTGACACAATTTATTGATTGAAGACTGGCGTGTGCCAGTGTTATTTTTTGTTTTTAATTTCATTATCAACCTTAGACTCAAAACTTTTCAATTCACTTACGTATATTAATACAATTATATTCAAATTAGGCCTACAGTGTGGTGGCAATATAATTAGAAACGCTTGCTATCTCTACGTACAACTGCCTACAAATAACTATTGACTTATCGTATTTGCCAATAATAAAAAAATACTAAGCTACTTATTCCACTATTAGTACTAAGTACTAATTATATTCCTAGTTATAATTTACTTTAAACTAAAAGCTAAGGTACAATGAACAAAAATGTGCTGACGCGTTCATAAAAAATTTCATACGTTGTATGAAAGCAAATATTAATACTTATTTAATGAAAACAACGTTTTCAACAGGGATTAACTGTACATAATTGGTCAAGGACTTTTTGATTAGTTGTCATATTTGTAGTCATAAGAAATATTGTATGGGAAAACGCAAGCATTTCTATTAGTGTGGCTTCCACTGTAGGTAAGTATTATTATAAATATAATTGTATTAATATACACAATCTAACAAAAAAAACTAGTCTTACAATGTCATAAAATAGTCGTTATAATTTTTTTTTAGTTTTTTATATATATTTCGTTACAAAAAATAATGAAGAATCCCAAAAAGTACTTTTTTTTAATCAAATACTTTATAAAAAGGTATATTATTAAACGGGTCACTAATTTTTCCCAGAAGTGAATTAAGGTTTTATTTTAGCTTAAACCGCTTTTACGTTTTCAAGTTGCCCGTCCAAAAGCAGTCAGATAATTTATCCTGAATATATTTTTACACCTAGAATAAATATAGAGTTTTCTACCTCACCATCAAATTCGCATTATTTTTAGTTGGATAATTTTACTTGAACATGTTTTAGTATATTTTTTTGGTCAGACTGTTTTACCGAATTTATTTCTCGCTCAACATTTTGTTTAGATAATTTTACCTGAAACCATTTTAAAGACCAAATTGCGTAAGCGACACTAAATTGGAAACTAATGCATTTTTGGGCAAAATAATCAAAACATCATATAGAAAACAATAATATGTTCATTTATATAGGTTTAATTCAAAAATTGGTCTTGTAGAAAAATTTTGATGATTTTTTTTCGAAAATTTGCGCGGTTTTTTGGCTCTCCTGTAAAGTTTGCTCCGTGTCGCTTATCCCATTTCTCCTTTCAAGCGTCGATATGTATTCGTTTAATTATGCAATCTCATTACAATTAAGAATTTATTTGACATAGAAATCTTGCATGCCAGTTTCTGGTTAAACGTACGAAACTTGTATAACTTAATTGCCATCTTTATGTACCATATTTTATGCGAAATAAATATATTTGTATTTGTATTTAATGCATTAAGTATGATGTCCTGAATATAAATATATGAGATGACAAGCGCAAAAATGGTGGTGGTAGTAATTGTGACGTCATAAAGAGGGAAGAACAAAGATTTTTTATTTTCTTATAATTCATTCGCATTTAGAGATAAGTTCGCCATTGTACTTTAATTTTACGATGTCATTGTATTATTTACTAATACTTTTTGTGCAATAAAGAATTAACATACATACATACCATGCGGAGTAATCAAATGAAAGGGCTTTGTGAGTAGATTTAAAACTAGTAGAAATTATTAGAAAACACCCAAAAATTTCACAATTCGAAGTTAACTTTGAACTGCTCTAGATTGAAAACGACGATGGATTTTTGTAAAATACATATAAAAAAAACTTCGTTCGTGGTAGGAAAAAATTGTTTATAAGTAAAATGCGGACACGAGGACGCTGTTCCAATAACCATACATATTTTTCTCGATGACAAAACGTTAACGATACTTACTCGATTGAAGGTAAAGGTTCGTCCTAGAGGTGTACAGCGGTGCGCAGGCTACGTGTTACGCGCAGCGTTATGACGTTCTCAATATAAAGGGACCTTATGGAGGCAGGCGGTTACGTCGTTTTTAGAACTGTTACCATAGTATTAGTATAGTTACAAGAATAAGAAGAGCTTAACGGCCTTCCTCCATAAGGTCCCTTTATATTGAGAACGTCACCGTTATGCATCAAAGGCGCTGGCCTTCCTGGCTTCTTACAGTATTTGTGTGTATAAAAATGCAAATTGTAGTGTAAGTGTATTTTAGTATTACTTATATGTTTATCATGGAAAACAAAAATTGAGAGCTTTTTTCTTTCTGCCAACAAACTGCTATGCAGTTTGGCAGATAACTAAAATATTTTCTGTAAATTGGTTCTATTTAGATAAATAATTAAAAAAAAATACTCTGAATACCCTTTAAAAATAATTAATAAGCAATTGTTTTAAAAAATAAGAAAAGTATTTGAATAACAGAATTATTTCCTGCTTTTACAACAATTACACTGCGACAAATTTAAAACGGGTTACTTTACCCATTTTTTACTGCAAACGTTTATATTTTTAATCAAATAAATTGTAAGGAAACAAAAACTTTTTGCTATAGGTATTTATTAGTAAATTATTTTGCTATATTTATCTATCGTCGTCAAAGTTACCCCAAGTACCTATTCCCAAGGTACTCAAGTGCTAGTAGTGGTTCTCAAGCTCTTTTCTCAAGTTCTCACGCTACTCTAACTTTTTAATTTTACACAACGGTAATCTAATTCACGATAATAACGCACAGGTGCAAAACAAACACGTACAGACGTGCTCTATCCATTCAGACCTCAACCTCAACCGTTGTTATCGTATTAATAGACTAACTGCCGCACTCAGAGACGTCAATTAAGTTTTAAGTGTCATTAAAGTTGCTGCGTCTTATTCTATTGCTATAGCAAAGAAAGTGAAAGCAGCAACTTTAATCAAACTTATAAGTTAATTGACGTCTCTGAATGCGGCCGTTAGCGATTGAAATCTGACAGTATTTTGTAACACAAGAAAGTTCGACCCGCTAGGCTATCACTGTACTAATCAAGCGAATAGACGTTTTCACGTCAAAAATATCGCGTTTGACATCACGGCTGTTATGTTGGTTTTAACCATCATGACAATCTATAAGTAGGTAGGTACTTCCAACCAAGCTTTCAACTTAGCTTAAGATTTTTACTACAATCTGTGGCAAAAACGCACTGCGTTCCGTTTCACGCCATGTTACATGTCATGTGATGTGTTGTGATGTGATGTGATCTGCTTCAACGTAGCTTCAACAACATTAAAATTCTGAATCGAAATAAAACTCCTTACTATATTTATAAAAACTTAAATTTAATACAAAATAAACTGTTCCAAATACAAAAAACAACTGGCGCGTCAGACAATACAATATCAAAACAGTAGCATTTTTATGTTGTTGGCAGCATTAATTTCTTATGTAAATATAGTCTTGTAAGGCTTGAAATTAAAAAAAGGGAACGATAATTAATAATTAATCAGTCTTGCTCAATTCTCGTGTTTGTTTAATCGCCGAAGACTTGTTACCATCATTCCATAGATCTCGTACGTCGCTGGCTGTTCAAAGGATACCTTTAACAAAAAAAACCAGTCAAGTGCGAGTCGGAGTTTCGTGTTTACTAAATAGACAATAGGGGAAGTCTGATCCAACAACCAAAAAAGAGCTAAGGATTAGATAAAAAAAAGTATTACCTGAATTTTTATTCCTACGGAAAAAAGGTAAACAAAGTTACGTCACTGTCAAAGTGACATTTTAAGGGGATCTCAAAGTATGTGCCAGCAAGAAATATAATATATAGTTATCATTTCGCTCGAACCGTGATATTCAAAATAAATTTGAGAATTAATTAAAATCAAAATCGCACAAATCTATGAAATGAAACAGCATTATGTATTTTTTAATAATAATAATGTTAACATTCATATTATCACTAACTAGTGAAGCGAGTGACGTCACACGTTAAGCGGCCCCAAATTATAATTCTTTTCATATAGCTTGGGTACGGTGACAGCTGTCAATTCAGTACAAAATATGTGTTTGAGGTTATATTTTGTACTGAGTTGACAGCTGTCACCGTACCCAAGCTATGTGAAAAGAACTAATAATTACCCGATATCGAGATAGTGATAACAGTAATAAATAAATGTGTGCATGCGAACAGTATTTTCTCTTTAAACTAATATAACAAAGAGTTGTTGTCAAAATAAAGTTTGCCATCAACAAATTAAATTATTTAGATTATAATACACAGTTAATTTATAGAAAGTCGATTTCTTATAAATGTCAAAAGTACAAATATTTTGAATGCTTCAAATGTTTTTTGGTTAACGGCAACACCTTTGTTTAGGTACATCCGTGGAAATAAAAATACAGGTATGGGTAATTCTTCGAGCGTTTCTACCGCTCTTATTCCTCTGGTCGCGATAATGTCGAAATTCCTGTAGTTTTGGATGCTATTTCTGGTTATCTTTTATAACTAGAAATAACTAGAAATTCGACATTAATGCGACCAGAGAGCGATTGAAACGATCGAAAAATTACCGTATCATGAGCGAAGCCAAAATAGGGGTCAATGATTTTAACAGTTAATGTATGTATGTATGTCCCTTTATATTGAGAACGTCACATATAAAAATTGTTAGGGTGCATCAGACTAGTCGCCACCCGCCAGTCGGATTTTAGTTCGTAACTTTCTAATTATTGAGTACAATGTTGATAATGAGCATACATGTGCTAACTCGGGGCACGAATTCTAAAGTGATGTAGTAAAATATTTGTGACATTCTCAATATAAAGGGACCTTATGGAGGCAGACGGTTACGCCGTTTTTAGAACTGTTACCATAGTATTCGTATAGTTACAAGAATAAGAAGAGCGTAACTGCCTTCCTCCATAAGGTCCCTTTATATTGAGAACGTCACATTTTGGAACAATAAATTCTATCGATATTACTGTCAACATATAGATAATATCCAAGGGTAAAAAAATATTTCTCTTTGTTCTCACTTCATTTCAAAATGAACAATCAATGTGTATTATTTTTCATTTTGAAATAGATGTCTGGATAGTCACTAATCCATGAGTTTAAAATAATATTCACGTGGGTTTTTCCTGGGCGATATTACTTCATGTTCTTATTCTAGCACATGTATGGCACTGGCAGTAAATTGTCTTATTTTAATTAAAATGACATCCGCATACTTCTATTATCTTAAGAGGCTCGATATCAGACATGATATTGAACCTCTTTATAGTAATTGAAGATTTTCAATGAGCACATGTATAAATATAATATCGACATCTTATTTATCGATATCAAATCCCTAGAACGTGCCCCGAGTTAGCACACGTTTGAAATGAGTTGTCCCCATTGAGCTATACTACTACGTATAGAGAAGACAGCGCGATCATCACTTGTGCTCCATTCAATTGCGGCCGGCCGGCCGCAGTTCGCTCAAGAACGAGCAAGCGACTTACCATTCGTCAGCTCATGATAATGAGAGTAATCACGCAGATGCATCGATGGGTGTTAAACTCAAAAGATTATGAAAATATGCTTCGTAAACGGGTATTCAAGCTGTTGGTCCCAAGAGTGAATAGCATTTTTGCCAAGAGATTCCAACGCTTTCTTCACCCATACCTATATAATAAAGTAAATTATCACTGTGATATAAAATTGTGCACGATTAAAGAACTAAAGGTAAACGTTTTCAGATGGCTATTAAGTCTAAACTACCAAGAAACTGAGAATCTATTAAGAGTAATCAGTTGATTTACACAGTAAGCCTTACAAACACACGCGTTCACACACACACACACACACACACACGCACACGCACACACACACACGCACACGCACACGCACAACTAAATTATATAAAAATACCGTAAGTATTAGAACCTTTCAAGTATCTTAGAACTTAGAATTTCATGTAGCATACCAACACTGTAAAGATCAGATCAGTATTACAAGGAGGTAAAGCGCGAAATGGGTAACGTTTTTGTAAATGTATGTAAACGGCCCCGCGAGACAGGCCTAGCCTAGTGTGGAGGTCACAGATAATATAATGTAGATAATGTACCCTACAATTTTGTGCAATCTTAATGGCAAATAAACTTTTTTTTATTTTTTATTTTTTTTCTCTATACGTAGTAGTATAGCTCAATGGTTGTCCCAGGGATCATTCTAGATTATAAAACTAAATAAAATATTGTGCGCCTTTACGTACCCCTTTGGTTTCATCACTGTCCTGTAACAGTAACAAAAAAATATATTAAGGAAAGTGAATTGTATAGTAAAAATAAAATATGCAGGTAAACAATTTGTTAGTGAATCTATAAGGGCAATAATACGTGACGTTCTCAATATAAAGGGACCTTATGGAGGCAGGCGGTTACGCCGTTTTTGGAACTGTTACCATAGTATTCGTATAGTTACAAGAATATGAAGAGCGTAACTGCCTTCCTCCATAAGGTCCTATTATATTGAGAACGTCACATATGTATAATATAAGTAGGGTATACGCACTTTCTTCTCCCCTGAAGGCTTCTGTTCTCTCCTATCCATATTATCCGATTCCTTGTCCACTTTGACAACTGGCGGTATGTTGGCTTCTAGTTTATCGGCCAGCTGTTCGACCTACAAATTCGACGATGAAATAATTAGATTAACAGCACCACACGTACCTTAGTACATTGTTAACCAAGGGATGAAAGTGATAAGATAATTAATATCAAGGCTAGCGCATAATAGTTCGAGTGAACAGTTGTACGGAGTTACTCTACTTTAAATTTTTTGTGTGAATTTTACGTAATGTCTTCGCTAAGAGTGGACTGGAGTGGAGTGGATTTAAATCATTATTTTTTTCGTTGAATCTCGCAATTTCTTGAGTTGCCAGTGTTGGTGAATGAACGAGCAAACTAATGAACGAATGAAAGCACTATGAATGAATGAATGGGCAAGTGAACAATAGAAAGAAATGAATGGATGAAAAAATTAACGAACGGATGTGTGAGTGAATGGGTGAATGATATACGCACGTTGGGATACTGCGAGAAACATGCGCGCGCGCGGCCGACGCAGGGCGGGGGCACCGCGCGCCCGTACCGGTCCCGGTCGGCCGGGTCGAACATGTAGTAGCCTACGTGACAAATAATAACCATTACATAGATAAAAAAAACTCGACAAAATGTGACGTTGTAAAGGGACCTTATGGAGGCAGGCGGTTACGCCGTTTTTAGAGCTGTTACCATTGTATTCGTATAGTTACACGAATAAGAAGAGCGTAACTGCCTTCCTCCATAAGATCCCTTTATATTGAGAACGTCACAAATTAGGACTCCTACTTTCAGAGGTCATAACCCACCTCACCTCAGAACAATCGAGAGTCACCATTTAAATTAAAAAAAAACGAATCAAAACGTTTAGGAGCTATGATGCCTCAGACAGATACACAGGTTACTTATAACACCCCTCTGTTTTGCGTCGGGGGTTAAAAGTGCAACATTATTTTAAGTTGAACCGGCCAAGTGAGAGTTGTACTCACGCACTGAGGGTTCCATACCACCACACAATACTATTGTATGTATTTCAATTTGTTCGTGTTGTTGAAATTGAAATAACAATGAAACATACTTGTAACCGTTACTAACACTTGACTTAGTTTGTGTAAAAAAAACTCAGTTTAAGGACAAGCATCTTGCCGAATGTACTTTTTTGCACAAACATCATCATCTGCTTATCAAGACAAAACCAATGAGCCCAAACACGGCGGAGCTATCTTGTTTCGTCGTGGAGTTCCTATGGCCTTCCGACTGCGTCATCAGATCAGCTCCATGGTACCATAAATTACATTGCCACCAAGTTATGTATACCGAATTTCAGCTCAATCGGACACCGACAAGTGGTTCTAATTCAGCTTACAAGAAGCACGAACACACAAACATTGCAATTTAAATAAAAGCTTGTACAAAAAGCAATTTATGATGTGACGTTCTTAATATAAAGGGACCTTATGGATTAAGGCAGTTAAGCTCTTCTTATTCTTGTAACTATACGAATACTATGGTAACAAGGTCTAAAAACGGCGCAACCGCCTGCCTCCATAAGGTCCCTTTATATTGAGAACGTCACATTTTTCTCACGTGAGACGTGACCCATGGTATTCCATCTCGTGGACATTAAACCAAAATTCAATACAATGCCGCCTCACCTCTGCTGGTCTTGAAGAGAGCCACAGCGAAGTCCCCTGGCGCCGCTACGAGCACTCCGGCTTTCTCTTCACGGAAGAACTGCTGCAACTGTTACAAAAAAAAAACAATTAAATTAAATTTTTCAAGTCAACTTTTCTTGGTGTACACTTTTACCTGGTCGTGTCGTATCAGGATGTTAAAAAACTTAGCAAATCTAAATCTAAAAGTCGGGTTAGTTACTCCATTTATAACTCCACGGCTCGACCGATTTTAATGAAATTTGGTAACACATATAGTTTATTATCTGGATTAACATAAAAAATACTTTTTACCCGGAAAATTTGATATTAGAAAATTAGATGTGACGTTCTCAATGTAAAGGGACCTTATTGAGTCAGGCGGTTGCGCCGTTTTTAGAACAGTTACAGGAATAAGAAGAGCGTAACTGCCTGATTTCATAAGGTCCCTTTATATTGAGAACGTCATAAATTACATTTTCCTCGAGACCGTCTGAGACGGTGCCGGACTGCCGCGGCTTGAACACCAACACGCGGCACACGCAGTTAGCAGGCGTGTAGAACTTGCGCAGAATCTGTAACAAATATACATACTACATATATGTGACGTTCTCAAAATAAAGGGACCTTATGGAGGCACGCGGTTACGCCGTTTTTAGAACTGTTACCATAGTATTCGTATAGTTACAAGAATAAGAAAAGCGTAACTGCCTTCCTCCATAAGGTCCCTTTATATTGAGAACGTCACATATGTCACCTTAACTCATCTTTTTTTTATTAAGGAAAAACGAAAAGAGAGATTCAAATTCAAATTCAAAAATATTTATGTGCTGGAATACGGTTACACACAGATCTTAACCCTAGAACAGCTCATGCGTATTCAACCTGCATGCAGGTGTGCAAATTTTTCAGTCATTTTTAAGTCTAAGTTAATATAAATCAAAGCGAAGTCAGTATATTCAATTTAATTAGCTCGTCAAATATTATTTTACATTGTAAAAACAATTTTCCTGTAACCATTTAGTTAATTTACTTTTGAATAGCATCTTACTTTCTAGTTTAATGAGAGACCAAGAAGAGCGTATATAAACCAAATTGAAGAAAATGTAGGCGTGGCGTTGGTATCAGAGTGTTAAAGATAAGGCTTGAAATATAACAGAATGGAAATTACTCCACCGACAAGAGCGTTCTTGTGGGATAAAGGGACCTAATGGAGGAAGACAGTCAAGCTCTTCTTATTCTTGTAACTATACGAATACCATGGTAACAGTTCTAAAAACGGCGCAACTGCCTGCCTCCATAATGTCCCTTTATATTGAGAACGTCACATATTAGGAGCTCTTAAAACCTGCCAGGTGTCAGCCAAGGCAAAATCACTCAAAAAAATATTTTCTCACTTAAAAATTCCCCGTCCCTATAAATTTATTGACTGAAAATACTATATAATATATAAATAATACATTAAGACATTCGATTAAATAAGCGTGACAAATAATAAAATGATTGTATGAATGAATGGTTAATACATTAGTGAATGATTGTTGAATATGTAGATTATTAATGAATGAGTAAACGATGAATGAATGAGCGAATGGTTATGTAAACAAATTATTGAATGATAATTGAATGATCCAATGATTTATAAATGAATGAATGATCGAGTGAATGGTTGGAGAATGAACAAGTGACCGCACCTGCTCCATGGCCAGTATGGGCGAGTCCGGCTTGTAGTGCAGGTAGCTGTCCTGGTACAGCTGGTCGCCGCTCTGCATGACCTGGTCGAGGGTGCTGCTGCACCAGCGGCACACGCTCTCCACGCGCGACATCGCCACGGCCATGACAGAGCACGCCAGAGCCTGGGAAATAAATTCAAAAACATTTATTTCGGACATAATCCATAGTTTGTTAGTAGATAACACATACATTAAAAAACTTAATTCTACGGTTAGGTTAAAACATTAAAAAACACACAAAAAGCAAAAAAAAAAACACATCAAAAGCGACGCGGCGTCGCCGCTACTGGAACGTGCAGGCTAACCCAGTGCTGCAGCAGCGGCGAGTCCCAGCGCTGGGCCAGAGCGCTCAGAACGCTATTCGGGCTGGAGCGAACCCGATTTAAGAGGGAGGCACATCGCTTCCTGATTACTGAATAGAAGTTATCAGCCTGCGCCTCGGCGAACATAGCGGAAGCGCTGCACCACCGCGGCAGACCGAACAGCATCCGGAGCGCATCGTTATACTGGACGCGCAGAGCGCTGTATGCACGCTGCGTATACTTAAATAAATGTCTCAAAGTAAGATTAAGTTAAGACTAGTATTGAAAGACTCTTAAACACAAAGTAAACACATGACATTTAACCACATTCTACAGTAAGTCTGTTTGTTAAAACCTAAAGCGCCTGCTGTTACGCGAGTCACCTGCGGTGGCTTTGTTATGGAGAAGCCTCACCTGGTGCCCCCTGGAGGCGCACGGGAACTTGCGGCAGGCGATGGAGTGGCACGCGCTGAGGTACTGCGTGCCGTCCTCCAGGACCAGCCAGCCGGCCGGGTTCCGTTGACCTGGAAACAATGTCATCAGAAACATTTCATCGTTCAGCCTATGAGCAGTCTCGAGCAATAATCATACCTCGGGGTTTCGGGTGCAGGGATGTTTGACATTAGCCAAGAGTAAGTATTAACTTGAGAAACAGATAATACCTACTATCAATTATAATGAATGGATGATTGCACTCACCTTTGAGCCTGGTGTCTTGGTTATCGGTAAGATCGGCGACCCGCTGCGCGTCCTTGCACGTGGGGTAGCCCGGCGGGTGCTTCCGGTCCGCCTCCGCAGCCCTACGCATGACCCCGTCGATGCCGACCTGAACAACAATGAGGAGATACATAATAATTAAATCTATAAAGAAGCAATCTTTAAAAACCAGACTGTATATTTTTTACCGACGAAAATAAGGTGGATATAACCATATTGTAGTCTATGTACTCATAGTTCAAATTCAGATTATTGAGATTAAAATGATCAATATCTCCGAAACTAGAAAAAATCGCTGAACATAGGGTTAAATCGATAGCTTTTAAACTGCTCTATCAGCCCTTAACGGCTCGATCTTGGTTTATGGGACACCCTGTATATCTTGTCTAGGGCCGCTTAGGTTTTACCCACCCTGCTTGTAGCTGGCACCAGCTTCACTCTGGGCTCGCCTTTCACGCTAGGCTGTCCTCTGACGATCGGAGGTTCCTTCTTCATCTTTTTGATCGGGTTCACCACGACCGACATCACGTACAGGTTAAAGAACTGATTGGGGCGCTCTGCCCTCGGGTAGTTTTGGAGATACCTGCGGAGCAGATTGTAGAATAGAAACATATAATAAACTAGCGATCCGCCCTGGCGTTTTACGGCCACTTAACTTATTAAACTTAATTTAATAAACCTATAAACAATTTTAGATAATTAGTTAGAAATAGTTCAATTGTAGATTGTACAACAAGTGCATAAAACGCACCATTTTACGTGAGACGTTTATCCATCCATGCGAGCTTGCGAGCGAGGATGGACATAAAGTCGAGTGAAATGGGTTTTATGGACGAGTTGTACACTCTACTTTTCACTTCGATTGCGAGGAAATGAAACAGCAACATGATTTAAATAATAATAATAATAAATGCGGCAAAATAAACATTATAAGTTCATGAAGCTTTATTGTGTACTTTCGCTGTTGGTATCCTTGCCTTGGTCTTAGAATACTAATGAAACGAAATAATATAAAGAGGTTATTATATGAAGTTAAAGTTGTTCGTGTGGCTGTTGGACCGATTGCCTAAGTCTTCGACGAAGATTTTACCTTATGCACTAGAGCATAAGAAGCGACTTTATGTCGCCTACGCACGACATAAAGACGAACTTTTAGAGCATGAGAAGTGAAAACAATATAAACATTTTGTTACTGTGTTAGCGTAATACGTTGGTTTTGTAAAAGTCTGGTTAGCAAAATGAAAATCCGTAATTAGCCAATGTTTTGTATAACTTAAAGTAGTCATACTATACTGTAATTTGTGCTGTGAATTTATTGCGTAATAAAAAAAAAAGTTGAAAGAACAAGTTGAAGTTGTTAGCACAATCGCAAACTTTTATTATGCAATTGAAAATGAAGCCGCAAATAAATGATTAATTTATTAAGGATCGTATTATAAACTGTTCTTGGCTGAAACCACCGTCTCAAGATGCGCCAAAGTAAAATGTCGTCTTTGACGCATCTTGAGACGGATCTCAGTCGAGATAATTTTTTTAAATACGGCCCTAAGAATCGATCGTTATACAACATTAATAAATGAAAAGCCATTATGACAGATCGAAAGAGCCACGAGGATTCCCAGCTCTGATGATGATGATGATGATGAATTGATGATGACGAATGACACTAAGGGTCCTCACGCTAAAGTCAACATCTTCGGGGAAGAGAACGTCATCACACAGGCGGCGCCGTCGTCCTGCGAACACCAAAATCATTTATAAAGTAAAAACATGGCAAAAAGGCCACGTTCAAAGTTTAATATGTCGTATACTTATGCATGAAAAATATCAGAGTAAATGTATAAGAGCATTCGCGCTAGCAATGCGAATTACGAATACGAACCGATTAAATGAGCGAATGAATGAATGATACGAATGAACTACCGAATGAAAATGGATAAAGATATAGTTTACTGATTGAATTAATGAACAAATCTAAGATACGAATAATGTACTAAATGAAAATGAATAAAAATAAAATAAAAGAATGTGGAACGACACGAATGAGAGACTGAATTAAAACTGATAAGAATGTAGACTTTACCGATTGAATGAATGGTGAAACGAATGAAGAATATGAATGAGCTATTTAATAAAAATTAATAAGAATTTAGGGTACCGATTGAATGATTGAACGTATGAGTTACTGAATGAAAATGACTGATAACATCGATTAAGTGAATGATAGAACATCGTCGTTATATAGCCTTATTATACCCTTTCCGTATACCGATACGTATAGAGATATCTCAATCTCATTCCAACGTATTGCGGCGTCCCTCTAGTTAGTGTTAGGGAAAGGGTGGTGTGATCGCCGCTTTAGGGCCTGCGCAAACCGGCGGAGCGCAGCGCAGATCACTTTAAATTTATCAATGTATATTATTTTCTATTTTAATTACAATAAGGTATAAATTTGAATGCTCTGAGACCGACCTCGGAGCATCACGGGGGATTTCTACTCTGCGGCTGCGGCTCTAAATTTATACCTTATTGTAATTAAAATAGGGATGAATATACATTGATAAATTTAAAGTGATCTGCGCTGCGCTCCGCCGGTTTGCGCAGGCCCTTACTTGTCCGTCCGCCCGCAAGCCGTTCACGCCGCAAGCGTGCGGCTCCATCATGTAGTACGAGGGCGCGCCCGCGACGCGCCACAGCGCCACCGCGTGCGGCGCGCACCACAGGATGCCGTGCGTGTGCGCATCGAAGAAACGCTCTATAGCGGTCCTGTCGAATATACAACAGGTTTCAACAATTTGTACCGAGGATCGGACCGGATGCCCGGAACGAAGCAGAAGCTCATAGACTAGACCTAAGCTAATCCTTAAAAATAAAATGTAAAATTAAAGGGGGCCATACAAAAAAAGGTGATTTTTTCGGCGTTTTTAGCTTTAAGCCTTAACAATCGCTGTATCTATCTCTTGTCTTGTAGGTACTATGGTACGGAACCCTTCGTGTGCTAGTCCAACTCGAACATGGTCGGTTTTTTACATCAATTACTAATCGGCGTAGCATAACTCGCAACTTTTTTTTTTATTTGATCATCATCATGACGACGCGGTAAGCCAGCCCAGTTGGTAGTGACCCTACGAAGCTAGCGGTCCCAGGTTCGAATCCCGGTATGTGCAAATATTTATGTGATGAGCGTATTTCGTTCCTGAGTCTTGGATGTTTTCTATGTATTTATTTCTCTATATAAGTATATTTATCGTTGCCTAGTACCCATAGCACAAGCCTAGAGCTTCGTTTGGGAGTAGATTTAAATGTTTGAGATTGTCCCCAATTATTACGAAAAAAAAAAAGATTTGCCTGTGCGTATACGCACGTATTATACGCGCGCGATCTGAGTGCAGCTCTGAGGAATGCGAGCGAGCGACATCAAGGTCAGCACAGCCCTACACTACAGGGCGAGCGAGGCGAGGGGTCGGCGGCGGGGGGACGCCTCACCTCATACCCCGCCTGCACTCAGATCGCGCGCGTGCTATATATGGTCATATATGACCATCAATGGAAATCTTTCGGATGATAGGTATGATGATGATGGTGCTTACTTAATGCTCATCGCCTTGGGCTGGCTGGTCTCCAGCCTCCCGCTGTACGCCGCCACCAGGTCGTACCTGATGTAGTTCACTCCGAGCACGAACCGCTTCATCACCTGAGGAACCAACCGATGAGTAAGTAAACATATTTTCTTCCAACTACGCAAAAATTTCATCATAACTGCACCAAGTGAGCATGCGGTGCGATAATAAATTACTTTCTGCTCGGTGCAACAATCTACTATATGTGGCGGTACGGAACCCTCGGTGCGCGAGACCGACTCGCACGTGACCGGTTTTTTAAATGATCTGAATTTGTTGAAGTAGGTACCTACTGATGAAATGTCGTTACTTCAATATTTACTAAACACTTACCTGCAGTGGAAGCAGCAAGTCTTCTCCTGGCCTGAACTCGTAGCCAAGGGAGCCCAAAGAATCCGCGAACAGCGAACAACCCACACACATAATCTGCCGACAAAACTAGCATTGTTTTATGCTGGAAACAAAATGTGACGTTCTCAATATAAAGGGACCTTATGGAGGAAGGCAGTTAAGCTCTTCTTATTCGTTTAACTATACGAATAGTATGGTAACAGTTCTAAAAACGGCGTAACCGCCTGCCTCCATAAGGTCCCTTTGCATTGAGAACGTCACATATAATCACCACCGCCCCAGGGCACGCGCAACACCAGGGCGGCCAGCACATCTTGTATTTTAATAATGGGCCTCAACATTTTTATGGAAAGTTCAATTTTTACTTACCGAAATAAATAAGGTTTTGGTAACAAAGAAAATGAACTTTCCCGCAACAACCGCACGACGAGACGAATATAGAACTTGTTACAAAGAAAGAGACGATCAGCATGATACTGATCTTGTGTGAGATCCCCGTCACAAGATGTGTCAAAAATGACAGTCATCTTTGGATTGACGTTTACTTTGACGTGTCTCGAGACGGGGATCACAGTCGAGATGGGTTCATGAATACGGCCCTGAGACTAGTGAGCAGCGGCGCGACCTGGTCGACGGTCTTCCTTGTCCAGAGGTGCGGCCGGCGCACGTGCGTCATGCAGCACGCCGCGACCGCGCCGCACGACGTCTGCAGCAGCGAGTCGCGCGTGAACCTGGCACGACAAGCCATCATTATCAATGTTATCATTATTATAATTATGACCGTTATCAATATATACGTCATTATCATTATTCTTACCATTATTATTATCATAATCGACGTCATATCATCAAGGTTAATATCAACGTCATTATCTCTATCATCACCGTCATTTTCACAATCACCACTGTTATTATCATAACCTGGAGAAGATCGCTATTTAGCGATAAGACCGCCTGTTGACTCACTATGTAACACTTCTCTTTCTTGTTGTATTTCCTGTCCTTGCTGTACATATGTGGTGTTCAATAAAGAGTTATTGTATTGTATCATTAGCAAATTCGTCATCACTGTCATTATCGCCACTGTCTTTATCATTATTATGAACGTCATTATCATTAATTTCGTGATTTGTCTATACTAATATTATAAAGAGGTATTTAGTGTTTTTATGTTATTTTATTACTGTACAGTATAAGATTCAATCACAATCCAACAACAATCCCGCCTCGATTTTAATGTCCAACATAGAACACTCGTATCATACTGTGATGAGAGTGACGACGCGGTGAGTCTAGTTGATAGTGACCCTGCCTACGAAGCTAGCGGTCCCGGGTTCGAATCCCGGTATGGGCAAATATTTGTGTGACGAGTGCGAGTATTTGTTCCTGAGTCATGGATGTTTTCTATATATTTAAGTATGTATTTCTCTATATAAGTATGTGTACCGTTGCCTAATACCCATTGTATAAGCCTAGAGCTTAGTTGTGTGAGATTGTCCCCTTATATTTATTTATTAAAAATATACTATTATATATGTACATATACTAACTTCGTTAAATCCAGCGGCCTGCTGCCTCTCAGTATAGTTCTTCCCTTGGCCATCTCCACGTAGGCCGTGAGCACCTTGAACTCGTACCCCTCGTCGGGAACAGCTCCTGGATGGACCTGGTCGGGGCTCATCTTGGCGAACTCCCAGCTCACTTTCACAGCGCATATTGAGAATCTGGAATAAGTCAGTTTATTGATTGATGGATATATGTATCGACTGACAGAATAATAGATTGACGGAGTGTTTGATAGAGTGATTAGTGGTGAAGTAATATAGACTTTAAACACTGTGTACATGATTAAATATCGTTTAAAGATTGTAAAATCCGTTCCGATCCGACGCGATGCGAGCCGTTTGGTGGAAATCATCCTTGATAGATTGGTGGAGTGTTTGATAGAGTGATTGGTGAAGTTACTTGTTGTGCCCGGGCCGGTTGAGGTTCTCGACGTTGGAGCGGACGACCTCGGCGAGCTCGTCGACGGTGCTGTACAGCACCAGCCCCGCGCCGCCCGCCGGGGACGCGCGCCCCGCGGGCCCGATGGCGTGCGGGTCGAACATCACGAACGACTTGTCGTCCATCGCCTTCCACACGGCCACGCAGTACTCCTTCGCGCACACGACGCCGTACTTGTTCTAATTAAACAATGGGCAGACTCTAAATTATTAAGGAGAGTAAACTTTTTAGAGAAATAAGTTCTTATCAAGAAAAATCCAACTCGCCCAAACACGGCGGGGCTATCTTGTTTCGTTCGCGGAGTTCCTATGGCCACCTTCAGACTGTATCATAAGACCAGCTCCATAGTACCTTTTTTGCCACCAAAGTACGTAGGTGTATACCGAATTTCAGCTCTATCGGACACCAAAAAGTGGTTCTAATTCAGCTGCAAGATTTGACCTGAACCAACAAACTAACAAACACATAAACATTGCAAGTTAAATAAAATCTTGTGACAAACAAACCGACAAGAGAGTGAGCTAATAAAACGTTGGAGAATGGATAACGAAACATTTATTCTTTCGCGTGTACAACACGTATTAAATTTAATAGTTTTTCATCGCGTTAAGACCTGGTATTAACTTGAACTTACAGGAAAACATGCGAAAAAATGTGAATACAAAATTCGCCTCAAAGTCTGTTATGGAAAAGGTCTAATAAACTTTAAAGAATACGCTACCGGCAGGACAAACTCACCTCATTAAAGAAGTTGATGAGACCTCGTCTCACGTTGAGGACCGAACCGGTGTCGCCGGCTTTGATGTCACCACGAATCGCGTCTTTTGTCAAATCCAGTTTGATCTGTGAAAGTACAATGCCATACATAGAACAGATCAACAGCGGACTACCCTCATGACCTCACTCCTCCACCGATTCAGCCGGCCTCACTGCGCTCGGGCGACCTGCCTGGATCAAGTTCCCAGCAGAAAAGCAGCAGTGCGACCACAGTCGTTCGGCTCGGTTCGGTTATGGCTCACCTCTGGGGCATGCCACACAACACCCACTGCGAAGGTGTGACGGTGCATACCAACAGCAAATGGGTCATACACAGATTTAGGTTCAACATTATCCCTTCTGTTCCTAAAAAGTTAATGACGTGAGTTTTCAACTCATATAATTTCGATACAGGCCAAAACTAAACCAGACTCCCATCAAGCAGATATATCCTAACTCGAAAAATTTGATTTCAAAGTCCTTAACTTTCTGGAACAGGAGAGACAACTTTCGTTTCTGTGACTGTGCATGACCCAAACAGTCAAGCTAAAAACACAGATGGAGTTAATAACCATACGACATTGCATTACGTTGGATAAGTTTGTACGAGTATTTTATGCTTTCTTAGCTTCAGTACCGATGAATAGGTCGCCATATTATTTGAAGATGGCGTCAGTCTCTGTAGTTCTGTATGGTTCTATGTTCTACTTTTTTTTTTTTTTATTTCTTTGTTTGTGTCTTTGAGTGTCTGTTGCTATATATCTGTGCCCACCTTCATGTGTCTCTGCGTGCCCTGAGTGTCTCTCTTAAGCGTCTCTGGGTGTCTTAGTGTCTCTATGTATCTCTCCGTGTCTGCGTGTTGCTGCGTGTCTCCGTGTCTCTGTCTCTGTATGTATGTACTTACTTTGAAGCTGGTAAGGTAAAACTCCGTCTGGCACTCGCTCTGCCTAACCCTCGGCGGGTGGGACGCCCCCCTCAGAGACATCGTGTACAGTCGGTCGCCATATTTGACGATGTTTTATCTCTGTGTGTACTCGTATCTTTATGTGTCTCTCTGTGTCTATGAGTGGGTGTATGTCTTCATATGTTTCTTCATGTTTCTTCATGTTTCATGTCTCTATAAGACTCTGTGTCTCTACGTGTCTCTATGTGTCTGTGTGTTTCTAAGTGTCTCCGCGTGTCTCCATGTGGCTCAACGTATCTCTCTAGTTCCTCCGTGTTTGTGCAGTTTCTGAGTGTCTTAAAAGCCTCTCCCCCCTCCCTTCACTTACGTTGAAGCTGGTTAAGTGGAACTCCGTCTGGCACTCGCTCGGCCTGACCCGCGGCGGGCGGGACGCCCCGCTCAGAGACATCGTGTACAGTCGGTCGCCATATTTGACGATGGCGTCTATTAGCACTGGCTTCCAGAAGAAGTATGGCTCGATGTGCTCCACCACTATCGCCATAATTGACGTCGCGCCATCCTGGAATAATACTCAATACTCAATTCTTTGTTGGATTGTAATAATGAAAATTACATCAATACTTGGATTGGACTGTAATTATAGGTAGTCGAGGTGGCGTTTGCCAGCCGCGCCCTAGCCTGCGCGGGCGCCCTACCCTATCTACCCCCGGGCTTGCAACCTATGTACATGGAAAATAGTTCATTCATGCTTAGAGAGAAAAAAAGCATCTGGGGCCAGGCCCAATCCGAGGATGCCCGATGGGCTAATTAGACCCAGGCAGTGGAATTAATATCCAACAGTGCAGCACGCGGCAGTCTGGCACTTGATTGACTCAATTGTTCCAAAAGGAGAATCAGATTGACTGACTGACTGATTTGTTGATTATACGATCGATGCTAGTATGAAATAATAGATAAACTGATAGTTGATTGACAGATGATTAGGTAGTTGATTGATAGATTAGGTGATCGACTGACTGCCAGATTGCTTGATTGAGTGACTGACAGATAGATGTATGTACCGGGTGGTGGAGCAGTACCTGGTGGCCGCGCGCCGAGTCCAGGAAGTAGGGCTCGTGCTGCGCCAGCCGGCCGCGCACCGACGCCGTGGTGCGCCCGATGCGCGCCATGTGCTTGCCGACGGCCGCGTCCTCGAGCGGCTCCACCAGCTGCTCTGCCGCTTCTGATCACAACGATATAGCAATCAATAAAGCCTTCAGACTTGTTCTCATGTACGAGTGAAATCTGAGCGCTACGTTCATTTGATTTGTTCGGAAGACCACGCACCTTAGAACCATGTTGATATTACTTTTTGACGTCACCTATTCCGCATCATCTACTCTTTGTCACCTACTCCTTGTCATCTATTCCTTTTCACCTACTCCTTGACGCCTACTTCTTGTCACCCACTGCTTGTCATCTAATCCTTGTCACCCACTTCTTGTCACCTACTCCTTGACGCCTACTCTTTTTCATCTACTCCTTGACGCCTACTTCTTGTCACCCATTCCTTGTCACCTACTCTTTGTCACCTACTCCTTGTCACCTACTCCTTGTCACCTACTCCTTGTCACCCACTCTTTGTCATCTACTCTGTCACCTACTCCTAGTCACCCACTCCTTGTCACCTACTCCTTGTCACCTACTCCTTGTCACCTACTCCCTGTCACCTACTCCTTGTCACCTACTCCTTGTCACCCACTCCTTGTCACCCACTCCTTGTCACCCACTCCTCGTCACCCACTCCTTGTCATCTACTCCTTGTCACCTACTCCTTGTCACCCACTCCTTGTCACCCACTCCTTGTCACCCACTCCTTGTCACCCACTCCTTGTCACCCACTCCTCGTCACCCACTCGTTGTCATCTACTCCTTGTCACCCACTCTTTGTCATCTACTCCTTGTCACCCACTCCTTGTCACCCACTCCTTGTCACCCACTCCTCGTCACCCACTCGTTGTCATCTACTCCTTGTCACCCACTCTTTGTCATCTACTCCTTGTCACCTACTCCTTGTCACCCACTCCTCGTCACCCACTCGTTGTCATCTACTCCTTGTCACCCACTCCTTGTCACCCACTCCTCGTCACCCACTCCTTGTCATCTACTCCTTGTCACCTACTCCTTGTCACCCACTCCTTGACACCCACTCCTTGTCACCCACTCCTTGTCACCCACTCCTTGTCACCCACTCCTCGTCACCCACTCGTTGTCATCTACTCCTTGTCACCCACTCTTTGTCATCTACTCCTTGTCACCTACTCCTTGTCACCCACTCCTCGTCACCCACTCGTTGTCATCTACTCCTTGTCACCCACTCCTTGTCACCCACTCCTTGTCACCCACTCCTTGTCACCCACTCCTTGTCACCCACTCCTCGTCACCCACTCGTTGTCATCTACTCCTTGTCACCCACTCGTTGTCACCCACTCCTTGTCACCCACTCCTTGTCACCCACTCGTTGTCATCTACTCCTTGTCACCCACTCGTTGTCATCTACTCCTTGTCACCCACTCCTTGTCACCCACTCCTTGTCACCCACTCCTTGTCACCCACTCCTTGTCACCCACTCCTCGTCACCCACTCGTTGTCATCTACTCCTTGTCACCCACTCGTTGTCACCCACTCCTTGTCACCCACTCCTTGTCACCCACTCGTTGTCATCTACTCCTTGTCACCCACTCGTTGTCATCTACTCCTTGTCACCCACTCCTTGTCACCCACTCCTTGTCACCCACTCCTCGTCACCCACTCGTTGTCATCTACTCCTTGTCACCCACTCTTTGTCATCTACTCCTTGTCACCTACTCCTTGTCACCCACTCCTCGTCACCCACTCGTTGTCATCTACTCCTTGTCACCCACTCCTTGTCACCCACTCCTTGTCACCCACTCCTTGTCACCCACTCCTTGTCACCCACTCCTCGTCACCCACTCGTTGTCATCTACTCCTTGTCACCCACTCGTTGTCATCTACTCCTTGTCACCCACTCCTTGTCACCCACTCCTTGTCACCCACTCCTTGTCACCCACTCCTTGTCACCCACTCCTCGTCACCCACTCGTTGTCATCTACTCCTTGTCACCCACTCCCGCCCAGTATAATACCTTCGTCTTCGACAGCTGCTTCATCGCCCTCTGCTTTCTTCGCGGGGGACTTCCTCATCTTCAGATCACTAGTAAGTTCGTTGGTCACGGTGACAGGGTACAGCTTGTATGGAGCTATGGCTTGTTTCTTGTCCAAGCCGCCTTGGAAAACTAGAACAATTAGGTTTAGTTAATAAATATTAAATAGATAAAAATTGGGACCCCACAACTAGTTACAAATACCACTACAAACGCTTAAACGTTTAGCTATTCGTATACTTGTATTACAATAGAATAGGATTATATTGCCACACGTTTGATAAAATATAAAAAAGATAAAAGATATTTATTCAGTAAGTAGGCCGCACGGGCACTTTTACCAGTCAAAATCTACCAGCGCTTCCCAAGAGGAGACCACTGCTGAGAAGAAGCGAGTGATTCCCATTTGTTCTATGGAACAATGACGTCATAGGACAAAATTGAATATATTTTCCCAAATAGTCCTATAGACCTACATACTAGCTTTTTACCCCAGCTTACTTACCAGTGACGCAATAGAACAATATAAGACTTCTCTTTTCCCACATTGTTCCATCATAAAACAACATAGTAATTGTATTTCCTAGTTGTTCTATATTTAAAAAAAAACACATTTTTAGTATTTTACCTGACGTAACGTTAGTCGATTTTAATTCCGTGGAGTGACGTAATGTTACAAGGAATAGTTTAACACTTTCCGAGGATTGGGCATCGACTTCACGGATTCAAATTATTGGGATGGTTGTCAAGTCGAAACAAATATGCATTATGTTTTAATTTTCTTTTTTTGAGTTTAGTCGTTTATTTTTAATATTTTTTTTTCTATTGTATTTACAACCTCGCACCAAAACAATTGAAAATTTTGCGAGGCAATGTTAATCAACATTTCTTTTAATTGTGATAGCTGCATTAAGCAGGAACAAACTCCTCCAGGCCCTATATTAACATGGCCTCGACCACGTTTCTCTATTATTATGTCCTCAAAATTGAGAATGCACTCTTTGGGTTGCGTGTCCATTTTTATAGAGTAAAGATATTTCACAATTGTCAGGTCAGACTAATTGTCAGTGCTTTCAAGTGGCCAGCAAGATAAAGTAAAGAGTGTTTATTAGTACCTATAGATAAACGTACAAAGAGTGTGCTCACTTTTTACTGGTAAATGTCAATTCCATAGTAACAAATAAAAATGAATATTCCCATGTATTCTATAGAACAACGTGATACACTGCCATATCATTTTGTTCCATGGCATAACAGTTCTATAGAACAAATGATAATCCGGAATCCTAAATGTTCTATGGAATAATTAGGAAGTTAAAATATCATTTTGTCCTATGACGTCATTGTTCTATGGAACAAATGGGAATCACTCGAAGAAGCGCCGCAAGAAACTGAACAGTTAGTCATAGTTACAAACAATACAGAAAAAGATACAATAGAATTATAATATGGATAATTGTCAAAATGACTTTCAACTTTTGTTGACTGACATAAGATTCAGTTTCGAACTAGCGAAATTTTGACGTAGGCCTCAGGAGGATATAACAGAATTTGTGGCCAAAGGAGCCAGCTCAGCATTTGCTTTGAGTGCGGTCAGGCCGCGTCTGCACAGCGCTGGTTTTCAGCAGGCACCTTTGTACTAGGTACCACTAAACCATTTTTGGGTAAGCACTCAACACAACCCATAAAAAAAGGTTTGAAACAGATCTTAAGCGCAAATGGTACAGGTCAGAACTTACCAAGTTTATCGATGAATTCCCCTGGGGTGGAGAACATCATCAGCACTGGTGAGGACTCCCTTGGAACAGGTAGTGGTTCGGGTTCTGGCTTCTCTTCACCCTCTGAAAAAGACCACGTTTTGTTTACAAGTTAATTCTTTTTAGGCGACGCAGTTAGCCTAGTTGGTAGTGACACTGCCTACGAAACTATCGGCCCCGGGTTTGATTCCTGGTATGGGCAGATATTTGTGTGATGAGCGCGAGTATTTGCTCCCGAGTCTTGGATGTTTTCTATATATTTCAGTATGTACGATTTCTCTGTATAAATGTATTTATTGTTGTCTAGTAACCCTTGTACGTGGTTTATTATTAGGTTTAGTTTCTGTATTATTATTGGTATCTATTTTTGGTAAGACCGCTTTGTAGACATCCAGGGATTTATATACATTTTGAACTCAGGACTTACCAGAGATTGACCTAGATCACACCAGATGATAAATGATGAAGAGGTCTAGAATGGAGCTCGCTGGTTCAGACCTATCTCTTGTTTTGAAGATACCCAAGTTATCATTATCTTTCAGGAAATACGGGTGAAGAAAGCGAATTTCACTCTTCAGCAGTTCACGATAAAATGGAAGGAGCGAATCGCTTTTCGCTAACGAATGGTATTTCGACAGCATAATGGTGAAGTCGCACCCCCCTCCTGGACCTCCGAAGATGGAAGGGTGTCGGCGGAATTAGGTTATATAATTCTAGCGCACACTCTCCAAAGTGTAACCTATAAAAGACAAAGAGGCACGCAACTCTACGTCAATGTACGAGGCTCTGAAGTTTAGCCTCCACTAACGACTCATTGCTGATGAGACTACGAGCTCGGCGCTCCACAGAGCCCAAAGCCGCCAACTGACATTTCGCTGAACCATCCCAAAGATGAGAGCAGTATTCCATGCATGTTCGGACTTGTGCTATATATACACGTTTTTACCTCCACCAGCTTCTTCGTCTTCTTCGTCGCCGCCGCCTCCTTCACCGGTCATCTCATCCTTGATACGCTGGAGACGAAGCTCGTCACCTGCTCAATCAAAAACATCGTTATCATTATCATTATCACTCATATTCATTTGTGGAATTGTTATTTTTATTGCAGTAAAAATAAGCATGCAAATTATTTGTTATTTTTATACGTTAATATTCATTATTTTTGATTGCAGCTAATAAAATCAAAAACATGATCCTTGTCAATGCAATAATAACATTCGTTAAAATTATTGAAATGCGAGCAACAATCCTTAATAAAGGACACAAAACCAACACCTTGAAGAAATTTCTTCTGTCACTGGTATGTAATAATGTGCATCTATTTTATTTATCGTATGCTCTATTTGATTTTCTAATAAATTTGGATTCAGGTATTCTATGAGGATATATATTTTTTTCTCATATACAACATAACATTCATTATGTACTCACTTTATTTTCTTTGTTTTGCAGAAGTTAGTCTCACAACACTTAAAAGAATTCAATTGAGATGATCCATCATCATCATCACTATAGCCATCATTATAATTACATAACATTACCACTATAACTATCATCACGGCCATAACCACGATCATTATCATCATCGCGGTAATCACTATCATTATCAGAACTACATCAAATACCACTGTAACTATCATCATCTTCATCGCCATTATTATCACCATTATGGTTTTAGCCACAGTCCACATTACATCACATACCATTATTACTATTATCAGCGCCATATTCACGATTACTATCATCAACACAATAAGTATCATGAACATCATTATCACCATCACCACCATCATAACCATGACCATAATCGCCATCATAACCATTATCTTATATCCTTACCCTTCTCTATCCTATGTGACGTCAGCAGACCTCGCGCCAGCGTCGGCGCAGGGTCGAAAGCCACCACCGGCCCTTCAGAACTTATCCACAGGCCCAACTGGTGGTAGTCTCCCACCAGCAGTGCCACTTGCGTTGGCTTCGTCTTGTCATACCACATCTTGTCCCATAGCAGAGTTCTCATCTCTGTTGAGAAGAAAAAGAAAATTGAGTAACAGTTATTTGACCTAAGTATTTTTGGATTTGGTGGTATAATCATTGTTTGTGCTAATGTAGCGTTTGGTCGAAAATAATTTGCCCGAAAACGTATTTTCAATTGAAATGTTTTTTTTAAAGAATTATTATAAAACTAACATTGGTGTCCCCTTGTTTTACAGACACTAATTTTATCGAATGTGTCGTTTCACAGAATTTCATTTAATCGAAAACTAATTTCTGAAACCTTATTGTTTTCAGGTTATCTTAAGCATGGGTTACGTAGGTTAGGTTCGGTTAGACCTGTGACCACCAAGAAATTACAACTCCTGCACGTGGAAATGTTTGTCGATGAAATGAAAATTCGGCGAAGTGAAACATTCTATGAAATGAGTGTCGGTGATTCAAGGGTAAACCCTAACCTATCCTAACAAATCCTTACAACGTATGTTTATTAAACCCTTTAATTTCAGCCTACAAAGGTATTAGGTATATTATTTTAGTCAATACGATCATTCTATACAACAATTGTATGTGTTTCAAAGAGATCCCTCAGTGCGTTGGTACCGGAACGGCGCCGGCCGCGGTAATACGGTGCCGGACGACGCCGTGTAATGTAGCAACGCACATTCTCATAAAGACTCACCTTTGTACTTGCCAGTCTAGACGGAGCGATTACTCAAATTAATAGCTAAAGACGAACGGACAAATATAACCGGCATTAAACTACCAGAAACTCTATCCGACAGTTAATATTTAACATCACTAACGCGGTTAAAACGACTGCAAATTGTAGACTCATTATGTAATTGAATCAACAATTACTGACAAACAAACCGGCGGAGCGCAGCGCAGATCACTTTAAATTTATCAATGTATATTCTTTTCTATTTTAACAACAATAAGGTATAAATTTACAGCCGGAGCCGCAGTGTAGAAATCCCCCGTGATGCTCCGAGTTCGGTCTCAGAGCATTCAAATTTATACCTTATTGTAATTAAAATAGAAAAGAATATACATTGATAAATTTAAAGTGATCTGCGCTGTGCCCCGCCGGTTTGCGCAGGCCCTAATCTGTATACCTTTCATCTGTGGAGGTCCCTGCTCGCCCTCTCCAAGTAACTCTTTATCTTTTTCCTCATCTCCCCCTTCGCCTTCCTGGAAACAGACAAGATACCATTAACACTGAATGATTTAGAACGAAGTTGAGAAATACCGCGAGTCCTTATAGGTAGACATATAAGTACTAAATAAATAAAAACCCCCCACAAGATTGGGACGGGACTACTACTTTAGAGCTCATAACGGTGATCGGATTTTTCAGTGCCACTGCTCGGAATATTGATGACAAAAACCCTGCGACCATTAAAAAAATAAGGCGCAATCGAACGCGGAGACAGTTAAGACGAGCAGTAAATATAGCAGAAGTTGACTGCTGTCTCACTCTAACTTTCTGTGCTAGAGCAAGAATCCAATTCTGCTGTCGTTGATGCAAGTCAGACAGCATCATAGTCGGCCTTCAATCCTGGCGCTCCAGGTGTGTCATTCATTTGGCGCCCTTTGGTCTAATACGCGATGTCATTTCTCGCCTGGCGCTTAGGCCTTTCCATAGAAGCGGAGACGAGCGGTGCGGAGGAGCTGTGTAGGAATCGACCAATCCGAGATGTGGATTACAATCAATGTGATTGGTCGATTCCTACACAGCTCCTCTCCGCTTCTATGGAAAGGCAGCCTTAGTGTCGCGCTGGCGCGTGTAGCACCTTCCAAGTCCTGGTGCCACGGGCAGCCACCCGGCTGCTAAAGCCGGCCCCGGACACCAGTCAAGTTATATAGATTTTAATACTAGTCTAATCCTACTTTAGCCCTAGCAATCCAGCGAGGCGTAGCAAGCTGTCTAGTGTTACGTCTTACAGCAGGCGGCGGGTCAGGCAGCCGCAGCGGCAGCCGGGTCGGCTCGCCCAGCTCTATGGTGAACGTGTTGGCTCCCATCTCGAACTTGTCCGTCAGATCCTCGGGCAACACATCGCTGTTGCCTGTCTTCTTGAAGAGATTGTGGTAGTAGGTGGCACCGGTATCTGAATAAGGAATTAGCACGTTGTAAAGGCCGGGAAGTAAGTTGCTGGACGTTTATAAGTTGCAGCAAGGCTGCGCTATGTGGGTACAAGTCCAGCAACTGCCCTTTCCAGCGAGACCCATAATAGTGTTTTTCTCAAACACGCACATTTAACAGCTTAAACTTATTTAAACCGTGTAAACCCACAGTTTTCGAGGCAGCGTCAGCTGTATGGACCCCACACGAAGTTATTTACTCCTTGCTTTTGAAGAAAATCTAATAGGCATTCTTGCGATTCTTGTACAAGAACATGTATGAGTACTACCCATTTTTATACCTTACAAAATTCCTGCTTAGCGCCTCGGGGTTTAATTCTCTGAAGGTGAGGCGTAACTACGTGCTACTGACTGGTGCTGGTAGAGTCTTGAGAGTCTGATTGTCCTGAGTTGGTGGCGCAACTAGTGCGCTGTTTGTCCCATCATTGACGAAGTTAAATTTCCGCGGAGTTAAATTTGCTCGGTCGAGATGCTCACCGCGCGGTTAGTTGACGTTACACGCAATGTATTAGAAAAATCGCTCGCCGCTCAGCTGGTCATGCAAAGTCGTGGCCAGGCCCTTAAGGTGCGTCCACATTTGTGACATGACATCGGACAAGACTGCGTGACATTTCTATAGGACATGTCACGATAAATGTGGATGGTCGGCGTGCATCGCTACGTGACAACAAAAGAATTTCAGACTAATAAATATTGTGATAAATATTGTAATATTCAAATATTGTGTAATTGTTTGTTGTCTCAAAAATAAATAAATAAATAAGTTCAGACGGTGGTGGCAAATCGAATTATTTAGAAAAAGAAAAGTTCATGGTGGAAATGCATTGTTAAAGGATTTAAAATTTCAAGAAATAAGTGGAAATATAAAAAAATCATTTTCATTTCCTGGATCCCACAATATTTCCTTATTGCGATATGCTTCAATAAAGGTAATAACCGTTTTTTTTTGATTCCACTGCATTATTAAAGACTGCAACAGGTAGAGCGATGTTTAATCGCCAATGGCGGCAACACGAATGCGCCTGCGGCGGTGGTAGCGGGGATTCGGGCGGTGGTGGGAATCACCATGAACTTTTTCTAAATAATTCGATTTGCCACCATCGTCTGAACTTATTTATTTATTTATTTTTGAGACAACAAACAATTACACAATATTTGAATATTACAATATTTATTAATCTGAACTTCTTTTGTTGTCACGTAGCGATGCACGCCGACCATCCACATTTATCGTGACATGTCCTATAGAAATGTCACGCAGTCTTGTCCGATTTCATGTCACAAATGTGGACGCACCTTAAAAATAGCGTCCTCACTGCACGTACATATTTGCCCGTGGCTCTCTGCCAGCCGCGAATATGCGGGGCTCTCGGGATGGATCGCATCGTGACAGGTACGCTGTGACATTTGTTCGTGTCACAAAAACCGTCCACTCTATCGAGCAAACACGCGTTACTGACACGGTCACGGAACTATGTTACGATGAAATGTCACAAATGTGGACGCACCTTTAGATGCATTTTGAAGCAACGCGAGATCTTCAAGGTCAGACAGAATTGGAAATCCGAGGGAAGACCTTTGCCCAGCTGTGGGACACTATCACAAGCTACTATATTCTTTTACTAATAACTGACCTGACTAACTAAGGCATAAGAAGACCAAGGAGAAATTACTTTGAGCAAATAAAGGAGAAGGTTAAGGTCGTGTCGTACCAGAAAGTTAAGCAGTTGAGCTTAGCTCTTAAAGAGAGAGAACTGACCTAAGAAGTTGAACATGTGGTCCTGGTGCATGTGTGGCGGCGGCACGGTCGCCGCGGCTGCGCAGAACGCCGCCGCGGCCGCCAGCGCGAAGCGGCGTCCCGCCTTGTCCTCGTCCTGGGTGGAGCATGCGGGAATTCAGCTCACGAAACAAGATAATAGGTAAAATATAACTTGGGTATCTTCAATCAAGAGGGAACAGGTTTCTACTGAACCAGCGAGCTCCATCCTAGACCTCATCATCATTTACCATCAGGTGAGATTGAGGTCAATCGCAGGTCAGTCTTGAATAAATAAACCGGTCAACTACGAGTTGGACTCGCGCACCAAGGTCTATTTTTAGTTGCCTTTTCAAATCAAGCAATTTTTCAGACTTTTTTGGCTCATAAACTTCGGAGATAAGGGGGGGGCGGTCATTTTATGTAAATTTTTGGCTATAAATCAGTAAGTCATGGAAAATTATAAAAAAAATTGTTTTGAAATGTGCAAATTAAGCCTTTTCATATGACACCCAATTTGCTATAATCAAATAATTTTTATTTTGGAATCCCCCTTTTTTCAATAAATTATATGTGACGTTCTCAATGTAAAAGGGACCTTATGGAGGCAGGCGATTATACCGTTTTTGAGAACTGTTACCATAGTATTTGTATAGTTACAAGAATTAGAAGAGCGTAACTGCCTTCCTCCATAAGGTCCCTTTATATTGAGAACGTCACATATTTAATTTTTTATTCTAAAAACAGATGCGGTCAAGCAAGTTATACAACTATGCCAAATTTCAAGTTGATAGCATCTGTAGTTGCTGAGAAAAACTGCTGTGACATACAGACGGACTGACAGACAGACAACGAAGTCTCACCATAAGGGTTCCTTCTTTACCATTTTGGTACGGAACCCTAAAAATTAGACTATTAGGCTACTTGTCCCCTAGTGAAGCCCTGTGTAAGTAAGGCTGATTTCACACGGGGGCAGGACAGTGAGGCAGGACAGTACATTTCCGTGGGAGAGATAAGGAAAGCAACACAGTCGTTACTCTACCGACCCACGGAAATCTACTGTCCTGCCACACTGCCCTCCCCCCGTGTGAAACCAGCATCTGAAGTGACGCTGTTACCCCGATGCCGCACTTGGTGGCCGCCTTGCCGATGGCGGTGTTCTCGCCGCGCGGGCCCATCATGATGGCGCCCGTGCGCGTGCCCTTCTTAAACCACTCGAACGCTTTGCTCTGGAACAAGAGTCGAAGTATTTAAACTAGCCAAACGACACACGTTGGGTCGAAGTCGGAAAGACAACAGCGCACGGCAGCTGTAGGAGCCTGGAGGATGCTCTTCAAGATACTTACGAGATAGGATGACTGTTGCCGTGTGGATAACCTAAGGCATTCTACAGAATTTCTCCATGATACTTGGAGACAATTGCCAGTATGCTCTCTGGACCAATCGAACTCATTCGCTTCAAGTGACAGAACCGTGATGATGCTTCAAAGCCGATGAAGTTACGACTCATTAATCTCCTCTACTAGGGTCTTAAAGATCCATAGCATCCTTTTGTTATGGGATCCAAGAATTCGCATTGTCTAATGACTCATTTGGTGTACAGCCTCATAAAATCCTATGCTATCTAAAACACTCCACAATTCCCTACCCAGTGACTCCTGAGCCCAGTCTTTACAGAATTGGTCCAATCACCTAGCAACCTTAGAAACCATAGATGCAACAGGTTTGTTAGTCACCTCGAGGTTGATCTCCGGCGCATTGATGTCGACGAACAGCTTGGTGCAGGTGACCAGCACCGGGGAGATGTTGAAGCTGTCGTCAGGACCTGGAGGCAGGTTGCCCTCGATGATCGCTGCCAGGTCATCTGTGGAGTCAGCCACGCGGACCAGGCACGCCGCGGTTCGGGGCTCATTTGAGGGGAAACCTGTATACATAATATTTTTATTAGTACCGTGGGTATCAGACAGTAAAATTATTATCTTAAATAGGTACATGTGCGACTATGGTATGGAGTTTTGTTTTGCTTGAAATTAATTAATATAAAAATAAAAAAAACACATCAGGGGGCTACCTCATACAACCTTGACCTAGTCCCAAACTAAGCTCTAGCCTTGTTCTATGGGTACTAGGCAACGATAAAAATACTTATATAGAGAAATACATAGTTAGATATATGGAAAACATTCATGATCCGGGAAGTTCGGGAACAAAATATTCGCCCTCATCACACAAATATTTGTACATGCCGGGATTCGAACTCGGGCAGCCAGCTTCGAAGGCAGTGTCACTAACAACTAGAGTAACCGCATCGGCTAATAGTTATAACATTTAATGAAGCGCGCTTTAATTGGATCAGGCGCGCTTCGGATAGAGCAACAAAAAAATCCATATAATTATCGAACTGCATAAAGAATTTCACAAGAATCGGTTGAGAAATGCGAACTGTAGAGGAGAACAGCCGGACATACGAAAGCATTCGTGACGTTCTCAACATAAAGGGACCTTATGGAGGCAGGCGGTTACGCCGTTTTTAGAACTGTTACCATATTATTCGTATAGTTACAAGAATAAGAAGAGCGTAACTGCCTTCCTCCATAAGGTCTCTTTATATTGAGAACGTCACATTCGCTCGCACTTCACGCTCGCTCGATCAGTTAAAAGGTGATGTGGGTATGTACCATTCTCGTCGCATCCATGAGGATCGAAGAAGTAGAGGAACTGGTCCTGCTTCCAGATGGCCACGGACTTGCCCCGAGCGGTGACCACGGCGTGGCTGAACTCCTTGAACAGGTTTTTGACTCCGGTCTTGAGGCTCGACACGCCTGGCTGCGTCTCAGGGCTTAGGGATCCTGCAGATTAAACATTTTAAGTGAAATTCTCGTTTTTAGGGTTCCGTACCGGAAGGTTCCCCTATTACTAAAACTACACATCATTTGCTATAATTTTAAAGTAACTATTGCAGTAAAAAGTTTGGACGCAGCGTTTGCGTCTTCGGCGCGTCGGAAGCGGTACGCTCGAACGTATACTTTGCGTCACCGGAGTCGAATGGGTTAAAGAGCTGTATCTTTTGACCCGTAAAAGATAGCGGAATATGTAAAATAACGGCAGATTTCCTAAAAAAGAAAAATATACTTAGCAATATATATACTCACCGCTATAGGTACTGTCCAGGACCTCAGTTTCGATACAGTTATACTCCCTGACCCTGAACTTGTTCATCACGTCGGCCGCAGCGAGGGTCCCGCTGGGTGTCTCTTCGGCCTCCTCGCCTTCTGCTGCCTCTTCTTCCGCCTGATATCATTAACCATAAGTCATGAGTCGATCATTTCTATCGCCTAAATGTGACGTTCTCAATATAAAGGGACCTTATGGAGGCAGGCGGTTACGCAGTTATAGAACTGTTACCATAGTATTCGTATAGTTAGAATAAGAAGAGCTTAACTGCCTTCCTCCATAAGGTCCCTTTATATTGAGAACGTCACAAATTACCAGTAGATTATTTTATTACTCGCATTTTTTCCCATTCCAAAAGTCTAATTTAAAAATCATTAACATTAAATAACGCTATATAAAAAAATCGCTACATGAAGAAAAGCGAATAGGAAAATTAACAACTATGAAAATATTGAGTGTGAAAATTTGCTACTATGAAAGAATTACTTCTGTGTAAATGATCTAACAAACTGTCCTGAGTCGTAAGACTTGAGTTGTAAGACAAGTCGTAACACGTAAGTCCTAAGTCCCGAAGCCGCGAGTCACGGGTCAAGGTTAAATCGTAAGTCGCAAGTCCTGAATAGTGAATCATACACCAAAATAACGTTTACCCTTGAATCACCGACACTCGTTTCATAGAATGTTTCACTTCGCCAAATTTTCATTTCATCGACAGGCATTTCCACGTGCAGGAGCTATAATTTTTTGGTCGTCACATGCCTAACCTAACCTATGTAACCCATGCTTATGATAACCTGAAAACAATAAGGTTTCAGCAGAAATTAGCTTTCGATGAAATGAAATTCGGTGAAACGACATGTTCGATGAAATGAGTGTTTGCAAGACACCCCAAAATAATGATGATGTGTATATTGACGATGATGTGACTGCCTTGCCTTGGTGGATTCGATGTTGATGCCCATCTTCTCCAGGTGCTCTATGGTGCTTTGGTATAACGCGTCACCGGTGACAAGGGTCTGGAAAGATTGTTTAAAAAAAAATGGTTATATTAAGAACCAGTTTCCCAGGCTGCGTCTTCCGGTACAGCGTGAGTAGACCAAGGTGGACCGACGACGTGGTTAAGATTGCGGGAAACCGATGGCTGCTAGCGGCGCAGGACCGGTCCTTGTGGCAAACCTTGGGGGAGGCCTATGTCCAGCAGTGGCGGCCTTCGGATGAAATGATGATGATGATGATGAACCAGTTTAGTTGTTAAATTGCGCTGTTCGTGTCGATATTTGTGACGTTCTCAATATAAAGGGACCTTATGAACGCAGGCGGTTACGCCGTTTTTAAAACTGTTACCATAATATTCGTATAGTTACAAGAACAAGAAGAGCGTAACTGGTTTCCTCCATAAGGTCCCTTTATATTGAGAACGTCACATTTATATAAAGTTCAAGACATTGGGTACTGTATCTGTTCTTTACTGTAATTTGGTCTGAGTTGTAAATTCAAATTCAAAATATCGCATAAATATCTAATACAGGAAAATCGGTATTTATTGACATCGAAAAAATACTCGTAGGTATTAGAGAAAAGCTTAATCCATGCTCTAATCCCTACTAATATTATGAATGCGAAAGTAACTCTGTCTCTTTCGCAGCAAAACCGCTGAACCGATTTCGATGAAATTTGGTATCGAGATAGCCCGAGTTCCGAAGAAGGACATAAGCTACGTTTTATCACGGAAAATTGGACAGTTTCAGATGGAGCAGCGATAAACGACTTCTACGCGGACGGTGTCGCGAGCAAAAGCTAGTTATAATGTAGTTCATGACACAGGGAAACGTTTTTAAAGGCCTTTGGGCGTTATGATCAAAAATAAACATACGTCATCGACTTCCTGCTTGGTCCAATCCGCAGCCGGGACGACGTGCGCGAGCGCAATGGCCACGATGGAGCAGGGCGTGGCCTGCTTGAACCTGTGCTCCGCCGGGAAGCGGGGGTCGCCCTCGTGGAACGTGCCGCGCACCACCCAGCGGTTGGGGCCCACCGCTGGAAAATAGCAGTTCACATGTTTCACAACATACTAACCACTAGTATGACGCAGCCTTGTACTTTTTATAAGGGTTCCGCTGCCGCTGTCCGTCTAACGTCAACCTTACATCATAGACACTCAGGTCTACTTTGCGCTGTTAACCATGACGGAATCCGTGGTTGGCGTTGAACCAGAGGCGCGGATATATCCGGCAATGCCGGTGAAAAGGTCAAAGAAGCAGATCCTCACGCTGAAGGTCGTTAACAGCCTCCGGCATGTCCGGCCTCACGTCCACGTAGACGTCGCTGATGCTGAACGGCTTCCTCTTCAGGTCGCTGACCTCCTCGAGGAAGAAGTCGGCCAGGTGCGCGATGTCGGGGAAGCAGAGGATGCACGCTTTACCGCCTGCGCGGATGTCGACCTAGGTACAAATAATAAATAGGTATACTCGAGCTCCTAGCACAAAATTTGCCCATACCGGGCCGCGAACCCGGGACCGCTAGCTTTTAAAAATAGACAAGAATCCTTACCCTCTTCCCAGTGCTGTCAGCAGGCCACGGGTGGTACAAGTAGTACTTGCCACCTTCGTTGAACACGGCCGTTTCGTATTCACCAGGGATCTGAGAGCATACGCAACTTCTGTAATTGCTACATTTTTACGGAAAGAAACAAAGCTATAGAAAAAAAATCTCGTTTATAATTTTATTTTTTATAGCACTAGCTCTTCGTCCGCGCAGAAGTCGTTTATCGCTGCCCCCTTCGGAACTGTACAATTTTTCAGGATAAAAAGTATCCTTTGTCCTTTCCCGGGACTCAAACTGTCTGCACCATTAAAAACTGTTCTGCGGTTTAGCCGAATAAACTACAGGGTTTTTTTGAAAATAAGTCATGACATGTAGGCCTTTAGCGCACAGATAGTCCTTACCCTGGATCTACGCATAGGATACTTTTCATCCCGAAAAATTTGACAGTTCCCGTAGGAAAAGAGATAAACGACTTCTACGCGGAAGGAGTCACGGGGAAAAGCTAGTAAGCTATTAAACCTCAGTCCTGACCTGATGCTGCAGGGCAGTCATGTTGTCAAAGCTTGCGTGTTGACTTGGGACTGACCTGTAGGAGCCCAGTGTCTGATTCCTTGAAGAACTGCTCCAATCCCTTCTTGATGTCGAACACCTTCGGGTCGCGCGAGACCAGCCTGCCCCACACGGCGATGCCTCGGTCCTGGTAAACGAATTCAAGAATATAAACAAACTCACACAAACACACACTCCTATTTGACAAACACTGTAACAATTGGCGACGTTCAGTCCAGGATATTCAAACAAGAAAAATACGCTTGATGTTAAATACCCTGTGCCAATACTCCTTGTCTCGAATCCTGAGGGTGTCCTTCAGCTCCCCGAGCACCAGCCTGCGAATCGGAGCACCACGCGGCATCAGAGATTCCTGAAATATATCAAACACAATGGGCTTTCACATCGGTCAACTTCAGTTAGATCTTACTACTATAACCGAAATCTTCTCATTTGGCTAATATTACAAAGTTAACGTTTGAATGGATGTTTGTGTTTGAATCAAGCCTAAACGGCTGAACGGAATTGGATGAAATTTGGCGTACATATACATTAGTCTTTATCACTTTTTCACTTTTTTTTAATAATTATAAATATCGGTAATTTACCGGTTTTCATAGGCGGCCGGCAATTGTATACCCCTAACTAATACTTACTCTGTACAAATTGTAGCCAAGATCCAGCGTTTCGTCGACGGTGTCCTCGTTCCACGCGCGCGCGCGCAGCCGCTGCAGCATGGCGAGGGCGGCCACACAGCACGGGATGGCCGTGTAGATCTTGAACGTTTGGTATCTGTGGACATCGTGGTTCATAAGCGGCGCAACAGATGGCACTGACGGTTCTATATCGCGCTATTATTTTTGTTTTAATTTGTGCTAATATTTTAAATGTTCGTGATATTATTAAGACCACTGTAAATACCATGGATGCAATAAATTAATGTGAAATGAATATGAATATTAGTATTAATATGAATGAATAATATGAATATGAATTGCCTGTAGCTAGCCATGTGTCTAGTGCCTCGCAGGATGCCCTTCCCCCCGAAGGTGTGGTAGTTGGACCGGTTGTTCATCTTCGCCACGTCGACGGGACTGTGGAGAAGCGTCTCCGACTTGGAGAGCGGAACCCAGTCATCTCTGTAACAATGACAACAATCAATGCCAGGGGACACGCCAGCACGGTGGACAGGCGACCTGATGAAGGTTGCAGGGAGTCGTTGGATGCAGGCCGCAAGGATCGTTCCCGCTGGGAGTCAATGAGGGAGGGCTATGTGCAGCAGGAGACGCGGCTGAGATGCTGATGACGACGGTAATCAGGGGACAATCTCGCACAAATTGGCCTAGTCCAGTGTTTTTCAACCTGTGGGCCGCGGCCCCGGGTCATTAGACAAGAGCTTGATAAGAAAAAGTTTATACTTTTCATATGTGACGTACTCAATATAAAGGGACCTTATGGAGGCAGGCGGTTACGCCGTTATTAGAACTGTTACCATAGTATTCGTATAGTTACAATAATAAGAAGAGCGTAACTGTCTTCCTCCATAAGGTCCCTTTATATTGAGAAAGTCACATATACTTCTTTAGTGGTTCTTAAATTATTTTTTAATTTTAGTTACAATTAAGTTATGAGACTCTGATCCCACAGTCAAGCTGTTGATACAGTTTTGTGGTTATTTATAATAATGTAAAAATGTTTGCTCAGTCACTACATATTATAAATGTGACGTCCTCAATATAAAGGGACCTTATGGAGGAAGGCAGTTACGCTCTTCTTATTATTTTAACTATACGAATACTATGGTAACAGTTCTAATAACGGCGTTACCGCATGCCTCCATAAGGTCCCTTTATATTGAGAACGTCACAAATAGTCTCGCAAGTGTTTGTCCCGGCTAATCTCAGGAAGTACTGTACGGATTTTCATACGATTTTCACCAATAGAAAGAAGGACCATCTAGGAATATTATAGGCTGTAATTTTATGAGCAATAACCCGTGCAAAGCCGGCGTGGGACGCTAGTAATAAATAAAAATTATAATTAACCCGTCCATACCTGCCAAAGGTGTGAGCATCTGGCCGAGCACAGGAAAGGAAGAAGTCCTCTCCTCTCGTCTGCATCAAGCTGTCTAACGTGGGGTTGGCAGGCCCTTTCTCAGGAGCCATAGGCAGCTGCACTTGCGGCTGCAAGGTTAGGTATACAATATGTCAACTGTTCATCACAGAACTAAGGCTTAAAAAAGCACTTTAACATAACCAACGTCTCACTTTGAATGAACAAACACGCTGTCTGCAGACAGCAGTGGTCATGACCACTCACAATGATTTTGCTTAAATCAATGTGTAAAAAATATAAATAAGTAAAGTTTCAAGATAACATAGATGTCTATATACAACATATATGTTGCAGAAGCCTAAAATAAAATGAAATAATGAAAAAAACATTCGCCATGTTGGTAAAAAAGAAGAACGATCTGATGAACACTTACCTCTTTTGGCGTCAGCTGATAGAACTCCCTCATTTTTCTCTTATTAGTGTTGCGAGAGGTCGCCACCGAGATGTCACTTAAACATTGCATAGTAAACTCGCCCTGCAAACAAGAAAACACACACACAAGTTGTAACTAGATGTCGCTAGTATCGGCATAATCATGGTTTGTCCCAAATGTAACTTTTCAAAGGAATCCCGTTGCTTGCAGAGACCGGAAAGAAGGCAACAGTTGGAGCTATGTACATTGCATATACGAATCCGTCTATTGCTTTTAGCACCAAGGCAGATCTGGCTCAAGTAGCACACAAGCTGTATAGCAGCTTATACAGCCCTTAAAGTGTTATATTGGCTGTATAAGCTCTTATACAACTTTTGTGCTACCTGTGGGGGAGGGGGGACTGACGCTGGTCCTGAGGACGGAAGCCCATTACGATGGGGAAAATTCGATTTCGCGACGCAGGCGCAGCACGCTGTCAGATTTAGGTGCGCTGTCTGACTGTCTTGGTTTGGTTGTCTTGTACTTGTCACGTGTTGTAGCTGGCAGGGATCGCAACCGGTATCAAATAACCATTTTAATATTGCTTTTAAACGGTTATAATTCTGTTCTCTCATATACCGGTTTATCACAGTAACGTATGATGAAAGAGCGAAATCATTTCGGTTATCGGTATTCAGGAAGAACGAAGTTTAAAACGTTCCGAAAAACTTTATTGAATCGGTTAATCCCGGCCGCGCCGTGCTATGTGAAAAAATAAAATGACATATGACGTAAATTAATTTACTTATCTCTATTAGACTCTTCAGCCAGCAATGCACTGTTACACTTTTTTGTTGTGATTTTGTATTTACGGCAGTCGTAAAATAACTAAAAGATATTAAAAATTTAATAATAACTTAAAATTAACTTAATTAAAAATAATATATACCTAAAAATACCGCGCCGAGAAAGATGTTACCACCCTGCCGGTAAACGATATATTTTATGCGCACGTGATTAAGAAGGACTCGTTAAAAAACCGATTAATTTCGTTCAAAAGGAACGAAATCTGCTAAAAAACGGTTTTATCACTAACCGTTTTGAATACCAGTAACCGAAACCAAGAACGCCATTCATTTCGGTTTGTGGTGTAATGCCAAAACCGGTTTGAAAAAAATACCGGTATCCGATCCCTAGATGTCGCTAGTGTCGCAACACAATCTTACCACCATCTTTTAGTACTTCCAGCTTCTTAATACAGGGTGTCCCAATATCAATAGACCACATTGACACCGGGGGTAGGTCAGCTTAAGAGATACCGAACCAGCCTAACATGACCTCAGTAAAAGTCGCATGGTTTTCGAGATATGCCAGTTTAAAGTTTGTACTGGAAAATAACTTTAAATTGGCAAATCTTGAAAACCATGCGATATTTACTACGGTCATGTTAGGCTGGTTCGGTGTGGGGACAATGCGTAACGCATTTCCACTCCGTTAAAAAATAATAAATAAATCAAAAATCAAAAATTAAATTAAAAAAATCAAAAACAAAAAAAAAGTGCCTGGTTCGGTCCATCTTAGGCTGGTCTACCTCCAGTATCAATGTGGTCTATTGATATTGGGACATCCTGTATGTAGCTATCGGCAATCTTCGTTTTTCTATGGCGCACGAGTGACAAATATACTGTCAGTTGCGAGTAAAAGTGTGCTAATCTAAATGATAATAAATAACGATAGCCACTCGAACTTTACTAACGCATTCACTGCCGACATTGATTTTCGAACTTTCGCGAGGTGCCGCATCTTTTGTTTTATATGAAATACGCACTGTAAAAACGCGCATATGCGTACAAGGCACTGCGTGTAAGTCTCGAGAACGCGTATATGCGTTGCCGGCATTGAATGTGTTAAGAAGCTGGAAGTACTGTACAGTCAGCGTCAAATAGATAGGAGCAGCCAAAACGGCCAAATATATCGCAACACATCCTAATTCCTATAGTAATAAAGATATGTTGCGATATATTTGGCCACTTTCACTGCTCCTATTTATTCCGCGAAGGCTGCGTTTCAACCTGAGCTGTGGGAGTCAGCCAAGCGGTGTACGAGTACAAATCCACCAATAGGATAGCTTCGCTGTGAGAGGCTACTAAAATAGATATGTCAAGCGAAGTCGCATGATTTCGCCTGACATGTCGGCCGGCGACATTTGTCCCTTTGTGAATTTGTGGCTTACTATAGCGGTGGCGTTTGAATGATGGCATGGTTCAAGAGAGCGTGTTTTAGAAAACCATTCAGACCAAATTCTTGTTTAGCTCGTAAACGTCACTAAGTAATCATTACGCTAGCTATCATAGCGTAACGCTACTCTAGTGTCCGAACTGAAGTACTAGATGCATTCTGATAAAGTTATGGCACAACTACAGTAATCCTGTCGCCTCATATGGCGGCCACGTCACTCTCAAATGGATCCGACCGAGTATGTCATTCCGTCCTAAAGGTCTCTGCCCACTACACCGTATCATATCATACCATGACCGTACTATGAGCATATCAGGCACGAACGCTTATTGCTGGGGAATTTCAAAAAAATAGCACACCTTTCACTTTTTCTTCAGATTTGGGAAAAAAATTGCACGTTGTTTGGGACCACCATTCTGAAATAGAATTCCTGATATGTCCCCAAAAAGATGTATGGAATTGTCCGTTTTGTTACCTAAATTCAATACATTTTTTGGTATCAAAACGGACAATTCCATACATCTTTTTGGGGACATATCAGGAATTTGTATTTTTCCTGTTCAGAATAGCGGTCCCAAACAACGTGCAATTTTTTTCCCAAATCTGAAGAAAAAGTGAAAATGTGCTATTTTTTTGAAACTCCCCTGCTATATAAAGTGACGGTCAGTGACGGACCGGTCTATTGGGCATAGTCTCATACTTTTCAATAAAAATAATATTTTTTTGTCTGACGCGTTCCCATTACGGCCATGGTATGATCCGGTGTTGGGCTGGGCAGAGGCATTTATCCGGCCGACATCGTGTTTCCACTAGTCCGTTCGCCGGAATCGTGGCCGTGAACACCTTATCCGGCCGACTGACTTCGTGTTCACACATTTGCTCTCCTATTTAACCTGTCCAACGCCAACGACGAATTTCCGTCATAGTTGACACTGTTGACAGCGCAAAATAGACCAGAGCCCTTAGCCAAGATGCCCATCGCTAACTATAGCGTTTCTATTCGTTTCGTTTTTAAACCAATCGCGTCACTGGTAGATCACGTGACTCTCCGTATGACGTGATCTACCAATGACGCGATTGGTTTAAAAACTAAACGAATAGAAACACTAGTTAGCGATGGGCATCTTGGCTAAGGGCTCAGTGTCTACGAGGTGAGTTTGAGATTAGCACTGATTTTAAGCTGTCAGCGGCATGTGAGCGACATCTTTTGAATTTGACATGGCGTCGACCGTGTCTGCACCATATCGACCGGATTACTGTAATTGTGACATTAACGACTGTTCAATGTCTGTCAAAATGTAAAAGATCAGGAAAGAGGATCGTTTGAACAACTAAACGTATTCGGAAAGTGCACCGTTTAGTTTAGGTAAGTGGACAGTTGGGGAAAGTTTACTGATGGTTCTGACGGTAATTTTTTGAGGTCTTTTTTGCACCATTATACAAAATAAACACAAAATTTACAAATAATATGTTTAATGCCAAATAATTAAATTTCAATCGGTAAAACCAGTTGAATTAGCACAAGGTCTTTGGGGAAGGATTTATTGAATCACCGACACTCATTTCATATAATGTATGTATGTATGTATGTAAGTAAACTCTTTATTGCACAAAAAGTATAAGTAAATAATACATTGACATCGTAAATTTAAAGTACATAGGCGAACTTATCCCTAAATGGGATCTCTTCCAGCTAACCCTGAAGTAGATGAGTAAGGACAATGCATGGGGTTAGACACATACAAGTTTTGCACAAAAAGTAGCAAAAAGTATTCAAAATATTAAACTATCAGTTAGAAATATTGATAATACATGTAACTACATAAATATTAAACATATAAATAAATACATATACTAACGTAAACTTACATATACCTACACCTATATATATATAATGTTTTACTTCGCCGAATTTTCATTTCATTGACACGCATTTCCACGTGCAGGTCTAACTAACCTAACCTAACCTACGTAACCCATGCTTATAACCTGAAAACAATAAAGTTTCAGCAGAAATTAGAGTTTGATGAAATGAAATTCGGTGAAACGACACATTCGATGAAACGAGCGTCTGCAAAAAAAGGGGACATCTTGTGGATGGCCTATTTAAATGAACTTTATAGGACTTTGTCTTTGTTGTGTCTTCTTTTGTTAATGTCTTTCTTTCTGTCTGATGATAGTGATAAATTAGTTTTTAAACCGTACCCCCTTCTTTCTCTCGTAAAGGGCATTCTTGTACATGCTCTGCCACTCCGAGTCACAATGAGTCTTGATCGCCTTTAAAAAGAACTCGTAGCGAGGCTCACGCTTCAGCGGTTCGCGTCCTATGATCTGTGAGGAACATAAGCTGTGAGTGAATAACAGACACATTTTTTTCTCAGTCTCTGTGAAGGTTATGAGTGTTTCGGGGAATGCTTGCTGGCTGCATTCAAGTCTCAATGGTTAATTGATTGATTGATTTATTGATTGATTACTCACCTCTATCTCAAACACACTCGCACAAACACACTCGCACACGCACACATCTTTATTTCTTAGTGTTAGTCGTAATTTTTTCTTATTACTTTTCTTATGCATAATCCGTATTCCAAAATAATTAATGACCACATGTTAACTTCGCTCCTGGGATGCCCAAGATACAGGCTCAGCCTAGTTTGGGATCCGCTGTAAATTAAGTTAAGGAATATGTACTATTTTTGGATAATAAATAATTCTTATTCTTATTCTTATCTCCGTCTCCATAATTGATTGATTTATTTATTGAGTGATTGATTGATCAGCTCACCTGTGTCTCTGTGACGGTGATGAGCGGCTTCGGAGAGTGCTTGCTGGCTGCATTCAAGCCTCCATAGTTGATCGCTTGCTTGATTGATTCATTGGTTGATTGATTGAATGTCTGAGTAAGTGAGTATGTGGGTGAGTCAGTGTAGCTGATAGATTGATTGATTGACTGAGTGACAGTAATTGTGGGTGAGTCAGTGATTGATTGATTGGTTGATTAGTTCACCTCTATCTCAGTGAAGGTGATGAGCGGCTTCGAAGAGTGCTTGCTGGCTGCATTCAAGCCTCCATAAGTGATCGATTGATTTATTGATTAATTGGTTGATTGATTGATTGACTGAGTGACAGTAATTGTGGGCGATTCAGTGATTGATTTGATTGGTTGATTAGTTCACCTCTATCTCAGTTAAGGTGATGAGCGGCTTCGGAGAGTGCTTGCTGGCTGCATTCAAGCCTCCATAGCTGATCTATCGATCGATTGATTGATTGATTGATTGATCAGCTCACCTCTATCTCTGTAAAGGTGATGGGCGGTTTCGGCTTATGCTTGGTGGCTGCGTTCAAGTCTCCATAGTTGGCGAGGAAGTCGAGCACGAATGACGTCACGCCGGCGTAGCGGATGAACGCGCCTGCGCCCAACCTGTTTCATTTTATCACAAGATTTATTCAACTTAACATGTTTGAACGTACCTATGGTTAGTTCAAAGTTTGCAAGTCAATTTTGAACCAATTTCCGTTACATGGAAATTGGCTGAAATTTGGAATAAGCACAGTCAGTATCAAATAGATAGGAGGAGCGGAAGTGGCCAAATATATCGCAACACATCTTTATTACTATAGGAATAAGGGTGTGTTGCGATATATTTGGCCACTTTGGCTGCTCCTATCAATTTGACGCTGACTGTACATTTTCATTGATTAATTTTTTTTCTTTGTAGTGGGTATACTCACTTGGGACTGCAGCAGGCCTGCTGATTGTCGTGGGTGGTGGCGTGGGTCCTGGAGAGAACGGTTTATAAATGTGACGTTCTCAATATAAAGGGACCTTATGGAGGAAGGCAGTTACGCTCTTCTTGTTCTTGTAGCTATACGAATACTATGGTAACAGTTCTAAAAACGGCGTAACCGCCTGCCTCCATAAGGTCCCTTTATATTGAGAACGTCACAAATGTAAAGTACCTGGGAGACCGAGCGTCGTCGCTTGGATCGAAACCGAATTATCATCGATTTTCTATACAAAAACAAAAAGAAACCCGAACCCGCAGTCTTTCCGTAGTAGGCCAACGCTCTAACCATCAGTCTATTCTGTCAGCGGCAGCGGCCCCGAAATTACGAAATTACTTTACGGAAAATACGGGGAAAACGATTTTTCCCAGATATGAGACCTAGCTATATAGATAAAATTTTCGCCCCCGTAAAGTCCCGTGTCGCAATTTTCATCGAAATCGTTAGAGCCGTTTTCGAGAACGTGAGTACATTATTATACTGGGTGTTTTTTTATTCGTCTACAAAATTTTTGGGGTTAAATCAGTAAGTCATACTGACCAACTTTCACTACGGGACCAACCCCGAAATCGCGAAAAAAAATTTGACCCTCCCATACAAAACATCGTCAGCTGACTAGCCAAAATGTATGGGATGGTCGATTTTTTTTTTCGCGATTTCGGGGTTGGTCCCATAGTGAAAGTTGATCAGTATGACTTACTGATTTAACCCCAAAAATTTTGTAGACGAATAAAAAAACACCCAGTATACATATATATATATATACAGGGTGTCCCAATATCAGTAACCCACATTGACACCGGAGGTAGACCAGCCTAAGACGGACCGAACCAGACACTTTTTTTTTTCTCTTTTTTTTTTTTTTTACTTTTCTTTTTTTTTTTTTTTAACGGAGTGGAAATGCGTTACGCATTGTCCCCACACCGAGCCAGCCTAACATGATCGTAGTAAAAATCACATGGTTTTCAAGATTTGCCAGTTTAATGTTCTTTTCCAGTACAAACTTTAAACTGGCATATCTCGAAAACCATGCGACTTTTACTGAGGTCATGTTAGGCTGGTTCGGTCCGTCTTAGGCTGGTCTACCTCCAGTGTCAATGTGGGTTACTGATATTGGGACACCCTGTATATATACAAATGTTTCTCGTTTAAATGATAAATTTAAAGGACAAATGGGTGGATCAACTACTATATTAACAGCTTCCCTATTCCCATACCAGTGTCAGATCAGATTAAGCTATCGATTTCCAAAGTAAAATCGATAAATGAAATCATTATTACATCAATCGTGATTACACTCGTTTAAAAGACGAAATACGTGATTCATGATTTCTGATTCATGATTGAATGCTATCATCTTGACTCTTATGAGATTCTCAATAATTTTTGTCAAGCTTTTAATTCGTCTCATTATAGATTCGCCTCATGTTCTTCTTTCGTCATTATCGTTGGTAGCCACTGTGATCTTTGGCACAGTATAAATATAGCTAAATCAGTAAAGAAACTACGAAGAAACGTTCGAAACGTCGCACTCACACAGACGCACGTCTCAACGAGACCTTAAGGTAGACATGGCAGTGCTGTCAGTGGCGGGTGTCGCGTGGAGACGAATGGTTTTGTGGAGAAGAATAAAATACAAAGCGAAACCATTCGTCTCAATGCTACACCTGCCAGTGACTAGGTATCAATGATAATGACGGATGACGAACGAGGGGGAATACAGAATGAGACGAATTAAGAGCTTGACAAAAAATTAATCTGAATCTCTTAAGAGTCAAGATGATAGCAAAGAACTGATGAATAAGCGAATGAAGACATACAGCCTGTTCGGCTGCCCCAGCTCGTTGAGCATGTGCGGGTCGAAGATGTAGCAGACGGTGCGGCAGCTGCTGCCCGAGCCCGCGGGGGGCGGCCCCCCCCAGACCAGGAAGTGCCGGTCGCCCACCGTCAGGATCGCGGAGTACTCCTGCCCGATGCGTTTCTCCATCAACCTGCGGTCATACACATGTCCAGTTACATGGCCGACGATAGCTAGAAAGTTCCGATTTTCAACCTTCAGTAACTTTATTTGTCGGCTGAATTTTAGTCTGTCCGTTCCTATCATACGGCAAAGGAAAGTGGTGACTGTAACTGTCAAATAATTATATCAGGGAATTGGTAATCGGCCCATTCCGTATTAACGGCTAAGTCAGGGATGGTTACAAAATATAAGCACATTATTGTAAAAATATACTAAATGTTTATTACTGACGTAAGATATCATATTTTAGGAGGATATTAAGGGATGAATTAAAAATGTGAAATATATAGATAATCGACGATTTTAATCCATTCATATATATAACATGGACGATCCTCTTATATAAAGACCTACCTTTCTACATCAGCAAACTTAACAATTTATAAGGGACCCTGCCCCCCTAAACCGCAAGCACGAGAAAAAATTTGACAGGTGCTAGGGAAATGAATACATCTATTCCATATTCTAACGTAAGACTTAACGCTTAAATATTAAAATAAAAATATCTGCCTGTTTGTCTAAAGGAGCGTCCTCACTGAGAGCATTCGCGTGTAATGAACATTCGGCGTCGAATATTCGAGTGGTGTGGACGTTGAGCCGAGCGTACAAAGCTTACAAATTATTCCTCGTTTACAAATGGACGTAGCTTAGAGAAAAGGATCCAACTCACAAAGTAAATGTATTTAAATTTGAATTCTATTGCTGTCAATATTATGTCATATTCTACAAGTGTGAAATGTTTGAATTGGATCCTTTTCCCTAAGCTACGTCCAAATACTCGAGTAAGAATGCTCTTAGTGAACAAATACTCACGGTCATCATCATCACACAAATATTTGCCCATGCCGGGATTCGAACCCGGGACCGCTAGCTTCGTAGGCAGGGTCACTACCAACTGGGCTAACCACATCGTCAAAAGACCAACTTACGCCATAAGGTCAGGCCCGGCTTGGGTATTGTCTGGGTGCTTCGCCAGTAGCCCTGTCTCCATCTCTCGCATCTTGACGGTGTACTTCGCTTCGTGGAAGAAGTAGGACAGCAGGAGTTGTTTCAGCTCTAGTTTGGGCTTGCCTGTTGACACAAATAACGTGCGGCTGTTACGGCATGCGGCAACCCACGGCCGGTTGCGGTTCGGCGCAGAACTACTTAGCGGTAGGTTATAAAGGCGCTGCTGTGAACGAGTGGTGTGTCTGTTCTATGTAATCTGTGACCCTACACTTGAGGTGCATTACGTCAGTTACATTTGACAAGTTGGCATAGAGTAAGAAATTGTAATAAGGTTGTGAATGTTTATTTTAGGAAACTTGTTTTAAAGAGGTCTTATTGTTATACTAACCTCTTAGATTAACCAGGCGTAGGGTGACAATAGTTTCGGTTGAAAATTAAATCATAAATTAAAATAAAAGTTTTATAGAAATCATGTTTATTTTATGTACCTCCGATGCAAATGTAATCGCCATCGATTACTGTGTAAGAAAAATTGATTCCTGTATACTTATACAAATTCACCTATATAGAAAACATCCATGACTCAGGAACAAATACTCGCGCTCATCACACAGATATTTGCCTTGCCAGGAATCGCACCCGGGACCGCCCAAGTAGCACAAAAGCTGTATAAGATCTTATACAGCTATTATACCTCTAGTTTCAGCATTTTAAGGGCTGTCCGATTATAAGGTTGTCCTTATCCATTTTTACAAAGTTTGCGGAGACAAAACACAATCGGCCGACTAAATTGTAAATACCAAGTATGCGCGGGGCCTTATTATCAGTATATATACTCCAAGACGATTTCAGGCCTTTCTAGAATGAATATAGCTATCTCGTTCTTGACCGCGACTATTCTGGAAGGTTCCATGTATTGCTATCTCTTTCTAATCGTGTTATCTTTTTCACTCTTCCTTGTACTAAGCATTGCTGTCTCTTTCTAATCATGTTGTCTCTTTCTAATCATGCTATCTCTTTCTAATCATGCTATCTCTTTCTAATATTGATTTATTTATTTACAAAGAACATGGTACAGTAGTATAACAGGTCTTAAAAACAAAACAGTGCTCTCATATTCTGTCGCATAAGCAACGTGTAAATGTAAATATATACATTAATATATAACCATACTAAATTCTTTACTAAAAATACAATATACATTGAAAACTGATTAATACCAATTGAATTTTATAATTGTTTTGTTTATAATATTTTTAATGTCATTTCCTTAATATAATATTGGATATATTATCGTTTCTCGTTTAATAGTATAGGATAAGCTCTTATACAGCTTGTGTGCTACTTGGGCGCTACCCCCATAAGCAGTGATCAGGGTTTTGGATGCGACTCGGGGTGAATGACCTCAATCATTATGCTGGTATGGATATGCCGCGGGATTCCGGGCTTTGTGTGGTTTGATAAAGGACAGTTTTTTAACCGACTTCAAAAAAAAAGGAGGTTCTGAGTTTGACCTGTATGTTTGTATGTATGTATGTATGTATGTATGTATGTATGTATGTATGTATGTATGTATGTATGTATGTATGTATGTATGTATGTATGTGTATGTATGTTTGTCCACGATTATCTCGCGTTTGGTTGAACCGATTTAGATGCGGTTTTCAGCAAAGTATTTGTTACATTCTGGAGAAGGTTTTGGTATACAAGAATAATGGATACCACGTGACGTCATCCGCATGGATCCGTTATTTAGCGATATATTAGTTCAACTCGACCGATTTTGTGTTGACGCGATTTTTTTAGTGATAGTTATACTCGTATCACTAAAAAGCGAAAAAAAAATGTAATAAAAAAAGACGAAAAAAAATTTTTTATAAAAAATAGAACCGTCTTCAAAAAAAACCCACTAAACAAGACTAAATAATGACCGGCTTCCTAGGAATTGCCTATTTGATGGGTGCCTAATAGGTACATGGAATATATTGAAGTCGGTGACAAGAATCATGTGACATTGCTATTGTGTAAACCTACTTGACACCGGCTTAGATATATTCCATGTACCTATTAGGCACCCATCAAATAGGCAATTCCTAGGAAGCCGGTCATTATTTAGTCTTGTTTAGTGGGTTTTTTTTGAAGACGGTTCTATTTTTTATAAAAAAAATTGTCATATGAGTTATCACAGTGATTGGAATTCCCAGTGCAATCTGGGGTGATTGATCTTAAACATTATGCTAGGTAATAATGGATATGCCCGGGATCCCGGGATTTGTATTGATGTTGGAGGATAGTTATTATATTTTATTTTACATTATATCAATCGAAATTACAGGTCAACGTTTGAAATAAATGTTTTTATTATTGAAAAAACACATTTTTTTATACAGACGCGGTCGCGGGATTATAGTCATATCCATACTATGATTACGACTCGAAATCCCGCAAATAGCATCCAAAAACCCCGATCACTGCTCATAAGCCTCACTACCAACAGTACCAAATACCTAAAGCACTCACCTTTATAGCACTTGAGTGCCAGCATGCACTGGCGGTAGTACCTGTCCCCGCTCTCGATGCAGTCGTCGACGTCGTGCCTGGTCAGCTCCGAGGTCGGCTTCTCCTCTAGAAGGGTCTTGCAGATCACCGCTATGCACGCAGTTTGGGCCCCTGGAAACAAGATATTTTTTACACACTGTTGACTCTAACTGACGTATGCACCTCAAGTGTAGGGTGGCCATGAGATTCATTAGTATTATTAATTAAATAATTCAGGAATAATGTAATTGGTTCGATCAACTTTTTGTTGTTGTTATTCTGTCCCGTAAGCCAGGAGACAACAGTGATAGTGTTTCTTAGAGAGATGTTTATAATATATACTACTAACATGCTTAGAAGAAAGCCCACGAAAGAATGGGCTGATAATTGTCACAAAAATTCATGTAATGTATATTTATATCCTTTAAATTTATAGTTTTACAGAGTGACCCAGGAGACATAACCATGACAACGAGGTACATCAAAAAGTTGATTGACCCAATTACTATGACACATGCATAGTTAGACCTAATTTTGTCCAGGGAGTAAGAAAAATTGGTTCCTGTATACTATTACAAATGAAATGAATAGTTACCAAAATAATGTAACACCCTGTCGGGGTCCATAAATCCGAGTGCTCATGTCCCGGTGGCTTTCAAAAGTTGGACTAATAGGTGCCTCCTGGGCGAGCTCGCTCCATCGTGGACCTGGTCCTGATCTTCGGCGTCGACGAGGGTCACGAGCAAACCCTTATAATATAAAAGCTACTTTAGACTCACCAGCGGCAGTAGAGGAGTAACGTCTCGAGTTGCAGGCGATAGTGCCCTGCAGTATCATCTTGTTCTTGTCCACTTGTTGGAAGTTGTTCCAGATCTGAGGAACAATGTCATAAATAAATGTATGTAATAGGTAGGTATATCAAAAATTATAATATACACCAGCTTTCCGCCCGTGACTTCGTCTGCGATGAGTCAGTACTTGTTTGCGTTAGTAAAATATAGCCTGTGTCCACCCTGAAAGTCCATTCTAAATGTTGATGAAAGAATTTTTGAAATCAGTCCATTCGTTTTTGAGTTTATTCGTTACAAACATACAAAAATACAAATGTGACGTTCTTAATATAAAGGGACCTTATGGACGCAGGCGGTTACGCCGTTTTTAGAACTATTACCAGAGTATTCGTATAGTTACAAGAATAAGATGAGCGTAACTGCCTTCCTCCATAAGGTCTCTTTATATTGAGAACGTCACAAATCTGTGCTCTTTATTAATATGTGACGTTCTCAATATAAAGGGACCTTATGGAGGAAGGCAGTTACGCTCTTCTTATTCTTGTAACTATACGAATACTCTGGTAACAGTTCTAAAAACGGCGTAACCGCCTGCCTCCATAAGTTCCCTTTAATATTGAGAACGTCACATATTAGTGTAGTTAAATCAGTTGCCGTGCGTAGGTCTCGCAATAAGTCGAGAATGGCTCGACCGATTTTGATGACTTTTTGTGTGTATTTGAGTGAGTCCCTAGATGGTTTCGATTTACAATTGGACTCGGTAGGTGGCGCTGGCAATTCAACGTTCGTTCCGGACAACGTCGGTCGGATCAACTAGTTTAATACAAAAGTTCAATTAATTTAAATTTTACACATTATTTCAGTTCATTTTAGTCTTGCATTTTTGACCTTGACCTTCAATATTTACCATGACCTTAAACATTCAAGGTCAGAAGTTAATTTCATAAAAATAAAAATGAGATTTATTTATTTTCTACTGAAGAACCAAATTTACCGATATAACTCTGCGAATTTCCTTAACCTTTTCAACGTCGTTGACGGATATATCCGCACTACTGGTCAACGCTAACGAACGACGTAAGTATCCGTCAAAGTTGACAGCGTTAAATACGCCTAAGTGTCTATGAGGTAAGGTTGGCATTAGCTCTGGTTTCTAGCCGGCGTGCCTTTAGTATTTGACATGGCGTTAAAAAAGTTAAGTGCACCACGGCCACCATATCTTGATCTCTTACAGATTGTCAGTTGTTCAACGTTGGAGATCCACCTATAGTGGCCGATTTACACTTGCTGCGTTTTAACTTTTAATGAAGCAACCACGATGGAAAAGCGAAGTGTTGCCTACAAGGGGACCTCTTCATTTGCCATAATTTTCATTTTCTCGAAAATTTTGTTTTCTAAAACCTTAAACAAGATTATTTAAAATATCATTGCATGGAACCCATTAGGTTAGATTAGGTATATTTTATAACACCCCTGAAAATTATACGGTTTCAGAAAAAAAAGCCTTCAAATGATGATTATGGCAAGTTATACATTATCGCATATTAATTTGCCGTGGTAGCCTAATGGTTTTACCTGCCGACTCTTAAGCAGAGGGTCGTGGGTTCGAACCCGGGCTCGCACCTCTAAGTTTTTCGGAATTTATGTGCGAAATATAATTTGTAAAACCATGAGCTTTTCGGTGAAGGTAAACATCGTGAGGAAACCTGCACACACCTGCAAAGCAATTTGACGGTGTGTGCGAAGTTCCCAATCCGCACTGGGTCCGCGTGGGAACTAAAGCCCAAACCCTCTCATTGTGAGTGGAGGCCTGTGCCCAGTAGTGGGACGTATATAGGCTGGATTATTAATATTATTATATAAATTTATGACAAACAATAGAGACCAGTCTACAAGGTGGACCGATCTGGTGAAGATCGCGGGAAGCCATGCGAGCAGCACCAACAGTCGTGAAGATCCTTGGGGAAGGCCTATGTCCAGCAGTGGACGTCTTTCGGCTGATATGCAGATACAGATACATAATACTTACTTTCTTCAACTTGGCGTACTCATAGAGCTGTTTAGTCATCTCCTCGGCGGGGATGCGCGGGAGGGGGGCGCGCTTGCGCCGGCGCCTCCTGTACGGTGGCACCCACTTTCTGGTTGTAAGCTCTGGCATGTCGACAGGCTGGGGAGGAAGTCATAGTTATAATATTTAAATGTTGCAAACTAGAACCCGACTGGCAAATATTATAACGCACCTTTACAATTTTTATATAGCCTATTTCCCAATTTGTCTTTGCAATAATTTTTTTTGTTAATTTTTTTTTTACACTCGCATATTTCTGACGAATCATATGACACCCCATTTATTAAAATCGGTCCAATCGTTTAGGAGCTATGGAACATCAGATTTTTCACCACATACATACACTGTTATAATCATTACCCTTCTTTTGACTCCGCTCAGTCGGGTAAAATGTGACGTTCTCAATATAAAGGGACCTTATGGAGGCAGGCGGTTACGCCGTTTTTAGAACTGTTACCATAGTATTCGTATAGTTACAAGAATAAGAAGGGCGTAACTGCCTTCATCCATAAGGTCCCTTTATATTGAGAACGTCACAAATTGTATACTTACGATGGGCGGCATACGTTGCGGGGGCGGGGGGGGAGACCAAGGTTTTGTGTTAATCCTGACTTTGGTGACTTCCGGCCAGTTGCTCTTGAAACGCTGCTTCCGAAGCATGGCTCGGTACGCCGCTTCGCTGCGAAGCAAATACAATACAATACAGCACAAATACAGTGCAAATACAATACAGCACAAATACAGTGCAAAAGGTGTTAAAAATATTGGTCGTGTTTAATTGTATAAGGAGTCAGATTGTAATCTCGTAAATGACGAGAAGGCACAACAAATCTTAGGTCTTAAGGAATATGACTTAAATTCACTTTACAATTGTGACGTTCTCAATATAAAGGGACCTTATGGAGGTAGGCGGTTACGCCGTTTTTAGAACTGTTACCATATTAACTACCTTCCTCCATAAGGTCCCTTTATATTGAGAACGTCACGATTGATGATGACATGGCGAAACTGTTTGACTACGGAAAGAAATAAAGTACTTACTCTCTCATCAGCTGCGATGGAGTCCTAACCAGGTCCTCCTCCGGCTCCTCGCGGACCGACTTCATCTTGACCTTCGATTCCTTCTTACCCTTGCCCTTACTGTCTTTAGATTTATCTTTATCGTCTTTACCTATTTCCTTATCGTCTTTCTTTTTACCTCTCTCTTCATCTTTGCGTTTGTCTTTGTCACCTTTCTTTTTATCTTTGTCTTTATCATCCTTCTTGCCTTTCTTGCCTTCCGGAGGAATATCGGTCGTCGTTGCTCTGCAATAAGGTTTCTTTATAACATTGACGTAACAATCAATAGAAGCCGGGTTCAGTACAAAAATCTGTTTGAAAAGGGACCGCTAGCTCCGTAGGCAGGGTCACTACCAACTAGGCTAACCCCGTTCTCACTTATATCTTCCTGAGACCCAACGTCCTACATGTAGGATTGTCAAAATGACTTTTAACTTTTGTTGACTGACATAAGATTATGTTTCGAACTAGCGAAATTTTGACATAGGCCTCAGGAGGTTAAGTTTTTACTTGTTTACCTCCTTTTTTCAGCCATGGTTCTTCGGAGACTGAACCCACACTACCTGTGGTCTGTCGCGTGGCGGGCTACACGCGAGCAAGACTTGCCCTTGCCTGCCTGCTTCTTTCAATAGACGTGGTTTTCTAAAACAAATACAAAATGTTACAAATCCAAGAGGAATATAAAATCGATTCCAATTTTTAAATTGATCCGCTCAGGGAAGAACATAGCTACAGTACAAATATAAAAAAAAGCCGGTCAAGTGCGAGTCGGACTCGCGCACCGAGGGTTCCGCAGAAACCTGTAGGAATGTAAATAGTTCGTAAACCACGGGAATAGGTACAATATAAACAAACTCCAGTATAAACTGAAACGCAATAAGTATGCACTTGGACCTATTTTTTATGTGATGTAACTACAAATTAACGGTTTTCGGATCTTTTCCTTTATTTGTGCTATAAGACATTGCTACTTGCCAAATTTCATGATTCTAAGTCAACGGGAAGTACCCTATAGGTTTTGATTCCCTTGAGATTCCCTTCAATATGCGGCATAAACGGCCGTATCTTTTGAATTCGTTGACTTAGATGTTTTGATTTTGATTGCAGACCTAAGTATTTGATATGAATTTCAACTTGATAACTTCACGCGTTCCTAAGAAAAAGGGTCTTGACAGACAGACGGACAACAAAGTGATCCTATAAGGGTTCCGTTTTTATTCATTTGAGGTACGGAACCCTAAAAAATAGATTTAATCTAACATTGTTGGATAGACTTGGAGCGTCGGTATATATTATATTTATTTATGTGACGTTCTCAATATAAAGGGACCTTATGGGGGAAGGCAGTTACGCTCTTTTTATTCTTGTAACTATACAAATACTATGATAACAGTTCTAAAAACGGCACAACCGCCTGCCTCCATAAGGTCCCTTTATATTGAGAACGTCACAAACAACAATAGGGACGTACAAAATAACCTTTAAATTTTTCAATAAAAACTTACTTGTTTTTTGTCCGTTTTTATATTTTTTTTACATTTATATATTTTCTTATAAACACATATTGTGGGGCGCGGCCATCGTTTTTTGTAGTTTACACTTTTGTTTGAAATTGACAAGGAATTTGTCAGTTTCGCAAATTATTTTAATTTGTAAAAAGTTTGGACGACATATTTAAATAAAAAGCTATTTAATATATTCTGGACCGTTTTAAGTACGATATTCATTTTTGTTTGTTTGTTTAAAATAAATTATAAGATGCAAAAGTTTGTATTATAGTGACATCTATGTTATGTTGCCTATCCTCTTGTTTTGTCCTCACTCATTCTCTAGGTTAGCTGGAAGAGATCCCTTATAGGGATAAGCTCGCCTTTGTACATTTTATTTTATTAATATTAATTGTAAATCTATTATTTGTGCAATAAAGAGTTTACATACATACATACATACATACATCTAGTGGCGAGTAGCAGTATACTGCTACTCATTGCTAGATGTCGCTACAATACTTAGCTATTGTTTTTTAATTACATAGTTAAAGACCAAAATTAAGAAACTGTAACTTTTCCGGTTCGTCACGAAAATTAACGATTCTATGACTAATTTTCGTGACGCACCGGAAAAGTTAAAATTTCTTAATTTTTGTCCTTAACGATGTACACTTAAAAAAAAACGCCCATACAACAAAGTCAGGTTAGTTAAACCATTGAGGTTAGGTTATTTATTATGGAAATCCCGGTGATCTTAGTCCTAATTATCCAATTACTGTGTTTAACCACGACTGTCAATAGTAATTAATTAATCATAATAAATAATTAATGATCTGTGCGGAATTGCAAAAACAATTTAAAGTAAAATTACATTTTACGTAAAAACTAATGATATTATAATTAGTTAATTAAAATTGTAATTTCTAGATTTGTGACGTTCTCAATATAAAGGGACCTTATGGAAGAAGGCAGTTAAGCTCTTCTTATTCTTGTAACTATACAAATACTATGGTAACAGTTCTAAAAACGGCGTAACCGCCTGCCTACATAAGGTCCCTTTATATTGAGAAGGTCACATTGGTTCGTGCGGTTAGTATAGTCGGGAACCAACCAATTTTTTGCATTTTTAACCGACTTAAAAAGAAAACGAGGTTTTGTGTTTGACCCGTATATAATACCTATGTATTGTTATGTATGTTTGTTTGTATGTATGTATATATCTATGTATGTTATCTTCATGATTATCTCAAAAACTACTGCACCGATTTGTGAAATGCTTTCGGAAATATAATCCTCGAACTTCTGATATGGTTCTTAGATATAATACACTACGAATTTCACCCGGCGTTGCTTGTGGCAAGCTTAAAACATCCTAGAATCTGCGTAATTCTGCTTATAATCGCGATTATTCTCAATAAGTACAGTCGGTATTGATTTTAACCATTATTTCGATAATTTGACGACGCGTTTAGCCTAGTTGGTAGTGACCCTGCCTACGAAGCTAGCGGTCCCGGGTTCGAATCCCGGTATGGACAAATATTTGTGTGATGAGCGCGAGTATTTGTTTCTGAGTCATGGATGTTTTCTATGTATTTAAGTATGTATTTCTCTATATAAGTATGTTTATCGTTGTCTAGTACCCATAGCACAAGCCTAGAGCTTAGTTTGGGACTAGGTCAATTTGTGTGAGATTGTCCCCTGATATTTATTTATTATTTATATAATCCTGATACTTTTGTAAGAGTTAACAATAAACTATAGATTTCAAGCATCGTTGATTGCGACAAACATCCCAGATTCCTTGTGATTTCGCTTAGAAACGCTAAAAAGTATGAAATAAAAATTGAATTTTGTGTAAAACATGAACCAACTCCAAAAAAAGTAAAAAATAACATTTTTTCAGAAGGTCTATATATGTATATACTGACTGACTGACTTTCATCTAATTCCATTAATTCTTAATTAATTTAAAGCCATTTAGGCTAGATTGAAACACAAACATCCAAGCATCCAGACAAACTTAAACATATTATAATACTAGCGACCCGGCCTCGCTTCGCTTCGGTTACATAAGTTAAAATATAGCCTATAGCGACCCGCCCTCGCTTCGCTCCGGGTTCTATTATATACATAAACCTTCCGTGAAGAATTATCTAACTGATGGTGAAAACCACATCAAAATCCGTTGCGTAGTTTTTAAAGATCTAAGCATACATAGGGACAGACAGACGCTGAGGGCGACTTCATTTTATACTATGTATTGATTGATTAGTAGGATTAATAAGAGGGTGTGTAATGTTTTTAATAACTGTTTTCGAATTTTCATAATAAAAATTGCAAATAGTATAAAAACAAAATGAATATAAACGTATTGCATAATATCGAAAGCAATAATAGTTAAGTAGCATAGTAATGTATCTGCATAACAGACTATAAGTATAATAGTCACTTTGTATAGTATTTATTGCTCATAAACGACGACGCGTTTAGCCTAGTTGGTAGTGACCCTGCCTACGAAGCTAGCGGTCCCGGGTTAGAATCCCGGTATGGGCAAATATTTGTGTGATGAGCGCGAGTATTTGTACCAGAGTCATGGATGTTTTCTATGTATTTAAGTATCTTTTTCTCTATATAAGTAATGTTTATCGTTGCTAGTACCCATAGTACAAGCCTAGAGCTTAGTTTGGGACTAGGTCAATTTGTGTGAGATTGTCTCTGATATTTATTATTTATTATTATTATTATTATAACGTTCTTTTTTAATAAAAACCAAGATCATAATGTTCAAAGTTCTTACCTAACCTACTGTTTTGGTAGCAGTTCGCTTTTGTTAACTGTTCTGGTATAACTTTGATTTGTATATCATATAATATTATGTCACCTGATCATCAAATGTTGTTCTAAATTCTAATCATTATACTAAATGTATGATGATGTCTAAAGGATGAACGGCACCCTTAATAAGAATAATTAATTAATTGAAGAAAAACGTAATATAATAATCCTCATCAGGAAAAACCCAGCTCGGGCCTGACTCGAACCTTAAACCCGCAGATCCGTAGCTATCATTAGCTTAATTATATCGACGGTGGAATGGCAAAACTCGTTAAGTGACATTTTGGGAGAATTTAATTGATGTTTTAGTTCAAATACTTATACTTCACTCGTTTCTGGAGCGCGTCGGGAAAAGGTACAGTCGAACTCATAACCCTTTTAAATACTCCCTTCGACATTACCAAGAAATGGGCCCAAGAATGGAAACAGGACTCCCCAACCAGCCTAGGGACTAATATTGACCCCACAAAAAAACCCACTGGCTTTTCACTATCAAGGCGAAATTGGTGACAACTAAACAGACTGCGGACCGGATGGGGTAGAAGCCGAGAGTTCATGCACAAATGTGCATGGAGGGAGTCTCCAGCGTGCGAGTGTGAAGCCGCGGTGCAGGACATGGACCATATTATACGCGAGTGCCCACTCAACAAGTACCAGGGCAACCCAGCCGACTTGTTCACCCTGGATAACAACGTAACCCAATGGATCCAGCAATTGGGTGTACTGATTTAATTTTTAATTTGGAACGATTGTAATTTGGCCATACGAATAAATAAATAAAGTACCTTGTCGCAGTATTGATATACTAAATTCAAACTACTGACACTTATAATACGTTACTGCGACATGGTACTACAATGTAAAGCTACTTATGAGTTCGAATGTGCAATGCGTAAGAGTGCGCGTGTCTGCCGCCACCCCATCCTGTAAATGATGATACGATGACAATAAACTCGTTTTCTGTTATTTTTTCTGGGGCTCTTCGTTACGTTAACAAACAAAAAACGAATTTCAAATGACTAGCTTTCCGCCCGCGACTTTGTCTGTGGTGAGGCAGTACCTACTTTCGTAATATAAAATATAATTCAAAATTCATATTCAAATTCAAAAACCTTTATTTCGGACATAATCCATAGTTTGTTAGTAGATAACACATACATTAACAAACTTAAATTCTACGGTTAGGTCAAAACACTAAAAAAAACACACAAGAAGCAAAACAAAAACACACATCAAAAGCGACGGGCGTCGCCGCTACTGGAACATGCAGGCTTACCCAGTCAGCACTGCAGCGGCGAGTCCCAGCGCTGGGTCAGAGTGCTCATAACACTATTCGGGCTGGAGCGAACCCTATTTAAGAGGGAAGCACAAAATATAGCCTATCGGCCGCACTCAGAGACGTCATTTAACTTTTAAGTTTCATTAAAATCTCTGCTGTCACTTTCTTTGCTATAGCAATAGAATAAGACGCAGCAACTTTAATCATACTAAAAAAAATATTGACGTCTCTGAGTGCGGCAGTATGTCCACCCTGAAAGTCCTGAAATGTTGGTGAAAGAATTTTTGAAAGCGGTCCAGTAGTTTTTGTGTATATTCGTTACAAACATACAAAAATAAAAATATTTCCTCTTTATATGTAATATTAGTAAATTATGTATGTATAATTTTATGAAAATATCAACAATTTATCATTCGTTTCTGCAAAGAAAATTTAAAACTTGGAAAAATCACAAATAGTTTTAGAGGTTTTGCCTTTCCACCGTCAATTGATATCAATATGTTAACAACGATCAACTTGGGTAGGTATAATTAATTGGTTGAGTTATTATACTTGCGTATTTTCCTTAACTGTTACGTGAACTCCAAACAGTATAAAGGGAAATCACCTTAAAACTGGTTTATACCGGACTGCGCGAAGCAAAAAGATTAAAGCCTGGGCCACACCGGATGCGTTGCGTAGACGTGCACGTCCGCGTTCGCGTTCCACTGCGTTGTATAGCTGCGTCCTCATGTGAGGATTAATACTATACAACGCAGTGGAACGCGAACTCGCACGTGCACGTCTACGCAACGCATCCGGTGTGGCCCAGGCATAACGGTCTATGTATGTATATGTGACGTTCTCAATATAAAGGGACCTTATGGAGGAAGGTAGTTATGCTCTTCTTATTCTGGTAACTATACGAATACTATGGTAACAGTTTTAAAAACGGCGTAACCGCCTGCCTCCATAAGGTCCCTTTATATTGAGAACGTCACATATGTACGTATGTAACTGAAAATCGGATGTTCCACCCTAGCTCCTAAACTACTGGACCGATTTTAATAAATGGGGTGTCATATGATTCGTCAAAAACGTGCGAGTGTCACAGGCTATATAAACATTGTAAGGGTGCGTCATACTAGCCGCCAGTCTCGCTAGACTCGTGGTTCAGTTAATCCTTCGCTAACTCGGGATTCAATACTGGCTCTCGCGCCAAATAACAACTTTGCAGCCTTGCATAACAAATGTGAAGTTCTCAATATAAAGGGACCTTATGGAGGCAGGCGTTTACGCCGCTTTTAGAACTGTTACCATAGTATTTGTATAGTTACAAGAATAAGAAGAGCGTAACTGCCTTCCTCCATAAGGTTCCTTTATATTGAGAACGTCACAAATAACTTTTTCTTTCTTGTCGACCAGTGCGTCTCTTTCGTTAAGAACTAGAGGGAGACAAAAATGTCGTGGGCAACTTGTACTAATCGCCCAGATATATAATTTATTGATTTAATGAATTAATTCATCATGACGTCAGTAGCCAACCCAGTAATTTTATTAGAATTCAGTGTCAATACGTAATTACATACTTAAATTTGACGTCAAAGATATTTATAAAATAACCAGTCAAGTGCGTGTCAGACTCGCGCACCGAGGGTTCCGTATTTAAGTCCGTACTTTAATAATATACCTTTTTATGTACAATTCGTATGCAATGAGGTCTATTGTGAGTTGCCTAAATTTAAAACAAATTTTCAAAGTTTTTTAGTTATTTCTCAAAAATTTTAAATTTTGAACTCTTGATTTTATTTTTCCCGTAATAAGCTATACGTCAGGAATATTTTAGATTTTTCGGTTCATAAATTTCGGAGAGAGAAGGGGGAATGGTAATTTTTTGTACATTTTTGGCTATAAATCAAAAATTACGTCACGGAAAATTATAACAAAAATTGTTTTGAAATGTGCAAATTAAGCCCTTTCATATGACACCCCACTTGCTATAATCAAATCACTTTCATTTTTCAACCCCCCATTCTAGACCCCTTGTCAATGTATTTATAAAATTAATTTCAATTTTCTTACTAAAACCATGCGGACAAGCAAGTTATACAACTATGCCAAATTTCAAGTTGATAGCTTGTGTAGTAGCTGAGAAAAACTGCTGTGACATACAGACAGACAGACAACGACGTCTCACCATAAGGGTTCCTTTTTTACTATTTTGGTACGGAACCCTAAAAAGAATGACGCACTGTTCCAATTTTTATTTTTTATTTTGCAGAAGAGATTTGACTAACCCGAACAACAACAAAATCTTCCACAGCAAAAATTGAGATTTATGTTATTTTTGACGTCCTCAATATAAAGGGACCTTATGGAGGAAGGCAGTTACGCTCTTCCTATTCTTGTAACTATACGAATACTATGGTAACAGTTCAAAAAACGGCGTAACCGCCCGCCTCCATAAGGTCCCTTTATATTGAGAACGTCACATTTTTATTGATATTCGAATAACATTATATATAATTCTTGGTAAGCGACATTTAAAAATATTTTTTCAAGTTTTGTTCGGAAATTAAGGATTTTCCATATCTCAACGGCGGGACGAAAATAGCATTTCCATCGCTAGGGAGGAAAGTGTTTTTGAAGTCTACTTAGTTAATACGAAGCTAGCGGTCTCGGATTCGAATTCCGGTAAGTTTTCAATGTATTTAAGTATTTTTATCGTTGTCTAGTACCTACCCATAGTACAAGTAAAGAGCTTAGTTTGGGACTAGGTCAATTGACGTTCTCAATATAAAGGGACCTTATGGAGGTAGGCGGTTACGCCGTTTTTAGAACTGTTACCATAGTATTCGTATAGTTACAAGAATAAGAAGAGCGTAACTGCCTTCATCCATAAGGTCCCTTTATATTGAGAACGTCACAATTTGTGTGAGATTGTCCCCTGATATTTATTTATTTGTTGGAATACCAGTATGCTTGACCTCCGATTTAGAATAGTTTCTATTGATCCAGGAATCATAATAAAGTGGTTGTTAACATACAAAACAGAAGAATATAGTTACGTCATCTCTTTCTAGCATTATAGTCACGTAATGGGAGTGAAAAAGATGGCACGCGTTGCGATTCGGTTCAGTCAGAGGCTCTCTGGAGTAATGACGTCACGTATTTGAGAGTAGGGTTGTCACTTATGGAACACCTTAATTTTTTTGAGGTAAAAAAGTATAGAAATTAAACCCTTTCTGGGTTTACTAAAAAACAAACAAATTGCCAAATTATTTATTTTCAATTAAAAAAAAAAATTTTTTTAATTGTTTTCTGTTAGTCATGTGGTTGACTGGTAGAGAATGCCTTTAGGCTTTAAGTCCGCCATTTGTACGTTTTACATTTGATTGTATTGTGCAGAGGGGCCGTTCAAGTATTACGTAAGCACTATGAGGGGGTGGGGGGGTCTTTGTTTTGCTTATTTTGGATGACATGGGGGGTAGGGGAGTCTAGATGATGATTACGTCATCGGTAGTTATTTACTTTTTTACACGAATGGCAACCCTCACATTGCCTATGCTTGAAAACGAAATGCATTTTCGGGGATTCCCGCAAATAATGCATACGTTTAGTGCATTATAATTATAATATAAAAAAAAATACATTTATAATTCAATAATGTTTACGTAAGCATGGGGGGAGGGGGTAAGAGCTTTGCTTACTTTTGCTGACAAGGGGGATGTGGGGGTAAATAAATAATAAATAAATAATAAATAAATCAGGGACAATCGAACACAAATTGACCTAGTCCCAAACTAAGCTCTAGGCTTGTATTATACTATGGGTATCAGGCAACGATATACATACTTATATAGAGAAATACATACTTAAATATATAGAAAACATCCAAGACTCAGGAACAAATACTCGCGCTCATCACACAAATATATGCCCATACCGGGATTCGAACCCGGGACCGCTAGCTTCGTAGGCAGGGTCACTACCAACTAGGCTAACCGCGTCGTCAATAATTGTAATAAATCTGCTTACGTAATATTTGAACGGCCCCAAAGAAATTTAAATAAATAAATAAAAAACAAGAGTATAAAAACCCCGCTGCGTGGATTCCCTAAGGGGATCTATTTTAAGTGCACCACAGACTAACATTCCGCCGGCCGGTCTCCGGCTGTTAGATATACTTAATAATAATAATAATCCAGCCTATATACGTCCCACTGCTGGGCACAGGCCTCCACTCACAATGAGAGGGTTTGGGCTATAGTTCCCACGCGGGCCCAGTGCGGATTGGGAACTTCGCACACAGTCAAATTGTTTTGCAGCTGTGTGCAGGTTTCCTCACGATGTTTTCCTTCACCGAAAAGCTCATGGTAAATTTACAAATTATATTTCGCACATAAATTCCGAAAAACTTAGAGGTGCGAGCTCGGGTTCGAACCCACGACCCTCTGCTTAATAGTCGGCAGGTCAAACCATTAGGCTACCACGGCTTTTTATCATCAGATATACTTACTTACTTATAAAACGTTTTATAACATTATCTTGTACTAGCTCTCCGCCCGCGACCTCGTCTGCGGAGAGTCAGTACTTTCCTAAGTTAAAATATAGCCCTGAAAGTCCATTCTAAATGTTGGTGAAAGAATTTTTGAAATCGGATCTGTAGTTCCGGAGATTACCCCTTCCATACAAACAAAAAAAAAATTACGAACTTTACCTTTCTGCTTTACGGGTATTTTTGTAACACTCTGTATACGTCTCGTTCTTACCGCTGCGTCCCTCTCGGTTGGCCCAACCGCCCGATCGTATAGAAGGGGTATAACAGGTTCAGAAACACGGATTTATGATTTTCCGACAGGTGTACCAATAAAATATCTATCACTCTCGATAAGTGTCGATGACCGGTCCATCAATGAAAAAAACTGGTTTTATAATAAAAACCGGTTTTATAATAAAAACTGGTTTTGTAACTTTATTATCATACGTTTTTAGGGTTACGTAAACAAGGAACCCTTATAATTTCACCATGCCTGTCTGTCCGTCTGTCCGCGGTTTAACTCAGAGACTATACATATGTGACGTTCTCAATATAAAGGGACCTTATGGAGGCAGGCGATTACGCCGTTTTTAGAACTGTTACCATAGTATTCGTATAGTTACAAGAATAAGAAGAGCGTAACTGCCTTCCTCCATAAGGTCCCTTTATATTGAGAACGTCACATTTGTTTTAATAGTGACGGAACCCTATACGGAGCATGGCCTGACATGCTTTTGCCCGTTTTTGCAATTCACGTTGATACGCAAGATGATCATATATTTACATATTTACAATGCCTAATAAATGTTATGTAATTAAGAATTAAACGTCATTACTAACCCGTTATACGACTAGGTAGCACTTAATAGGTGAATCAACTTTTAACGTAAGTACACTTTGTGATATTAAAGTTACCTGGTTACTTATGGTAAAAAATGTGACGGTCTCAATATAAAGGGACCTTATGGAGGCAGGCGGTTACGCCGTTTTTAGTACTGTTACCTCACTATTCGTATAGTTACAAGAATAAGAAGAGCGTAACTGCCTTCTCCATAAGGTCCCTTTAGATTGAGAACGTCACAAATATTTATTATTATAATAAAATCGTCAAATTTACAAATTCTGATCAAATAATTTCTTATTAATTTAAAAACCCAGTTAATGAGGTGGACTGGTACATAATGCTATTTATTACGACTAATGTGTTTTGTTTGGTTTATTATTTTTTGAAATTTAGATCAAATTATTAAAAAAGCCGGTCAAGTGCGAGTCGGACTCGCGCACCGAGGGTTCCGCACAAACTTGTAGGTGGGTCATACACAGTCACAGAAACAAAAGTTGTCTCTTCTGTTCCAGAAAGTTAAGGACTTCGAAACCTAATTTTTCGGGTTAGGATAGGATAGGTATCGAAATCATATGAGGTAAAAACTCCCACGTCGTTAACTTTTAGGAACAGAAGGGACAATGTTGAACCTAACTCTGTGTTTGACCCAGGTACCTATGTAAATTGTTCGTAAGTCACGGGAATACAATGTAAATAAAGTGTCTGTCTGTCTGTATGTCACAGCAACTACACAAGCTATCAACTTGTAATTTGCCATAGAGGTATCACTTGCTTGCCTGCATCTGTTTTTAGTAAAGAAAATATGAAATCAATTTTATAAATAATTCAAAAGGGGTCTAGAATGGGGGGTTGAAAAATTAAAGTGATTTGATTATAGCAAGGGCTCAATCTGCACATTTCAAACTATCTTTTTTATAATTTTCCGTGACGTACTTTTTGATTTATAACCAAAAATGTTCAATGGGGGGGAGGGAGATACGTAACGGAGCACAATGCCTTCGCGCTAAGTTATAATTAAATTTGTCAGTGAAATCAGGAACGAAGACGTTTTTAGTAGGTACCAACACAAACTTTGCAACTGATATTGTTGAGTTTCTTGCGGCGCTTCTTCTCATAGTGGTCTCCTCATGGGAAGCAGTAGGCTCAGACGTGAAAGTGCCTGCAGGAGCGCAGGGCTACTTACAGAATGAAGATTTTCATTTTTATTTTTCATATATTCTACTTTGTGGACAAAAAAACATATTTAAATCATATTAATTGTTAAATGTTATTCGCAAAAGCACTTTTTCCTAAAAAAACTATAGAAGGTGGCCAAATTAGTATAAACCCTCGGTTATTTGAAAAATATATGTGGTCGTACAAATCGAAAGAACCGTCATGGTGGCGGGCGCTTACGCTGTTATAATTTTGATTGCCATGTCATTAGTATTAAATGTGAAAAATTGAATAAATGTGAAAAAAGGCGTCCCTTTCGATTTGGGACGACCACACTAAATTTAATCGATAATTTAACGAGATAAAATCAACAAGAAAGAAAAAAATAAATAAATAAAAATTATTTATTCGTGACAAACAAAAAAAAAACCGGGCAAGAGCATGTCGGGCCACGCTCAGTGTAGGGTTCCGTCGTCATTACTACAAATACAAATAAAATGCACCAGAAAAAGAGCGTATCTTCATGTCACTTAGGTCTTTTTGTTGAAAAGCGCACTTTTTCGGCAATAACTCAAAAACGATAAATCCGATCATGTTGAAAATAATTTTGGTTGAAAGTATTTATTAAGTGTTACCTTTGTAATTTTTTTCATATTTTTGGACATACAGTTTAAAAGATACAATGTATGCAACTTTCAGAGCGATTATTTCCGAAAATATTCATTTATATTAAAAAATTGCTTAGAAACCTTAAATATCTGCTTTTGTAACATAATATGAATGGATGCCCCCCCTAGAAATATTTATTTTTGTTATATAACTATCTATCTAAGTAGCGGCTTATACAAGACTTAAGTAGTATACTTACTGCAAAATTCATCAATATACATCTTGTAGTTTTTGAGTAAAATGCTTGTGACATACAGTAGGACGGACGGACAGACATGACATGACGAAACTATAAGGGTTCCGTTTTTGCCATTTTGGCTACGGAACCTTAAAAAGGACCGAGAGAAAAATCTTTTATTATGATCTAGTATCCATTATAATAAAAAAAAAACATTTGAAATATGCTAAATCTTCATGGCCAGTTGCAAAAAGCAGGCAAATAATACTGTCTTATTTTTTTTTATTTGTTTGACAAAAATTTAATAAATTAAAAACGCAAAGAGATAAATGCTTATTGTTTCTAATCGATTTAAGTCTAAACTATTAGAGAGAAACTCGTATAAGATGGAAGTCATAAATGACTATAATTATTATAGCTATTTAGATACGGGGTAAAATCTTTATTAGTCATACTTTTTTGAAGCGTTTGCCAGCCCTGGAACCCAGCACGTAGGGTTAAGCAATATATTGGCCAGTCAGCTGGCAGCCGCGGCGCGTAACAGTCGCGCGCTCGTGTTGTGTATTTAATCTGTGGTCCGGACGGAATTTTGACAGGTAAGCTTTTTAATTATTAAAAAAATACTATGCTTTTAAAGAGGTTTTAGAATATAATAGAATATAATAACATTTATATCCAGACCTTACGATCCAGTCTTACAATAAATACTAAATTGTTAAAAATACGACTAAATTGTTTAAAAATTAAATTACTCGTAATTACTTAGAAAATTAGAAATTAAAATTACAATTAGAAAATTAGAAATTAAAATTACAATTACGAGTCAAGTTATTACATTAATTAATTATTAAAATAAACTACAATAAACATACACACACTTATATTAGAGTACGAGTGCCATTGTGAACATGGAGGCGGTTCCAATGGGCCACATTTTATTGTGGCATTGTTTTAACTCATGTGATTTTTTGTTGCGTGTCTTATTGTCCAGTAAGATGGGTAGTTTGAAAAAGGTTCAAGTAATCAAGAATGAAATAAAATCCTAAAGTTTATTTAAGGATTTTATTTAATTCTTGATTAAACACACATTAAAATAAATAAAATATACGTCAATGTGTGATATTTGCGCAAGTAGGTATCATAACTTATTGTATGTTTTATTGTTTTTTTTTTCATTTTTTTTATTGATTTTTTTTTAAGTTATTACGATTACTAGTAAATACACAACACGTGCAATGAAACCACGGGTCAACTTGAAATTTCAATTTTATAGAAACATAAAGGCTGTCCCAAAAACGATACTTACTGTTGCTGCGGGTTAATTAAGCCCTAGGAGATAACTTTGTACCAAATAAAATAAAAAAGTTTGAACTTGCCGCGTTTATATGTTGGGCAATCGTTATAGTTCCGGCTAAAAAAATTTTTTTTTTTTTTAATTTCTGTATTCAGCGAGTGTTCTGAGGCGGCTGTGGACTGGCTGCAAAATTTAGATTTAGCCTTATAATTAACGCAGGATAGTTTTCCCCGGCCGTACGATAATAATAATAAATATTTAAAACTGTTATCAATTGATACAAAATATTGTTTATTTTATGCCCTAAAATACCATAATTATTGGCCCAACTTAGCTTGTAATATGGCTTTCTCATGTACACATTTTCTTGCTAAATATCACCCTTTTCTAAGAATAACAAAAAATATATAGGTATTAAATCATGTATTTTTCTTCTTTTTGGTATTAACAGAAAATAAATAAAAACATTTATTCGTGACAAATATCAACAAAGGACAGAGAAATACACACATAAAGAAAGTAGGTAGTCACGAAATGATCCCAACTCCGCGTAATGCCGGCATTAAAGTCAGCGCTGGTCTTCCGCTGGGACTACGGGTGAAACCACGGAAGGTTACACACACATAATTTTAACACAAGTCACTAGTTATTAAGCCTACCTACATTCTTAAGTTTATATCAATAGTAGATTGCACAACAAGTGCATAAAACGCACCATTTTACCCGAGACGTTTATCCATCTAAGCGAGCTTGCGAGCGAGGATGGACATAAAGTCGAGTGTTAAATGGGTTTTATGAACGAGTTGTACACTCTACTTTTCACTTCGATTGCGAGGAAACGAAACAGCAACATGATAAAAAAAATGAGATTAAATAAAAATTATAAGTTTATTTCATGAAGCTTTATTGTGTACTTTGGCTGTTGGTATCCTTGCCTTGGTCTTAGAATACTAACGAAACGAAATTAAATAAAGAGGTTGTTCTATGATGTTAAAGTTGTTCGTGTGGCTGTTGGACCGATTGCCTAGGTCTTCGACGAAGATATTATTTTATGCACTAGAGCATAAGAAGCGACTTTATGTCGCCTACGCACGACATAAAGACGAACTTTTAGAGCATGAGAAGTGAAAAATAAATTTAACACTTATATGTTAATCACAAAGTAAAATACAGCTTGTTTTGTAAAAGAAGTTGTTATTTTCGGTCAAAGTAAATAGATTAAGTGCAGATTTCATCAGTTTCCTCGACAAACCAAGCTAAGAACACTCACGATTAAGGGCCTGCGCAAACCGGCGGAGCGCAGCGCAGATCACTTTAAATTTATCAATGTATATTCTTTTCTATTTTAATTACAATAAGGTATAAATTTACAGCCGCAGCCGCAGAGTAGAAATCCCCCGTGATGCTCCGAGGTCGGTCTCAGAGCATTCAAATTTATACCTTATTTTAATTAAAATAGAGAAGAATATACATTGATAAATTTAAAGTGATCTGCGCTGCGCTCCGCCGGATTGCGCAGGCCCTAAGTCACCTTTCTAACACATATGCCACAGACAGATACACAGATACACACTTCAAACTTATAACACCCCACTTTTTGCGTCGGGGTTTATAAAGGTATATTTTGAAATACAGACTTAAGTTATACAGCTATGCCAAATTTCAAGTTGATAGCTTGTGTAGTTGCTGAGAAAAACTACTGTGACATACAGACAGACAACCAAGTCTCGTCGTCATAGGGGTTCCTTTTTTACCATTTTGGTACGGAACCCTAAAAGAAGGCTTGTCTACCTCTGACAATGTCAATGTGACGTACGACTTGAGACAACCTGTATGTACAACATTATGAAAGTTCGAAAAATCGTATGTTCCACTGTAGCTCCTAAATTGGACCGAATTTTATTATAAATCCGGTATCAATATGATACGTCAAAAACGTGCGAGTGTCATAGGTTCTATAAAAATAAAAGACGTGAGTGGAAGAAGGGGGTATGTCACTGTTTTTTTCATTAAATTTTTATGACTTAAGTGAAGGTGTTAAGTCGCAATTTACCTCGCAACTTCTTCAGTACATACCCCCTCGTCTTCTATTGTACAACAAATTACAATTTTAAAACCATTTGGCAAAATAGACTCGTGAAATAACCCTCATTAGCATTATTTAATTACGCTATAATGACGTCATTTGAATTTTAAATCATTGTAGGTACCTACTTAACTTGAGTTGGTAAGTAAATAATCAGAGTAGGTACCTACTTTACTTAACTAGAGTCAGGACATAATTAGAGATTGGATATTCAGGCGCTTATAATCTAAAGTATAAATTTAGAGCCGCAGCCGCAGAGTAGAAATCCCCCGTGGATGCTCCGAGGTCGGTCTCAGAGCATTCAAATTTATACCTTATTGTAATTAAAATAGGGAAGAATATATATAGATAAATTTAAAGTGATCTGCGCTGCGTTCCGCCGGTTTGCGCAGGCCCTTAGAATCAATTGTCTTGTACGTATAATGTAACATGTCTGGATTTATTTGTGACGTTCTCAATATAAAGGGACCTTATGGTGGCAGGCGGTTACGCCGTTTTTAGAACTGTTACCATAGTATTTATGCCTTCCTCCATAAGATCCCTTTATATTGCACTGAGAAAACTGTTCATCAATAATTTAGGTGAATTCACGTAAAGTAGAGAGCATACTGATATCACCAAAAAGTACGATGAAACTACTATCGCGGCTGCTCACGATATAATATGATGAACTGTTACTACGCTTTTAGTAGGAAGCAGACACAATTTCACGGTGAAAGTCATCGAACCGTTGTGGGAAGGCCTCATGTGACCATGTAACAGTCATCATATTTTAGTATGCTTTCCTCATAGTTTTACTTGATTTCCTCTTACTTCAAATACTATGTCCTTTTATTTCTTCCTACTGTTTTTAAATGCCGTCATCGTATTTTTGTATGAATTCTTACTTTTATTAACGTTTTGTCGTTTAATTTCAGTAATATCCTATTATTTACTCCTACTACTTATAAAGGCTTTCCTGATATTTTTGTATGCTTGCCTAGTACTGTTTATGTGCTTTCCTCATATTTTCGTCATTTTCCTATAACTTCTTCCTACTATTTATCTATGCTTTCCTCATATTCCAGTACCTTTTCCCGTTACTGTTATTTTCCTATTAGCTCTTCATACTATTTATCTACGCTTTCCTTATATTTTTGTATTCTTTCTTGTTATTTTTTCCCACTATTTATCTATTATTTCCTATTATTTTAAAAGCGCCCAGTGCGTCCAGTGGGGCCTCCTCGTCACTGTGATTGTGTTTTTAAAGTATTAAACTATTTTATTAAAATCGAATATTGAACACCACTTACATTCTATGTAATGAAGCTTGGTATTTATTACTTTTCCTCATTTTAACTTAACGGGAAAAAGTTTCCGTTAAGTTAAAATAGGGAAAAGTAATGAATACAAAGCTTCGTTAGATAGAATTTAGGTTGTATTCGATATTCGCTTCTAATAAAATAGTTTAGTTCAATAGAAAACATACCTAATTACAGTAACGAGGATGCGACTGGATGTACTGCGCCCTTATAGAATAATAGGTAAGGATAGATAAATTGTGGGAAAAAATAACAAAAAAGAATAGAAAAGTATAAGGAAAGCGTAGATAAATAGTAGGAAGAGCACACAAAACACATACATGTAAAAGAGTACTTTTGGTGAATATTATAATATTCACCATTAATTACTAACAGAAATCAGGAATAATCAAAAAGATCACAATAAACCAGATCTGAATTGAGGAGACAGTTGTAAAAGGAAAAAGAAAATTGTTAACAAAAAGTTTTATTAACGAAAATTAATCATAATTTAAACTAAATATAGGCATACCTATATAACAAGTATATTATTTTACACAAGCGACGTGGCACTGGAAACTCATGTTCGCGCCACGTCGCCTGTGTAGTCAAGTCAAGGACAAAAACATAAATACAATACGCACAAACTCTCAAAAATACGTCTCACACGCTTACGCTTACGCCTGATATAAGGTCGTCTATACATATACCTATTTTGAGACTGGGCGAATCTATGTTTTTATCCTTGACTGTACAATTTAGTAGGATAATGCGTTAAAAAGTGACATTTTGGCTGCAAAGGAGATTTCGTGAGCTTCATGTACAGCCCTTCATATTTTTTGCGCCGCTCCTCTATGGTAACGTTGACATCGGCTTCGGTATTGACAGTCGATACAAAGCTATCCAGAATTTCTGCCCGCGACGCATGCCATTCCTTCTTTGACCGACGAGCGGGAGGAATATTAAACAGGCATCCAATAAGGAGAATAGCTGCTATGACTGAAGTCTCCGGGATCACTTCTGAAAAGGAAGATTTTTTTTTTAAATTGAAACACTTTATTAAATTGAAAGTAACCGAAACGGAAGTCTGACAACAAAATAAAACAAAACCCTATCCTATGTTCGTAGTCGAGTAAAAAAAGGTGATGTAAGCTCACCATTAGAAATCGCCAGTGTATCTGCTATATGCTTATGCAGAAATTTGTCTTTAGTAGAAATCTGCTTGTTTCTGGCACTCTGTATTATCATGCCGGTAGAAGCTTCTAAGGCTCTACGTCCCCCAGCTTTATCCGGATAGAGTGCGTCGTAATCAGTAGCCGCCAGCCGTTAGGTGACTGTAGGATGGGGTATTTTTTCAAATACATCTGCAGGGTCCAGCTGCGCGACTTGAGAGCTGCTCCAAGGCCGACAACACCTTATCCATATCCCCTGTACAAATTAATAAGATTGTTTTATTCGGATTTTGATATAGGTACGTTTGCCATATACAAACAAGAACATACCATGATGCATATGTAATATATATTTAATTTAATAATAAAAATAGTTTTCAAGTTCTAAAATTTCTATTCCAACAAAATTACCTTCTTCAAGTGCCCCCAAGTCGATCCCAGGCAGAGGTGGGTCACCTGACTTTGAGCTCGATGTGGAGCCGGAGTGGGACTTGGGCTTCACCAATAGGTTTAAAGATATTAGATACGCTCGCCGAGCCCTTCTGGCGTTCACTAGCCAGCCGGAGGTATTACACTTCGACTGGTAAGCTTTGGAGGCCGAGTTCAAGATCTTAGCGGCCCTCGACAGATGTTTCTAATATGACTCATACCTAAAACAAAAATGTATTTAGTAGGTATAACATTTAAGTTGGGTATAGATTTTGTTGATTAAAACTTTTAAGAGAAAGAAAAATAGAACACGTAGAAAGATGTTCGTACTAACTCAAAAAGTACAAAAACTCGCTCTATGTATTTACTGAGGACCAATTAAGGAATAACTGTGCCAAGTTTCAGCCATGTACCAAAAAGTACAAGGTTCCCATCCCATCAGAACAACCCGCAATAGAACCAATCTTCACCGTTTTAGCCAATTTTGTGGCACAATTTCTCAAAAACTATAACTTGTATAAAAATGCATGTTATAGACACGCGGGAGCGTGTCCAGCCAAGTTAAAAAAAAGGAACTGGAACTTCAAAAAGTTATTTGAAGAAGATTATATCCATGCAAACAAGTACCTAGGTATAGTGCGCGCCACGTAACATGAACCTACGGCATAGTATAAATAGAACAGTAATTGCATTTGTTCATATAATACGTACCTATACCTACATAATTATTATACATAAAAATGTCAAAACTGCACTGAGCTCTTAGTCTCACTCAAAGAAAGCCGCACGGCGGCCGCCAATAGTACCTAGTCAAAAGAATCCGCCGGAGACGAATTACTTTACTATTTATACTATGGCTACGGGAAAGTCGGCTATGACCCACCCCGAAATTGACTTCTGAGCAGGTTCATTCCATGTTACATGGCGCGCACTAAGTATACCTACCACCAGACACCTGTAACCCCTCGTACCTATGCGGTGTCAAAAATTGCTAGGTAATTAAACAGTGACCTCGGCACGGATCCGTGCTAGCATACGAGGGGGTAACCATGCTCATCAAACCAAAAATCAAAACCACAAACAAACAAAAAACACAACGGCAATTAGTTAGGTTAGCAATACGAATAGCATAGGTAGGTAGTTCAACTTACCGGCAAACTTCTCGACATAATTGTCGAAATTCCATTTGTGCAGTAGATCTGCCGTCTGCCATCACTTATCAATCTAATATCACACACAATGTAGGTATACCTGCAACGTCCACTCGCGTTGAGCAATAAATGACAACTGACAACTGGCGCGGCGCGGGCGCTTTGTTGCGAATGATGTGGATTCGCCGAACTTGAGACGTTCATCTAAATTTATGATTGCGTAATAATTCGTTGTACGTTTCAATGTATTTTTGTATAATAGCTTTGTATATTATAAGAATGTTATGATATTTCAGAATTACCAATCTTCAAAAAGATAATGCTAGCATCGTAAATAATATGACAAGTCATACTATTTCTAACTTGCATCAGTACGGTGCCTTCACCGTATTTCAATTTATGTTCTGCAATTTTACTAGGAATTTCTTAATACAATATGGTGACAGTTTCCTCATGTAATATAATTATAATCTTTCTCCGGAGTATCATCGAATTTCTGTAATATAGTTGTGTTTTAACAGGACAGCACTATATTGTATCAAAATGGTAATATTATATTCGGTGACTAAATCTTATGGTGGAAGGTCATCACATTATTGCACTACATCATCTATAAATTCGATTATTTCGTTATATGGTAGAATTCTCACATTGTATTTATCTACGGTCACTTTATTTTAGCATAATTAATTACATTCCAGATCAATGTAATGATATTTTAAAATGAAGCCAAAACGACATTTTTCTCAGTGTGAGAACGTCACAAACAGCGTGGTATTTTTTTTATTTCTGTATTGTATAAATACTATCGAAATATTAAATTAGGATATTGAATTATTAACATACAATATTAAATCATCAAATTTATATTTTAAAAAAATAAAGCTTTCAGCGTATTGACCAAATACCACGCTAAAAACCCATAACCAATTATAAAGTTTAACGACAATGGACACTGCTAAATTGTGGTGAGGTGGTGACGCAAGGTGACGATTGTTTCCTAGAGAACTTGACCTCTTGATGACGCATTAGATTTGGTTAATTAAACCTGTATATGTAATTTCAAGTACGACTATAACAGCAGCGGGCTCATGCATGCGCTAAAATTTGACAGGTGCTAGGGAAATGAATACATATTGCAACGTAAGACTTAATGCGTAAAGTTTAAAATAAAAGTGTCCCATCCTGACTTTTGTTACCTTTTACTAAGCGACTATAATGATTTTCACATTTTTATAGCGATTTTATCACGACGGGACACTTATATTAATAATAATCAATATTTTTATTTCAGAATTACACACATTCTATAGTTTGTTAATTAAATTACTCTTATTAAACCTTAAGCGTTAAGTCTTACGTTAGAATATGGAATAGATGTATTCATTTCCCTGGCACCTGTCAAATTTTATCTCGCGCATGCGTGTTAAGCCCGCTTATAACCTAATCGAGTTAAAAAACCCACAAAATCGGGACTCTGCTTTCAGAGCTTATAACTCTTAAATGGCCAAACGGATTTTCATCAAACCAAGCTAAGGACACTCTCAATTAAGTCACCTTTCTAACAAAAAAAACTAAATCAAAATCAGTCCATCCGTTTAGGAGCTACGATTCCACAGACAGATATAGATACACAAATACACACGTCAAACTTATAACACCCCTCTTTTTGCGTGGGGGGTTAAAACACTGATACAGCTTACTGACGTGTTAGTCAGGTAACGGCCCGACACGTTTCGGACTTGTCAGGAGTCCTTTATAAGGGGAAGGGGCATCTCCCGTACAAGAAAGATGTTTACACTTTTTCACCTTATTCCATTGTAATAAGGTCCAAAAGTGTAAACATCTTTCTGTCCTCGACTGTACACTGGGACATAGGTAGCTTACATCTTAGGGTTCCGTAACTGAAGGGTGCCTAACGGGACCCTAGTGACGTTCTCAATAAAAAGGGACCTTATGGAGGGAGGCAGTTACGCTCTTGTTCTTGTAACGATACGAATACAATGGTAACAGTTCTAAAAACGGCGTAACCCCCTGCCTCCATAAGGTCCCTTTATATTGAGAACGTCACCTATTACTAAGCCTACGCCGTCCGTCCGTCCTAACTTTAAAGAGGTGTATCTTTTGAACCGTCCGTTCCCGTCCGTTGTTTTTTTTTTAACGTGTTTTTTCAAGGTTTTTTTTTTTAATTTAATCTATCGTAAAAACGGGTAGTACATACACAAGCGTCAAATTTGGTGTGGTTATAGAAAACCCTATAGAAAAACAACAAATAATAAAACCGGATAAATGTGTACGGAACCCTCAGTGCGCGAGTCCGACTCGCACTTGACCGGTTTATTATCTGTGCCAATCGCAGATAACTAGTTGAAATCTGACCGCGAGCACGTGAAAAAACACGTTTTGACGATAATTCATGATGTAATGACGCTGACTTGGCGAAAGTCATGACGCAACTATTCGTCATCGCTGCATTTCTTGAGAACTTGGCCCACTTTTCTGATGAACTTGTGGTGTACATACGGTCAACAACATACCAGGCCCTAGCATGCACGCACGAGATAAAATTTGACAGGTGCTAGGGAAATGAATACATCTATTCCATATTCTAACGTTCTTAAATAAAAATGTTTAAATAAAAATGTCCCGTCTTGATAAACTAGCTATAAAAATGTGAAAATCGCAATAGTCGCTTAGTAATAAAAGGTAATAAAAGTCAGGACGAGACACTTTTATTTTAAACCTTAAGCGTTAAGTCTTACGTTAGAATATGGAATAGATGTAGGTTATTCATTTCCCTAGCACCTGTCAAATTTTATCTCGTGCATACATGTTAAGCCCACATAGATTTAAATCTTACGAATTGTTTCTTAAGAAAAGTGTATAAAAATGGCTATTAATAAAACAATCCATACTAATTTACTAATACTAATATCCCTACTAATATTATATGTACATGTGAAAGTAACTCTGTCTGTCTGTCTGTCTGTTACCTCTTCACGCTTAAACCGCTGAACCGATTTAGATGAAATTTGGCAAAGCGATAGTTTGAGTCCCGGGAAAGAACATAGGATTATTTTTATCCCGGAAATTTTTATAGTTCCCGTGGGTTACGCGATAAACGACTTCTACGCGGACGGAGTTAAGCTACTTGAAGACGGAGTGGGTGAAGGGGCGTATGTCAATTTGATTCGATCTACCTTTTTAAAGCATAAGTGAAGGTGTTAAGTCACAATTTAACTCGTAACGTCTTAACATACATTCATCGACTCACGTCTTCAAAATCAAAATCAAATCGTTTATTGCGATCTTGTTGTATAAAAGGTCTTATGTTATATTACAAGGTTCAACAAGAACTCTGCTAGGGCACAGAAATCTTTAAAATAATGTAGTACACTACACTTATATATAATGTTATCTTACAATCTGAACTTAATATTCTAATATGAAGATATTTGTGCGTGGCAGAAATAAAAACAAATGAAAATATCTAAATTCTAATAAATGTTTTTTGAGCTGGTATTTGAAATGTTTGGGGTATTCTATATTTTTAATTGAGCTAAATATATGATTGTATATTTTTATTGACATAGCTTCAGGGGTGTGATTCTGTTAATGAAACCTTCTCTTCACATCAATTGAGACGAAAGAAATCGGCGAATTTACGTCGTCCGTCAAGGCGTAAACGACATTTGGCTGCCCGCATCAAGCGACTAAATGAGTGCTGGCAGTTAAAGTCGCCATCAATGGAACTTGTGAACTATGTAAACAAACCTTTTAGGCAACATTTCTTCGTTCATTTTCACACTAGCTCTCCGTCACTACTAAATCCATATGCTATTTCACCACTTGTTATTCTAATCCTCATTGAACATTATAATATCACTTAAAATTCGATATTTCAGTAAAAGTTTGAAATTATTTTGCAGTTGAGGTTATTCCGGCATATTGCAATGACATATTTGTTTCCTTTCAAGTCTGCAATTGTCTATGATGGCTGACTAGTGTTGTCCAAATTAAATAATTTCGGTGGTTTTTAAAATCACGCTTGATTGTACCAGGTACAATCGTTGCGATTAAACATTACAGTACAGTACGTTACATTGCATAATACATATTGGTCACAACACGTCATCCTCAATCGATTCTAGTGATTCTGATTAAAAAATAATTTTTAAAGGATTTTTAATCTTAATCTACTTTACCCATCACTAGTAAACTCATCAAACTATACACAATATCAATATGGCGCTTTGTTAACATCATTCACAAGTTCTATAGATGGCGACAACATTTACTCTTAAATGACTGACGATGTCAATTCGCCGATTATTCCACGACTCATCTCATGTCCCGTTCCTAAATTCAAACCGCGGATAGATAAGGTTACTTTGAATCAAAATTTGACACATGTTGTACGTGGAAAATGTCAAATTTTAACTGCAGATATCTTTATCTATCCGCGGCTTGAATATAGGAAGTGAAGGACGACGCGTTAACAGAATAACATACCAGTTCATTCTACGTCATACTACTGGCAAGTCGGGTTCTAACCGCGAATCAATTCTGCGAACATGTCCTATTGGAGTATCAGGAAAGGGACCTTATCGCGGCAGGCGGTTACGCCTTTTTACACACGGCTGTTATACTAATGACAAGGCAATGGAAACTTTAACAGCGTAAACACCCGCCGCCATAAGGGCCCTTTCGATGTGGACGACCGCATTTGTATAACATTACTCGTACTATCCAAACGGGTTTATAATTTTATATTAATATTCTATTGCAATTACCAATCAGTATGGTATGTTTGTCAATTTCCTATTTTGCCATCTTGCACAATTATAGGTATCGTCATCATCCATATTGACAGCGGAATTTTGTTCGCATTCACTCCTTCGTTCAATCACTATATTGTTGCACGTAGCTGTGTGAGTATACAGGTGTCCCGCGATAAAGTGCACAATCAAATAAGGATGAAACTACACGTGACTTTATCACGGAAAGAAAAAATTGCATAGGATTTTCAATAACTACTTATTATTGTAAACCCCATACAACATTTAAATATTGTGTTCTACCATTTGGGTCAAAAACATTTGGCAAACTGTTTCATTTCGCAACCGTTTCATTTGGCCAAAGGCGTTTTTTTTTTTACCGTGATAAAATCACATGTTTCACCCTTATTCGTTTGTACACTTTATCGCGGGACACCCTGTATGATCACTCACCTCAACTCTCGTGCCGACACCTACCTATACCTACCTATTCCAAAGAGCTGGCACGAATGGATCGAACAAGTGAATGATAGTTTACATGTGTGTAAAATAAATACAGAGGGCCTAGTGTAAGTTTTGCGATGTTTTTACGACTTGGTCGGATTTGCATGGAAGTGTCAATTTGTGTGGAACTGTCCTTCACATTCCCATACTAATTGAGAGATAACGCAAATAAAAGCGAACGAGGCGTTTTAAATAACACAATATTTACACTAGTTACGACTTCCCAATTTTAATTCCCAATTTCATTGGGGGTTTTTATCTATTAAAGCTATTTAGTTTTTACAACCTTTTGCCCGCGACTCTGTCCGCGCGTTTAGTGCTGTTCCCAGGCCCCCTAGCATGCATGCACGAGATAAAATTTGACAGGTGCTAGGTAGGGGAGACCGGGGATGGTTGACTATAGGGGCAGGTTGACTAACTATCAAAAAGGCTTTGAGCCAACCAATAAGGCACGACTGAGCGGGTGGAGGTGGCGGACTCTCGTATAGTCAACCATCCCCGGTCTCCCCCACATCTATTCCATATTCTAACTAAAAAATAAAAGCGTCCCGACTTGATGAAATCGCTATAAAATGTAAAAATCGCTGTAGTCGCTTAGTAATAAAAGGAAATAAAAGTCAGGACGAGACACTTTTAGAATATGATATAGATGTATTCGTTTCCCTAGCACCTGTCAAATTTTATCTCATGCAAGCATGTTAAGGCCGCAGGACATCTATTATTCTTTAAAAATCAGGTGAATCCCAATATGCTTGACCACAAATCAACACGTCAAAAAACAAGGCCAAGTTCCCAGTAGAATTCGATGCGATGTTGCGTCATCACTTTCGTTGAGTCAGGTGTCATTATCACGTGATTACGTTACAACATCACGTGATTACGTTTCGTTCATTCATATGAAGATTTAAATAAATAAATATCAGGGGACGATCTCATACAAATTGTGATGTTCTCAATATAAAGGGACCTTATGGAGGCAGGCGGTTACGCCGTTTTTAGAACTGTTATCATAGTATTCGTATAGTTACAAGAATAAGAAGAGCGTAACTACCTTCCTCCATAAGGTCCCTTTATTTTGAGATCCTCACAATTGACCTAATCCCAAACAATCTAGGCTTGTATAGTCAACGTCAAAAGAAAATGCTCACTTTTGGTACTTTATCACATTAACTTATTTAACAATCTTGTTTGGCATTGCTAACGTGGCTTTATTGCGACAAGGTACAAAAGTGTGTATCTACTTTTGATGTTGACTGTACTATGGGTACAGGCAACGATATACTTATATAGAGAAATACATAGAAAACAACCTTGTCTCAGGAACAAATACTAACGCTCATACGCAAACACAAATTACTGCCTGACGAATTACTGATTCGAACCCGGGACCGCTAGCTTTGCAGGCACCACCAACTAGGCTAACTGCGTCGTTAACTATTGGTACCTATTTTATCCTGCCTTTAAATCATATGTGACGTTCTCAATATAAAGGGACCTTATGGAGGAAGGTAGTTACGCCCTTCTTATTCTTATAACTATACGAATACTATGGTAAGAGTTCTAAAAACGGCGTAACCGCCTGCCTACATAAGGTCCCTTTATATTGAGAACGTCACATTACTTTTATTATTGAATTACTTTACTCATTTATGTTATGACCAGTCTTTGAAACTTAACATTGACGAATTGCAAAATCATTTTCAATAATTAACCAATCACTTTGTTTTTCCAACAATCCAATCCAACATTTAACTGTATTGAATTGACTATTAATTAGGGAATAGACTTTTGCATAAACATTTGTATAATTAATATAAATATTTAAGATCGTTACGCAGGTATTTTGAATAATTTATTCACCCAAATTAGGTTATTTAAAGTATTATGACGCTTAATGAGACAATGTCGAAAGCAAATATGACATATGACATATTAAATCCGCGCAAGTGCGAGTCGGACATGCGCAGTGACGGTCTAGTCTAGCGCAGTTTTTTTTAATGTTTTGTATGTTAATTGTGACGTTCTTATGGAGGCAGGCGGTTACGCCGTTTTTAGAACTGTTACCATAGTATTCGTATAGTTACAAGAATAAGAAGGGCGTAACTACCTTCCTCCATAAGGTCCCTTTATATTGAGAACGTCACAAATAGTTGGAATTTTGCAAGACTTATGGAACATCCTATGTATATCGCAACTCATCTTTATTACTATAGGAATAAGGATGTGTTGCGATTTGCAATATATTTGGCCATTTTGGCTGCTATCTATTTGACGCTGCCTGTACCCAATAATTAACTGTAATAATTATGCCGTTTTAAATTATTTCGTACCAACCAATAAGTGCTTCGTAAACCTCCGTCAACGATTTTATGTTAATTCAACAGCTAAGTAAATATGGCGGACTAATATTAACATGGTAAACTTTTACAAGCTTTTACAAATCAAAATGACGTGTTTGCAAAAAAAAAACTCGGTCAAGTGCGAGTCGGAATGCGTTGAGGGTTCTGTGTATGTTATATGTGACGTTCTCAATATAAAGGGACCTTATGGAGGAAGGCAGTTACGCTCTTCTTATTCTTGTAACTATACGAACACTATGGTAACAGTTCTAAAAACGGCGTAACCGCCTGCCTCCATAAGGTCCCTTTATATTGAGAACGTCACATTTGATTGAGTGATACTTGACAGATGACGCGAGTAAAACGGTTTGACAAGATGGCGGAGTCGATTCGATTGATAAGTGGCTTCAAACTCCACTCTCATAGCGTTCTGTTTAACACATTCAACCTGTCAAACATTGACATTTGTCATTAACCTAGTCCCAAACTAAGCTCTTGGTTTGTACTATGGGTACCAGGCAACGATATACTTACTTATATAAATAAATACATACTTAAATATATAGAAAACATCCATGACTCAGGAACAAATACTCGCACTCATCACACAAATATTTGTCCATACCGGGATTCGAACCCGGGACCGCTAGCTTCGTAGGCAGGGTCACTACCAACTAGGCTAACCGCGTCATTGATAACATAATTTAAATTATAATTTTTTGTTTCATGACACAAAAAAACATTTTTAAATGGTTGGTATCTACAACTTACAAAATATATAAACGGATTATGTTTACCTGTGCGATCAATGTTTATATATTTGTATATAGGATTGCCTGAAACGTCAATTGCATGGAATGGAAAAAAAAACAAATGTCACTGTACACAGACACAGGTTATGTGAAAAACACTATCGTGACTCTTCAATTTACAGATATATACCTAACTGATGTGGACACCTTTTTAAATTAAACCTTAAGCGTTAAGTCTTAAAAATTTCCCTAGCACCTGTCAAATTTTATCTCTTGCAAATCGTCGGTGAAACTGCAATACGTAACTAACAAATTCAAGAAAGGGCAAAATGCACCTTTCTTAGTAAGACAGTAAGGTGCTTTTTACATTGGTAGTTACGCGGTATTGCAGGTTCACCGATGAAATGCTGTCTACATTGCACGGTTGAGACGCTCTCCGCACAGCGGTTATTAGCATTACACGCAATGTATTAGGAAATCATCCGTCTTGGCGGCGTAAGAGCAAGTGGCCCGGAAAATAGGGGATTGCTTAACGAGGTGGTTAAAATAAGAGTATGGCGATCGTTTCCGCCGAGATATATGACGTTCTCAATATAAAGGGACCTTATGGAGGAAGGCAGAAAGTTACGCTCTTCTTATTCTTGTAACTATACGAATACTCTGGTAACAGTACTAAAAATGGCGTAAACGCCTGCCTCCATAAGGTCCTTTACATTGAGAACGTCACACATATCCTCCTGAGGCCCAACGTCCTACATATAGGACAATTTGTCAAAATTTATTTTAACTTTTGTTGACTGACATATTCAGATTCGGTTTCCAACTAGCGAAATTTTGACTTAGGCCTCAAGGAGGTGCTTTTCTCAGACTTTTTGAGGAATATGATAAAACATTGAATTTTTACAGGGTCGATGATAATTTTTTCTCGACAGTCGATCAGGTAGATCATCAAAAAGTATTGGACACGTATTTTTTCTTTTGTCACATAATCAAAAAATTGACAAAAGAAAAAATACGTGTCCAATATTTTTTGATAATCTAACTGACGGACTAAATAGAATTTCGTTTTCTTTACCCACTCACCCTTATTTTTATATCCTCCTTAGGCCCAACGTCCTATATATAGGACAATTGTCAAAATGACTTAATTTTTATTGACTGACATAACTAGCGAAATTTTGACGTGGGCATTTGGAGGTTATAGCCTATGACACTCCAACGTTTATGATGGTTCCTATGATACCACGTTTATTAAAATCGGTCCAATAGTTTAGAAGCTAGAGTGGAACAACCGACATACATACATAGTCTGTTAAAACCATTACCCTTCCTTTGGCGTCACTCAGTCGGGTAAATAAACGAGCATAACCTTGTCTGTATGGGATTCTTTATTCAATTGACATTCTTACGGCCAAAGGTTTTTTTATAATTTTGTTACGGAACCCTAATAATGAGCAAATACTTAGTAATTCGTAATTAAATATTGTCATTCGGCTTTAAAACTAAAGGACAGTCCAAAGTACAAGGCGTAGGAAGCGGTCAGTTGGCGGACCGCAGCGGGCATAGACTCAATAATAATAATAATCAATTGTGACGTTCTGTATATAAAAGGACCTTATGGAGGTAGGCGGTTACGCCGTTTTTAGAACTGTTACCATAGTATTCGTACAGTTACTAGAATAAGAAGAGCTTAACTGCCTTCCTCCATAAGGTCCCTTTATATACAGAACGTCACATATGGAATAGATGTATTCATTTCCCTAGCACCTGTCAAATGTTATCTCGTGCATGCATGCTATGGCGCCAGGGTGTCCCGTAAGTCGCACGTGACATTTAATATGTTAAGTAATAAGTATATCGCGAATAGGTTGACTGAAAAATGTAATTCCAGGATATGACTGCTCATTATTTTTAATTTTTAATATTGCATTTTTTTGTTTAGACAAATTATACCAATCGAAAGTATATGAAGCCTATAGAATATGCAAACGAGAGTTTGACTTATTTTCCCCTTATGTTTATACCTGCCTACCCAATAGTTATGATGAGAAATAAATTTTTTTTTTTTTTTTTAATAGCCTGTTTGAGTGTCCCACTGCTGGGCAAAGGCCTCTCCTCTTGATCTCCATGACTCCCTATTCGGTGCTTCTTCCGGCCAGTTCCCAAGAAATGCGTCCAAGTCGTCCCGCCATCTCCGTTTAGGCCTGCCCCGTCTGCGTCGCCTATTTTGCGGCACCCACTTGGTAGCTACACTAGCCCACCGGTCTGGGTGCATGCGGCAGACATGACCGGCCCAATCCCATTTCAGCCTGGCGGTTTTTTCGCCAACATCGGCTATGCGTGTTTTGGAGCGCAGTGTGGTGTTCCGGATACGGTCTGTCCTTTTAACACCTAAAATGCTGCGCTCCATGGCTCGCTGGCAAACCTTCAGTTTGGACTTCTGACCCTCAGTGAGTGACCATGTTTGGGCACCGTAGGTTAGGACAGGCAGAATACACATGTCGACGAGTTTCTTTTTAAGACATAATGGAAGGTTCCCCTTCATAAGTTCCTTCATGGACCAGTAGCTCTTCCACGCGTTTTCGACACGGCGCTCCACTTCTCTGTCTTGCCTGTTGCTGAAAGAGATTAGCTGGCCCAAGTATATGTACTCGTCAACATAGTGTAAAATCTGCCCATCAACCTCGACCCTACGTTTTGTGCTGTTGGTCATCACCTGAGTCTTTGCGCGGTTCATTTTAAGTCCAACTTGAAGGCTTGCCACACTCAGATCTTGGAGCATTAATTGGAGTTCTGTTGCTGAAGATGCGAAGAGAACAATGTCATCGGCGAAGCGAAGGTTTGATAACCTTCTGTCACCGATGACTATTCCCCTCGCCTCCCAGGAAACCGCCAGGCTCCTGAATACTTCTTCTAGAGTGCTGGTGAATAGTTTTGGAGATAGCGGGTCGCCCTGTTTGACTCCTCGCTGTATTTGGAATGACTGACCGGAAGACTGGAGTTTAACGTCTGCTGTACTATGGTTGTATATGGTTTTAATTAGTTTGATGTAAGTGGGATCGATATCTTGGTTTTTAAGTGCGGTTACTATGGCTGAGTGGGTGATGCTATCAAAAGCTTTGGTGTAATCGACAAATGCTAGGTATAGGGGCATGTTAAATTCAGTATACTTTTCTACGATCTGATTAATTGTGTGGAGGTGATCAGTAGTGGAGAATCCAGGGCGAAAGCCAGCCTGATTTAGAGGTTGGTGTCTGTCGAGCTGCCCAGCAATGCGACGCTCGATTACTTTAATAAATGCCTTATAGATATGAGACACTAGGCTGATTGGGCGATAATTGCTAATGTCGCTCCTATCGCCTTTCTTATGCAAAAGGATTATATTTGAGTGGAGTAATTTTTGGGGAATTTGGCCTGTTTTCATTATATTGTTAAATAACTTGGTAAGCGGAAATAAATTAACAAATAAAAATGTAACAAATTGAGGAAAAGTATCACAAAAATGTCGTTTTTATAATGTAAAATATGTAACATAATTATCACTTTATTCACGAAATAGCTATAGTGCGACAACCCTACCACTTAGTTTCAATAAATCCGCTCCATGATAACGGGTGTGGTGATGACGATGATCGTGATAATGATGATCATAATAATGACGATGATATCCTTGTTTCAGCCATGGTGGACGTTGCATCAGACAGCGACATAGCGCAGAAGCAAGGAGGTGACATCACCTTCAAGGACATGGTAGACGAAGCGGAGGCACGAGGGGAGTCCCAGATCCAGAAGTTCTTCGCTGGAGCCACTGTACTCCTCACTGGAGGGACCGGTTTCATCGGAAAGCTCTTGGTGGAGAAGCTGTTACGGTAAGTCCTCAAATTAAGTTATAACCTAACCTTACCTCAAAAAACTAAAATCCAACTGCGACTAGTATGACGCATCCTTAATTTATCCTCCTGCGGCCCAACGTACTATATATAGGACAATTGTCAAAATGACTTTTAACTTTTGTTGACTGACATAAGGTTCCGTTTCGAACTAGCGAAATTTGACGTGAGCCTTAGGAGGTTATGATTTTTATATAGCCCATGACACTCGCACGTTTTTGACGCATCATATGACACCCCATTTATTAAAATAGGTCCAATAGTTTAGGGCATACATACATAGACTGTTATACTGTTAAACCACATTACCCTTATTTTTGCTTCACTCAGTTGGGTAAAAAAGGGAGTCCTAGGCTCTGAGCTTGTACTATGATTACTATGTACTAAAGCTGACTAAACCCTTAATATAAGATCATTTGTGACGTTCTCAATATAAAGGGACCTTATGGAGGCAGGCGGTTACGCCGTTTTTAGAACTGTTACCATATTGTTCGTATAGTTATGTTATGAGAACAAGAAGAGCGTAACTGCCTTCCTCCATAAGGTCCCTATATATTGAGAACGTCACATTTGATGTGTCTATCAATCAAGACAAGCTGTAATAAAAGAGAAATAATTAAATATTGGGGCGCTATCTCACACTAATTCACCTAGTCCCAAACTAAGCTCTAGCCTTGTACTAGGTACTAGGCAACGATAGACGTACTTATAAAGAAATACATACTTAAATATATGTATAGAAAACATTCAATTACAAAAATACAAATATAAAATACAAAAATTTTTATTGTTTGACAATGGGTTAGCTCTTAGGAGTAATTGTTATGGTCTCCATCATCTACTTTATTAAGGCATACAATACTGTTTTTTTAACCCCCGACGCAAAAAGAGAGGGGTATTATAAGTTTAACGTGTCTGTCTGTGTATCTGTGTATCTGTCTGTGGTATCGTAGCTCCCAAACGGATGAACCGATTTTCGTTTAGTTTTTTTTTGTGCCATAGATAATTTTATCCCGAGTGTTCTTAGCCATGTTTCATGAAAATCTGTTTAGCCGTTTGAAGATCATCGGCTCTTTTCTAGTTGATGAGGGGATCTGACTAACTTCCTTATGTCCGATCGATTCGAAATTTGGTACCGTGTTACTTCAATTATATTGAAAGTATATGGTAAGGTAACCATGACCTGATCAGCCGTTTGAAGATCATCAGCTCTTTAAGAGTTGATGTGGGGATCTGACAAAATACAAAATACAATACGAAATTCTTTATTCATAAAAATACATAACGTACATGATACAAGGGATGGAGTCACCCTGTAGGCAAAATGTTGCCTGTGTTGGGAGACACCGCTCTTCCTTCAATAAAATGGGGTAAGATTTAGTTAGGCTACTTAAATTACTAAATTTAACTTACTTATAGATTAAGTTTAATTTGTAAATCTTAATTAAGTTTAATTGTAATTTGAATTTACATTAACAGGTAATTAGTGCTGTTTACAACAGGATATCAGGATGTGTGTGTGTGTGTGTGTGTGTGTGTGTGTGTGTGTGTGTGTGTGTGTGCGTGTGCGTGTGCGTGTGTGTGTGTGTGTGTGTGTGTGTGTGTGTGTGTGTGTGTGTGTGTGTGTGTGTGTGTGTGTGTGTGTGTGTGTTCGTGTGTCTGTGTGTGTGTGTGTGTGTGTGTGCGCGTGCGCGTGCGCGTGCGCGTGCGCGTGCGCGTGCGTGTGCGTGTGCGTGTGGGTGTGCGTGTGCGTGTGTGTGTGTGTGTGTGTGTATGTGTGTGCGAGTGTCTGGAATCGTTATCGTATTAAGGACTCAATTTCATCATAAGATTTAGTTTTTAGCCATTTTATCAAGGTTATTTTACATTCATGGTAAGGTTTTGAGTGAATATCGAGTTGTTTATTTAATTTATTATATAGGTGTGCGGATTTTACGTTATACTGAGAGCTTGCGAATAAGGTTCTAGTTTTAGGTGACTTGGCTATGTTACTTATTAGTCTTTTCTTTTTGTAGCTCGGATTATATGGTAAGGACTTGTGTTTTCTCAAAGTGCTATGCAGGACATACAATTTTCTGACGGATAGTAGGTCGCTGATTAGATACAATTGATCAGTTGGAAACCTTTTTTTTTTAAAATACATAACCTTGACTAAAGCACGTTGTGCTCGTTCAAGGTCTATTAGACGACTTTTTGCTGCTCCTCCCCAGATAGATATGCAATATACCAAGACCGATTGTGCCAAAGCTATGTATATTTCATTTAAAATGTTTCGGCTGTTAGAATTTTTAGTAATTGCTTTTCCTGGCACAATGTGTCTTAGCGTTTTGAAAAGCCAAAGCAGTTTCCTGACTCTACTCATAACTTGGTCAAGGTGAGGATACCAATTGAGATGTTGGTCTACAAGAACGCCAAGATATCTTGTATGAACAGCTTTTGCTATGTTAGGGCAGTTACAATTTTTAGTATTGAACGTTTGACAGGAATGTATTTGGAGATTTAAATCATATATAGGTTGTGTGCTATTATTAATACTGAAACAAATATAATTTGTCTTTTTTGTGTTTAAAGTCAGTAAGTTTATTTTTAACCATGTGGATACTTGAGCCAATCCTTGTACTGCACTGGATTTGACTTCATCCCATGACTTGCCAGTAAAGACTATGGCGGTATCATCAGCATAGGAAAAAAGTTTTGCATTTGGAATGGTCGTGTCACAGAGGTCGTTGATGTACACCAGGAATAAGGTCGGTCCTAAGACACTCCCTTGGGGTACGCCGTATAATACTTCTTCGTAATCGCTGACTTCGTTATGACTGGATAGTTTGACTCTTTGTTTCCTGCCAGTGAGGTAACTTTCAAACAGAGAGAGTGGGGTTCCCCTAACCCCTTTTTTTTCCAGTTTTTGTACAAGAATAGGAAGAGAGACGGTGTCAAAGGCTTTTTTCAGGTCAAGAAAGACAGCTAAGCACTTCTTGTTGTTATCAAGATTTTCTGTGACAAGTGAAGTAAGAGCTGTTATAGCGTCTTCCGTAGAAGTTCCGTGCCTAAATCCAAATTGTGAACTAGATAAGAGATTGAATTTATTTAAGTAGCTTAGCAGTCTGGTGTTGAGTAGTTTTTCCAAAATTTTTGATATGACTGGTAGAACTGAGATTGGCCTATAGTTGCTGACGTCGCCTCTCTCCCCACTCTTGTACACAGGGGTAATTAGAGATTGTTTTAATAAATTTGGAAATATTCCTTGGTTAAAGCATAAATTTGCGAGATGTGTTATGATAGGGACAATCTCTTTTGTTATATATTTTAAAAAATTAGTTGGAATACTATCCCAGCCGGGAGCACTACTAGACTTGAGATTTAATAGTATATTTTTTACTTCTTCTTCACTAACAGGTGATAGTACAAAAGATCCAGACCGAGTGGGGAGACTACTTAAAAATAGTTTCAAGTCGTTTTGAGAGGTTGTGGGAATTTGTTCAGCGAGCTCTTTCCCAATGTTAGCAAAATAATGGTTAATGAAATTTGCCGATTCAGTGCAAGTGGCTTTGATGTTTAATAATTCAGTGTGAAGTTTGTTTGATTTATTTGTAAAAGTCAGGGTTTTTATGTTCCTCCACAGTAATTTATTATTAGTAACTGACTGACTACCTTCCATATGTCCTATCGATTCGAAATTTGGCACCGTGTTACTTCAATGATATTGAAACCTATTTTTTGTGTCGGGGGGTTTTTTAAATTTTAAATTTTAATTCGAGTCATAAAATTATTTTATATACAATAATTACCTACTCTAGATCTAGGATTTGTGTATAACATTTCATATTTTAAACTACAGAATTATAAACTTTATTACATTTTCCAAAATTATTTACTCAGGAACCCTAACTACCAACCAGCCTAAGGGCCTGCGCAAACCGGCGGAGCGCAGCGCAGATCACTTTAAATTTATCAATGTATATTCTTTTCTATTTTAATTACAATAAGGTATAAATTTAGAGCCGCAGCCGCAGAGTAGAAATCCCCCGTGATGCTCCGAGGTCGGTCTCAGAGCATTCAAATTTATACCTTATTTTAATTAAAATAGGAAAGAATATACATTGATAAATTTGAAGTGATCTGCGCTGCGCTCCGCCGGTTTGCGCAGGCCCTAACTCGTCATTAAGTCAATCGTTAATGTTAATCCCCAATTGTAAACGTGGCGCAAGAGGCCGCACGCGCACAGGCTCTAATTAAGTTACTTTATTCGACGCGCGGAACACTTCGCGCAAGGACTGCGCGCACGCAGCTATGTATAGACTAAGTCTAGGCGTAGTGCAGAAATGACTAAGTATACGAATCTAATTCCAAATGAAAATTGCGAACTAAAACTCGACTGGCGGCAAGTATGACGCACCCTTACAATTTTTATATGTGACGTTTTCAATATAGAGGGACCTTATGGAGGAAGGCAGTTACGCTCTTCTTATTCCTGTAACTATACGAATACTATTGTAACAGTTCTAAAAACGGCGTAACCGCCTGCCTTCATAAGGTCCCTTTATATTGAGAACGTCACAATATAGCCTATGACACTCGCACGCTTTTGACGAATCATATGACACAGTAATGGATTTTGTATAAAGTTATTGCTATTTCCTCCTGCGACCTATGGTACTAATTACCTTTGTTATTCAGACCCAGCTCTTTCAGCAGTTGTGTAGTCATATCGTACCATGGTCCTACCAGTAGTACTTATTACAGAACCCGCCATTTTGTTTTCAAATTTAAATAATGACTAATATAAAGCCCATGGTCCTCCCTGTAGCACTTATTCAATTATAATCAAATTGTCCAAAAAAATCATACACCGATTTTAAACACGCCCAAAAACTATTGGTGCCATACAAGTACAGTAAAATTTAAAAAAAGTGTCCTAAGTACTTGGGTCTGAATAAGTATAAAACAATAGTACTATTGGTAGGACCATGGTTCGCAGTGGCTGTATTTTGCTTTGGCAGCCCAAAGTAAGGCTTAAATTAAGCCTTAAGGCTAGAGCAGAAAAGTGCAATTTTGTGCTCAGTATTTCTATTGAGTGTATTTATAATGAAATGATTGCGTATAGTTGGAAGAAACAATAATATGTGACGTTCTCAATATAAAGGGACCTTATGGAGGCAGGCGGTTACGCCGTTTTTGGAACTGTTACCATAGTATTCGTATAGTTACAAGAATTAGAAGAGCGTAACTGCCTTCCTCCATAAGGTCCCTTTATATTGAGAACGCCACATATTATTTTAAGTAAGTATTTACATTGACATTTCTGTATTTCCGTAAAAACCTTCAATTTACCATTCAAACATTACCAGTTATGAATTCATTCTAAACATCATTTAGTCGAACTTTTGTCAAAACTTTGCTCACTGACATTGACATTTGACAGAGATATTTAATGAGCAAAATGACGATAACTTCCGGTTTAGCGTTTTCAGTCTATTATTTCTTTAACTATGAAAAAAAATCTAAAACGCTATGTTCTGCATCTTTCACGGAATGTTTATTTTAATTCAGTACGCCATTAGCCTAGTTGTTAGTGACGCTGCCTACCGAAGCCAGCGGTCTCAGGTTCGAGCCCCAGCAAGGCCAAATATTTGTTTGATGAGCGCGAGGCGACTCCGTCCGCGTAGAAGTCGTTTATCGCAGCTCCCTCGGGAACTGTAAATTTTTTGTAAATTTTTTCGGCATAAAAAGTAGCTCATGTGCTATTCTAGACTATAATCTATCTCTGTGCCAAATTTCATCCAGATCCGTTCAGCCGTTCTGGCGTGATTGAGTAACAAACATCCATCCACCCATCAATCCATTCAAACTTTCACATTTTATAACATTAGTAGGATTTAAGCACAGTATAAAAACGTTAAAACATACGCGTCAAATTTGGTATGATAGAACAAACCCTATAGAATAACAACAAATACTGAAAACCAGTCAAATGTGTACGGAACCCTCAGTGCGCGAGTCCGGCTCGCACTTGCCCGGTTTTTTTTTTTTTTTTTTTTTTTTTTTTTTTTTTTTTTTTTTTTTTTTTTTTTTTTTTTTTTTTTTTTTTTTTTTTTTTAATAAGAGAGGGATGCAAACGAGCATGCGGGTTACCTGATGGGAAGTAATCACCGCCGCCCATGAGTACCGACAACTCAAGAAGAGTTGAGTTGAGTTGTTTTATTCTTGTTATACAAATTAATTCTGATTTACTGATTTAAAACTGTGTTAACCCCAAATTGTAGAAAGAACCCATTAAATTGCGCGTTTCGCTTCTCTTCCGCTTATACTAGCCATGCTTGGCTGATTTTAACTCAACTCAAGCACAGTATATATAAATACAATACGATACGATATGATAAGATACAATACGGCACGGCACGGCATCGTACCGAACCGTACCGTACCGTATCGTATCGTACCGTATCGTACCGCTCCGTACGATACGGTACGATACTACATCAACGAGAAGTACCCTATCACCTTATTAACAAACGTGGAGTAACAATGGAGTAGTTATGTCATGCGTCCTTATCTAACATTGTGACATTTGAATTCGACAGATAAGGACAAAGCATGTCTTAACAACTCAACGATTACTCTACGTTTATTAATAAGGGCATAAGTGTTTAGTCTTACTTTAGAATATTATTATTATTATAATATATTTTATATTAGACAGGCAGTTTACACTGATATGTCTAACGGCCGCACTCAGAGACGTCAATTAAGATTTAAGTTTCATTCAAGTAGCTGCTGTCACTTTCTTTGCTATAGCAATAGAATAAGACGCAGCAACTTTAATGAAAGTTAAAACTTAATTGACGTCTCTGAGTGCGGCAGTAAATCACTGTTCACTAAACAAACTAAACGACACTGGTAGATCACGACTCTTCGTATGACATGATCTACCAGTGACGCGATTGGTTTAAAAACGAAACGGATAGAAACGCTAGTATGCGATGGGCATCATGGCTAAGGGCTCTGTTCTTATATGTGACGTTCTCAATATACTAAATGTAAAATGACCTTATGGAGGAAGGCAGGTACGCTCTTCTTATTCTTGTAACTATACGAATACTATGGTAACAGTTCCAAAAACGGCGTAACCGCCTGCCTCCATAAGGTCCCTTTATATTGAGAACGTCACATATGGAATAGATGTATGATTAATAATTCCCCAGCTTACGTAATACAGCAGATCAAACAACTTAATGAAATATGTAAACATTGATCATTAAGGAGGACGTCCTCAACGTTGATGCACGAAAACATCCCACCAAAAACATTAATGTAAAAAGTAGGCCAAGTTCCCATGTGCCACCAAAAGTAGTCATGTCTGAAAAGGTTTAAACTTCAAAATTGCGACTTAAGGTGGACATTCACGGTCAGTTAAACTGATCAGTTGAACTGACGTACATCCAAAAACTGACCGTGAATGTGAAATCTTAAGTTAAAATTATACGAACTCAAGGTCAGCTTCTGGATGTACAGTCGCCATCATATATTGCAGCAAACAAGGTGGTCACAAATATCTGAACACGACTCTATTGTCAAGGCGTTAGAGTGCATGTTCAGATATTTTTGACCACTCTGATATGTACAGATATATTTGATGGCGACTGTACATCAGTTAACTGATCAGTTTAACTGACCGTGAATGTCCACCTTTAGGCTGCCTTTCCATTGAGGGGGATACGAGCGGAGCGATGCCAAAAGGACCAATCAGATTCCTCTAGTTTCTGTGTGCTATGCGTAAGTGTGGGTACTGTACAAGGTGATTGGTCCTTTTCGCACCGCTCCGCTCGTCTCCGCCTCAATGGAAAGGCAGCCTTACATTTTCAGCACCAGCAGCAGTTTTCTCAAATACCCCAGATAACATGATATTGTAACATACTCTATCGATCTAAAGAACCACGTATCTAATGTCTGATTTTAAGAAGGGAATATTAATATGTATTTTACGGATTATTTCCTGTACTTCTGCTGTAAGACCTGCCTCAATGCCAAATAACACACTGTAGTGTCGCTCGTTCTTTGAACTTGTCCGGACACACTACCGTGTGTCTGAGATGACATAATAATTATCATGTGAAAACGTGCGTTCTCAGATTTTACTGAACAAATAATGATGTAAAGTTAAAACTTGCCAAATGGATGAACGGAGATCTACCATCTGTGTTACGATATTATTAGCACACATATATTATTAGCACACATATATTATATAGTGGAGTCTCGACAACGGGCTTCTCTTTAATGCAGCCAAGTGTGCCGTCGTCACTTTTAGTCGTGCCCGTAATCCCGTCCACGCGGAATACTTGTTGGGTGCTGAAGTTATAGCCCGTGTCACCTCTATTCGTGATCTGGGCGTGATCTTTGATACGCACCTCAACTTTCACGAGCACATGAGAGCACTTGCTGGAAACTGTTACCGGAGGTTGGGGTTCGTTATTAGGAATGCTAGGGATTTTTCGGATACCAGGGCTATAAAATTGCTGTACACTGCTCTAGTTAGAAGCAAGCTTGAGGCAGCTTCTGTTGTCTGGAATCCCCACGAGGCAACTTATATAGTGCTTCTGGAAAAGGTACAGAAGGCGTTCTTGCGGTTTTTGTACAAAAAAACCTTTGGGTACTACCCTTTTTTGTACCCTACGAAATTCTTGCTTGGCATCTTGGGTTTCAACTCACTTGAGGTGAGGCGAAATTACGGACAGCTGACCTTAGCTGGCGCTATATTGCGAGGGGACTCTGACTGTCTGGAACTGGTAATGCAGGTGGTACGTCTTTTCGTCCCCTCTTTGACGAAATTTGATTTCCGCCCACGCTGCCGCCACCTGCTGGCGGCGCCTGCGACGCGCACTGTAGCTCACACTAAATCGCCGCTGGTTCGCGCCTTGCATCAGCTAAATGCGCTTCTGGAGTCTGCCCCAGATTTTGATTTGTTTGCGTGTAGGTGGAAGGTGGTGTGTGATGAATGCTTGAAGTTTTGTGAGAGGATGGATGCCCGCCCTTCATCGGCCCAAATATGACATCAATGTCATCAATATATATTGTCTTTGTTATTTTTGCTTTGTATGTAATTTACAGTGCTGTAGTGTTATGCTGTTATGCTGTGTGATTATTTTAAATAAATAAATAAATAAATAAATTATTAGCACACTTATATTAACTTAAATGATGTAGTAAACACTAGATATTATTTAAACAGAAGGCCCCCAAAGCATCATACACGAGATAAAATTTGACAGGTGCTAGGGAAATGAATACACCTATTCCATATTCTAACGTAAGACTTAACGCTAAGGTTTAAAATAAAATACATACATATATATACTTGTATACGTACGCTCGGAAAACATAACCCATGTTTTCCGAGCGTACGTACCTATCTATACGAGTATATGTATGTATGTACATATGTCTATTTCTTTGTGTCGCTCTGCAGCCTAAACAGGTTGACGTATTTTAACATAATGAGGTGCCATTCGATTTGTCTTAACAGTCGGAGTGACGTAGGGTATATAATATTTCATTATGGCGTCCGCGAAAAAAAAAATGGTTTAAATATTTTTACTTGGAATTGTCTCCGCCTGTAATACCTTTTCGAAAATTTAAGCTATATTCTTTAGATTACAGGGCTTGCTTTTAGCTTTTCAGGTGATATTTTTTAAAGCAGACGGGTTTTTTATTTTTTAAATTATTAAAAAAAAAAAAAAATCAGTGGACAATCTCACACAAATTGACCTAGTCCCAAACTAAGCTCTAGGCTTGTACTATGGGTTCTAGACAACGATAAACATACTTATATAGAGAAATACATACTCAAATATATAGAAAACATCCATGACTCAGGAACAATTACTCGCGCTCATCACACAAATATTTGTCCATACCGGGATTCGAACCCAGGACCGCTACCTTCGTAGGCAGGTTCACTACCAACCTACCAACTAGGCTAACCACGTCGTCGTTTTGTTAGAAAGGTGACTAAATAGAGTGTTCTTAGCTTGGTTTGATAAAAATCCGTTAAGTCGTTTAATTTAAACGTTATGAGCTGAGAAAGTAGAGATTTTCCCCCTTACTAATAAACGTTGAGTAACGGCTGAGTAGTTATACCATGCTTTGTCCTTATCTGTCATTGTGACATTTGAATTCGACAGATAAGGACAAAGCATTGTATAACTTCTCAGCCGTTACTCAACGTTTATTAGTAAGGGGGTTTGTCGCGGCGTTTTAACTCGATCAGGTAATGGTTAGGTTAGGTTATAGCGGGTTTATTATCAGTGTTAGAACTGTGAGAATTTAGAAGTACAGTCGGCAACAAATGTTACTAAAATGTGTTTTTAAACTAATTACTTTGTATTATCCTATTTACAGCTTGTTCTGTAGTGTCAAATAATAACTCAATTTGTGACGTTCTCAATATAAAGGAAAGGTAGTTACGCTCTTCTTATTCTTGTAACTATACGAATACTATGGTAACAGTTCTAAAAACGGCGTAACCGCCTGCCTCCATAAGGTCCCTTTATATTGAGAACGTCACATTTATTTTACTACTTCTTCAGTAGTTCTTAGCCCGGTTGAACCGTTTAACTAAACGTCCGTTAATGAAGGGCTAGACAAGTTGCATTCGGTGACCAACCACAGAACAGTAAAAAGTGTCACCAACGTTTATGTTACGTTAATAAAATGTATAGAATTGAGCGATAGATAAGCAACTTACATAGCGGGTTCGGAACCCGCAGTCATTGCGTAGTAAGCCAACGCTCTAACCGCCCCGAAATCACGAACCATATCGCGCGGGAAATCGTTTTGCGTGAGAATACGGGGAAAACAAATTTTCCCAGATATGAGACCTGGCTAGATCGAATTTTTGCCCCCGTAAACCGCCGTGTAGCAAATTGCATCGAAATCGTTAGAGCCGTTTTCGAGAACGTGAGTATACTCTTAAGTATATATGTGACGTTCTCAATATAAAGGGACCTTATGGAGGAAGGCAGTTACGCTCTTCTTGTTCTTGTAACTACACGAATACTATGGTAACAGTTCTAAAAACGGCGTAACCGCCTGCCTCCATAAGGTCCCTTTATATTGAGAACGTCACAAATGGATTGTCATTGTCATCACTATGGCGGTTGCTCGCAAAATGCCATGACAACGCTCAGTTCGTATCCAGTATGCATTACGCCAGTGTATGCGTACGTCACACAAATGTGTATCGTTTAATAGTAAGTATAAGATTTCCCTGTAGGTTCGGATTACGATCTTCAGTTGTTTTTCTTGACGAAAGCCTCGACTCTAGAAAATAACTAACAACAGTTCCACTTGGCATACTTACAATAAGATCCAAAGCAATGCTCGCGTTAATACCACATTAACTTAACTATAACAAAACGCTTAACTCTTTCAAATAAGGTTTATTTTTAATCGATTCAACCGCATAATACTCTATGTAAGTATCAAACGAAATGTGCAGTTACATTTTGCTACTAAGTTGCAGTACGTGGCATGCGATTGCTATCTTAAATTGTATATTAATAAGGTTGGTTTTAGAAAAGCTGGTATGGCGTTTGTGACTTTTATTTATGTCGGCCGATTTTGTGAAGTCATGGTGGTCATTTTGATGTAACTCGCACGCAATACTGTCTCTATGAAGAAATACTGATTTATGTGCAAGTATACCGATTTACCTCTAATCTGGAATATATGCGACGTTATCAATATAAACCTTATGGAGGCAGGCGGTTACGCCGTTTTTAGAACTGTTACCATAGTGTTCGTTTAGTTACAAGAATATGAAGAGCTTAACTGCTTTCCTCCATAAGGTCCCTTTATATTGAGAACGACACATATTCACACGTATTAACTTCACTACACAATATTATTTATATACATAGATAGCTTTTCCCCGCGACTCCGTAATTTTTTGCTTATCCCTCGAGAACTATCAAATTATCCGATATAAAAAGTATCCCATGTGTTAATCCAGGTAATAAACTATCTGTGTGCCAAATTTCATAAAAATCGGTCGAGCCGTTCTTGAGTTATAAATGGTGTAACTAACCCGACTGTTTTATAATATATGTGATGTTCTCAATATAAAGGGACCTTATGGAGGAAGGCAGTTACGCTCTACTTATTCTTGTAACTATACGAACACTATGGTAACAATTCTAAAAACGGCGTAACCACCTGCCTCCATAAGGTCCCTTTATATTGAGAACGTCACATGTTATTTCTCGGTAAGATAGCAAATTTATGTGGAGATATAAAGCTATCTTACAAACGGAAACAACACAGGTACGCACTAGCTTCACCATCTATGTTTAAATTGAATGGTCAATTCATCAATTGTTATGTATGTATTGTATGAGTGCTGTAATTGTAATGTGATTCCCTGAACGCTGTCCCGCTTACGCCCTCGCCTGGATCCACGGAAGATCAGCGTTCAGCTGGCCATACACACTAGGGTATGCCTGCGCAGTTTTGCCTGTACAGTTGAACTACACAGGTAAACCGGAGCGTGTGACACAAGTTGCCTGTATAGGCGTGGAAACCTGCACAGTTGTGTCACATACACGCTCCGGTTTACGTGTGCAGTTCAACTGTACCGCAAAACTGCGCAGGCATACCCTAGTGTGTATGGCCAGCGTGCGCGAGCGACTCGACATCATGCCGAGTGGTATCCATTTTTGCATGCAATTGTACCTATTTCCAATTTGTAAGTAGTCTGTAGAAAGTTAAATTATTTGCATTCGTGTTTGAATAGCTGTGATACTAACATACCTACATTGATCTAACACGAGAAGGTACAGTCAAGGTCATAAATATGTATACACTTAGTACCTTGTCCACTTTAATCGCTGTGACATCCATATATGGCAGTTTAAACATGACACCAAACAGATAAGGTACTAAATTGTCCACATTTAGCAATAAGAATGACTATCTAATTCAATTTGTTAATCGCGCTCGCAGGCGTCCAAGATACAGGCTCAGCCTAGTTTGGAGTCTGACAGAAACCTATGGTATTGTAATGTGTTTTTGGTTAATAAATAATTTAATTTAATTTAATTTAAAGTGTATACATATTTATGACCTTGACTGTACCCACCTGTTCGGCTCCGATTTATTTATTTAATATTGGTACAAAAACATGATGTTAACACAATAACAAAAACAACGTATGGCACATCCTGATGTTGATCAATTTTAGTTAACATCACTATTATAATTGTACACGACATTTGTGTAGGACATCTTTTATAGACGGTACAGTACTAATGATCTTACAAAAAAGTATACATTTTATTTAATAATTTTGACTAGCTTGCTTCTAAAGATTTGATTTATTTCACTTAACTTTGACGAGAATTAGTGAGGCGGTATGACGCTTGCACCGTTTTTGATAGTCATATGACACCCCATTTATTAAAATCGGTCCTGTAGTTTAGGAGCTAGAGTGGAAAATCCAGTTTTTGGTCATACATACATAATTTGTTTCAATCATTTCCTCCTTGCTTCGCTCAGTTGACAGTACTTTGTAACCGTGGGAAAACCCTAAGTTTAAATATGTGACGTTCTCAATATAAAGGGACCTTATGGAAGAAGGCAGTTAAGCTCTTCTTATTCTTGGTCTATACGAATACTACGGTAACAGTTCTAAAAACGGCGTAACCGCCTGCCTCCATAAGGTCCCTTTATATTGAGAACGTCACATGAGTTAACGAAAGAGAAACAAACAAACAAGGGATTTATATTCATCTTGCGACCACGATCAGATATGTAACGCTACATGGAATAACAAGTACTTACTTTACATTATAAATACAAAAGAAGAAATAACTATTTTCATTGCAATTTAAATCCAAAAGCTTACGAATAAAGCTTAAAGTAAAAATTAATTTTATACCCACATCGTAGACCAAAATTAACAAAAAAAATGTTTAATAAAAAATAAAACCGTCTTCAAAAAACCCACTAACTGCCGCACTCAGAGACGTCCATTAATTTTCAAGTTTCATTAAAGTTGCTGCGTCTTATTCTATTGCTATAGCAAAGAAAGTGACAGCAGCTACTTTAATGAAACTTAAAACTTAATTGACGTCTCTGAGTGCGGCTGTAAACAAGACTAAATAATGACCGGTTTCCTAGGAATTGCTTGATGGGTGCCTAATAGGTACATGGAATATACATAACATATCTAACTAAACCGGTGTCAAGTAGGTATACGAATAGCAATGTCACATGATTCTTGCCACCACCGACTTCAATATATTCCATGTACCTATTAGGCACCCATCAAATAGGCCATTCCTAGGAAACCGGTCATTATTTAGTCTTGATTAATGGGTTTTTTGAAGACGGTTTTATTTTTTATTAAAAAAATTTTCGCTTTTTTTATTTAAACACTTTTTTTCGCTTTTTAGTGATACGAGTATATCACTAAAAAAAATCGCATCAACACAAAATCGGTCGAGTTGAACTAATATATCGCTTAATAATGGATCCATGCGGATGACGTCACGGGGTATCCATTTATTGTATACCAAAACCTTCTCCAGAATGAAATACTTTTCTGAAAACCGCATCTAAATCGGTTCAGCCAAACGCGATAATCGCGGACAAACATACATACATACAAACATACGAGAACCTCCTTTTGTTTTGAAGTCGGTTAAAAACGGGATCACCGCTTAAAGAATGATCAGTCTGCACGTACGTTGCCCTGCATTTGATTTTGCATATGTGTGTGTAGACATTACAAAAACAATGGTACATAATAATAATATTGCACACAAGCATAGTAATGTCATAATGTGTGTCATTTGTACCATGAGAGGATAAAATTTTAGGGACTAATTACTGCCATAAATATGTCCAAATAAGCCATGAAAAAGGCCGTAGTAAAATACCCATAGTAAAAATACCTTCGATCCAATTTCAATTTTTTTTATAAACATCTAAATGGGAGGAAATACTTAAAAAAAATATTTGTTTGCTTTCTATTGTTTTTGCAACATTTAAAAGTATTTTTACGTGTTTATGAGTAAAAAAAGTAAACAACCGTTTATCAAAAATAGAAAGGTGTGTTTACGTGTATTTGAAAGATACATTAAAAAAAATCGCTGGCGTCTTCTTGTCTATAGTGTATTTATTATTGATGTATTGACTCTGACCTGCTATGACGCGCGACGTTTCTCAACTCTGAGGCGTGCAAAGGCTACTCGTATTGTGACGTGACCAGACTGACAAACGAACTAAACGCATATATGGCCTATTAGGCTGGCCTCACACAGTCTGAATCCGAATCTGAATCCATAATTTGAATTCATAGTCTGAATATTATATCTAAGAGATATTTGTAATAAAATGGGCGATATCCAGTTCAATCAACAAGTTGTAATGTTTAATCAATATTCAAGTACATTTTCTATAAAATATGAACGAAAAATGCTAACTTCTACCATAAACACAAAAAAATCATCATTAAAAAAAACTTTACAATTAGGCCCTATGGTAGGGTAATAAGGCCTACTTTACCATAATTAAATAGTTAAACTATAGTTTAAATATTTTTGGTGATTTAAGATCAATACCTAATCACCGAATTATTGCTGCATACCGAAGTATAGCTTAATTATTTAAGTATGCATGCTTAGCCCGTAGGCCTTATTTTGTCTTTTTTCAATTTTGTCTTTGTTTATGGTGAAAGTTACCATTATATGTGACGTTCTCAATATAAAGAGACCTTATGGAGGAAGGCAGTTACGCATTTCTTCTTCTTTTAACTATACGAATACTATGGTTCTAAAAACGGCGTAACCGCCTGCCTCCATAAGGTCCCTTTAAATTGAAATCCCTTGAAATGTCAACTGAATTCATAATCTGATTCCGGTCTGTATGTCCTCGTCCATCCTACTAATGTTATAAATGTGAAAGTTTGATCGGATGGATGGATGTTTGTTACTCAATCACGTAAGAACGGCTGAACGGATCTGGATGAAATTTGGCACAGAGATAGATTGTAGTCTCGAATAGTACATGGGCTACTTTTAATCTCGAATAAATGGACATTTCTCGAGAGAGCAGTGATAAACTACTTCTACGGACGGAGTCGCGGGCAAACGCTAGTAGATAATGTATGGAATGAAGTGCTTTTGGAATTCATAATCAAAATTTTCATATTCTAAATTCATAACGCTTGTCAGTATCATTCCGACATATCAATATCAGAAATTCATATTCTGAAATACCTAATCAGAATGTGTGTGGATAATTGTATGCGATTCCGTTCTTTCTGAATTCAAATTATGAATTCAGATTCGGGTTCAGACTGTCTGAGGCCAGCCTAATAGGCCCTTCAGTTAAGCTGTGGTACAACAGTTGACAGTTAAGGCCGAGTTTATATCGAGCGATTTGCGACACAAGAGAGCAACTAATAACTACAACTAAGTAAAAAGCCGTGGTAGCCTAATGGTTTGACCTGCCGACTCTTAAGCAGAGGGTCGTGGGTTCGAACCCGGGCTCGCACCTCAAGTTCTTCGGAATTTAATTACGAAATATAATTTGTAAATTTTACCATGAGCTTTTCGTTGAAGGGAAACATCTTGAGGAAACCTGCACACACCTGCAAAGCAATTTGACGGTGTGTGCGAAGTTCCCAATCCGCAATGGGCCCGCGTGGGAACTATAGCCCAAACTCTCTCATTGTGAGTGGAGACCTGTGCCCAGCAGTGGGGCGTATATAGGCTGGATTATTAAGTAGAAAATACCCCCGACATAATCGGGTCCCTAATTTCGTAACCCTTAAATGGCCCAACTCTGCCCTGCTAAGTTAAAAGGCAGTATTTTACACAAAACTACTGTAGCAATTGCAACCTTGTTACCCAGTAATGAGGTTGCAATTATTACAGTAGTTTTGTGTAAAATACTGCCTTTAACCTTAGCAGGGCGGTACTGATTATCACCAAACTTTGCTAAGATCACTCACGATCAAGTCAACTTTCAAACTAAATTCATTAAAATCGGTTCATCCGTTTAGGAGGTCCGACATGGCTCCGAAGCCACAGACAGACACACAGAAAGACACACAGACAGATACACAGATACACACGTTAAACTTATAACAGTTATAACACTCCTCTGTTTTGCTGGCGACTAGTGTGACGCACCCTGACGTTCTCAATATAAAGGGACCTTATTTAGGCAGGCGGTTACGCCGTTTTTTATAACTGTTACCATAGTATTCGTATAGTTACAATAACAAGAAGAGCGTAACTGCCTTCCTCCATAAGGTCCCTTTATATTGAGAACGTCACATTTACCTATACACTCGCACGTTTTTCACGAATCATAATGACCTCCCATTATTAAAATCGGTTCAATAGTTTAGAAGCTATACGACATCCGATTTTAGTTACATAAACATACATTATTATTATTATTATTAGAGCGATTTATTCCAATAAATTTACATTGATTCACAAAATATGCAGTATTAATATATGTAATTTATGTAAATACATTAATAAAATTAAATAATAAGTTTCATTTTAAAATATTGTTTCATGTGTTAATCTAAACACGTTATTGTATGTAGTTACACTTGTTTCTTTAACATTTCATAAATACTGCATTGAAACAAACTTTGCTACGGCGTTTAATAATTTAAATGATTAAGTAATTTTAAAAACCTCTATTTCCTCGTTTGCGCGAATCAAAAAGAAGTAACGCATAATAAATAAAAATTATAAAAAATACACTAAACATTGTTTATAATAAATTGTTCATTAAATTGAATAACTATTTTTTTCAGAACTTGCCCAGAAATAAAGAAGATCTACCTGCTCGCGCGGCCGAAGAAAGACAAAGACGTGAAGAGACGGCTGCAGGAACAGTTCGAGGATGCGGTGAGTGACGTCACAGTTAGCGGGCTCGGGAGTGGTGGTGGTCAAGTTAAAATTAAATTAATGTTAATAAATTCAAATTGAAGGTCAAGGTTAAAAATGATACCGTCAAAAAAGTAGGTTGTAATTTTTTATTGTTTATTTACCCTAAGAGGGGATTAGCATATCACGGACCCATTGGGTACGCAACCTGACTTTCATCAACGACGACGACGAGGTTAGCCTATAGTTGTTAGTGACTCTGCCTGTGAAGCTAGCGGTTTTCGATTCAATCCCTGATAAGGTCAAATACTTGTGTGATGACAATAGTTGTTCCAGAGTCTTGGAAGTTGTTACTATTTGTACAAATGTGTTTTTTTATTGATAATGAGTTTGCTATTTGTTTACCGTTGTCTAGTGCCCAAAGTACAAATCTAGAGCTTAGGTTTGGGCTAACGGCTAATTCAGTGTGTGAGGTCTGATATTTATAAATTTACTTGCTGGTACCCAGCGGGTTGCTACCTATGGGTAGCAACCCGCACAAAAAAAAACTGTTGATCCAATCGCTACCAAACTTCACAGGATGCCGCTGGGCCAATGAAGATTGTCTGAAAATTTCATCACAATCGGTTTAGCCGTTTTGTAGTCCACAGGGAACATACATACCCACATACAGTCGCCGTCAATAGAACTTGTGAACGATGTAAACAAAACCAAACGCACTAATTCACCACGATTCGATAATCACGTACTTTTAAAGATCAAGTGAGGTCTTTGCAATGATTTATATACTACTTAGATCATTATTTTCATATTAAGTTTAAGATGAAACAACTATTCAATTTACGTTATTTTGAATAAAAACACGCTTAGTGAATATTTGAGGTTATGTGTCAAACAGTACTAATTTGTTTACATTTTTTCCAAGTTCTATTGCGACCTTACACACAGCGATTTTTATATATGTGACGTTCTCAATATAAAGGGACCTTATGGAGGCAGGCGGTTACGCCGTTTTTAGAACTGTTACCATAGTATTCGTATAGTTACAAGAATAAGAAGAGCTTAACTGCCTTCCTCCACAAGGTCCCTTTATATTGAGAACGTCACATTTATGTTCTTAACTTGCCATTCCAGCTGTACGAGAAACTCCGTAAACAGAGGCCAAACTTCATGGACAAGATTGGCATTGTGGAGGGTGACATTGCGCACGTTGGACTCAACATCAGCGAAAAGGACAGACAGATGATCATAGACGAGGTAAATGTCTCTTTTTTTTCCTTTTTTATATACATACATTTTGTCGGTTTTAGAAAATTAACATTGGGCCCCAGCCAATATGCATTACGCGAACTGAACGATTTTCAAAAATTGCCAATATGTATGGAATTATTCTGAGCTTTTCAAGATATGGTGGCTAATGCTCGGAAAAACGCCCGTCATTTTGAAAACGTAACCCTGTTCCATACAGTAGAGACTTCCTTATGTTAAGATATTATATTTTATTTAATTTAATTATTTACACAAAATATCTAGTACATGTAGTTTATTTATCGATAAATTACCACTTGCAGCTCCTTCTTAGACGAACACTATGATACTAATCACTCAAATCCGCCAAAAATGTTAGTTATGTGGTTTTTGTAAACATAAATTCATATAAATAATGGTAAAATAAATGTATAAAATACCTAATAATATTTATTATTAACATTCATGAAGAATTCTCTGCAGGGCCCTTAGCCAAGATGCATTACGCCAACTAGCGTTTCTATTCGTTTCGTTTTTAGACCAATCGTGTCACTGGTAGATCACGTGACTCTTCGTATCACGTGATCTACCAGTGACGCGATTGGTTTAAAACGAAACGAATAGAAACGCTACTTAGCGTAATGCATCTTGGCTAAGGGCCCTGAAAGGAACAAAACAAAACAGGTTATGTTTTCAAAATGACGGGCGTTTTTCCGAGCCTTGATGGCGACTGAAAACTGTCAAATAGATCAACTTGATTACTTCGTGGTTTTCGTCAAGCGGCTTCACTTTAGACTTGGTTTAGAACACCTTTACCTACTTGTACTTTTGTATATCTGTTTTTGTTTGACGACGCATTTAGCCTAGTTGATAGTGTATTGACCCTGCATACGAAGCTAGCGGTCCCAAATTCTAATCACGTTGTAGGCAAATATCTGTGTGATGAGCGCGAGTATTGGTTCCTGGGACATTGATATTTTCTAAGTATTTAATTATGTATGATTATCGTTGCCTAGTACCCATAGTACAAGCCTAGAGCTTAGTTTGGAACTAGGTCAATTTGTGTGAGACTGGTCCCGTGATATATTTTCATGATTTTTCAAGGTGGACGTGATATTTCATGGAGCCGCCACTCTGCGTTTTAACGAGCCCTTGCGCGAGGCCGTGTTCATCAACGTTCGAGGCACCAGGGAGATGCTGCTTCTGGCGCGGGCCTGCGGGAAGCTGCGGGCGATGGTACACATCTCCACCGCGTACAGGTGACTAGCTCGGCTTAATACTACTGAGACCTTAGCCAAGATGCACTACGTTAACTATCGTTTCTATTCGTTTCATTTTTAAACCAATCGCGTCACTGGTAGATCACGCGATACGAAGAGTCACGTGATCTACCAGTGACGCGATTGGTTTAAAAACTAAACGAATAGAAACGCTTGTTAGCGTAGTGCATCTTGGCTAAGGGTCCTGTTAAATTTCACATGGCTGCCTATGTACTTGTAACATAACGAACTTGACTTGTCGCGCTGCCACGTCTAGATTTTACAGGCCTACAGATGTAAGAACTTGGCTTGTCACACTACCGTATAGATTTTTGGGGTAGCTATTACTTTATCGAAACACCTTTCATCGAACGTATCATTTCGCAGAATTTTCATTTCATCGAAAGGCATTTCCACGTGCAGGAGTTATAATTTTTTGGTGGTCACAGTTCTAACCTAACGCAGAACGGCAGACGGTTTTAACTGTATAATTGTTTTTTAGTAACTGCACCCTGAGCCAGGTGGACGAAGTATTCTACGAAAGCCCCATCCCGGGAGACAAGCTCATCGACCTGGCCGAGACCCTGGACGAGAAGACCATCAACAACATCACCCCGGGGTAACGCAGTATATAGATTATACTTGGGTCTATGATATATTACTATACAAGCGTTACACCCCTTCTACGCGTAGGCATGCACTAAGAAGTTGGACGTTGAGAGTAGAGGATATTATTGTACACAAAGAAAAAAATATTTTACAATATTACCAGATCGTATAGTAGTTATGATTCTGGTGTAGGAAAACAGATTTCAGCTATGGTTAACAGATTTTTTTTAATGACAACAAGTCATATTTTTGTTTAGTTAAAATATTCTAGTAGGTACACGAAAACTTTGATATCGTTTTGGTTACCATCTAACAGTTACAGAGTAAAATATGCATTTAGCATACAACAGGTTTTGTATACTACACAAAATTTGTTTCCTACGATACTAAGTAAATGGTAATAGGTACTAGAAATTATGTTGTACAGAAGTAGAATTTTATATAAATGTGTAAAAAACGTATAGTTGTCACATATAATACAATAAAATCAAGTAGAATTTACAATATTCTGTTAAAGGAAACTAGATTTTTTCTCCGTGTAGAATAGAGGTGCTAATAGCCTGTTCATTCCAGGTTGATTGGAGACTTCCCCAACTCATACGCGTACACCAAATCCGTGGCTGAGGATGTGCTGCAGAAGTATTCCCAGGGACTGCCTGTGGCTGTCGTGCGTCCATCCATAGGTGAGTGTAGTTTGAACCCGTTTTGCACAGGTTTAAATTGAATTCAGTAACAACATTTTGTGGGTCAAATCAGTATGTCATACTGACCAACTTTCACTATGGGACCAACCCCGAAAACGGGGAAAAATAATCAACCCTCCCATACATTATGGCTCCTCAGCTAACGATGTTTTGTATGGGAGGGTCGATTTTTTTCGCGATACATAAATAAATAAACAAAGTATGAGTTACAAATTGACCTGGTCCCAAACTAAGCTCTTGGCTTGTACTGTGGGTACCAGGCAACGATACACATACTCGTATAGAGAAATACATACTTAAATAGAAAACATACATGACTAAGGAACAAATACTCGCGCTCATCACACAAATATTCGCCCTTACCGGGATTCGAACCCGGGACCGCTAGCTTTGTAGGCAGGGTCACTAACAACTAGGCTAACCGCGTCGTCAATACATACATACATAAAGGTAAAGCTGGCCATACACACTAGGGTATTCAGTTTTGCCTGTACAGTTGAACGGCACAGGTAAACCGGAGCGTGTATGTGACACAATTTGCCTGTACAGGCGTGGAAACCTGCACAGTTGTGTCACATACACGCTCCGGTTTACCTGTGCAGTTCAACTGTACAGGCAAAACTGCGCAGGCATACCCTAGTGTGTATAGCCAGCTTTAAGGTCGTGTCTTACCAGAAAGTCAGGCAGTTGTTAGAGGACCGGAGCGTGAGCCATTATTTTAAAGAGTTTGGCTCGAAAATAAAGAGAGACTTTGTTAGTAGTAGACTTAACTATAAATTATTTTGTATTAGGTGATAATTTCTATAAAAAGTTGTCCCTTTATTCTGCATTTCCGATTTTACGATAGACCTCCTTTTTGCTTCACCGTACATCGGTAAAAATGCAGGTATGTCGGGTGCATGAAACTATGCAATAATGTGACGTTATCAATATAAAGGGACCTTATGGAGGAAGGCAGTTACGCTCTTCTTATTCTTGTAACTATACGAATACTATGGTAACGGTTCTAAAAACGGCGTAACCGCCTGCCTCCGTAAGGTTTATTGAGAACGTCACATTCACTTATTTCCAAATGTGGCCCCAAAATGTTGTATGCTTACCAAAAACGAACTACGTAACGGAGAAGACAGTTCTTCACTCTTTGTAACTATTTAAGACTCCGGTTCGTTTTTTTGTTACAGTAATTGGAACAGCAAAAGACCCCGTGGCCGGTTGGATCGATAATGTGTATGGACCAACTGGGGTAAGCTTTACTTGCAAATGTAATCATCATCGTTGCGCGGGTGAATTTCAAGGCGTTTCAACCGCCGTCATTAGTGTCACCAAATATATTGGCGAAATTAATGACACTACAGCAACTTCTGATGTAAACAGAAGCAGAACCGGGGGTGTAGTTTCTATCAGGATCAGAAGTTGCTGTAGTGTCATTGATTTCGTCAATATATTTGGTGACACTAATGACGGCGGTTGAGACGCCCTGAAATTGACCCGTCACCAAATATATTGACGATATAAATGACACTACAGCAACTTCTGATGGTGAAAACTACATCCCCGGTTCTGCTTCTGTTTACATCAGGAGTTGCTGTAGTGTCATTGATTTCGTCAATATCACTGACACTAATGACGCCAATCACTGATTGACTTGATTTCGTCAATATATTTGGTGACACTAATGACGGCGGTTGAAACGCCCTGAAATTCACCTGCATATGGCAATCATCCTGCATGGATCAAACATCAATGTCCAGGTAAATTTCTGACGTTCTCAATATAAAGGGACCTTATGGAGGCAGGCGGTTACGCCGTTTTTAGAACTGTTACCATTGTATTCGTATAGTTACAAGAATAAGAAGAGCGTAAGTGCCTTCCTCCATAAGGTCCCTTTATATTGAGAACGTCACATTTATGCAGCTCCTCCATGCCTCCAGCAAATAAGGAATAGTTTTTTTGGGGTTCCGTACCCGAAGGGACCGACGATCTGATAAAGGTAGCGGGAAACCGCTGGATGACAGCAGCAGAGGACCGGTCTTTGTGGAAAACCTTGGGGATGGCCTTTGTCCAGCAGTGGACGTCCTGCGGCTGATGATGATGACCCAAGGGAGCCCAACGGGACCCTATTAATATGCCTACGCTGTCCGTCCGCCCGTCTGTCTGTCTGTCCTAACTATAAAGAGCTGTATCATTTGAACCGTAATAGATAGCGGGTTGATTTTTTTTTCGGAATATGTGTTATTACGGCGGATTTACTAACAAATGAAAAAAATAAAGTTTTTTTTCAACGTAATTTTATTTTTGTTGTATCGTAAAAACGGTAAAACATACAAACGTCAAATTTGGTATGATTATAGAACAAACCCTATAGAATAACAACAAATACTACAAACCGGCCAAATGTGTACGGAACTCTCGGTGCGCGAGTCCGACTCGCACTTGACCGGTTTTTTTATCCAAAACGTTATCCTCAGGTGATAGTAGGCGCGGAACTCGGCCTCCTCCACGTGTTCCACTGCAGGCCTGACGCGCAGGCCAGCATCGTGCCCGGCGACAGCGTGGCGGCGGCGTGCATCGCGTGCGCCTGGCGCGTGGCCCGGAGCGAGAACAGCGAGGAGCCGGCGCAGGAGCGCCCGCCGCTGTACCACTGCGTGTGCTCGGATAAAGCGCCGATTACTTGGAGTAAGTATAAGCAGCGGGAGCGGGGCGGGAGCGGGGCGGGAGCGGGGCGAGAGCGGGGCGGGAGCGGGGCGGGAGTGGGGCGGGAGCGTGGGCAGAAAAAGCTCCAATACTGTGAGTAACTAGCGGGAGCGCGACGAGAGCGATGCGATAGCGTGACAGCAGCGGAGCGTCAAAAGAAAGCTCTCTACTCTTAGTTACCTTGCGGAAGCGGCGCAGGAGCAAGATTGGAGCGGTGTGTGTATCCTGTGAGCCTAAACAAGATGCATTACGCTAACGGCCTACTCCACGCGTTCCACAAATCCAAATCCTCTTTGATTTTGAAAATCGTTAAGCATTACCTATGTCGCTTGTCACTCAATGCGTTTCTATCATTACAGCAGGCTTAGCATGCATGCACGAGATAAAATTTGACAGGTGCTAGAGTAATTAATACTCGTCTGACTTTTATTGCCTTTTATTACTAAGCGACTATTGCGATTTTCACATTTTTATAGCGATTTCATCAACACGAGACACTTTTATTTTAAACCTTAAGCGTTAAATCTGACGTTAGAATAAGGAATAGATGTATTAATTTCTCTCGCACCTGTCAAATTTTATCTCATGTATGCATGCTAAAGTACAAAGACCGAACCGAAAGACCGGTGAAGTAAGTCACCGACATAGCCCTAAGAATTGCTAGACTTAAGTGGCAGTGGGCGGGACACATCGCTCGCAGAACCGATGGCCGCTGGGGCCGAAGAGTTCTCGAATGGCGTCTGCGTACTGGAAGACGCAGCGAGGGCAGACCTCCATCAAGGTGGACCGACGACGTGGTTAAGATTGCGGGAAACCGATGGATGCAAGCGGCGCAGGACCGGTCCTTGTGGCAAACCTTGGGGGAGGCCTATGTCCAGCAGTGGACGTCTTTCGGCTGAGATGATGATGATGATGATGATGCATGCTAAGCCCGCAGCTTAGGAAGCGACATCCGAACAACAAACAATCTAAGAAACAATCGTGTAATTAATATCTTCTTTTTCTAGCTACGTTCATGGCAATGTGCGAGACCTATGGCTTCCAGTGCCCGCCAACCCAGGCTATATGGTACTACGCGCTGTGCCTGACTTCATCCAGAACTCTGTTCAACGTCCTAGCCTTCCTGATGCATTGGCTGCCTGCGTACCTGGTCGACGGAGTGGCTGTGTTAGTCGGGAAGAAACCGCAGTAAGCCCCGCTTCTTCACTGACGTCATTTCTTATAGTTCGCGTCCAACTTCCTCCCTCCCAAATCTCCCTCAAGTCCCGCTGACACCTAATGTTTGCTACTGCGTCGTGACTCCTCCGAAGATCAGACGTGTCATAAAGTTTGACGCGACCTTTGTTTCTCAACGTATATATTCAAATCTTGTTTCAGATTAAGGAAGGCCTACAGAAAAATCGACCAGTTCGCCGCAGTCCTCAACTTCTTCACGTTGCGCGAATGGAAATTCACGAACCACAACATGACACGACTATACAACGAAATGTGTGACGCTGACAAGCATATATACGATTTTGACACCAGCTCTATCGATTGGAACGAATATTTCAGCAAATTTATGAAGGGTATTCGAGTGTATTTGCTAAAAGACCCCGTGACCACTATCCCTGAAGGTGTGAAAAGGTATCAGAGGTTAAGAATCATGCATTATTTCGTGATAGGTGTGGTTGCTTTATTATTTTTCAGGTTATTATGGTTCTTTATGGCGTTATTTTTTTAAGCTAAGTTAGTTAATTGTAAAGGACCTTAAAGAATCGTTTTTTGTAAGTTTTCGCGTTCTTTATAGAATTATCGAGTGGTTTAAGTACTACGCGATCACACGAGGACGGACTTGGGTCAGAATGGTCGTTATAAGGTACGATAATATGCCAAAATACTTGTTTAATTTTCGAACGTTTACGAGCATGTGTTGCTCGTCCGCGATAAATGATCTACAACTAGGGGAAACGCGAAAAAAAGGAACTTTTATACCTATAGTCTATGCCCATCCAATTTGATGTAAACAAACAGGTCATTTACTATACAACGTATATATTGTTTCATGATAAATCTTACAGGCAATCGCAAATTAATTAATAAATCGAATATCGTTAGAAATTAAGTTGAAACATTTAAAATACAGTTGAAATTGTGCTAGAATATTATTGGAATCGGTTTGTTTACTGTATTTTTAATTTCGATTGACACAGACTTTAGATACCACACTTGTTATTTAAACGTCAAAGCTGGGGAGTATAGTTTCGTCGGTAGCACACCGGTGCGCATAAACTACTTAATGCGTGTACCTTTGACTTAGTACATGCAAACGTTGAATCTTATTTTTTTTTATGATCAGTTTTTGTAACAAATATTTTATATTCAACTCTACTTAACTTTATTTTCGCTTTAATTTAAGAACAATTGAATTTGCAATGTTCTCAAATAAATGCGATTTTTAATTTGGCGGTAATTAAAAACTATACTACAATTGTTAAGGTATTTAACTTCATGTAAACAAACCAAACCAATAGAAGCAGAACACTGATACGTAAACGTTCGAAAAGCTCTTTTGTTTGGCAGTTTAACAGAGTCACGTGGTTTGTTTTGTTTACGTTTATTAACCTACCTAATCCATCTGAGTATAGTGAAAATAATATTAAATTATTTGGCTACTTATTAAATATGAATATCCTGGTCAAGTGCGGTCGGTTCGCACCCCGAAATATCATACAGATTACCTCTCTCTTTCTCTTTATTTAAGAGCCAAGCTCTTGTCGGTGGAGTAAAAGAATAAGTAATAGATTCTTGTACAGTTAAAAAACTATATTTTTCTAACTTCATAAGTTTATCAACCTTTACGCTTCTCTGTACGCTTTTATTTGGAGAAATTATGGTAATAAAGTTGAATGAAGTGAATTCAAAACTTAACATAAAATGAAATATAATTTAAATGACTCTATTTTTTAATTCTTGTGTTTCATATTTTATAAGTACTTAATCGAATCAAATAATCGGTATTAGGTATTGTATATAATAATTTCGTGACACCGGCAGGTAAATAATATAGTTACAATTGAATATCAAATAGTACAAATATATTAAAGTTAATTAAAATATTTGGCAAGTTCCTCATATTTCGACGATGCTGCGACCGTCATGATCAGGGATTGCTGAAGCATGCGGGGACGTACACAGTTCAGGATAGCCGTGTCGGTTAACCCTCTTTCTTGTTAGTTTACTTTCACTAGTACTGGGCGGCTACTTTAAAAATCGAAGTTCGAAGTTACGTTAGCTCCTTCCGTTTCTCACGATATCATAATTGACGAGTGAAAGAGATGGTGTATACAAACGTTCGAAATGACATCGTAACCATCCTAGAACTCACTTGATACGGCTATCTCATTGAATAAGTAACAAAGCATAGAAGCCGGACTATGAGATGTACTTTGTTTTTTTAGTTAATGTATATTAGAGGGAATGAGACAAAAACTGGGCCGTTACTCTTCAACTGTCATTGTCACAAGGGAATTTTCCAGAGCTTCCAGTACTAAAAGTACACTACAAAATCAAAAAGACGTTTTGCGACTATTCAGTTTTAAGCCAGAGTGATCTCTTCATTTAGTAGGTGTTGTTTTATTTTGACGACATACAAGATAACGAAAGATTACCTATATGCACATCTCTTTTTAACTCGTTGTGAACGCCATAAATAAAAAAGGTCAAACATACGTTCACGACGATTGCAAAATCGTCGAAATATTGGTTGTTGGAAACTCTTCAAATATTTTAACCGTAAGAACCTGTTTTTTTAACTTTCTTATTATGAATAATAGGCATAATAGCTAATAATAGTTTCAAAGTGTAATAGTACAACTATATTAAGGACTTTATTATAAGTTGAGGTACTAAGTTTGTGGCCTTTATGAAATGAAAATGAAATGTGACGTTCTCAATATAAAGGGACCTAATGGAGGCAGGCGGTTACGCCGTTTTTAGAACTGTTACCATAGTATTCGTATAGTTACAAGAATAAGAAGAGCGTAACTGCCTCCCTCCATAAGGTCCCTTTATATTGAGAACGTCACAAATTGGAAATCATATCATATTGTATAATATTAGTACCTAAATTATAAGAAACAAATACTTGTGATATTTATAATTATGTGTTTAATACTAACCCAAACTCAAAGACGACAAGCGACTACTATGACGCACCTTTATAATTTTTATACAGCCCATGACGCTCGCACGTTTTTGACGAATCATATGACGCCCCATTTATTAAAATCGGTCCAATAGTTTAGGAGCTAGGGTGGAACATACGATTTTAGGTCACATACATACATCGACTCCAAATTATGACGGAGTTCCGTGGATTCCATGACCAGGGGCATTACTCTGAACTTCGAAATTCAAACATCGTCTATTGCTATTCCTCTTGCTCCCGACGCGTAGCTAATACGCAAGAAAGTGACGGGGCGATCCGAAGTTCGAATTTCCAAGTTCAGAGTAATGCCCCAGAACTTGACGATATCTAAATGGGACCATCATGAGATATAATATAACCGACCCAATAAAAAAACATTAAATTCGCAGACAAACTGTTCGAACAACAAATATAAAAACATTAGATATTGCTCACTTTTTTTCTAAGCTATTAATATTTGTTAATAATTTAAATTTTCACATGTAATTAATTGTGGTCATCCAAATCGAAAGAGACCCTTATCACGGCAGGCGGTTACGCCTTTATTCACACGGCTGTTATACTAATGACAAGCAATGAAAACTATAACAGCGTAAACGCCCGCCGCCATAAGGGCCCTTTCGATTTGGACGATCACAATTATGAACTAAGTTATATTTGCTCACTAGAACATAAGGAATAATTTTATATTGTTAATTAATTGTATTGTGGTAAATTGTGAATGTAAAATAAATTCCAATTAATACAAATGTGTTTTATTTTAATTGAATAATAAAACGTTGCGAACTAAAACCCGACTGTCTAGTATGACGCACGTTTACAATTTTGATATGTGACGTTCTCAATATAAAGGGACCTTATGAAGGCACGCGGTTACGCCGTTTTTAGAACTGTTACCATAGTATCCGTATAGTTACGAGAATAAGAAGAGCTTAACTGCCCTTTATATTGAGAACGTCACATATAGCTTACAACACTCGCACGTTTTTAACGAATCATAATGACACCTCATTTATTAAAATCGGTCCAATAGTTTAGAATCTAGAGAACGTCCAATTTTTGACTAGACTATTAAAATCATTACCCTCATCTTTGCTCATCGTCATCATCATTTCACCCGAAAGACGTCCACTGCTGGACATAGGCCTCCCCCAAGGTTTGCCACAAAGACCGGTCCTGCGCCGCTTGCATCCATCGGTTTCCCGCAATCTTAACTTAACTTTGCTCAGTCGGTTAAAAATGCCTACAGACTACTGTCGCTCCTTTGCGAAATTAAAGAGGGAAAAAACTAGGCCTCCATGGTTAAGCTTTGTTGATTTAAAAAAGTAAACAGTTAGTCTATGGCTGCCAAATCATCTGTCAATTTTAGATCAAACTTACAATGTTCGTTTCTATTTATCTATTAAGTTTTATATTACATTTTACACAAAGCACTGTGAATGATTATTTAAATATAAAATCTGGATTGGACCACATTTCTCCAGACTCTATGGCCTTGAGGTTTTTTGTTTCGGTGAAAAATACAGGTGTTTTTTATTATTAATTGTACCATAGACACTATCCTAACCATCCGTACCCTTTACTGTACTGATACTTATCAATGTAGGTACTTGTTGGACGACGCGGTTAGCCTAGTTGGTAGTGACCCTGCCTACGAAGCTAGCGGTCCCGGGTTCGAATCCCGGTATGGGCATATATTTGTGTGATGAGCGCGAGTATTTGTTCCTGAGTCTTGGATGTTTTCTATATATTTAAGTATGTATTTCTCTATATAAGTATGTATATCGTTGCCTGGTACCCATAGTACAAGCCTAGAGCTTAGTTTGGGACTAGGTCAATTTGTGTTCGATTGTCCCTGATTTATTTATTTTATTTATTTTATTTATCATCATAAATGGTCCAACGGATTTTCACCTAATTTAGCTAAGAACACTCGTTCAAGTCTTTCAAACAAAGATAACTAAATCAAAATTATTCCCGTTCCCGTTTCATCTTCCCGAGATAAATAAATATATAGCTGTTTGTTATAATTTTAATCTTAGCTAAATCGTTTTAGTTAAATTAATAATTATTTTTACAATGTACTGCTTTGTTTAATCTATTGGCGAATGCTGTTTCATACCTGTTATTGAGGTACAGGCAGGTCATGCTTCCTGTATATCATCTGAATTGTAAATGTATAAGCTGTGTACTTTGTTGGTATGACAAATAAATAAATAAAATCGGTTCATCCGTTTGAGATCTGCGATGCCGCAAATACTCAGGTACACACTTATGTGACGTTCTCAATATAAAGGGACCTTATGGAGGAAAGCAGTTAAGCTTTTCTTATTCTTGTAACTATACGAATACTATGGTAACAGTTCTAAAAACGGCGTAACCGCCTGCCTTCATAAGTTCCCTTTATATTGAGAACGTCACATTGGTTTGCGTTGGGGGTTAAAAAAGTCAAGAACAAACGCTAGTAGGTGTATAATAAAATTCTTTTTCACCTCACCAGCTCGGAAAGGCTTTCTTTGTCGGTCAAAATCTGCGCGCAAAAGTCCACTTTAACCACTAGCGTGGAAACTAATGGGGTTGCAGCGCGAGCTCGGCCACAGCTGATGTGGCGCTCGTGTAATTGTTTTTCCAACACCAAGTGTTTTCCTCGCTACGGTGAGGTGAATAATTGTGTGTTTCGCACGGCAGCAAAGTTATTAAGGTCTCGAGGCCTTGAATCCTTCAAAGCTCAGGATTCAATTGGCTCGGGAATCAATACTGGATCTCGCGCCAAATAACAACTTTGCTGCCTTGCATAACGAATAACTATTGTCTAGGTGAAGATTGCGAAGTAGAGTGCATGCCTGATAGATGCTGCTTGGTGATGGAGGGGGGGGAAGACTGCGACATTCTGGAAATCATCGGGGGGTGCTTCGAAAATATACCCGGCGGTAGGTTTTAGAAATCTATACATATATATTTACAATGATAACAAATAAAACATATTATGTTTCTCTATTATTTTAATGACAGGACCCGACAGAATAAATTTTAAAAGCAATACAAAGACATTTACCTTTTTCTTAAAAACGGCCAGCGTTACTTCAACAGTAGGTGCTAACATTACTTACCTACATATATACAAATAAGATATAATGTTGGATGGTTAGAGCTCGTCTTAGTTGGAAGAGTTGGAACGACTGGTTAGGGCGCATAAGGTCTCTTTCGTAATAACTATTAAGACTTAAGTCCCTTCCCTAAATATCCTTTTAGAAAAACGTCCTTCCTGCAAAGTGTCCGGTTCGCGAAAAGTCTCTTCACAAGACGTCTCGTCAAAACGTCCCGTACGCCAAACGTTTTTTTCGTAAAGCATCCCTTAAATAATAATAAAATACAGGAAATAGTACATTGTAATACAAGGGAGCAAAATGCAATATTTCATCGAGGGTTAGCGTGTTGAATCCCGAACGAAGCGATGGATTCTAGGAATGTTGAGCGTAGTGAGGGATTCAAACCGCCGCGCCCGAGATAGAAATTTTGCTAGTACCGTGTAATAGGTACACTCTTCTTTTCATTTCCCTCTTGACAAAAACTATTCATCCTATAAGTAGGTAAGTAAAAGACCAATACTTATCAATCATACATTTAATTAACGAAAACAAATAATTACATAAAATAAACAAAAAGTTAAAAAGTATATTGATACCATATTTAAAAACAATGTACATAAATATATCGTGTGATGCAGTAACGCGTTCAAGGAGACGATAAATTAAACCTTAAGCGCTCAATGAAGAAAAATAACGCGCTTTTTGAACTCCTACTGAAGCAGTCTCCTTGAACACCGTTGTAAAATTTGGATTTTTTTTTAGTGTTCTGTGGTGTCTCTGGTCTGCAGAGCGCATACTATGTCATATTTTAAGTTTTCTTAAATCTGTTATTTTACTTATACTCCAGGAAAGTTACGGTTTTTAAAACATTAAATTGTTTTATGTTTTAATTCTTTGTGTACTTATTGTAAACCGTGTCGTTTTTGTGTCAATAAAATTATTTTCTTCTTCTTTTTAAATTTTCGCAGAGTAGGTATATATTTTCATTGCCGCTATTAAAACAAATGATAAAAAAAAATTAAAGTGGCCCCATTTTATTTTGCTCGATCTTTCGCTTTACCTCTTGACTTGTACAGTCAAGGTCATAAATACGTGTACACGTTTAGTACCTTGTCACTTTAATAGCTGTGGCATTCATATGTTATGGAAGTTTAAACGTGACATTAAATAGACTAGGTAGGTACTAAAATTAACAGCTCCCTTTGTTTACCCATAACGTTTGAAATCCTAATTTCACTTGCCATAACGTGCCTGGTAATAATAATCGTTTTCGACCTATTTTCCCTTGACATAATGTTTTTGTTCCTAATAATCATTTGCCCTAATAACTTGCTATAATGCTCGCATTTCCATAAAGCCGAGTTTCTGCCAGAATCCTATTACAATGCCAGCAGATCGGTCCTAAATTGTTGCAGTTCAACCTAACACTCCTCGCTGCGCTAGTCGTCGTACCTAAATTTTAGAATTTCAATAATTATGAGTATTATGACTAACGAAATTATGACTAAAATGTGTTAGGACAATCGATACATTATGGGAATAAAACATTATGGGTACTAAGCATTATGGCTAACATCCATTATGACAATAGAGTTATGGCAAATGACTTTAGGACAAACGACGTTATGGGAAAAGAAGGGACACCAAAAAGAACACATATTTATGACCTTGACTGTGCGATGGTATGGAACCCTTTGTGTGTGTGTGAGCCCGACTCGGCCGGTTTAATAGTTAGATAGTTAGTTTATATTTAATTGATGTGCCCTTACAGGGTTCATGTTAAACTGTAATTATTAGTTTAAGAACTTTATACTTACATGAGTGCAATAAATGATATGATATGATGTGATGTGGTGTGATATGATGCGATGTGGTGTGATATGATATGATATGATATGATATGATATGATATGATATGATATGAATATCACAAACGAATAGGAGTAGTTGGTACATCCATGCCTGATCCTCAGGTGAAACCACGACCGTCAGGCTGGCAGCTCCCCTGCTGAACCCGTACGACAGGCGAGGGTACTGCGTCGTCTTCATAGACTCCAAACCTGAAGGTACGATGACAGCGACACCATCGTTTCACCTAACATTCTAAAATCGGGGTCAATAGCAATCTGACGTTCTCAATATAAAGGGACCTTATGGAGGAAGGCACTTAAGTTCTTCTTATTCTTGTAACTATACGATGGTAACAGTTCTAATAACGGCGTAACCGCCTGCCTCCAGGTCCAGGTCCCTTTATATTGAGAACGTCACAAATAAACATTATTACTCCATCATGTATTATAATTTTCAATTTAAGGTCGAGAAAGGTCTTTACAGTGATTATTTCGCAACTTCAGAAGAAAGGGACCTAATCCAAAATGTTTAGATTTTGAATTAGGTCTCTATGACTCGAAGTAGAAAACTTAACATTTTGTATTAGGTCACTGTCATTCTGAAGGTGCGATATATACGCTTGGTTATTACTTTCATATTCATTTTTAGATTAAATAACTATTCGACGACGTGGTTAGCCTAATTGGTAGTGGTAGTTCGAATTCCGGTATGGGCAAATATTTGTGTGATGAGCGCGAGTATTTGTTCCTGAGTCATGGATGTTTTCTATGTATTTCCATCTATATAAGTATTTATATCGCTAGAACACATAGTACAAGCCTAGAGCTTAGTTTGGGGCTAGGTCAATTAGTGTGATATTGTCCCCCTCATATTTATATTTATATTTATTTATTCATTATACTTACGTTTAATTAAAATACTCCTGATGATATTTTGACGTTTTGTGTCAAACAGTACTAATTTGCGCGAATTTACGTCCTAACTTAACGCATCGCGAGTCCGAATTATTATCAACATCTTCATGCGGCATCATCATCAGATATAGGAATCCACGGGGCAAATTTTAATCTACAGGAAATTCGACATTAATGCGACCAGGGGAGTGAGGACGGTTGAAACGCTCGAAGAATTACCCCTTCCTCTCCCCGCAAACGTGTATACTATTATACGAGCAATGTTTGTATATTTGTAATCGCGTTCTCAGAAACGGATCTAACGATTTTGGGAAAATTCGGTTTCGCCCCAGCAACGCTCGGTCTCTCAGGTATTAAACGTACCTATAACGTATTCTGTTAAGGCTGATTTTCATTGATCCAGTAGCTGGATCCAGCGTCACTGGATTCCAGCGCTGGATTGTCACTGGATTAATGTAAACATATTTCAATCCAGTACAGCGTCCAGTATCCAGCACTGGATCGGAATAGACCACGTTCCTATTTTTCAATCCAGTGTCCGCCCCCCGCACGCCGCGCACCCCGGGCCAACGGCACTGGATCCGTGTAAACCCGCTGGCACCAGTCTCCGCCGTGTAATCGTATAAGTTAAACACTCATTTTTGCTACAAACTTGTTGTCACTCCAACAAAGTAAGAATGTCTACTGGATTAAGTGTAAACGGCGCGAGCCAGTGCCAGTGGCTATCCAGCGCTGGAATACAGTGACGCTTGATCCAGCTACTGGATCAATGAAAATCAGCCTTTATTCTTTTTTAACTTTCACCAGGTCGCGGTGTCTTCAGAAATGCAGTCAAAATCCCCTTCGAGACAACATTCTCAGACTCCACAATCAAACCATGTCCCGAAGTCGACCAGGACCCCTTCAACGATTGCAAGCCAGTCGATTGTGAGACCTACTACAACGGACACAGGCCTTATTTTGATAAGCGACTTCAGCGATGTGTTAAGGTCCCTCCATGTATTGACACTGATTCAGAAAATCCTATTTATGATGCGAAATCTAATAGATGCAATAGGAATGCTACAATTACGAATGAAGATTTGAATTACATAAAAACTCTTAGTAACGGTAAAGACAACAGACGAGCTAAAGACATACTAATTATTAAGAATAAAAGCCCAAGTTATAACGACACACAATTGTATGACAAAGTTACGCTAGATAATCAAAAAACTATCTTAAGACCCGACCAATTAGCTGTTAAATTGAATAATTCCTCCTATTTAGGTCCACACGATTTATTACAAGCGATCTCTAAATATTTTACAAAGAATGTAGATGCTATAGCGGTGTTAGCGTTGCTAGTATCAATACAATGCTGTTTAATTTTAACAATGATGTATTGTATGACGAAAGGTTGTAAGTGCGAGAAAGACAAAACAATAATCAGTCGTTTTTTTAACTACAGACAAGATGTATCAGTCACTACTCCTCTTATTAGTAACAGTAATACGGAAACCACTTGTCAGTTTAATAGCGAGAGTTCTATGAATGTTGATAAGAAGATCAAATGCTATAAAGCGTGCCATAAAGATAAAATGCATAATGCTAAATTCAGCATGTCTGATGATATCCTATCGAAATGTGTGAATAGAAGGGATTGGACTCATAAACCAAAGTCGGGAGTCATACGTGAGCTTAAACCAGAATTATGGAATCAAATTCAAAACAAAGAGTGGAATAACAATCAAAATAAAGAATGGAATCCAAATAAGGATATCAAGGAAGCCGTTAGTCATGAAAGATCTAAGACTGATAGTAAGGCAAGCGTGGATAAAGTTAAAAAAACCGAGAGCAAAGTTATATTTGAAAATGAAAATGTTAACGAAAAAGTATGTGATAAAGGTAAACTAGTCAAAAGTATAATTAAGAGAAACATTGACAATGTAAGCAACCAACCATCTTCTGAGAAAGAAATCAAAGTCCACAGCTATGACCAAGTTGGCAATACTGCGAATAGACAGACTAATGTCAGAACGGTATCATTGTCGACAGAGAAGGGAGCCCAGGCTTACTTCTCTAATGATTCCATCGATGACTTTCTATCTGAGCGTGGAATGATTTTTCTTGCCGGAGAAAATGTATCAAAATACACGTTGTCATCCGACTCTTCTTACAATGCAAATTTAAATAAATCATCATCTGAAATATCAGGTAAAACTTCGAAAAATAACTTGGTGAAGAACCTAATATCGATGATTCATCGGAAATCACAGCGTGGGCCGTCGTCAGATCCAGGAGGAGGGAAGAAAAACCCTGGAAATCTGGATCTAGAACTAATCCATATGTCGCAAGCTTCAGTATTTTCCTCAAATGCTTCAGAATTAGTTGATGGCTCGAAAAAGAATACGGAATCCAGAAGTTCGCTATAGTTAGAATAATTATAATGTTATTTACTTTACTGATGTTATGTTTTTCTTTTTTATAATTAGCTAAAGACGCGATTCCCGTAGCTTGCGTTAAAAAAAAACGTGTCAGAATATGGGTATCGGTCCTTTTTCGAAACGGGAAGTACGGGTTCTTATACACGCGCGGCATGCCACCAAAGGCAGAGGCAATTGCAGCCGTCGCCATCCGTCGGTAGCATCCGTTGATACGTCGGCGGCATCCTTCGTTAATATCCGTTGATACAACTGCGGCACCTTCGTTAACATCCGTTGATACGTCTGCGGCATCCTTCGTTAACATCCGTTGATACGACTGCGGTATCATTCTTTAACATCCGTTGATACGTCTGCGGCATCCTTCGTTAACATCCGTTGATACGTCTGCGGCACTTTCGTTAACATCCGTTGATACGTCTGCGGCATTCTTCTTTAACATCCGTTGATACGTCTGCGGCATCCTTCGTTAACATCCGTTGATACGACTGCGGTATCATTCTTTAACATCCGTTGATACGTCTGCGGCATCCTTCGTTAACATCCGTTGATACGTCTGCGGCACTTTCGTTAACATCCGTTGATACGTCTGCGGCATTCTTCTTTAACATCCGTTGATACGTCTGCGGCATCCTTCGTTAACATCCGTTGATACGTCTGCGGCATCCTTATTTAACATCCGTTGATACGACTGCGGCATCCTTCTTTAACATTCGTTGATACGTCTGCGGCATCCTTCGTTAACATCCGTTGATATATACGTCTGCGGCACCTTCGTTAACATCCATTGATACGTCTGCGGCATCCTTCTTTAACATCCGTTGATACGACTGCGGCATCCTTCTTTAACATTCGTTGATACGTCTGCGGCATCCTTCGTTAACATCCGTTGATATATACGTCTGCGGCACCTTCGTTAACATCCGTTTATGCGTCGGCGGCATCCGCGTCGGTGCTGCTCAGCGACATATTCAGTGTCGAAGATCTGCAGCAACTACATAGCAAACTATTATCTGCAACTTTTAGCCTAAGACACACGCACACAAAGTACACGAATCACTTCTGCTCAATTTGGATGAAGCAACCAAATTGAATCGTGTAAACATTAAAAGTTAATCATTCAATGTCATTTTTAGGGTTCCGTACCTCAAAGAAAAAAACGGAACCCTTATAGGATCACTTTGTTGTCCGTCTGTCTGTCTGTGTGTCTGTCAAGACCTTTTTTCTCAGGAACGCGTGGAGGTATCAAGTTGAAATTAATATCAAATACATAAGTCTGCAGTCCCTTGGATCAGTGAAAAAATCAAACATCTAAGTCAACGCAATCAAAAGATACGTCCGTTTATACCGCATATTGAAGGGAATCTCAAGGGAATCAAAACCTATAGGGTACTTCCCGTTGACTTAGAATCATGAAATTTTGCAAGAAGCTATGTTTTATAGCACAAGTAAAGGAAAAAATCCGAAAACCGTTAATTTGTAGTTACATCACATAAAAAATAAGCCCAGTATAAGCTGACCCTCACTAAGTACTAAAGTGCATACTTATTGTGTGTCAGTTTATACTGGACTTGTTTATATTGTATTCCCGTGATTTACGAACTATTTACATGCCTACAAGTTTGTGCGGAACCTTCGGTGCGCGAGTCCGACTCGCACTTGACCGGTTTTTTTATTCATGTCCTGCGCCTTTCAACCAAAGTGAATCAATACTAAGCGCATGCACACGTCCTCTCTCATTGGCAGCCGTCATTCGTTTTCACTCAAACATAGTTCTCTGTCTCGCTAGACGCTATCAAACAGAGACGTACATTAATTAGTACAGCAGGGGGTCTAGTCAAGTGTCACACGCTCCGTAGCGTTTCTGTTCGTTTCGTTTTTAAACCAATCGCGTCACTGGTCGATCACGTGATACGATAAGTCAGGTGGTCTACCGATGACGCGATTGGACTAGAGACGAAACGAACAGAAACGCTACGGAGCGTGTGGCACTTGGCTATAGCTCTGTTCAACGATACTTTCCATTCTGTTCTGATTGCGGTATGTTGCTGTTGAATAATACTATGTTTACAAATTAAGGTTAAACAAATGAAGACAAAGGGAAAACAAAGAGGAATGGACGAACGGGCATACAATGTATGTAAATCAAATAAGCAAGCATGCATAAATAAAGTTATTCTTTATACGTTTCAGAAATATATAAAATATAATTGAACAGTTTTATGTTATTGCAATAAAATACAACTTCTTTGCCAAGAGTTGTTACTAGGTAAAACACTGTCGACAAAAAAACAGGTAGGTAAGTAGAATAAATAAATAATGATTTATTGTCGCATAGAAAAAATATACACGGCATTACCACACATTGTTCACGAATACATATATAAATTGTTCTGTGACAACAGGCTCAGGATAGATGTATTTATTTCCTTAGCACCTGTCAAATTTTATCTCGTGCTTGCATGTTAAGCCCGCGAGATCGAGGCCAATCGCTTAGGTATTTATTTATTAGGTCAACAATAAGTACACATATATACACTTTTGGACATGTATACACTTTTGGACCTTAATAATTGATTGATCCATATAGTAAAATATATGAGAAAAAAAAATCATCCCCGTTTTACGTGTATGGGAGATGTAACTTCATCGGCGCGTGTTAAACATATATAACAATGCTTATAGCGTAAATTATAGCTTTGTAGTACCAAGAGTCTCTGGGTTAAACCGCGGACAGACAGACAGACAGACATGGCGAAACTATGATTGTTGCTTGTTGACTACGGAACCCTAAAAAACACACACACACACACCTGTGTGTGGTGTGTGTGTGTGTTTTTTAGGGTTCCGTAGTCACACACGCACACGCACACACACACACGCACACGCACACGCACACGCACGCGCACGTGACCACGCACACGCACACGCACTCGCACACACACTCGCACACACACACGCACACACACGCACACACACGCACACACACGCACACACACACACACACACACTCACTCACTCACTAAATGCTTGATTTCCAGAATGTTTTCACCAAAATATGTGTGGATGGCTCTGGCTCTCACCCTCGTCATCGGGTTGCCTTCGGTGATCACCGAAGACGACGTGAGTACCTAAAGTTTAAATACATAAATATGTGACGTTCTCAATATAAAGGGACCTTATGGAGGCAGGCGGTTACGCCGTTTTTAGAACTGTTACCATAGTATTCGTATAGTTACAAGAACAAGAAGAGCGTAACTGCCTTCCTACATAAGGTCCCTTTATATTGAGAACGTCACATATTTTTATCTGTAAGGCCGGAACCCCACTGCCGCGCACGCTACGCACGCACACGCTAAGTTCGGTCTCCATTGCGCGGCAAACCCTCGGACATATTTGCTCGCGCGGCAGCCTAGCGCAAATAACGTGCGCCGCAGTGGGGTTCCGGCCTATTTTTATTATTTGTGTGTGCTATTCGATACTTGGGGCCCTCCATAAAATTAATTACGTCACACGACTTTCATTTTTTTATCTACGTCCCGGTAGGTGGTCACGTTTATAAGACCCTCCCTTCTGATGTGACGTCACATATTTTGCAAATTTACACCTGCGGGCCTAATATGGTCGCGTTTATCGCGTGACAAAACGTGGATAAAGCATCCGTCACTTTCTGACACGTATATAAGCGCGAGAGTGACGGATGCTTTATCCACGCTTTGTCACGCGATAAACACGGCCATATTAGACCCGCTGAGTAGGAATGAATAAGAACAGGGGCCCGTTTATCAAAAGCTTATAACTTGTATTTAAAGTGGAAGTCTCTTTTTAATGCATATTTTTGGAAAGAGACTTCCACTTGTATTACAAGTTACAAGCTTTTGATAAACGGGCCCCAGCAGTCTCTAAATTTTAGATTTTGACATGTGACGTTTCGACATGTGAATTTTCATTATACCTAATTTCTCATGTCCGAAGTCTCAGTAGCCCTGACCTACTTTTACTTAGCCGATCTTTTTGAATACCTAACCCAAGTTGGGCAGCACATCCAAGTGACAAATAAGTTAGTTGTAACCCAAGTTGAAATATGCCGCCAACGTAAACATTAACAGCTGTTAAACGTTTTTACAATGTTAATAACAAAAACATGCAAAAAAGGAAAACTAACAACAGTTTCAAAAAAAACTTTGTCAGTGGCCAAAAAATGCAAAGATACGCAAATAGTTCGTATCTTAATCGGTTCGTATTTTGAACACAAATTAAATAACAAGGCTGGGATCATTGTTCAATATTTATTATTATTATTCACAGGAGCAACCGCCCGAGGGCGTTGAAGGTAAACATCGTTTTCCACTTATCAAGCTCAAAAAGTGTGTAATATTAGGCTTATCAAGCCTAATATTACTAGAGTAGTACATATAGTTTACGGAAAAATAAAACGAAGTGTTCAAAATTTATAATTTTCGAGAAATTGACAAAAAACTTTAAAGATACTACAATTTAGGCAACTCAAAATGGCTTATTGCATACAATTAAAGTACAGTGTACACGCTTTATAACGTTATTCTTTATCGATAAACTCTATAACGTAAAAGTGAGCACAATTTGGTTGGTTTACTTTAAAACCCTCGCATTGATAAACATTTTATAGCGCAACAGCCATTCTCTATTACGAAGAAAATGTGTTCATATTTAGACAAACTAAGTAGGTATTTATTGTCGGTATTATTGTTTATGTTATCTTATCAAGTTCCAAAAGACGCCAACAAAACCTTTGAAGCCCGAAATTTTTGAGGTCGTGAACAGTCGTCTTGCTTGTTATTATTGTTAATTACTGCAATCATATAAATAACTAACGACGTAGGTTTATTTTATTTATTTATTTTCTTTATTAAGGAAAAACAAACAGCTTTAATTATACAGATTTACAAACTTATTCTAATGGTTCATAAGCCAACAAAGTTTCCACCAATGTATGCTACACATTTAGGAATTAACTATACCTACAAAGCTAGCAACTTCTGTTACAACATGCACTAAGAACTATTAATACTAGAGACATGAAATCAAATGAAAAATTTGACTTAAGAAAAAGGTCTATAATGTTTTTTTTATTGCAGTTACATAGCTGTTAAACTCGTCATAAAATATGTCAGTATGATCATACTTGCTATTATGTGTGGAACATGCCCTTATGAGGAAGCGATTTTTGGAATACTTATTCCTGCAAAATTTAACAGCGAATATATTTTTGGAGCGAGTACGTAGACATGAGCATTTCAATGATATGTTACTAAGGAGGTATGGAGAATCTATGATATTGTTTAAAATTTTGTAGAGTAAAATTTGATCATGATGTTCTCTGCGCTTTTGAAGAGGGACAGTATCTATGAGCTTGATATTCCTAAACTTATAAGTTAAGCGTTTCGTAAATTTTTTTTGAATGTTTTCAATAGCGTCTATGTAACATTGGTATTGTGGATTCCAAGTTGCAGATGCATACTCCAGTTGAGATCGGACAAGTGCATTATATAAAAGTTTAAAAGTACTGGCATTTTTGAAATCGTTGCCCTGCCTAAAAATAAATCCCAACATCCTGTAAGCTTTTGATGTTATCTTCTCAATATGCGATGAAAGTAATAGTTCCTTATCGAGTTGGACTCCCAGATCTCTAATTTCCGATACTTTTTTAAGGTCAACATTAAATATTTTATAGTCAAAAATAATTGGTTGGCGTTTCCTGGAATATGAGATTGTACAACATTTGTCAGTATTTAAAACCAATTTGTTAGCTATACAGTATTGGCCCAGACGATTTAGATCATTCTGAAGGCTAAAACAATCATGTTCATTTTTAATTATTTTAAAGATTTTAGTGTCATCAGCATAAAGTAATATATGGGAATCCTGTATGTAACTAGCAACATCATTAATAAAAATATTGAACAACAGGGGTCCAAGGTGAGACCCTTGAGGGACGCCGGAACTAATAGGAATAAAACTAGATATATATCCTTTAACAGCGACGGCTTGAGTTCTGTTTCGAAGATATGATTCAAGCCACCTCAGGAGGTCGCCGTGTATACCGATTGCTGCAAGCTTTTTTATCAATAAAGAATGAGAAATTTTGTCGAAAGCTTTTGAGTAATCGGTATACACTGCATCCACCTGATAGCCATTGCTCATAGCCTTCTAGTACGATATCTAGAAATTCGCACAGGTTGGTTTCAGTAGAGCGACCACTGACAAATCCGTGCTGATGGGGAGTTAATAAAGTTTTGACGGCCGGAAAAAGGGAGTCGTACACAATCTTCTCAAATAGTTTGGGAACAACTGATAACTTCGATATACCGCGATAATTCCTAACACAATGCTTGTCTCCATTTTTATGGATGGGGACAACTAAAGATCTTTTCCAAGTTTTAGGTAAAATACCTTTTTTTATGGAAGCTTTAAATAAAATTGATAAAGGTAAAGCCAATTGCTTAGCACACTGCTTTAAAAATATGGGATGCAGTCCATCTGGACCACTGCCTTTAGAGGTATCTAGTCGCATCAAATACCCTTCAACTATACTGGGGTTTATGACTATATCACTAATAAGTGTTTCATTAGATTCTGGGACGGATAATGAACCAACGGACGTGGTGTCTACTTCAAATACAGATTGAAAAAATGTATTAAAAACATTTGCCATGCCCTGGCCTTCCGATACTACTTGGTTATCCAAATATATGGAGTCAGGGATGGCATTATTGCTCTGCTTAGATTTTACGAATGACCAAAATTGTTTAGAGCTATATTTTATGTTACTTTCCGCGCGTGATATAAATAAGTCGTAACAAATTACTTCTAAATCCTTGACTTCACGTCTCAAAGCAGAAAAAACACTGTAATCACTCTGTCTACCATATATTTTCCACTTCTTATGAACTTTAAGTTTTTTATTAATTAGTTTAATTAATGGTCGAGTAAACCAAAGTGGATACTTGCGACTTTCTGAAATAATTCTTGAAGGGACGTGCTTGTCCACAATCTCATCAACAACTTGATAAAAGTATTCAACAGCCTTTTCGATATCGTCAATATTTAAATGCGCGTCCCAATCTACTTCAGATAATTCCGCATTGATAATATCGTAATTAGCTGAATGAAATCGTCGAGAGACACGTGATGCAGGCCGAAGCAAGGTTTCAGTGCAACCAAAATCTGTTTTTAATATTAATGAAGGATGATGAGGGTCCTCCGGGAGAGATAGAGGCTCAGCGCGTGTCACAGTACAGGTATTATTAGCAAAAATCAAGTCAAGACATCTATTATTAGCATTATGAATGCCATTGTACTGGTTCCACCCCGAAAAGCACATGAAAGCAAACACTTGAGAAGTTAACACATCAGCGGATGGATTTTGTAAAGCTAAACTTGCATCCGCAGATCTTGGTATCCAAACAGCCTCCCTTACATTAAAATCTCCAGTCAAAATGAACCCATCATCTGGACAATCCATACATAAATCAGATATATGTTCAAAAAACGTTAAGTGTGAGGGAGCCTGATTACAATTTTGAGGGAAATAACAACAAAATATGTGCAAACGTTTCGTGACGGGGCCACAGCCAAGGGAGATATTGACGTTGGTAATGTCAGCATCAGGTAAGGGTGGCAGTGTGGTCGAGTTATGCATGTCTACGCGGAACGGTCGACGCACCGCTATGAGCGTGCCGCCGCCCAGGCTCATACCTACACGCTGATAGTCTCGGTCAGTGCGATAGATATTATACCTGCTGTCAAACAACTCTGCATCAAAGATACCTGGAATCAACCAAGTCTCGCTCAAACATATTACATCATAGTCGTTGTTTAAAAGGTTTTTGAAAAAAGATTTTGATTTCGTTCGCAAACCGCGAACATTTTGGTAATAGACATTAATCTCCATATTTAATCCTAAGTAAGTCGTTTATCCTTATAGATAAAATCCTTCCTATCTATCCTTATAGAGGTTTTACTGTACCCATAATTATATCTATAAGTAAACAGTGGATACCCTTTAAATATATTTTGTACTACGAATAGTGTTATTGGTCTTCACGAGACAGGCATGGCCTAGTGTGGGACCACTAGTTAAGAAGTTCGATGTACCCTGTTTCTTTTAATAAACAAATTTATTTATTTAATTGCCTTGAACACGTGCATCATTATGCTTGGTTTGCTTGGAAATTATGGTCTTGAACTAAACACACTTTTTTTTATTTCTTCACTCCATATAACGGTAAGAGCGGTTATGCACTACGTCCGATCCGTATCCGAGAATGTCGGTCCGAAGTAGAAGTATTACTATTTGTATGTGAAATCGGATGACGGAATTCGGATCTAGTGCGCAACCTACCATACAAATAGAACTACTGCTACTTCGGATTCGGACCGAACATTTCTCGGATACGGATCGGACGTAGTGCGAAACCGCTCGTACTCTCTAATTCTCTATAAATTTAGTTATAAAGAGTTTACACTGTAAACAAAAAGGTATATTTTTGAAGTACGGACTTACCTAAATACGGAACCCTCGGTGCGCGAGTCCGACTCGCACTTGGCCATGTGATTCTGTTAAACATTTCGCCTCGTCGTCGTTCACATCGTCTGACGAATCAAAGGCGAATCACATGGCAGTAGCCAAGACAGCCAAGACAGCCAAAATGCAAACGCTGCAGCGCTGGTAACGACATACATTGTTCATTGCGTAGTTTACCGCTAAAGCCACTTGTTGACTTTTCAATGTATATGTCATGGACCAAGTGATTAATGCGGGCGTTATTTATAATGCCGGTAGCACACCTCCGCCGCGAAACCGCGAAACTGTGGCGGAATCGTGATATAGATCGACGGTGGAAATTTCAAATGTCGTAAGGGACAAACGCCTACCTGTCCCTTACAACATTTGAAATTTCCACCGTCGATATGGTTAGGTCAGGTTAGGTTAGGTTAGTATTTTTATTTAATTGCCTTCTCGCCTTTTGGTTATTATTATAATAATGCCCGTATTTATCACTTGGTCCATAACATATATTTTTGGTGCTAATTTTTTTTTTATTAGGTGAAGAAACTCCTACGACTGAGGACGTAAGACAAATTAATCTTTTTATTTTTTAATAAGGCTCCTACTATTATTTAAAATGTGAAGGTTCGTATGGATGTTTGAATGTTTGACTTTCAATCACGCCTAAACGGCTGAACGGATTTGGATGAAATACAAATACAAATATATTTATTTCGTAAAAATGATACATGTCTAAGCTAAATATCCAGCGGGCCTAATATGGCTGACAAGTAATAAATAATATGTTTTGCTGCTCAATTCTCCCGATTAATAATTAAACGTGTACATTAACCTTTTAGCAAATTGTGACAACTATGAAACTAATATGTTTTTAGATAAAAGTATAATTTTAGAAGATTTGAAATGGTGGTATAGCAAAATAAATAATTATTTTAGCCTTATTCGAAATAACTCATACGATCGAACTAGATTTTTTTTAAGATGCTTCCTTAAGTGGTTGGGGCATTTCATGCGGTGATAATAAAGCACACGGGTTTTGGACCCGAGATGAAAAACTCCTGCACATTAATATTTTAGAATTGTTAGCAGCGTTATTTGCACTAAAAGTTTATGCAAAAAATCTGTCCAATACTCAAATACTGCTATGCATAGATAACACAACAGCCATTGCTTGTATTAACCACATGGGCAGCGTTCAGTTCCCCCACTTAAATAAAGTGGCCCGTGAGATATGGTCATTTTGTGAAGATAGAAAGTTATATGTGTTTGCATCTGACATAAAATCCACTGAGAGTTTCATTGCAGATGCAGAGTCTAGAGCAATTCAATCTGATATTGAATGGGAACTGGCGCCTTACGCATTTTTACAAATTATAAAAAAAATTGGAACATCAGAGATAGATTTGTTTGCCAGTAGAACTAACGCTAAGTGTACTGTTTATATTTCATGGAAACCAGATCCCTACGCATACTCAATAGATGCATTATTTAGACTGCCAAGCTATGCACGATAACTCCTTGGAGCAGCATAATTAAAAACTAAACTAAACTAAGGTATATGTAAATAATACAGATCATTATGTACATAATAAGTACAGGTAGTTAATATAAATTAAATACATATTATGTGAAAATACAATTGAATTATTGAAATTAGTCTTCATCGCACGAGTCGCGCGATTTAAAATAAAAACGAGTTCAAAAAAATTATTCGTATCATGATACGCGCGTACCTATCACGTGATAAGTAATATTGATAATTAGAGAGCGAATTTGAAGTAGCGATTACAAGTTTAATATGGATAAGATAAGTATAAGCAAGTATTTAATTTCATATAAACTGTACAAAGGTCATATATCGACACAAAGGATTTATGATGATACATAATGATACTGGATAATCAAATATTTTTCTAGATTTTCATTTTTAAATTTGTGACGGTTATTATCTAAAATCCAAGTATAGCCCGAAAATGAACGTTCAACATCAACAGATGTTACAGGAGCATATTTAAAGAAATTTGAAATAATTTAGTGATTGAGTGTTAACACTGGGACTAGACACTTTCACTTCCTTCCCTTCAAAGAAATTCACTATATTTTAATTTCTAAATGTTAATGTTAATGTGTCATCGTTTTACAGTGCTTGTTTGAGGCATTATAAAATTATGACAATAATATTGCAAATTAACCCGAGAAATAAACAATGAGTCAAACACGTGTGCATTCAATTTATTACAGGGACATTGTTGACAGGAACTATCAAAAAGGTCCGTAATAAATAGGATCTATTATGTTTGAGCTGTATAAAACTCCTTTAATTAGAATAAAATATTTTTCTTTACATATAGTTTGTTGCAAGAATAACATTTATTGAATTTAATTATCTATACGATTGCATTGCGGTAAGTAAGTAAGTAATAAGATAACTGTAAGACCAATAAACAACATGATATCTAATAAATAAATCTATCTATTTAACAAATCGCATTAGTCATATCCATATTAAACTTGTAATCGCTACTTCAAACCCGCTCTCCATTGATAGTCTAATCCGCCCCATACAGAAGCCGCAAAGTTTTGTACCTATTTATTTAGTGAACAACGAAATCGTCGAAATTTACATTTTTATATGAATATTTAGAATTATGACAGTTTATTATGACTCGCGATAGATTGTTTAGTCGGGAAAACATTAACTGTTAAACGTATTAACAAAGCTAACAAAAACATACAAAAAAACTAACAACAGTTTGAAAAACTTTGTCAGTGGCCAAAAAATGCAAAGATACGCAAATATATTTATCGGATCGTATCTTAAACACAAATGTTTGTCGCTAAAATTATTTCTATTCGATTATTGTTCTATTCTACAAAATAAATAACAAGGCTGGGATCATTGTTCATTATTTATTTTTATTATTCACAGGCCAAGGTGTCACCGGCCGTGGGCGCAGAAGGTAGAAATTAGAAATCGTTTTCCACTTCTCATGCACAAAAATTGTGTCCTATTAGGCGGGTGCGCCAAAGTTCATATAAAATTGCAAATTAGATTATTGGAACTCCGAAAATGTATCTCATACAATTTTACAACCTAATGATCATTGTACATAATTTTTTTTATTACTAACGATCGAAACTCATAATCATCAGATTTCATAATATCACTAATTATACACGTTGTTTATACTAATATTTGTTTTCATATATTTTCTGATACTGACGATCGAAACTTCTAATTATTCTAATTCATATCGAAGGTCTCCATTAGGTACGACGACGAGCGAAGCGCGGAGGAGTGTTAGGTAGAATTGCGACCCTACAGCGCGCGAGCCGAGCGAGCGAAGCGAGCGTGCCGCGGGAGCGGCCGGCGAAGCGCCAGAAATGAACATATTTTTAACTAATACTTACATATATACTAGACGATGAGCGAAGAATCACCCTTCTATTTCTAAGTCCCTGCTCCGTTGGTAGTAATAAAAATGTATGAACAAAAAAAGTATAAGGAAAAAAATTATGAAGAGTGATTATTATGAATACAAATGAGTATTAATAAAAAAATATGATAACTGTCTATTATGAGTTCCGTTGGTAGTAATAATAAGTTATGAACAAAAAAAGTATGAGGAAAAAAATTCTGAAGAGTGATTATTAGGAATACAAATCGGTAGTAAAACCAAAAATCGGAATAAGAATTTTGTATGAGCCAATATGGACCCCTATTAGGCTTATCAAGCCGGACTAGTGTTCAAAATGTATAGTTTTCGAGACATTGGCAACAAACTTTAAAGATCTATACTACAATTTAGGCAGGTCAAAATGGACCTTATTGCATACACTAAAAAGTACATGAAAATTAGACTTAAATACGGAACCCGCGGTGCGCGAGTCCGACTCGCTTTTGCCCGGTTTTTTACTAACCAGCCATGTGATTCTGTTAAACATTTCGCCTCCTCCAAAGGCGAATGACTGAATCACATGGCAGTAGCCAAGACAGCCAAGACAGCCAAGATGCAAACGCTGCAGCGCTGGTAACGATATACATTGATTGCGTAGTTTACCGCTATAGCCTAATGATGCGAGCAATTGTTGACTTTTCAATGAATATGTCATGGACCAAGTGATTAATGCGGGCATTATTTATAATGCCCGGGCACTACGAATAATGGCAAGCTATAGGTACCGGGTCAAGTTGGTAGGTCAGGTTAAGTTAGGTTAGTATTTTTATTTAATTGCCTTCTCACCTTTTGGTTATTATTATAAAAATGCCCGTATCACTTGGTCCATAACATATATTTTACATACATATATATATTTACTGGTGCAAATTTTTATTTGTTTAGGTGATGAAACTCCTACGACTGAGGGCGTAAGACAAATTAATCTCTTTATTGTTTAATAAGGCTCCTACTATTATTTAAAATGTGAAGATTCGTATGGATGTTTGAATGTTTGACTTTGAATCACGCCTAAACGGCTGAACGGATTTGGATGAAATACAAATACAAATATATTTATTTCCTAAAAATGATACATGTCTAAGCTAAATATCCAGACTGCCAAGCTATGGACAGTATGCACGATAACTCCTTGGAGAAGCATAATTAAAAACTAAACTAAACTGAGGTAAATGTAAATAAAACAGGTCACAATGTAAATAATATAGGTAGGTAATATAAATTAAATATGTAAAAATACAATAGAATTATTGAGATTAGTCTTCACTGCACGAGTCGCGCGATTTAAAATAAAAACGAGTTCAAAAAAGTTATTTGTACGTGACACGCGCGTACCCATCACGTGATAATATTGATAATCTAATCCGCCCCATACAGAGGCCGCAAAGTTTTATATTTATTTGGTCGGGTAAACATTAACTGTAACATACAATAAAACTAACAACAGTTTGAAAAACTTTGTCAGCGGACAAAAAATGCGAAGATACGCAAATCTTTTTATTGGATCGTATCTTGAACACAAATTTAATAACAAGGCTGGGATCATTGTTCAATATTTATTATTATTATTCACAGGCCTCACCGCCCGAGGGCACAGGTAAAATTATTTTTTATTCATTAACTAAGAATGATATCAAATAGTTGCATAACTAGGTACTAAGACATCCGATTGACGACTGATATGACGCATCAGGGCCGGATTTAAGGGAGGCAACCGGGGTTTCAGCCATTGTGGGGACCCAATAAGAATAAAAAAAAAAATACGTTTAATCTATTTGTAAAATAATTAGGGATCCACTCCTTTGTTGCCTCGGGGCCTCCATATGTGACGTTCTCACTATAAAGGGACCTTATGGAGGAAGGCAGTTACGCTTTTCTTGTTCTTGTAACTATACGAATACTATGGTAACAGTTCTAAAAACGGCGTAACCGCCTGCCTCAATAAGGTCCCTTTATATTGAGAACGTCATATATCTCTGAATCCGACCCTAACCCTTCTAATCTTTCTTCATATTTGAAAAATATCTTAAATTAAAGCACATAACGAATTTTAAAGGAAAACTATCACGACTAAGTAGACTTTATTGGTTCTTGAATTAAAGACGATTAAAATGTTTATAGCTACCAAAAATCAGCTAAGATAATTTTAAATAGAAAATTGCAGATATTTTGACGACGTGTTTAGCCTAGTTGATCGTGACTCCCTACGAAGCTAGCGTTCCCGGGTTCGAATCCCGGCATGGGCAAATATTTGTATGATGAGTGCGAGTATTTGTACCTGAGTCATGGTCATCATGGATGTTTTCTAAGTATTTAAGTATGTATTTATCTATATAAATAAATATGTATATCGTTGCCTGGTACCCATAGTACAAGTTAATTGACCTAGTCCCAAACTAAGTTCTAGGTTGTTTGGGACTAGGTCAATTTGTGTGAGAATTGTGAGATTGTCCCCTGATATTTATGTATTTATGTTTTTTGGAGATTGTTGTTTGTGTTTAAAAATGGCGACTGAACCACAGACTGGGCATGCCGACATGCTCTTGTTCGGAATGTTTACTTACCAGCGGGCTTAACATGCATGGACGAGATCAAATTTGACAGGTGCTAGGGAAATGAATACATCTATTCCATATTCTTACGTAAGACTTATCCTGACTTTTATTACCCTTTTTACTACTAAGCGACTATAGCGATTTTCACTTTTTTATAGCGATTTTATCAAGACGGGACATTGTTATTTTAAACCTTAAGCGTTAACTCTTTACGTTAGAATATGGAATAGATGTATTTATTTCCCAAGCACCTGTCAAATTTTATCTCCTGTATGCATGCTAAGCAAGCCTGCAGCCATGTTATTCTGTTAAACATATCGCCTCGTCGTCGTTCACATCATCGGACGAATCAAACACGAATGACTGAATCCATAACATACTTTACATATTTACTGGTGCTATTTTTTTTTATTAGGTGAAGAAACTCCTACGACTGAGGGCGTAAGACAAATTAATCTCTTTATTGTTTAATAAGGCTCCTACTATTATTTAAAATGTGAAGGTTCGTATGGATGTTTGAATGTTTGACTTTCAATCACGCCTAAACGGCTGAACGGATTTGGATGAAATACAAATACAAATATACTCGTATTTATTTCCTAAAAATGATACATGTCTAAGCTAAATATCCAGACTGCCAAACTATGGACATTATGCACGATAACTCCTTGGAGAAGCATAATTAAAAACTAAACTAAACTGAGGTAAATGTAAATAAAACAGGTCACAATGTTAATAATATAGGTAGGTAATATAAATTAAATATGTAAAAAATACAATTGAATTATTGAGATTAGTCTTCACTGCACGAGTCGCGCGATTTAAAAATAAAAAAGAGTTTAAACAAGTTATTCGTACGTGACACGTGCGTAATATAAAGGGACCTTATGGAGGACGGCAGTTACGCTCTTCTTATTCTTGTAACTATACGAATACTATGGTAACAGTTCTAAAAACGGCGTAACCACCTGCCTCCATAAGGTCCTTTTATATTGAGAAGGTCACATATTGATAATCTAATCCGCCCCAAACAGAGGCCGCAGTTTTGTACCTATTTATTTAGTGAACAACGAAACTGTCGATATTCACGTTTTGAATATTTATAATTATGACAGTTTATTATGAATCGCGGCAGATTGCTTAGTCGTACGTTAAACGTATTACAAAGGTTAATAACAAAAACATACAAGAAAACTAACAACAGTTTGAAAAACTTTGTCAGCGGCCAAAAAATGCAAAGATACGCAAATATTTTTATCGGATCGTACCTTGAACACAAATTAAATAACAAGGCTGGGATCATTGTTCAATATTTATTTATTATTCACAGGACCCAGCGGCCGAGAGCGCAGGTAAAATTAGTTTTTATTCATTAACTAAGCATGATATCAAAAAGTTGCATAACTACTAAAACACCCGATTGGCGACTAATATGACAGCCATTGTGAGGTCCCAAACTAAGGGAATCATACCTGAGGATGGGCAGCAGCGTCCTACTGAACGTTGTAATATTAAACTGCGATCGCCAACCCGCCTGCCAAGCGTGGCGATAATGGCAATTTCTCTCCTGGGGGAAAAAACAAGGATGGATGCACAAGATAGGAATCGGCCCCCAGTCCCTGGCGGCCCCGCTATTCCTAGCTATGGTAGCGGTCACGGTAACGGCGGGGCGGGGGGTGCTAATAATCTCCGGCAGAGTGATGGCTACCACCACCGACGACCCCTGGCCCTGGCAACTTATAACACACGCGTTGAGGACTGACGAGAAGATCGTGGAACTTGAGGAAGAGTTGAGCAGGTTACGCTGGGACATAGTGGGTTTATCAGAAGTCCGAGGAGGGGAGGACACGATAACTCTTAAGTCGGTTAACCTGTTATTTTTCCGGGAAGGCGACCAACTGTCCCAGGGAGGTGTCGGGCTTATCGTCCACAGGTCTCTTGTGAACAACGTTGTCAAAATCGAGTGTGTCAAGAGTAGCTTACCTTATACTCAGAATCACCAAACGGTATTCGCTGAAGGTCATACAGGTATACGCTCCAACTTCGACGCACTCCGATGATGAGGTGGAGGTAATGTATGAGGATATTTCCAGAGCCATACATTCCACCAAAACTCACTACACCTTATCATGGGTGACTTTAACGCCAAACTGGGTAAACGAAGCGACAATGAGTTGAGAGTAGGGCAATTTGGAATTGGAAGTCGGAATTCTCGTGGCCAGCTGCTGGCGGGCTTTATGGAGAAAGAGGGACCCTTTATGATGAACTCTTTCTTCAAGAAGAGTGAATGCCGCAAATGGACATGGGTAAGTCCCGACGGTGCGACCAGAAATGAGATAGATTTCATCATGCCGACCATAAGGCAAATATTCAATTATGTATCCGTGATCAATGCGGTCAAAACCGGGAGCGATCACCTAATGGTCAGAGGCACATTGAATATCGACGTGCGCTTGGAAAGGTCACGCTTGATGAAATCTGGGCATTTCTCCGAGCACGCAATTTCGCACGGCCCCGCACTTAAAGCCTTCTTCTAATGTAAAATAAAATATACAAAAAATGCAGTGGATTCATTACGTTATCATGTAACTGGAAAGCATATAAATTTTATTAATTTTATATACATTCTTACTTTAAAAAATCTTAAACCGTTAAAATCTGACATCCATGTCTTGTCTCCAACCCAGAATTCAAGAAATGGTAGCAGATTACTTGAAACTTAATCAACATTTTAACAACTTATGTATATTCACATATATAAGTTGTTTGAACATAACACAAGTGCATAAGTTGTTTGTTTGAACATGAAGAAATATAATTTAAATATAACTAAAAGTATTTTCTTTAACTTGTCTCCGAGTCGCGCCTGACAACCGTGACAGTTTGAAACCACGCCCTAACTCGCCAATAAATTGTAGCAGCGGTATTCTCTATTCACTCACGCAAAGCTTCAGTCGCGTTGTATCAGCCGAACAGAAAGCACAACGACTCCACATTTAATTGTTGGAGCTACATGTGTAAATTCGCCAATATTTCGATTTAGTCCAGGCTGATTTCTGAATCTTGTGGTCGCGATATTTCTCACATGTCAGGGCCATTGTCTGTATAAAAATTACTACAATATAATCAAATGGCTTATTTAAAGTAGCTTTAAAATCATTTAAAAAAGTCTTAATGTTTTAGAGTTATTTTTATATATGTAATTTTTTCTGATTACCGTGTATCTGACTTCCAAGTATTTCCATGGACTTTTGTTGCATGGAAGTCAGAAAATATACATGGAATTCTGAAAATTGTGCACGGAAGTCATATTTCGTCGAAAATGTATGAAATTTATTATTTATGCTACAAGATTTCTCAACTTGCCATGTAAGTATGTATGTATGTACACTTGTTTGGGTCAAATCTTTCAACCTCCATTCCAAGTTTCATTTTTCCTTAAAATCGTACTCAGTTCCGATTTCCGTGCCCCCTGACTTTAATGGATTGGATATTTTTCTTTCTGCTGGATATCCAGGTGCGCCTCCAATCAATTTGCATAGCATCATGTCAATGTAAGAAAAAAATTGTCCATGGAAGTCAGGTAAATGAGCCTGTCTCGGAGAAATGCCCATCTACGCTCCGTCCAGTACCAATCCATATCCAAAAGGCCGAAAACTTTCAGCTCGAACTCCAAAACCGCTTCGAAAGCCTAGGCGAATGCGTAGACGTGGGTGATTAGATTACTGTAACATGTTCGTGGAAACTGTCCAAACGGTTGGGTCTAAATTTTTCAACACTCGCCGTTGAAAAGGAACCAATTGCATTGTTAATTACGTAGTTAATAGCCTAATTATGCGGGCACTTGTTGACTTTTCAATATATATGTCATGGACCAAGTGATTATACGAGCATTATTTATAATGCCCGGGTGTTATGAATAATGGCAGGCTATACCGGGTCAAGTTGGTAGTAATAACTAATTATTATTTAAACTTCATTATTTACCACATTGTATGGTTAGGTTAGGTTAGTATTTTTATTTAATTACCATCTCGTATTTTAGTTATTATTATAAAATTTCCTGGGCATTGTGAAAAATGCCCGCATTTATCACTTGGTCCATAACATATACTTACTGGTGCAATTTTTTTTTGTTTAGATGAAGACACTCCACAGGCTGTGGACGTAAGACAAATTAATCTCTTTATTGTTTAATAAGGCTCGTACTATTATTTAAAATTCGTATGGATGTTTTAATGTTTGACTTTCAATCACGCCTAAACGGCTGAACGGATTTGGATGAAATACAAATACAAATATATTTATTTCCTAAAAATGATACATGTCTAAGCTAAACATCCAGACTGCTAAGCTATGCACGATAACTCCTTGGAGCAGCATAATTAAAAACTAAAATTAACTAAAGTCGAACATGCCGAATATTATCATCACAATGTAAATAATATAGTTTTTAATATAGGTAATATAAATTAAATATGTGAAATTAATTATTGAGCGCAATGTTTAAAAATAAAACAAGTTTAAAGAAGTTGTTCGTATCGTGACACGCGCGTTTCTATCACGTGATAATATTGATAATCTAAAGCGCGTCGTACACGGAGCTATAATATATATTATAGGTCGGTATATTACGATATATTTTCCGTACTAGTTGACAGACTTCACACACGCAGCTATAATACCTATATATTAATATAAATTATAGCTGCGTGTGTGGACACTGTCAACTAGTACGGAAAATCTACCTAAACTATACGAAAATATATCGTAAGATGCCTTGCTATAATATATATTAATAAACCAAAATATATATTATAGCTCCGTGTGTGACGCGCTTAATTCGCCCCATACAGAGGCCGCAAAGTTTTATATTTATTTAGAAAACAACGACAGTTTCGTTGTTCTCTAAATTTACGTTTTTATATTAAGAATTACAGTTTATGTTACGGCATCGCTTAGTCATTAACTGTTAAACGTTTGTACAAAGTTTAATAACATAAACATACAAAAAAAAAACTAACAACAGTTTGAAAAACTTTGTCAGCGGCCTAAAAATGCAAAGATACGCAAATATATTTATCGGATCGTATCTTGAACACAAATTAAATTACAAGGCTAGGATAATTGTTCAATATTTATTATTATTATTCACAGGAGCAACAGGCCGAGGACGCAGGAGGTAAAAATCGTTGACTGAGCATGGCATGAATGGAGACTAGTATGTCGCACCCTTACCAGGGCCGTATTTATCTTCTGAACGCCATTGACGGCTATAGCCGTCATGGTTGACAGCGTAAAATAGGCCTAACGGCCGCACTCAGGGACGTCAAATAAATTTTAAGTTTCATTAAAGTAGCTGCTGTCACTTTCTTTGATATAGCAATAGAATAAGACGCAGCAAGTTTAATTAAACTTAATTTTTTTTTTTTATCATATATGGGTTTGCGTTTGACCTCAGTCTCACCTGAAGTTAAGTGAAGGCGAGGTCGAAGATGGTACACGCTTACCCAGAAAATGCCTATTCACTCTTGCCTTGAAAACACCAAGGTTATAGGATTCCAGGAATACAGACGCAGGGAGAGCATTCCACTCCTTGGCAGTGCGAATAAGAAATGACGCAGCAAACCGCTTCGTCCGAACTGATGGAAATCCGACTACAATTCGACTACAATTAATTGACGTCTCTGAGTGCGGCAGTAAGTGTATATAAATATATAGGAAGGAATTATATATCAGACTACGACGACCAAAAGGTAGGACCGATTTGGCTGCCTGCTTTTTCCTTAGTCGCTTGAAACCGCCGACTTGATGAAAGTGTATCACGTTTGACACAGCGGGAACGGTAAGAGAAAGGGAGTCTCCAGGGCAGGAACGTTTATTATGTTTTCTTCATTATTTTAATAGTATAACATAAGTCACCTGCGAACAACGCAGATTGAAAAATATAGCAAATATCTAATTTGGACGATATAAGTGAAAAGGTCTAAGATGAAATGTTAAGGACTTACAATTAGTGCCTAAAATGATTCAGATTCAGATTTTATTACTCAATATAAATTACAGTATAAATCGCACTTCATGTCAAATTACAAGTTATTACATTGAGATCGTCAGAAATGGAAATTACACATTAATTATGAAATTACAAAATATATACAATTTGAATTATTTAACTTCCATGTCAATGTCATCTTATAAGTATATCTCCATTAAGGATCGTCATAACAACATGATATACGTGGTCAGAAAAGAAATCAGGAAAACAACATATAGGTAACAACAATGAAAGTCAACACAAAATACATTAAATGTCAATATTATTTATATGTCCAGGTCTATATACTCATTGACAGAATAAAGTGGATTATCCAACAAAAGATTTCTCAGCCGGCGCCTAAACGTTTCGTCAGATGTTTCGCGTTTGAGAATGGTTAGAAGGAATTAATTCTTTGTTATTAAACTCTTCACACTATAACACTTTTAATACATTTTTAGACACTTCAGGTTTTACAGACATAGTCACGAATTGAGAGCTCGACATCAACTGGCCTGTCGTGCGCAGCCGATCGTAAAATTTTGAATGAGCTCAAATTTAGAATTCAGAATAATAGTATAAAATAAAAAGCCAGAATGATTTTATTCAACGAGGCGTAATACATAGGTAGATACACCTCGTTACAACTGTAGGCAGTGGAATGTCGGTTACAAACTTCGACGGACGACATAAATTCGCTGGTTTTCTTCATCTCAGTCGATATGAAGGCGAGACATTAACAGAATCACACTGCTGTTAACCCACTTATAACTAGTGTTCTTTTAAAAGAACACTTTTTTTCATAGGATTTGAACCTTAATTTAATTTAGTTAAAGTTCAAATTCGCGATCCAATTTTCAAGTCCCGTAACATCTGGGTTAAGTAAAATTGTGACGTTCTCAATATAAAGGGACCTTATGGAGGCAGGCGGTTACGCCGTTTGTAGAACTGTTACCATAGTATTCGTATAGTTACAAGAATAAGAAGAGCTTAACTGCCTTCCTCCATAAGGTCCCTTTATATTGAGAACGTCACAATTGATCAACATTAGGATGTGCCGTACGCTGTTCATTTATCGCGTTAACATGTTATTGTACCAAATAAAGAAAAAGAAGAATACTAATAAATTTATAGAGTAAATAGGTTAAAGATTAAATTAATAAATAAATCTGAACGCGAGGCAGACGGGGATCCCGAAGTGGAAAACCAAGAGGGACCAGAGCCCGAAAAAGAGAAACAACAGGAAGACCAAGGTATCCACAAACAATACGACACGTTTCAGGTTAGTACTTCGTTATTTTATCACATCTAAAAAAGCCACGGTAGCCTAATGATTTGACCTGCCGACTCTTAAGCAGGGGGTCGTGGGTTCGAACCCGGGTCGCACCGCTAAGTTATTCGGAATTTTTGTGCGAAATATAATTTGTTAATTTACCATAAGCTTTCCGGTGAAGGAAAACATCGTGAGGAAACCTGCACACCCCTGAAAAGCAATTTGACGGTAAAAAAAAGATAAAAGATATATATTCAGTAAGTAGAGGCCGCACGGGCACTGTTTACACGTCAAAATCTACCAGCGCTTCCCAGGAGGAGACCACTGCTGAGAAGAAGCGCCGCAAGAAACTCAACAGAATAAATTAGAGCCGCAGCCGCAGAGTAGAAATCCCCCGTGATGCTCCGAGGTCGGTCTCAGAGCATTCATATTTATACCTTATTGTAATTAAAATAGGAAAGAATATACATTGATAAATTTAAAGTGATCTGCGCTGCGCTCCGCCGGTTTGCGCAGGCCCTTAGGCTGGGCGTATGCTGAGACGCAGGCGACGCAGCTCCACGCAGCGCAGGGTAGAGCAGAAATCTGTCCCCTTTCTACAACGAGGCGCAGAGCAGGACAGACAGATGTCTGCGTTGCACGTGATTGGTCGTTTTCGCACCGCTCCGCTCGTCTACGCCTCAGTGGAAAGGCAGCCTTACCGTCGCAATGCAGCACGCGCCGCGCAATTGAGTGCAATAGAGGGCTTTATATTTTAAGTTAGTTTAATTCAATTATAGTTTTTGTTTTCTGATGTTAATACGATTAAAAAAATTACGCTGTACGTTTTATGGTAATACATACTTATGGATTTGCTCTACAGAAAGGTGACCATGCCAAACCACACGGCAAATACGGTAAGTCAATTAAATAAAAAATACATATGTATGTATAATACATACCTTCACGCCTGTCTCCCAATAGCTATGTCTACACCTGTTCGCTTTCATGTTAAACTTGTGTTTTCAACTTTCAATTCGTCTTGCGTCAAGCGCATGCAATACGAAAGTGACACTGAATCTTCAATAAAATCCAATGTTTTGACTTTATCTTCCGCCATTTTATTTGCAAAATGTTGCACGTCAACCCAACGGTGACGGATCAGCGTGCGCTACGGGTACGCGCTGCTATCAAACCAGTTTGAGCACATGTGTTATTGCATGCGCTGTGGTTGCAGAGACATGCGTCAGAGGAAAGCGCAAGTTGTACATGAAAGCGCACTGGTGTAGACATAGCTAATGGGGTAGGCAGACTACGGAGCGCTAGGTGTAGATTCCTCTACATTTCATGCACGTAGATACGTCGGTTTCATCATCATCATCATCATCATCAGCCTACACTAGTCCACTGCTGGACATAGGCCTCCCCAATGAGCGCCATAGCGCCCTATCTTCAGCTTGCCGCATCCAGCATCTGCCTGCAGTCTTTCGCAGATCGTCACCCCACCTGGCCTGAGGGCGTCCTACACTACGTTTGCCGAGTCGCGGTCTCCACTCAAGAACACGTTTACCCCAGCGGTTGTCGGTTCTTCGCGAGATATGGCCGGCCCACTGCCACTTCAGCTTGCTGATTCTTTGAGCTATGTCGATAACTTTAGTTCTCTGTCGGATGTATTCGTTACGAATCCTATCCTTCAGAGAAACTCCGAGCATAGCTCTTTCCATGGCTCGCTGAGCGACTTTGAAGTGGTGGACCAGCCCTACCGTGAGTGTCCACGTCTCAGCTCCGTAGGTCATAACGGTTAGGACGCACTGATTGAAAACCTTCGTTTTCAAGCATTGCGGTGTGGATAACGAGAAGACTCGACGTAGTTTCCCAAACGCTGCCCAGCCTAGCTGGATTCTCCTCTTGACCTGACGTCGGTCTCGGGCGCTTTTAATTTGGTCCTTATTCAATTCATCGCGAATTTGATCCGTGTAGATAATACAATATAATATATTGTTAACCAAGGAATGAAAAGCACCTATTTCATACGAGATATTTCGAGTCTTTCTACTTTTCATTTCGACTATGAGGAAAGCAAAAAAAGTCATAATACGGAAAATATATAACTGGTGCTTTATTCTGAAACTTGATAACACAACTTATAAAAGTAAGGCCCGTATTAATAAACTGATCTTGTGTGAGACGCCCTTCACAAGATGCGTCAAAAATGACAGTTTTCTATGGATTGACGTTTACTTTGACGTATCTTGAGACGGGGATCACAGTTGAGACGAGTTTATTAATACGACCCTAAGAGTCAGTATAGTTTTACCAGAGAGTGGCTGTATGAGATGTTAGCATTTATTTACCTATTTATTTATTAGAACTGTTTGATAATAAAACAAAGCAGAGACTTGATATTATGTTTATTTTATTAAACAAATATTTTTACACAAAAGATTAGACTATTAGGTTGGTAATGCATTTAGGTATATGCACACTTACAAGCTAAGCACCTTATTACTTACAAAAGGTCACCGCATGCACAGAAAGAAAGATAAAATGCACCTACCTAATTAACCCATATATGCCCCCTGATTCGAATACGCTCAACATGATAATATGCAACTATGTTTTTAATTGGTTTCTTATGTCTTCTGATTCGAAAACGAATCAAAAATAGAGTTGTCAAGGCACGTAGGTATGAGTTGATCGTTTTCGAATCAGGGGGCATTTAAGGTACCAATTAAAAACGTAGTTCTGGGCATATATGGGTTAAGCTAATCTTAGTTTATTGATTAAGGCCCGGTTTTATAAAGGCCCGTTAATAAATATGTCAGATCAAATTTTAGTAAATTTTATAACTTTAACAATTTTTTGTCATTCCTAGCGGCTAGCACATCTTGTATTTTCTCGTTCGTCGCTGGGTGCAACTCTATCGTAACGGACTAGTTACTTAAAGGGATTTCCAAGCGACAAACTTGTCGCGGACACTTGTGCTGACGAGCTGTCCTGATCGAATTTTGATTTAAAATATCTTTATAAAACCCAGCCTAAATAAGTATTGCTTAGGACTAGGTACGTAACCTTAAGAAGTTCTATTCTAATTTTTGGGAAAGAAGTTTTACTGAGATCGACCTCGTTTTGGTGTTCCATATAAGTATTAATCGTACGTGTCAGAGGACAATGTCTTCTAAGATTCGTGCGACAAACGACAATCCTGCAAACGGAACACCTAATATTACATGACCTTGGAATATTAAGTGGAACATAACTATTTAGTTTTTGTTGCAAATCAGAACATTTTAAAACATAAGATAAAACAATAAACATGCGCCTACGATCAGACAATACACCTACTAAGGTCGGAGTTCACCAACAGTTAAACAGGCGTTTAGAGGTCTGACGGCTGTCAAAACGTATTGACTAACAGCTGATTAGGATTTAACAGTCCGTTAAATTGGTTGGTGAACTCCGACCTAAAGTGCTTTAAGAAGCATGGCTCTACAGGCTCGTCTCGTCTTCCCCATGGTGTGGGACGTCGTTGGATAGGTCTTTCAAACGTATTGCGGGTGTGTGGAAGCATTTTTTTCGATTAATGGCTCCGTTGTGAATACTACAAATATTAAAAATCTGAAAAATATCTTAAATGAAAGCGGATATAACGAATTTAAAATGAAAACTAACACGACTAACTAGACATCATTGGTTCTATCACAACTAACTAGACATCATTGGTTCTATCACGATTAACTAGACATCATTGGTTCTATCACAACTAACTAGACATCATTGGTTCTATCACGACTAACTAGACATCATTGGTTCTATCACAACTAACTAGACATCATTGGTTCTATCACGACTAACTAGACATCATTGGTTCTATCACAACTAACTAGACATCATTGGTTCTAACACGACTAACTAGACATCATTGGTTCTATCACAACTAACTAGACATCATTGGTTCTATCACGACTAACTAGACATCATTGGTTCTATCACAACTAACTAGACATCATTGGTTCTATCACGACTAACTAGACATCATTGGTTCTATCACAACTAACTAGACATCATTGGTTCTATCACGACTAACTAGACATCATTGGTTCTATCACAACTAACTAGACATCATTGGTTCTAACACGACTAACTAGACATCATTGGTTCTATCACAACTAACTAGACATCATTGGTTCTATCACGACTAACTAGACATCATTGGTTCTATCACAACTAACTAGACATCATTGGTTCTTGAGCTACAGGCGACTAACTAAAATGTTTATACCTACCGAAAATCGGCTTCTATAACTTTTTTTTTTTTTATTGATAATGGGTTTGCTCTTGACCAAATCCCGCCCTTGGAGGACGAAGATTCAGTCTACGATGTAACGAGCTCACCCAGAAGCCTATTCACCCTAGCTTTAAATAGGTTCAGATTGTATGCACTCGGAAATACAGACGCCGGAAGCGCATTCCACTCCTTTGCAGTACGCATTATGAAAGATGATGCAAAGCGCTTGAATAGAAAATTTGCTAATATTAATGGTTTTTGCAGATTGTTTTTTGTGTTTGTAGTAATGAGGACGGAACCCTACACTGAGCGTGGTCCGACATGCTCTTGCCCGGTTTTTAAATGTTTCTCAAATTACTTTTCTTCCCTATGGTTGTCATGCATCACTTTCAACCCGCTTCTAAGATAAATGTGACGTTCTCAATATAAAGGGACCTTATGGATGCAGGCTGTTACGCCGCTTTTAGAACTGTTACCATAGTATTCGTATAGTTACAAGAATAAGAAGAGCGTGACTGCCTTCCTCCTTAGGGTCCCTTTATATTGAGAACGACACAAATAATCGCCTATAGCCTGGCCTTTCAGAGTATGAGACATGAAAAATTTTTTTTTTGTTTAGCTGACCACTGGCATGCGGGCGTAAGACTATTTATTTAATATCTTTATTCTTTAATAAGGCATCTTACTAATATCGTCGCCTTACTTTCTCTACCTCGTATCTGCAGTTTTTTCTTGCGGTTGATAAACTGATTACTTACATCATAAATTATAATTAATGAGGTGAAATTACCAACATGTGAAAGTTTGTGTGGTTGTTTGTATGTTTATGTTTCAATCACGCCATAACTGTTGAACGGATCTGGATGAAACACACAAACGTCACAAATATATAAAAATTAAATCTAAATATAACTTTGCATTCGGCGTGGGTACACTCGGTCCGTGGAGTCCTGGTGCACATGGTTTAGTTACCGAAATGTGACGTTCTCAATATAGGGACCTTATGGAGGCAGGCGGTTACGCCGTTTGTAGAACTGTTACCATAGTATTCGTATAGTTACAAGACTAAGAAGAGCTTAACTGCCTTCCTCCATAAGGTCCCTTTATATTGAGAACGTCACAAATGAGCAAGCACTGGCGAACGAAGAGCTGGCAGTTTCCTCTCACAGCGAATAAGCATTGCTACTCAGAGAGGAAAAGCTGCCAGTATCTTCGGCACAATGCCACGGGGGCCTTTTTTAGATTTTCTTAGTTAGTTTTATTTATTTTTAGTTTAGTATTTAATTAGCTTTAGGTTAATTTAATTATTTGTTTTTTTATTTTTGGACTAAAAAATCTAAATATTGAGGTTAGTCATGTTAGCGAAGTTGCTCGAATTCGCCTGACATGTCGCCGACACCCGGCTTAGTGTTCAGGGGATAAAAATAAACCGTGAAAAATGTAATTTTTATTTTTGCAGAGGCGCATAACGGCTAAAGTAAGCAGCATTAATACATATTATGCATCTATTTGTGACGTTCTCAATATAAAGGGACCTTATGGAGGCAGGCGGTTACGCCGTTTTCAGAACTGTTACCATAGTATTCGTATAGTTACAAGAATAAGAAGAGCGTAGCCGCCTGCCGCCATAAGGTCCCTTTATATTGAGAACGTCACATTTATAGTATACTTAACACGGATTAATTCTTTCTTACACACTTTTTATGTACAGTATACGGTTTTCTTTAAAACTAGAAAAACCGCGTTTCGAGACACGTCCGGGCGCTGGGGGGTGAAGCACACCCTGGATAGTGGGGAAAGTTGATAATTTTTAACTTCGCCCAAGCACGAACATATCCCAAGTTTTCCGTACTTTGCAATCTAAAATGATTGAGCCATTAATTTGCTAGTTAGACGTAAGTACCTAAACAAAAACAAAACTGGAGTTTTTTTTACACAATTTTTGCATAATAGGTTATTTTTTAGATATGAATTATGTTTGAAATCATTATTTATCACTTGTTTATTAATTTTACAGTTAACGGTAAATTATTTTTTGACATTTTTATGAATAATTCATACACTAAAATAGTTACTTTTTTTTACCTAGTGTCACATTTTGAATTAATGTCAAATTAACAAAAGTTAATTTTGTTGCAGTTGGGTGTAAGTGTTTTATGTCAATTATAATGAAATATTTATTTTAGATAAGTGTTTTTATTAAATAAATTTTATTTGTTCTTACTCACACGCAGCCGGACAGTAATGCTGTAAGTGAAAAGGCTTAAAATTATTTAAAAAAAATCAATTAATATAATATAATGGAAAAAACTTAACGAATTCTGACTTTACAGCCAGAGGTAAAGTATTATTTTATTTATTTTTAATTAACGAAATATTTTATTAAAATGCTCATGATATTTGTACTATTTAATTCGATCAATATTTGACAATATTTAAATATCCGTATAATTAAATTTGTAAGTCTTCTTTAGTCGCGTCTTTTTTTACCGGTCCAGAATATATCTATATATTTACAATATTATAACTATTATTACGAGACTATTATGACTATTATTATTTTTAATAAACATAATAAAAACAAAAACACTACAATTTAATTGAAACTAAAGCCCAAGTTAAAGGAAATATTTTGAATTATTTAATAATTTACTTTTTTCTCCTCAGAATGTGGTAAGTACTTACCGCAATAAGCTTTACTCGTTTAATCAATGAAACATGATCCGGTGCAAAATAATTAACATCCAAAGTAAACCCTACTAAAAAACTATGTTTTATCCAGAAAACCGTAAGTACTTCGAAGTTTAAGACATATTTATTAATTAAAAATTAAATGAATTTGAATTTAAAATATTAAAACCATTTTATCATTAAGTACCTTTTTATTTTTTAGGGCAAATATGTAAGTAACGATTGTTAAATCTAATTAAATATTTTTTTCTGTTTGATTTTTGTTTTCTGTTTACTGACGATTTTTTTTTTCATACAAATCACCAAACAAGTAAGTTTACAAAAAACATTTCAAATAACTATTATTATAACTTAGTGTATGAGAATAATAGAAAATATTTATTTAACGCTTACGTAATAAATAATATAAATAACAAGCAAAAGTAGCATAAAAAAAAAAATATCTTTTATCTTTTTTTTTTCTTTTTTTAAAACATAGCTTTGAATAACCTAACCTAACCTGACCTCAAAACTGAAATCTGACTGGCGATTTGTATGACTACTTAGTACATTTACTAATATATTTTTATATAACCTATGACACTCGCACGTTTTTGACGAATAATATGACACCCCATTCATTAAACTCAATCCAATAGTTAAGGCGCTAGAGAGGAACTTCCAATTTTCGGTCACGTACATGGGCTGTTAACCATGTTACCCTTCATTTGTGACGTTCTCAATATGAAGGGACCTTATGGAGGCGGGCGGTTACGCCGTTTTTAGAACTGTTACCATAGTATTCGTATAGTTACAAGAATAAGAAGAGCGTAACTGCCTTCCTCCATAAGGTCCCTTTATATTGAGAACGTCACACTTTGCTTCGCTCAGTCGGATAAAAAGCCTCCAACTCAGTATCGTGCCTTCAGAGGAACTTAAGAAACTAAGTAATGGTTATAACTACAAGATTCAATTTAACACAAAAAAAAAAACAATAAAGAAAACACAACCAAAAAAAAGTCTTATTGATTCGTTTTTTGCAGTAAAAGGGCGTAAGTACAACTTATTATTTGTTATTTAGTTAAAAATTTAATGTTATTAAAATGTATTACTGGATGTCCAGTTCTTACTGGTGCATATACTGAACCTGTATATTTGAAATGAATATTCGTTAATTAATAATATACCTTCTTATTAATTACTCCCATAATAATGTTATATTTCATCAAAAATGATACAGCGATTCTTATATTATTTTTTTTACTTTTAGCAACCGGTAAGTTTTTCAAAAATATAACTTAATAAAATATCAAAAAGAATTTAACTTAATAATAACTAAAATTATTCCGTTTCAGCTAACGGTAAGTCTAACGCTAATAATGGTATCATTTGTTTTATAATATTTTCAAAAATCAAACTTATCACATTTTTTTTAGGAAATGGTAACTATTGACAATATTTTTATTAAATATTTAAATATTTTACTAGACATCTTATAACCAAGTGATTGCAAAAAATACATAATGTTTCTTATAAATAATTGTAATTATAGGTATTATTTTTTGCCAATTTAAGTCTTATTTTCTAATCATGTTAAATTTACGTTTTATCTAAGGTGACGGTAAGTTTTCAAAGTTTTACTGAACTGAATTATTTTAATGAACTTAATTTTCAATTTGTGAATACACATATTATTTTATTCGTTTAAAATTATTAGACCGAGTTTGTATATTTTCATTATAATTTATAATATTTTCTGTCACTTTTTTCAGTTGGACGTAAGTGAAATGATATAATTAAGCGTACTTTGACTTACGTAATACGATGAATAACAAAACAAAATATTATTTCTTTTTCAGTTTACGGTAACTACATTAACAGTTTAAAAAATATCAAATTATTATTTTTTCTTTTTCTAATATATTTTTTTACTTTAATTTAAAGCTTGCGGTAAGGAATGATATTCTTTATTTTCATCTGTATCTTGTCCTTCCTTGTGCCCTTTCGGATACACATACCTTAGCCCATCTGCAAATAGTTTATATTTAAATAAACTATTTGCAGATGGGCTAAGGTATTCACTCATTTAAGAGTGAATTACAAAATTCCTGTGTTATCCAAGGTAAGGACCTAAGGACTCTGCCGCACTCAGAGACGTCAATTAACTTTAAAGTTTCATTAAAGTAGCTGCTGTCACTTTCTTTGCTATAGAATAAAACGCAACAACTTTAAAAAAAAAAATTGACGTCTCTGAGTGCGGCAGTCTGTGCCAAATTTCACCCAGATCCGTTCAGCCAATTAGGCGTGCGTGAATAAAACAAAAGGTCCAAACATAAAGCTGTTGGTTTTACATAAATAAATAACAACATTATGATAATAAATTGTTAAATATGGCAAAGTTAATTAGCATTAATTTAGTATATTCGATAGACCTCAACTTGTCAGTTCGGTTATTTTTATTTTTAAATCAATAAGGATTTTATAAATGCGAGTCAGTGTCTGTCTCTCTGTAACACTTTAAAAACTAAAGCGTTGAAGAAATTTTTTCAATAAATATACTTAATATTTCCATGTTTTGTCTCGAATCCCAATAACTTTTTATGAACTTTTTTTTTACATGTACGCATTTTCACTACGCAGAATGGCAACGTATGTATTTTGCATTGGTCTTTTTATATGAATAAAATTAGAAATAAATATTATTATTAACTGAAATAATACACATTTTTTAATAATAAATAATTATCAGGGAAAACTTACGACGAAAACAGCTCTAGGCTTGTACTATGGTTACTAGGCAACGTTAAACATACCTACTTATATAGAGAAATACATACTTAAATATGTAGAAAATATTTGCCCATACCCGAATTCGAACCCGGGACCGTTAGCTTCGCTAGAGTCAAGTCACTACAAACTAGACTAACCGCGTCGTCAATTGTTGTAACAACACATTAAAATTAAAGTTAAGCTAAATTAAAACTAAAAAAAAAGCCCTTGTAGCATAGTGCCAAAAGTGGTGGCAGCATTTCCTCGCTCAATAGCAAGCTAACACGTTGAGCGAGGAAGCTGTTACTGAAATAAAATACAAATTAAATAATGCTTATATTTTGTTTTAGAGATTGGTAAGTACAAAAAAATAAAATTTTATTAAAAACGGGTTCTATTTGTTACATACATTTTTTGTAGTGTAATGGGCGTCAATTTGATTTTTATTTTTAAATTTACAGAAAGTAAACGTAAGTATTGAAATACTTATATAAATATTAATTATTTTTAATTGTTAATATAAATTTTTCTTTATTTATTTGTTTGCTTTTTTTATGATTAGCGTATGTGTTGTCGGTCTGCTTACATCCTACCTTTTTAAATAAATAAATGTTACTTTAATCCAAAATAGCATAAAAATAATGTTGTATTCTCTTTTTACAGTCTGAGGTACGTAATAAAATGAAAAACAAATATAAAATATTCATATCGCAATATCTGTTTAATATTGTCAAAGTTTTAAAAGTACCTACATTAGAAATAGAATAATCACGATGTTTTCGAAAACTTTTCTTTTTGTGAAAAGTATATTATTTGGAATGACCCTCAAAATGTATAATAATGTCCCGAAAGAAATAATAAATATAAAATTATGTTCCTACCTACGTTGAACAAATAAATAATTTTAATTTATTTTTAGGCATGGGTAAGCAAAACAATAAATCCTTAAGAAAACGAAAAATATTATTACAAAGTTTTATTCGAAAATTATGTAACTATAATTAAATATCTATAATATAATAATAAATAATAATAACTCAATTATTATATTAAATCAACATTTTTGTCTTTATTAGATGACTGTAAGTATTGTTTTATTTTTTGGGTTCACAAAGCAATAAAGTGATATTTTTTTAATTTATTTACACGCGTTTATACAAAGTTGATAAATAAATAAATACAATACGTAAATAAAAATGACAACACCTAAATAAAGGCGATCACCACTAAAATGCATATAAAATTAAACAGTAATAACTCCAATAAAATAATTTAAATGTTTCTTTTTTCAGTATCGTGTAAGTACTTTATAAAAATATGAAAATAAAGTAAAAATATAAATACTTTTTACAAATTAAAACTATAATAACCTCGTTCTGCCTAATGTTCTTTATTAAGAACACTTAGATTTAGTAGATTCTGTCCGGTTATTCGAATAATCCATATAGAAATATTTGTAGAGGGCAATGGCCAGGAATCGAAAATTGCCTAAAAATGCTTGGGCAGGACGAGGATAACAGTAAATTATATGTATGTATATTAAAACGGGTTATTTTAGCCCTGGGGGTAACATTTCCCACCCAAAAACTTTTTTATTTTTATCAAAATAGATTATACAGAGTTTTACTACTTATACTAAAAAAACTTAAAATTGCAAAATATACAAAAAAAAGCTTGAGATATAATGACAATGTTACCCCCCAGGCCTAAAGTAACCCGTGTTTACGGTATGGTTATATAAATGATTATTATTTATTTATTTATTAATACCAAAATGCAACATTACAGGAAAAACCTAAGTCATTACATGTGTAAAAAATTCATTATAACTAACACCATTATGAAAAATACTGATGATATAAAATTATATATATTATGATTTAAACAAAAAATACTAAGACTTATTTCAGTTTATATTTTTAGTTTAGTGTTCGGTATTTTTTTTTATAAATTAAATTTAACAATCATATTAACATCAGCTTCTTACCGACATAATATATTATATAACGCTCTTATTTATTCGTATAAACATTTTTGCAATATATTAATGAAATAATTACTATATTAGTTTTAATTACTATTTTAAATACTTATGCATTTAGCTATTTACTTAATCTGAATAATGACGATTTAATTCTTTTTGATTGTTTTTTAGACCAATGTACGTACCAATATTTTATTAAAAAAATATTTTTTAATTGAAGAGTGTAAATAAATTAAAATATTATTTTACTTTAGCCTGCAACGGTAAGCGCATTAATTTAGTATAAAATAAAATAAATAATTACAATATTCAAAGAAATAGTGTTTTCGACCCTCATCATATTTATAATAAATTTTTGGGATGTTTGGGAACCACCTTAAAAATTAACTGCCGCACTCAGAGACGTCAATTGATAGTTAAGTTTGATTAAAGTTGCTGTCTTATTCTATTGCTATAGCAAAAGCAAGGGACAGCAGCAACTTTAGCCTTTTGCTGTAGTTTTAATAAAAATTTGGGCTAAATTGTATTTTTTTTAAATAATACATACCTACTGTCTGAGTTTGCCACATTAGAAAATTAGCCTTTATACTGTCTATATATGAAAAAAAAACTAATTTACTTTTTGTTTCGGTTTCAGATTGTAAGTTTATTTTATTATTCTGTATTAATTTTTTTTAGAATATTTTATTTAATACCGAGAAAAAAATATAGGATAATGTTTTCAGGGTTAATGTATGTATCTATGTATATATGTACGTATGTATGTTTGTGAGTTTAATTATTCCACATTATTTTCGAGAAAGCTGCGTTTTTGTTGTTTGACCAAAGCTCAATCTTTAATTTCAACTTTTCAGCCTGGTGTAAGTATTATATTATTGTTATGAAACTTTGGAGTGTTTTAAATTATTTATTTAATATAATTTTACCTACTTATTTATTTACATATTTATTGTTTTTTTATTGTTATATTTATTTATTTATTTTTGTATTTATTAAGCGCATCCTCTAATGAGATATGTGTAGTAGCTAAGTATCGTTTTTTTTTCATATATTTTTATTTTTCCAGTGTGATTGCTTGACCAGGGGGCCTTTATCGCCACTCCAACAACACGGAAACATACATTTTCCGAAAATAAAGGTATGTCATACAGTGTAGAGTATCCCGTATTTTCTTTTTTTAACCAATACCAATTTATTTAACCAAATGCACCCACTTAAGTTTGGCAAACGAGTCATTTTACAAACTTTTTTTTCGCAAATAATTGTGTATTTAAAGCTTTGGGTTAGGTTAGACATTTATGATCACTAAAACAATTAGGGATATGGCGCATCACTTTTTTCACTAGATGGCGCCTCTGGGACGTGGCTTTTTTGACAGTTGATATTAAAAATTATTAATAAATTATTATATTTTTTTTTTATTTGGATATTTATCTTAAATACATGTATCATTTTTGGGAAATAAATATATTTTTATTTGTATTTTGTATTTGTATTTACATATATTAAATAATCAATGTGAAAAAAGTAAATTGTCAGTCGTTTGGTCTTTTTTTTTAATTAACAATAAGCACATTGGGATAGTGCCACTTTGCCAGTGTCAGTTTGGTCTTCTTCTAGACATAGATTTTAACGTCAACTGTCAAAAAGATCTCACGTCCCCGAGGCGCCATCTAACGAAAAAAGTGATGCGCGATAGCCCTCATTGCTGCAGCGGGAAGTAGGTACCTACTCAAAGGATTACGTTACACCGTGCCGGTCCCGCTCCGTGAATCCACCCTTAGGAAAATGACAAATGTCAAAATAATGGCCCTGGGTGGGGAGGTAAGCGGGCGGTGGAATTCAATACTGATAACATAACCTAACGACTTTGACAGCTCCAAGCGCACAGTTAGTAAAATCCGGCTATACTAACAATCCACATTATTTTTCACCACACCAGCTCGAAATAGCCCTTTGGCGCACAAAATCTGCGTGAAAAAGTCCACTTTAACCGCTAGCGTGGAAAGTAATTCGCTGCGCAATCACGGCCACAACTGATGTGGCGCTCGTGTAATTGTTTTTCCAACACCAAGTGTTTTCTTCGCTACGGTGAGATGAGAAATTGTGTGTTTCGCACGGCAGCAAAGTTATTCAATACTGGCTCTCGCGCCAAATAACTTTGCAGCCTTGCATAACAAATAACTATTTGTGACCTTATGGAAGAAGGCAGTTTACTCTCTTCTTATTCCTGTAACTATACGAATACTATGGTAACAGTTCTAAAAACAGCGTAACCGCCTGCCTCCATAAGGTCCCTTTATATTGAGAACGTCATATTTTTTCGAATTGCAGGTGAAACCGCCTCGTTACGTCACGGATCCAACCGCCGCGCCCTCAACGCTTTGCCCACCCTGCATCTGCCCAGCGTGCTAACGAAGCATCAATCAATATAGACCCTTAATATAGATTGTTATAGAGTATTTATTTGTATTGTATTGTAGACCACAAACATACTGCGAGAAGACGAAATACAGTTTAGAAACTAGTACATTTTTTCTAACATTAAAAACTTCGTTGTGATATCTCTACGAAGATATAAAGTTCAAAAAAGTGTACTGTTTTTTCTTCAGATAAAAAATGGTACTTAGGCACCTACCTAGTTCGATGGGGACCATGATACTGGACAAAGTTTTTTTTGTCTCCAAAAAATATTTTATTGTAGTCAGGTATGTAATTAAAGGCAATATATTTATCGGTAACAATACTGACTGTTGTTAGCAGGGACCCGACCATCATTCCCCGATAAAAGCCTTTGAAAGACTTGCCTCTCAATAGAATAACCCTCTAAAAGAATAACCTCTTGGGATGAAATATTTGACTAAGTTATTTGTTAAACTAACCAATCACATAAGTGAAACCTAAACAGCCAGAGCTCAGATCGTCAGCAATAAATTGAGACGTTCTCAATATAAAGGGACCTTATGGAGGCAGGCGGTTACGCCGTTTTTAGAACTGTGACCATAGTATTCGTATAGTTACAAGAATAAGAAGAGCGTCACTGCCTTCCTCCATAAGGTCCCTTTATATTGAGAACGTCACAATTGATAACCCTCTTTTTACATATACAAATATGTTTGGTTAGATAGGTTCGGCATTTTCGGCGGGCACTTCGTTCTAGCATATGCTTTTTAGAAAAACTGCAATTAAACTGCTTTTTTGTATGAAACCTATGCACATATGGTATATTTTTTTAATCACGGCAAAATACACCATCGGATTCTATAGGTAGGTACAGATATTACGTTTAGGGTGTAAAAATAAAATAACATTCCACTTCAAACATAGACATAAAGATTTTTTCCCAATTTTCGATATAAAAACTTCCAGAATGATTAAATAACACTATTTTAAAACAAAGACTGAAAATAACACATCACTCGATGAAAAATGAATAAAAACACAGTGTAGTCGTTTTGCACAAATTAAGACCAACGCTCAAGTAACCCGGAAGAACGTTTCTATGAAAAAACAACATTGTTGTACCAACTTTAAAGCGCGTCACACACGGAGCTATAATATATATTTTGGTATATTAATATATATTATAGCAAGGCATCTTACGATATATTTTCGTATAGTTAAGGTATAATTTTCATACTAGTTGACAGACTCCACACACGCAGCTATAATTTATATTTATATATATTATAGCTGCGTGTGTGGAGTCTGTCAACTAGTAGGGAAAATATATCGTAATATACCGACCTATAATATATATTATAGCTCCGTGTGTGACGCGCCTAAATCACGCGTGATCAAAGCCTATATATCCTATATCCTAGTTGGTAAAGAGGCAGTGCCTACGAAGCTAGCGGTCTGTGATATATGTGGGTAGATATAAAAGCGCGTCACGTAAACTCATGTAAACACATACTACTCTGTCAAGAAAGTACCGGGAAAAGATCAATAATACACAAACTGTTTGTTAATCATCCAAATTTATTTTATCACCTTCAAAGTATGCTCCTTCAGAAACGATACACTTACGCCAACGAATAATCCAATCATCAAAACATTTTTTAAACGCTGTTTCCGGAATTGAATTCAGTTCTCGGCGCGAATTCTCCTTTATGTCTTCTACCGATTGAAAACGGGTGCCACGAAGTGGTAATTTGAGTTTAGGAAAAAGAAAGAAGTCGGCAGGAGCCATATCTGGTGAATATGGTGGTTGCTCGATGGTATTTGTTGAGTGTTTGGTCAAAAATTCTTTCACAATGATGGCCTTGTGCGAAGGCGCATTATCGTGGTGCAAAATCCAAGAATTTTCATTCCACAAATCTGGCCTTTTTCGTCGAATTTGCTCTCTTAAATGCCGCATAACGCTCAAATAATATTCTTTATTTACCGTTTGACCTTCCGGCAAGAATTCCGAGTGCACAACACCGCGATAGTCAAAGAAAACAGTCAACATGACTTTGACTTTTGATCGACTTTGGCGTGGTTTCTTCGGTTTCGGTTCAGTTGGAAGGCGCCACTCCGAAGCTTGTTGACTAGTTTGCATGTCAAACTCGTAAACCCACGTCTCGACACCAGTAACAATGCGTTTCATGAATGTTGGGTCGGAATTGACTCGTTCTAGCATGTCCTCAGCGACTCTCATGCGATTGAGTTTTTGGAGAAAATTCAGGTCTTTTGGGACTAGCCGAGCGGTAACATGTTTCATACCCAAATGATTAGTTAAAATAGTACGGATCGACTCGTGAGATACAGAAAGTTCGGCGGCTATCTCTCTCAAAGTTGAATGAGGATTTTCAGTCACTATTTCCTTCACTTTTGCGATGTTAACTTCAGTTGCAGACGTTTATGGCCTACCAGAGCGAGGCAAATCTTCCATCACATCTCGACCGCTTTTGAACGCTTTGTACCACTCATAAACACGTGTTTTTAATAAAGTCGAATCACCGTAAGCCTTCTGTAACATTTTCAGTGACTCCGAACACGAAATTTCATTGGCGATGCAAAATTTAAGACAAACTCTTTGTTCAATGTTTTTGTCCATTATGAAATTCGCAATACACACTAGATATGATATAACTAAAAACAGCACTGTATTTAATATAAATAACAGATGCAACTCAAACTCCGCGCCAAAATAGAAAACAGTTGTGCCAATCTAACAACAACAAAAAAAACAAAAATTTGAATTTGGAACCATAAACAAATCATCCATTCCCGATACTTTGTTGACTGAATGTATAATAGGTAGGTAGAAATCATTTTCTTCGTCTCGGTTTAAACATATCATGAAACGGTTGTGTTTTATTGAGCTGGTTTAATAGTTTAATACCATAGACCCCAAGTACCAGACTCTTCACGGTCAAGGGTACGATTCCCGGCAAGGGCTATTATTTGTGCGATGACCGCGAGTATTTGTTTTAATGAATCGACCTGGTATTTTAATAGTGAATCAGTGATACAAATACCTACAGTCAGCAAGAATGAAGCGTGTTATACAAATAAAATATTAAAAAAAATATATTAAGTAAATAAAACAAAGTCTACTTCGACCAGTGTGTGTTGCTAGATGACTTACGATGACATGCGATGGGAGTCATAAGAAAGCTCAAGGTCACTCAAAGGGCAATGGAGAGGGCTATGCTCGGAATATCTCTGCGTGATCGAATCAGGAATGAGGAGATCCGCACGAGAACCAAAGTCACCGTCAGCCCCAAGAATTGCTAGACTTAAGTGGCAGTGGGCGGGGCACATCCCTCGCGGAACAGATGGCCGTTGGGGCCGAAGAGTTCTCGAATGGCGTCCGCGTACTGGAAGACGCAGCGTGGGCACCGCCAACAAGGTGGACCGACGACGTGGTTAAGATTGCGGGAAAACGATGGATGCAAGCGGCGCAGGACCGGTCCTTGTGGCAAACCTTGGGGGAGGCCTATGTCCTGGACGTATTTGGCTGAAATGATGATGATGATGAAATAAAACAACTGGCATATATACAAAAATATGCTATTTTATTGTATAAATTTAATATATGTACAGTCACCACACGGGATTGTTGAGCCACTATACAACCCTCTCACAGAAAGTCGACGGAAAATTTTGACCTAATTTCTTTTGAGTGACTTGACGTTGTCATTATGACATGGTTCTATGGTGGCTCAACAATCCCGTGTGGTGACTACGTTTCCGGTCATCATCGGGCGTCGTCGGTTTTCTCCTGGTAGGTGATGACGCCTTTTTCAATCAACTCTGGAATCTCTACGGCTAACCACGGGCCGAGCTGTGAAGAAATCATTAGAACAATCATCATCATCATCATCGTGATCACGCATCAATATCCTGTGATAATCGTTTTTTTTTGTCTGCACTGCCTATATTTTTATAAAATATAGGCAGTGACCTGAAATTGTTGCTGCAGTTTGGCGAAGTATTGTTAATGTACCCATGGTACTCTAGCAGATTGATTTTCTTTTTACATCGATATCATAACATCAACATCTTTGTAAGTTGTAACACCATCATCATTAGCTGGAAGAGATCCCTTATAGGGATAAGCTCGCCTTTGTACATTTTATTTTATAAAACTTTTTGTGCTATAAAGACTTTACATACATACTCGTACATCATTATAACATCAGATCTATATAGACCATTTAAGATCATGGCTACTTTCAGGTAGGTCAGTAATCTCAAGTAGAATGTCCGACTCGAGTCGCGTCAGAAACTATAGTTTTTTTCTAAGGGCAACAAATATAATGACCACCAAAATTATCTTTGATCACCAAATTAAATTGTACCTGTAGATCAAATTTAGTAAATGATCACCAAATCTTAGCGAATTCTGTCGGTTTAGGTTATTTTTTTTTTGGTGGTCATTTACTATTTTTGGTGAACAAAGGTATTATTTTGTACGTTATTTATGACTAAATCTGGTGATCCATTAAACATGTGACGTTCTCAATATAAAGGGACCTTATGGAGGAAGGCAGTTACGCTGTTCTTATTCCTGTAACTATACAAATACTATGGTAACAGTTCTAAAAACGGCGTAACCGCCTGCCTCCATAAGGTACCTTTATATTGAGAACGTCACATATGCCTTTTCTAAGAGCCGCATTAAACTGAGCTTGGCCGAGAAGCCCGTCTAAATCAAATATTAGTTTTCTATACTATTAACTAACGTTTCCTACGACGACGCGGTTAGTTTAGTTGGTAGTGACCCTGCCTACGAAGCTAACGGTCCCGGGTTCGAATCCCGGCCTGTCCCCAGACTATGGGCTCTATGTCACCGGGACACCACGGTCGCGCCAGCCGGTCGCGAGGGTATCTCACCTGGTGTCCACTTGGTGGCGCGACCATGTCCCGGTGAAATAGGGCCGTTAGAGCGGTTTCGCACTATGTCCGATCCGAATCCGATCCGAACCCATGAAAATACGGTCTGGAGTAGTCGTAGAACTATTTCTATGGTAATTTACGCACTGACTACCATAGATATTGTTCTACGGTGTCCTTCCATTCGGGCGAAAACCGTTTCGCAAACAGTTTCATTTCCCAACCCTTTCATTTGGCCAAACGCTTTTTTTTCCGAAACTATAAATATTTCAGGATTTATTTCAGGACCATCGTGTAGAACCCTATAGGTTAGGTTAGTTTTATATTTACAATCCTGAAATATTTACAGTTTCAGAAAAAAAGCGTTTGGCCAAATGAAACGGTTGCGAAGTGAAACAGTTTGCGAAACGTGCGGTTGCGAATCATTGGTGAACCAGTTCTACAACTACTCTGGACTGGAGATACAGATGACTAGTGACTATAACTATACTATACTATACTTTTAACCAATAAAACTAATAATATATTCCTTATTTCCAATCCCGATAATTACTGGTCTAGTGTGTAGGTAGATACAGATCACGGAATAGAATCTGTGACATAGATGCACCTCCCTGAAAGTAGTCCATGTATCCTTGTTTTCCATCACCCATTTCTACCTACGGACCTACTTCTACACCAGAAGACCAGAGACCAGTACGTACCCCAAGAGCCATGGCGTGGGCAATCCCAAACCTGGGCACGTTGCGCGCCCAGAGCGGCTTGAAGTGGTCCGTGAGGCAGATCTTGCCGCCGCGGTACATTTTGGCCGTCTTTCCATCGAGACCAGGCAGCGCTAGCTCTGGTGCTGTTGTTGGGTAGGTTATGGGTATCTGAAGAGTTGGTATAAATCAGATGGCGATTTAGGGCAGTATTAATAAACTCATCTTGATTGTGTTAGATACTCGTATTATAAAGAATAAATTGATTTAAATACGGTTTCTGAACGAGCATTGTACTCTATGAAATTAAAAAGTTTGGACATTGAAGTTTGACAGTGCAGTTAATTTGTTTTATAGTCTTCAAGAGTTTTGTGGTATCACTTGCTCGAATTAAAGGTTTTAAGTAAAACAATTGTAGTTTTGTATTCTGAGAACTTTTAATTGAGATGCTCATCTCAATGTATATGTGTTTGTATGTGTATGTGTGTGGCATCGTAGCTCCTAACGGATGAACTGATTTTGATTTATTATTTATTTGGTAGAAAGGTGACTTAATCGAGTGTCCTTAGCTTGATTTGATGAAAACATATCAGTGTTAACTGCCTGTCTAATATAAAATAATAATAATAATAATAATAAATCCGTTAAGCCATTTAGGAGTTATGAGCTCTAGGGGTCCCGATTTTGTTGGGGGTTTTATTCCTAAGTTACGTTAGGTTATGTTCTGGATAATTGAATTGTGTTACGTTTACAACTACACTCAAGTTGACGTATACTCACATCAAACTCAAGCTCAAACTCGTACTTGAGCAGGTTGTGCACATACCAGCACTTGCCAAACCAGCGTGTACCGGTTTTGTCTGACTCGAGACGGAACCAGTCATTGTCTGCCTCCTTGTTGTTTTGGACATACTGTAAGAAAAGGTAAATAGAAAACATCTGAGACTTAGGGCCATATTGATAAACTGAGATGCTCATCACAAGGTACGTCACAAATGACAGTTTTTCATGGATTGACGTTTACTTTAACGTGTCTTGGGACAGGCATCACGGTTAAGATAAGTTTATTGATTCGGCGCTTAAAAACAAATACTGGGAATCAAACCCATAGCTTTGTGCATTGGGTATACCAAGTAGGCTAACTTGATTAGAGGGAGAAGGCAAATGAGCTCACAGGTCGCCTGATGTTAAGTGTTTAGTATTGCTAAATATTATTTCAATCAGAACACATTCACTCTAAAGAAGCTATCTCGCTCTCTTCCCATCTACATCACAGCAAAGCTGGTGTCACTCCTAATGTAATAATTTAGAACTCAAAATTTGGTATATTTTATATGAAAATTACATACATCTATATATCTCTATCTCTAAATAGTATAAAACAAGGTCGCTATCCACATCTGTCTGTTCGGTATCTTCACAACTGAAAAAATATTTATGTGGTTTTAAAATGTATTCTGGAAGGTTATGATGTATAATACATTCTAGGTTATGAATGTGAATATGTGTGCTACAGAAAAACTCATTTCAACGGTCACTAGTTTAAATATAAGAGTTCCTACCACAAATACAAAAATAAAGAGAAAGTTATGAAATATCTCAACCGTAACAACATTAAACTGCTACCAATGAAGACGAATTACATACACACGAATCCACGGATTATTACTCTAAATACGAAATTTTAAATATTTTTAGTTTATACCTTAATAAGTGCCTGGTATTCTTCTTTTAAACGTGCCACCCATAACTCTTTATCTCTCGGTCCAGCTTTAGTTTGTAGCAGCGGTATGCTACTGAGTGTCTTTCTAGTACCCTCGTCGACCATTTTGCTTTAAAATTTATTGTTTAATTCATAACATTAAAAAGGTATTTTGAGAAAATCCAGCAGAGAGAGGGTTTCAACAAGAAAACACTAGATAATTTGCGGAAGTTATCAAGTTACGTACTTATTTTTATTTTCATTACATATCATATTTATATCTTATTCGTTAATGAATACGGTTTATATTGATGTAGCATTATAAATTACATTTTTAACAAAAGACAGAAAGTGCCTGCGGAACGTATTTCGAATGACGTTATGACATCGACGTGTCATAGAACGTTTGGTTATTTATTTAAGAATAATAAATCAAAGATTTCTATAAAATAGATAGGTACATGGTAAAATAAAATCACCACGTTTTATTTTTATTGGCTGGGATACGATTTGGATTTGAATACAATGTACCGAATCTTTTTCGTCTTATTTTCCATTCGATAACTAAACTAAACGCAAATAAAGCCTAACGGTGCTCCGTTTTTTATACAAGTTTATCATGAGCCATTATTTTTAAATAAGTACAATTTTTCGTACTGTAGAACCGTGTAGAACCCAAGCAAAGCAATATAAATAAAATATTCGAATCTCAATGGGAATTGAATAATCCTCGTTCTTCTAGTAACACTGCTTATTTGAAACGTCAAAATGACAGTTTAAAAGTGGCTTAAAATCAATAGTCCTTATTGGGCTAGAAAATTCAATTTCACATCGAAGTGGTAAACGATTATTTTTCAAAATGAGTTATTTGACACCAATTTACTTTAAAAGGCTCTAATGATACCAATTTAAGAACACTTGACACAGTTTTTGTGAAATGCATGAGTTTTATGGCCACTTTAATATAACTATTGTATCTACAGTATATTCTCTTACAGACAATTCGGAACGGTTTTGATGGTTGCAATGCAACTGAAAATTGAAGCAGTTGTTGTTTTCATCAATTTTCATGAGATTTTTGGAAACAGATTGCTATAAATGCTAAAATCGCTGTACCAAAAAACATAAAACGAAGCAAATCAAAACAATTTAAGTTATATTAAGGCTAAGGAGGGCACAGCTTTAGCAGGTACTTAGCTATGATATAATTGCTTAGTTTTAGTCTTATTTTCTCGAAACTTAGCTTCAAAAACTAGTTTTGTTATTATGTTGAACGTTACGGCTATTATAGCCACTGAAAAATATACTGTAGCTTCGCTTCTGGTGTAGTTAGAGCCATGTAATGATTAATTCTTACGATTACACCAACATAACAACGACAAGTAAATTTACAAGAAGCCCTAAAGTGTTAAATTTGCTTGTGAATAATCACTTAAAACAATAAAATCAGATAAGCAATAGTGATAATATAAATATGTGTATATTACAACAGTTGAAATGTCTAGTTTTAACAAGCAATTTTTTAACTTCATATAATAATTTCTGTTTGTCATATTTAGATGAAATGTTCAAGTCAATTGTGAACAAGCACCCTTCATTGGTATAAGCTGAATTTTGCATTACTTATCCGTTTCAGACTTCGCCACCACAATGTGTATTGTTCAAAATTTAAAATGGATTTTATTGATCAATCAATAAAATTCAATATTATCTATCACTTGATACTAAGCACGGTTTAAAAGGGTTATCATCTGTAATTTAAAATTAAAAATAACTAACTTAGCAAATAAATTGCAATACGTAAACTTCACTAAGAAAAGATCTTTATGTTCTTATATTACAGTATCTTGACAGAAAGCTTATTAGGCTCGTCTTGCATGAAGTATGATATTTAAAGGGCTATTTCCAGGATGGGGTCGGAGCAGTCTTCAAATCCACCCCCAAAGCCTGCACAGAGGGCGCCACCTGTGCGGCGGGGACACACCATCGCTGTCAGTAACGTACCAGGTGAGACACCACAGAATATATAGGGTGACTTAACAGTGATCAGAAACTCAATTTTTTTGCAGTAATTAATAGTAATTACATGAAGTGATGTTACCTCGATGCTCAACTATGGCTTATTGCTGTGGGGAAATTCTGTTGATGACGAAAGGGCTTTTAATTTGCAGAAACGGTACATACATGCAATAATGAACACTTGGCTCACAGATAGCTGTAGACCATTGTTTAAAATATTTAAAATCTTACCACTAGCATGTATGTATAAAAAAAAGGAGTCAGTATGTGAAATTGAATCCTAATCTTTTTAAAATGCACACCAAGGTTTACTGGTAGACAGAAGGCGCAGTACAAAAACCTCTTGCATCAACCTCCTTGTATTTATAGTAAAAATACCTATAATTCGTGCATAATATTCTTTACTGTCTTCCAGACGAAATCAAATTGTCAAAGGGTATAGAGTTTAAGAGGACAATTTTGCTATTTACAAATATGTGACATTCTAAATATAAAGGGTCCTTACAGAGGAAGGCAGTTACGCTCTTTTTATTCTTGTAACTATACAAATACTATGGTAACAGTTCTAAAAACGGCGTAACCGCCTGCCTCCATAAGGTCCCTTTATATTGAGAACGTCACAAATAAAGGTCATTTCATGGTCTATCATGACATATCCTCAGAATCCTGCCGAGTAGAGGCGTCTGCTAGCGGTAACAACTCCCCAGGGGCCAGCGTATGTTCGGACTCGGAGATACCCTACATATCGTACACTGTTGACAGGCCCATAGGAGGTAAGTATCTTTTTTTATAGCGTGGTTAAAGCAAACGAGAACATAGGCTGCCTGATGGTATGTGGGCTCCGGGAGTCCTGTGGTGGAAGTGTTGGTTGCTTCAAGTGTCAATTGTTTCTGTTGAGCCGGCCGGCGCCATCTTGAGCTTCTCTTTTGAGAAGTGAAGCGTGGCAGAGTGGAGCGCGGCGGAGTGGTTGGAGCGTGATTGACACTCTCGCCACAGTTCTCCGAAAATACCGAACAATACCGAACAGAACCGAACATCGGCAAACATACACCGACATTGGCAAAATTGTCCGCACACCTAGACAGATGCCATTTTTGTAAAAAAAATTGAATTGAATTGAAGTGGGGTCCAAAACCGCGGTTAACCTTCGAACTTGGCGCGCCGTCCTTGCCACAGATGCTCACGTTTGCGAGACCCCCCTCTGATGTGACGTCATCTATTTTGCAATTTTTAGATTTTGAAGCAAATCTCTTATGACCTTTAAACGCCCTTGGCAGACAGGCGTGCGCTCAAACAAATGGGCTTGTTTGAAACCGTGTAGCAGCTCGCTTCTACCGAGGTCACCTTGGTAGAAACTCTGGTTTAAAACCGTGTAGCACACGGTTGACACGTGACGGCATAACTCTTCCCACTCCTTGTTACACAATGTCGCACTTCGTTGACCCCCTCCCCTCCCCTTAACATGTGACGGCGGTGGCGGCGAGCGAATTCTCTCTTCATTGCTTGCTCGAGACGCTCACCGCGCAGCGGTTAGTTGACGTTACACGCAATGTATTAGAAAATTCGTTCGCCGCTCAGCCGGTCGCGCCCTTAGTCCCTTATAGCGCGGTAAGGCCCTTATAGCGCGGCAGGAGATCCATATCGATCACTCATTGTGCGTTATTGTAATGGAGCACAAAATACTTCCGGTCTGAGCGCGAGCCAATTCGACGGCTTCCCGCGCAAGAAGGAGAACCGGCTTGAGACTATTGTTTCATTTGTGATCTGATTTAAAACACGTTATAATCGCTATTCGTCGGTGGTCGCGCAATACCGCGTAAACACCAAAGCAAATAAGGTGCAATATCGGGTGACTTCACTAAGAAAAATTCTTATTTCTGGACCTTGTGTAATTTGTTAGTTACACGTCAATACTAACATCAATACAATTACTTTAAAAACATTTGAACATATTGATCTATCAATCTAATCCGCGGAATTATGGGCGTTGGCTAAAGGGTGAATTTCAGGGCGTTTCAACCGCCGTCATTAGTGTCACCAACTATATTGACGAAATCAGTGACACTACAGCAACTTCTGATGCTGATAGAAACTACACCCCCGGTTCTGCTTCTGTTTACGGGTCAATTTCAGGGCGTTTCAACCGCCGTCATTAGTGTCACCAAATATGTTGACGAAATTAATGACACTACAGCAACTCCTGATGTAAACAGAAGCAGAACCGGGGATGTAGTTTCTATCACCATCAGAAGTTGCTGTAGTGTCATTGATTTCGTCAATATATTTGGTGACACTAATGACGGCGGTTGAAACGCCCTGAAATTGACCCTAAAACTCATTCAACATGTTTTTTAGATTCACCAAAAACCTTGTCGAAAACACAGCGGAGTGAGTCAAAGAGGTCTCTATTGCAGCGAAGACAGCTGTCACTTCAGGCGCGTAAGAGTAAAAGAGCAAGAGATATTGTTGTAGTGAAGGCAGCTTCAGACACCATGTTGGATGAAGATATCAGAAGACTACAGGTAACGGTGGACATTATGAACATACTAGCTTTGGCCTGCGACTTCGTCCGCGTAGATGTCGTTTAACGCTGCTCTCTCGGGAACTGTCAAATTTTCCGGTATAAAGCATCCCCGCTCAAAAAATCAAATCAAAAATCAAAATATTTATTCAGTAAATTGGCCGCATACGGGCTCTTTTACACGTCGGTAATATAGAGTGAATCTACCAGCGCTTCGGACAAGACCATCATTGCGGAGAAGAAGCGCCGCAAGAAACTCCAGCAGAAGGTCATTCTTTCAAATATAAAATACAATAATACTTAAAAGTAAGTTACATTACAAGGTAATAAAGTAACAAATATTAATTATTAGAACTAGCACAAATGAAAACATTACAAATGTAAGGTCAAATACGTTACACTAAATGTAATGACTAGGAGAACAACACGACGTGGTCTCTTCGTGAAAAGCCATAACTGGAATAATTAACTGAACAAGTCCTTGCAGACGTGAACAGACCGGACCCCACAAACAGCACCCGTTCACGAGTATGACGCGTATCTCAGCTCAAACTACAAATATCATCAAAATCGGTTTAGCCGTGAAAGCGTGACAAACAAAGTCACCTTCGCATTTATAATGTTAGTAAGGATTATTATTCCGTATTTAATCAAATCATTTATTTGGATATATGGTTATGAAATTCGTAACTTTTCTTGGGAGTACAATATTTGGTTTGCAGTTTTTCTATTTGATCAGCATCAAAAATCAGCAATTAAATCAATTGATCAGCAAATAATTTTAAATAAATAACGGGCGCAACACTTGGCCCGCAACTAAATCAAATATTATCGGAAAATTCGTCAATAATTCGTAAGCTTAAAATGTTACGTGTCCGCTAAAAAAATAAAATAAAATAAAAACTTTTTATTTCTGACCAGGTATGATCCATAGAGTGTTAGTACAATGAAGATTTAACCTATGTTAGTAACACACGACAAAAGTAAAAAAAAAAAATTCAAGTAAGCGCTGACATCCACGACAGATGGTGTGTTTTAATAGATCCTCCCGATGGCAACTTGGACCGAGTAACGTGTAAGTGGGCACTCCAGTCGCTTCACCCAGACCCTCAGAAGGCTAAATAAATAATCGCGATACAAAATAATTATTTGATCCCCAAAATGATTTGGTGACCAAGATTACACAACTGGTGAGCAGTAAAATTCAAGTGGTTAGCAGAAATATCAAATTTGCTAAATAAGGTTGATTTCAACTTGATAGGTCACGTTAGAGTTGTGTCGAGGCGTGAAGCGCCTTAACTATAATCGGATTTTTAATCTCACGGAAAAAATGTAAACAAAGGTGTTGCCGTTAACGAAAAAAATTTGAAACATTCGGGATATTTATACTCAACACATTTTTAAGAAATCGACCATGTATAAATAAAATGCATATTATAATCAAGATAAAATAATTTAATTTGTTGATGCCAAACTTTATTTTGACATAAACTCTTTGTTATATTAATTTAAAGAGAGAATACTGTTTTCGTATGCATAATTTATTTATTGCACTGGTATCATTGTCTTGATACACCTGGTTCATGAAGTTGCGGGCCGCTTTACGTGAGACGTCACTCGCTTCACTGAACATTCTAGATTGAATGCTCCCGTGATCCCGTAGTCGTTTTCCAGTGACTGTTCTGTTACATTTTTATTGTTGTTACGTTTTCTATTGTTGTTAGGTTGCTCATTGTTACGTTTTCCGTTGTTTTTCGTTCATTGTTGTGTGGAAGGATGGACCCTGGTCCGAGTAGTTATCGGTCAAAGGAAGACTATATGTTATCTCCTGTGAAGAAACGACCACGTCTTTGCTCTTTAACGGAGATGGAGTAAAATATGTTGTTAAACACATTTAAGCACGTTTATAATAATTGGCCAACTTCTGATGCTATTAAAGACTACACCCACGGTTCTGCAACTGTTTACATCATAAATTGCTGGTAGGTGTCATTGATTTCGTCAATACATTGAAAACAATAATGACGGCGGTTGAAACGCCCGGAAATTGACCCGCCCATACTGTGAGATCCCCTGAAATGTCACTTTGACAATGACGTATCTTTGTTTAAATTTTTTCCGTGAGATTAAAAATCCGATTATAGGTACGCAGAATAAGAGCTCCGTCGGCGTTGTATTTATTAAGCATTATACCTAACTGAAATTTTATTAAATGTGTCTCACGAAATGCAGTAAATATGACATTAATTGGTGATCAAATTTTGATATTATAGCTGACCATAAGTCGCTGACCAAATGTAATTTTCTGCTGACCAAAACGTCAATATTCTGCCAACCGTTCAAATCATACCCATTTTTTTCTAGGAAATACCAACGTTCTTACCAATCATGAGGGGCACCTTGGGTCTTCCGGGGGCGAGGGACCCGGAGGTGTTGGAAGGTAAAAAAAACGGTCAAGTGTGAGTCGGACTTGCGGGTTCCGTGCTGCTCACCTCACACTTGACCGGCTTTTATTATTTGTAGCTTTACTTTGGGGTTTGCACTACACTCACACCAAATTTGACGTTTGTACTTATGTACAGTCGAGGACAGAAAGATGTATACACTTTTGGACCTTATCACAATGGAACAAGGTGAAAGAGTGTATACATCTTTCTGTCCTCGACTGTACACTCGCGAGTAAAAAAATCGACTCAAATTTTCATTTTCGTTATTTCAATCATTTCCTAAAATTGAGGCTTTTATTGAAATCCATTCTTAAGCAATTTTATTTATTGGTATTTCAGCTTAAAAAAAAAGAGCCGTGGGAATCCGTTCAGGATTTGCCAAGTTATGTGCAATTTCAAGATATGTGGTCATTTACTTTCCGAAACGTACGAGATGCGCCCCCTTTGACCCCTATAAATATGGGTTAGGCGGGGGAAATACAACATATTATTTTAATAAACAAAGCCTTATTTTTCAGAAAATGCCTTTTATTTTATGATTTCCCTTGTTATTTTTCTAAGCTATTTTCAAGCATCTTTGCAAAACTTGGCTCCTATCAGTTGCAAAAACGGAAATGATTAAAAATTACACATTTTTTTTAATTATTTCATTATCATGTTTCATTTGATACCAATTTTTTAAGATATTATTATATATAAGGTCAAAAGATATTTGGCGGAAAACTCAAACGTACGGTTGGAGTCGATTTTTTTGCTCGCGAGTCTATTACCGTCTTAACGATAGATCAAAATAACTTTTATAAGAAATGTTTCTAGGTTGCGGGCCCTCTTTAGTTTTTTATTCTATTTTATTTTTATTTGTGTTATAGCAGCAATGTAAATACATACGCTGTAAAAATTTCAACCGTCTACCTATTACGGTTCATTAGATATAACCCACTGACAGACGGACGGACGGATGGACAGCGTAGGCTTAGTAGTTAACTCTTTCGGCGCGAGCGCCTCCTAGCGCGCTGCAATGCTCACACGCGCGGGCCTCACTGCGCGCTGCAACCCGCCCGCGCGCACATACATTTTGTTTCGTACTAAAAACCATGATGCACCGTGTGCATCATCGCGCGCCGTAGTACCGCAAACTTTTTGCCGCCTCGAACAACAAAGGAATGGATGGCGTCATGTGCCGTTTAGAATAACCAAACACAAAGTGTTTATTTTCGGGTAAAAGAAAAAAATAACTTTTATATTTATTATTAAATTGTTTTTTTTTTTTTGGTGAAATGAAAAATTATGACTGTTATTTATGAATATGTGTTGGATTAGGTCCTTTTGTCAGTGTTGCAGGTGCAGATATATATGGGCACATGCACTGTTTTATTATAACCAAAATGTGGGAGCGAAAGCGGCGATGATAAAAGAACCCTTTCTGCGACCTATATTTACTGATAACGATTTTCAACCGGAAATGGGATTTTACCTGCAATGAAACACCTGTGCGACTCACCTTGTTTAAGTTTACTCCGGTTTAAATCATTACGTACTAATTTAATTATTTTTTGTTTTGATACCGTTTTCGGCTTGCAACCGTTTATTGACAGCAATTGGAACTTTTGAACTTATTTAAACTTAGCATTCTCCAAATGAATGTAAAAAAATAATTCCGCTCACTGATTGGTTTAATATTTATTGATTGGGCTCTATGCAAATTCTACAATTTACTTCAAAAATTGGGCTCTGAGAAATTACATAATGCATGATTAAAAGTTTAATTTAATAGGAAAACCTGATTTTGAATTAATTATGCTATCGAAATGGTTTTGTTATTGTTTAAGCGGCCAAACAATTGAAAAAGTTCATTATCGTTATTCTCTTTTTTAAAATTCTAATATTATTAAATAAGTAAATGTAGATTCTTCTTAAAAATATAATAATAAATTAACTGTCTATAACTAAACTTGATCGATGGTTTTGTCATCAGCATATCAATTATTAAGTATAAAAATAAATAAAATAACACTTCGATAGCCTTTTCCGCTGTGAGAGAAGATTGAAGTGTAAATACGATCTGTTCCTAACTTAGTTTTTGCTATGTTTACTATCTATACTGGGTGGACGCTGGAGCAGGTAATTCGAACAATAAACATTTTTTTACCTGAACGAACCCTTTTGGCTTCGGGAAGTCGGCTTGTCTGGTAGAGTGGGAGAAGGTACACTCCACCACCCCATGCATAAAATAGCGCAAAATACGACCAGTTAAGAAAATTACACAAACAAATAAGTTTTAACGAGCTGATAATAATATATTAGTATCGTCGCCTCTCCAGTGCTTATTGTTAGAAGTATTTTTATCCTTAGATACGGCCCGTAACTTTCACTGATCAGATATATTTTTTACTCATACAAATAATCCTACCTAAATAAACATCTTCTCCATTGTTCTCAAGAACAAAGGAAACCGCAACGTTGTGGTCAGGGACCGAAGATTTAATTTCACTTCATAAAATAAAAACTAATATAACGTTATAAACATTTCTTGGTTTCTCTGATTATTGTATAGTGTTATCCACGAAGACGAGAACCGCGCGTGTTAAAGAAAAATCAACCTTGAGGCAGTTGCAATAACGTCTAATATCGTACAACGCGGATACTTTTTGTTACATTTTAGACTCGCTTAAAAATAAATGCAGTACGCTCCGGCGCAATGAAGCACCGTGGTTATCATGGCATTTTAAAATGAAAATATGAATATAAAGTTTATTTATTTATATGAAAAAGAATTTTGAGGCCTACGCTTTCGGTTTGTCAAATAAAGAAGACAACTTTTAACCAAATACAGATAAATAATGATAGTCAAATTTCAAAGTAATATTTTTCTGTTTATACCCGGGAATAAACAAAATATATTTATGACATTACATTATTTAATTACCTATTAATCTAAATCAACGAAAAAGTACTTAATTTTTGGGCAAAATAGTACATTTTCATGAACATTTGTGATGAAGCACATGTGCATCATGCGCGCTCAAGGACCCGCAATCCCATGAAGCACATGTGCATCATGCGCGTGCGAGGGGGTGCAATCCCATGAAGCACATGTGCATCATGCGCGCCGAAAGGGTTAAGGGTTCCGTTGGCACTCCTTGGGTACGGAACCCTAAAATTAAATGCCGTGCAGACATTCTTTATTAACCCATACCCATAGTACAAGCCTAGAGCTTAGTTTGGGACTAGGTCAATTGGTGTGAGATTGTCCCCTGATATTTATTTATTTTTATTTTATTTATTTATTAATTATGTAGTCACAACCAAAGCTCTAGGCTTGTACTATGGGTACTAGACAACGATAAACATACTTATATAGAGAAATACATCCTTAAATATATAGAAAACATCCATGACTCAGGAACAAATACTCGCGCTCATCACAAATATTTGCCCGTATCGGGATTCGAACCCGGGACCGCTAGCTTCGTAGTCAGGGTCGCTAACACGGCAAATCTCGTCGTTTTCATGATTATTTTGTAGGTTTTGGTGGAATTAGGGTAATATGTAGTGTGTGGCGGCAGGGCTGGACGCGCGCGCCGGGGCGCGCCTGGCCGCCCGCCTGCAGGCGCACGGCGCCGCGTGCGCGCAGCCGCTGGCCGCCGCGCAGCGCGCGCTCGCCGGCGCCGCCAGGCAGGTAGGCCGCGGGCTCCAGGGGGAATGGATGCAGTTTTACTCATAACTAGTTGACCCGATAACCGAGAAACGTTGTTTTCTTTTGCTGACTACTTTAAAAAACCCCCGGGAACCGTTGTTCAAACCGTTTAATTCACAAAACGTCCCTTCTGCAAAACGTTTCATTCACATAACGTCCCTTCTGCTAAACGTTCCATTCACATAACGTCCCTTCTGCAAAACGTTCCATTCGCAAAACGTCCCTTCTGCTAAACGTTTCATTCACATAACGTCCCTTCTGCTAAACGTTTCATTCGCAAAACGTCCCTTCTGCAAAACGTTCCATTCACAAAACGTCCCTTCTGCTAAACGTTTCATTCGCAAAACGTCCCTTCTACAAAACGTTTCATTCACATAACGTCCCTTCTGCAAAACGTTTAATTCACATAACGTCCCTTCTGCAAAACGTTCCATTCACAAAACGTCCCTTCTGCTAAACGTTTCATTCGCAAAACGTCCCTTCTGCTAAACGTTTCATTCGCTAAGCGTCCCTTCTGACTAACTAACCAAAACTTATCTCAAAAGAAATTTCACGGGAATTATCGTTATTTCTTGTCCTATCATTCTATTGAACGGGTGTTCAATAAAGAGTATTTGTGTTGTATTGTATTTGTAAACTCAGGCGGACGCGGAAGTGTCCCGACTGCACTCCATCATGGTGGACAAGCAGAGGAACAACGCGCGACACGCCGAGCGACTGTCTCGGGTGCACGAAGTGGCGCATCAACTCAGCCGGTGCAACTCTTTGCTGCAGCAGGTAATGGGCAGGGATTCACTAGGGAACACGTGTCGTGCGATGTGGCGCAACGTTGCTAGATGTCGCTCGCCGTGTCTGGCAACATGGTCTTCGCTGCCACGTGATATTATTATCAATTCAAATATAAATATCTGGTCAAATTAAAAATAAAGCCGGTCAAGACTCACGTACTGAGGGTTCCGAACAAACTTGTAGGTATGTAAATGGGTAGATTTCAGGGCGTTTTAACCGCCCGTCTTCACCGTTATCAATATATTGACGAAATCAATGACACATACCAGCAACTTCTGATGTAAACAGAAGCAGAACCTGGAGTAGTAGGTACCCTATAGGTTTTAATTCCCTTGAGATTCCTTTGAATATGCGGCATAAACGGCCGTATCTTTTGATTGTGTTGTGAAGTCTCATTTTTTCACTGATCCAAGCGATTGCAGACATAAGTATTTGATATTAATTTCAACTTGATACCTCCACGCGTTCCTGAGAAAAAGGGTCTTGACAGACACACAAAGAGACAGACAGACGGACAACAAAGTGATCCTATAAGGGTTCCGTTTTTTTTTAATTTGAGGTACGGAACCCTAAAAAGATTACCAAAATTACCAAAAATATAGGTTTTAAGTTTTGATTTTATGCTCGTATGCTGGGTTTAGACAGGTGATAAACTATTTGTGACGTTCTCAATATAAAGGGACCTTATGGAGGAAGGCAGTTAAGCTCTTCTTATTCTTGTAACTATAGGAACACTATGGTAACAGTTCTAAAAACGGCGTAACCGCCTGCCTCCATAACGGCCCTTTATATTGAGAACGTCACATTTCTTTATTTTTCGCAGACATTGCACGATGTCGATGAACTAAACGCGATGTTGCCCGCGGAGAAAAGACTGGCCCCGTTTGTATGGAGCGAGGAGAATTGATTCTCAACTCTTACATATAAGATGGCTACCTCTTTGGATTTAAGCTATTTAATAAATTATATAAATATTTTCCTGACTTGACAGTAAAAGAAGAACTGATTTCTACTTTGAATTGGTCACAAAAAAGAGTATAGGCTTCGTTAAACAGCAAGCGCGGCGCGGCAGTCACACTGCAGGAAAACGTCGCGTCGCGCCAAGAACACGCCGCGCTTGACGTGGCGCGAGCGTTCCCAGCGCGACTTTCGCAATCTCGATCCAGGTGAACACTTTTGTAGCTTTTATAGCCCAAATCATATAGAACTGGATGTTCTCTAACACAATTTATAATTTTTTTTACATCCATTGTCCCAAATATACTTTAACCGCCCGGCAGAAAAATCACGCCGCGCTCAGCGTGGCCCGAGCGGTACTGGCGCGGCGCAACGGCAGCCGATGATTATGTGACGGCCTGCATACAACTCCTTGTCAATGTCCACGTTAAAATCGCGCCGCGCTACTTTCGCGCCGCGCCAATCTGGCTGTTTGACGAAGCCTTAAGAACTGTCATAGCGTCAACAACATGATATCGAAGCTAGTATGGTGTATATTTTATCTTAAGCAAGTTGGTGCAAGCAGATATAATGTTGCAAACATACTATACCAGTCAATATCTAGGTAAGCAGGAAGCGTACTAGCCAAGATTAATTACGATAACTTGATAAATGTATAGAATACAATTTTTATTGCATTTCTTAATAAAATATGAAAATACCGTAAAAGAGATGGCGAAAAGTGAAATTAAAATCGGCCAAAAAATACAGATAATATAAGCATTTAAAAACTACTAATTAGAAAGAGATCCGACATGAACTGTGACGTCAGCGCGCACTACGGCCATATGAACATGTTAAATTCTGTTTTGCTAGAAAACGAAACAAAATTTTAATGGCTTTTATCTTGGTTATTTTAATAGTTATTCGCAACATGTTTTCTACTGTTTGTCACATGAATGGCTTTTTATTCCATTGACTTAAGCGGCTGACGCGACTGACCGTTGGCTCACGTCAATTTTATACTTTGCCCTGCTAAGGTAAAAGGCAGTATTTTACACAAAACTACTGTAGCAATTGCAACCTCATTACTTGGTAATAAGGTTGCAATTGCTACAGTAGTTTTGTGTAAAAAACTGCCTTTTACCTTAGCAGGGCAGTACTTTTTCATTGATTTTGTAAATCGTCAAGTTATCGTATTACACCTTGGCTAATTCCTACTAATAAATGAGAAAGTTTGTGTGTCTGTGTGTGTGTTCGTTTGTGACTCTGTCACGCTGCAACGGCTGGACGGATTTGGATGAAATTTGGAACGGAGATAGCTTATACCCTGGATTAACACGTAGGCTACTTTTCATCTCGGAAAATTTTAAAGTTCCCGAGGGAGCAGCGATAAACGACTTCTACGACGGAGTCGCGGGCAGAAGCTAGTAATGTTATAAACATAAAAGTAGGTAGAATGGGTCGTTATCTTTTTTACCGAGAACGGTTTGTTGTAGCGAAAGATTTCTCGTGAAATTATAATAATATTGGTCGATCGGTTTAAAAAAAAAAAAAAAATGGCGGGGATATGGAGGTTTTTGCGATTACCAACTTATCGGTGTTGGTGAACTGACCGCGACCTATGTCGATGTATGGGGATGACAGTTATCCAACGGCAAAGTCAAGTTTGTCGCGAGGTCTACAGTTCTTAATACTTTGCATAAAATTAAATAACCTGAATAATACTCATGAAATGTTCGGTAAAAAGAATAACGACTCAATTACAAAAGCAATACTCAGATATTGTACATTATATTTATAGCATATAGAAGTAAATAATAGGTAGATACAAACAGTTGACAAGATTCACAATTGGTCAGTTAAGTGTGTTGCCTATGGTATATAAATTATTATATCCTTCTAAGGCCCACCATACAACGAAATTTGTTAACGGAATATGAACCTATTCTGAATAGAATAGAGTCTATTTTCTATTTTAATTGTCTGTCATTAAAACAAAAGAAATTTCACTATCTCCTATGAAATAGATCTTTATTCCAATGGCCGGATTATGTACATTCGATTGTACAATGGACCTTATTAGGATAAATGTGACGTTCTCAATATAAAGGGACCTTATGGAGGAAGGCAGTTACGCTCTTCTTATTCTTGTAACTATACGAAATACGAATACTATGGTAACAGTTCTAAAAACGGCGTAACCACCTGCCTCCATAAGGTCCCTTTATATTGAGAACGTCACAAATAGCTGGGCATTAACTAGTTAATACGTTAATCGTTAATTAACGAAGTTAACAAAATGCTTAACGGATTCACATTTAAGTTTTGGTTTTTTTTAATAGCCTGTTTGGGTGTCCCACTGCTGGGCAAAGGCCTCTCCTCTTGATCTCCACGACTCCCTATTTATTGCTTCTTCCTTAACTTGAAAAAATGTGACGTTCTCAATATAAAGGGACCTTATGGAGGCAGGTGGTTACGCCGTTTTTAGAACTGTCACCATAGTATTCGTATAGTTACAAGAATAAGAAGAGCGTAACTGCCTTCCTCCATAAGGTCCCTTTATATTGAGAACGTCACAAATGTTAACGCTCTTGTTAACTTTCGTAAACTTCCCATAAGTCCGTTAATCGTTAATTATGTACCTATTATTTGGCAAAAGGACACCGCGCCGCGAAAAATACGTTCTGACAATTTCTAATCATTATTAAAAACTAAATGATACATCCTTTTATTATTTTTTTAATGTCCTAGCTAAGTTTCCATACCAATATTTTTTATATATAATATATACCAATATATATATATATATATATATATATATATATATATATATATATATATATATATATATATATATATATATATATATATATATATATATATATATATATATATATTTAGCACTGTCAACCGTAGATTCATACGTCGTCGTGAACCTTTGTGCGGATATCCGGTACTGGTGTTGAAAAGAATAACGTGCAATATTTGTTTTTTATTAATACTTAAGCCAAATTGTATATTATGTTTATATTGATTATGCAAAGTATTACAAAATTAGATAAATTAAATTAAAGTTATATTAAGATGTGCGTCGTTTTATTTATTTGTTTTCTTACTTTATTATGACGGAAGCAAAAACCGATGATCCGTGAAAATCGTATGTGACGTTCTCAATATAAAGGGACCTTATGGAGGAAGGCAGTTACGCTCTTCTTATTCTTGTAACTACACGAATACTATGGTAACAGTTCTAAAAACGGCGTAACCGCCTGCCTCCATAAGGTCCCTATATATTGAGAACGTCACATATTGTATGGTATTGTATAAGTAGTTCCACGTTCCCACATTTTTTTGGAGGTACAAAAATTGTAATGCTATTCAATAAATAAATAAAAAAATAAGTAAATGTAAGAAATAGGAATAGTACCTACAATTGAAATAAAATTAATCCCACATGGTGGTGGGGCCTGCTTTCCTGATCTTCTCCACTCCGCTCTGTCCTCGACATCGTCCTCGGATGCTTGACACCTGCATGTCCTTCAGCACTACATCCTTCCACCTCGTTTTCGAATTAATTCTCTTACATCTTTATTCAATCCTAGTGCCATCTCTTGTCGAATAGAATGTAGTTTTAGAATGATTTAGTTATTCTACTGTACAATAGATGGCGCTAATTAGAAGTCCGGCGACGTAATTATATAAGCGTATGCTGAAACGCAAGCGTCGAGCAGATTTTGTAATGCATGAACTTCCTTGAAGCTGCGTACGCTGCGGCGCAGGCACGTGCAACACAGACATCCTATAAAGCTTATTACACCTTCCTAAATTACTTAGTCACTAACGAGAGGGACGCCGCAATACGTTAGATAAGTATGGAGATATCTCCATCTCATTATTAGCTATGTCTACACCTGTGCGCTTTCAAGTTCAACTTGCGCTTTCCTGTGACGCATGCCTCTGCAACCACAGCGCAGGCAATAACGCATGCGCACAAACTGGTTTGATATAAGCGCATACCCGTAGCGCACGCTGATCCGTCACCGTTGGGTTGACGTGCAACATTTTGCAAATAAAATGGCCGAAGATAAAGTCAAAACATTGGATTTTATTGAAGATTCAGTGTCACCCTCGTATTGCATGCGCTTGACGCAAGACGAATGTCAAGTTGAAAGCGCGAGTTGAATATGAAAGCGCATAGGTGTGGACATAGCGATTCAATGTATTGCGGCGTCCCTCTCCTTAGTGGCTAAATTTAGGAAGGTGTAATAAGGCTGGGCGTATGCTGAGAAGTAGGCGACGCAGTTCCACGCAGCGCAGGACAGACTCAGAAAGTCACCCTGACATAAGATTTACTATACGCAATACTTGCCAACCTTTTGATTAGGTACCCACCTTCGCGGAGTCCTGCCTGTGGTGGGAGTGTTGGCTGCTGCACGTGTCGATCGCTTCTGCTGAGCCGGTCGCCATCTTGGGCTTCTCTTTAGAGAAGTGAAGCGTGGCGGTGTTGTGCGCGGCGGAGTGGTTGGTGCGTGAGGCGATCGACACTTTCGCCACAGTTCTCCAAATTACCGGACAATACCAATTTTATAAATATATTTTAACCGTACATTGACATTGGCAAAATTGTCTACATAAGTGGACAGAGGCCATTTTTTTTTAAAAGAGAAGAAGAAGACCTTTTGATTTTGTGGGGGTACCTTCGCTGACATTGACATATCGCCGGCCATTTGACGTCTGAAAACCTTGTGACTACATGAAGGATAACGAAAGAATACCTATAAGGGCATCTCTTTCTAACTCGTTATGAATGCCATAAAATAGTAAAAGGTCAAACATACGTCTTTTCCTGTTTCTTATAGTCCGGTTTCTATGCAAGTACTTATTTTGTGGATGGAACCATAGACTAACTAAAGTCAAATTGTCAAAACAAAGTTGTTTGTGGTCTAATTTGGCGCACGCGGCTAGTAGTCGGAACGGAAGTGAACAATTCGGCCAATTTCCTTTTCCTATTTGGATTTTGAAATTATCAAATACAACTTTATCGTGAAAGTTCATTTTATCCACATAGACCACATATTCTCTATCGTTGTTGAACGCACAAAGCTTTTTGGGAGATAATGGAGGTTACAGATTTGAGTGATATTTTAAATGCTCGCTCAATTAAAATGGAAAGCGTAGAAAATGCTTTTGAGGAAGCTGCAAGCGCCGTGGATGGTTCAGACCCTTTATCTGGAATACCTCATTACGTTACGGAGTCTGATTTAGGTAAGGAACAAGTATAAATTACATTTAGCCACGATTTACTAGCGGTGAAGGTCAAATTTGGTTTTATCAATATACCTAGTATGGGAATCGCAAATTGTTAGTAAATATTGCGGAATTGTTGTCGTAAGTTGTGTTTTGAAGATTAGCTACCGAGATTTTAACGTTTAAAAGGGTATTTCAGCCAGCTATAAATCGAATAGTATTGAATTTTTGAGTAACTTTGTACAATTGTTATTGTTTTGATTGCAACCTAAACATTATAGTGACTCATAATTGACAACTCTTATCGTCTAGTTGTTTATTATTTCCATAAACTATCTAAATTAGATAGTGTATGAGTTTACAAGCAACTAAAAAACCTGAAATAGTAAAAAATATCTGTTATTCAACACAATTTGATACACGTCCAAGATATAATAAATTATGTACCTATGGGATTCTAAGTTTGCCATTTCCCTTATAGATTGATGAGACTGACAGCCTAGTTAATAATGACCTGCCTATGAAGCTAGCGGTTCCAGGGTTACCACCATAGTGACTAGAACATCTTGTATTTTCTCGCTTGCCGCTCAGTGTGTCTATCATTACAGACTAGGTGATGCATGATGGATATTGTCATAACCGATTTTGGCCACAGCTCCTGTGCATTGTGCAAACTGGCATTAAGCTAAACTTAACTAAAAACTTTATAAACATAACTATTACTACAGCGCTGCCAATCTGCCCTTTGGTGCACTCTCAGGTGGCTGGTGTCCCGATCTTGTATATACATTATAGACTAGTTAGAAAGGGAGATCCAAGTGACAAATAAGCAATGGATAGCTTTGTTCCAGCCATCCTGGTATGGGAAAATATTTGAGTGATGAGTCTCAATATTAGTTCCGGAGTCTTGGATGCTTTCTACGTATTTTAAGAATGTAATCCTCTATTTAAGTATGATTATCATTATCTAAAAAAAAAATTAATTAGAAAATCATTGTCTAGAAGCCATATTGTATCTATATAATACTATTATCTGCTTTGTCCTGGTAACGCAACCCTAGTACTTACGCGTGAAGCAATTTTATTATTTCAAAGCATTTATTATCTTATGAAAAGGCCATAGAGACCATAATCCATTGAAAAAACGTATTCGGTAGTCCTTTTTCTACGAAGTGCGTTCCTGTTGAATGTCGGGCGGTAGACAAATGGAAAACGAGTTATGAATGCTACTATTCTTTTAATGTATTTTTAATCTACTGTCCGAGGAAGTAGAGTCGATAATCTATTAACCTTTCCAGTCAGTTATAATCTGCTTTTACTTCATAGGTACACATTATCTTATTTTGCGGCTAACTCAATGGTATTGTCTTCTTTAAGTGGATAAGCTCAGTTCAAAAAATAAATACTTTAAGTTAATTTGTTTGAGATTATCCCCCATTGTTATAGCTGGCCAGTTTTCCTAATCTCAATGTCTTATATTTGCCTATTTCCCATGAAAAAAATATTTTTTTTCTCTGATAATTTTTTTTATTTGTTCCAGGTTTAATGCAAACTGAAGTGGAGGGAGTAGAGATCCTGCAGGCCCCGCTGGCTGTGTTCTCTGATAATCCTGATGATGATGACACGATGCAAAGCAATGACTCCAGCGGTAAGCCCATGACATGAAAGGGTAAAGATGAAGCAAGTAATAAAATGCTTAGGAATCTACTGCTCATAGATTCCTGAAATGTTACCAAAAAGATTTTACTAATATTCTGTTTTGTTGTTTTAAATTTTGCCGTGCATGGTCATTGCAACACATCCAAAGGGTATCTGCTGTTTGAGCGAAATATGTTTGGTTGAATGTATCAATCAATCAATCATTTATTTCGGATAAGTCCATATGTGACGTTCTCAATATAAAGGGACCTTATGGAGGCAGGTGGTTACGCCGTTTTTAGAACTGTTACCATAGTATTCGTATAGTTACAAGAATAAGAAGAGCTTAACTGCCTTCCTCCATAAGGTCCCTTTATATTGAGAACGTCACAAATAGCTTTTTGGGCAATGAGACATTCGACCAAACATATATCGCCGAAGGAGGCACCGACATCTTAAACAACAGGGACTACAACAGTCTTCCCTTATTGATATCACACAGTTTGTAAGTGTATGTGTGTTAGTATATTTGTTCACACTGAAACCGTTGGATTTGGACGAAATTTAGAATAAAGATAGCATCCTGGATTAACACGGGCTACTTTTTATTTAAAAAAAAACTGTTACATATGTATTTTAATTTTTAAAAACCGGTCAAGTGCGAGTCGCGCACCGAGGGTTCCGTATTTATAATATAAAATATATAATATAATATAAATATCAGGGACAATCTCACACAAATTGACCTAGTCCCAAACTAAGCTCTAGGCTTGTACTATGGGTACCAGGCAACGATATACATACTTATATAGTGAAATACATACTTAATATATAGAAAACATCCATGACTCAGGAACCAATACTCGTGCTCATCACACAAATATTTGCCCATACCGGGATTCGAACCCGGGACCGCTAGCTTCGTAGGCAGGGTCACTACCAACTAGGCTAATCGCGTCAAAGTCCGTACTTCAACATTATACCTTTTTATGTACTTTAACTCGTATGCAATAAGGTCCATTTTGACTTGCCTAAGTTTTTGGTACAGATCTTTAAAGTTTTTTGACAATTTCTCGAAAACTATAAATTTTAAACACTTTATTTTATTTTTCCCGTAAAATATAAGTAATTATCTATAAGTTAGGGATTTTTCAGATTTTTCGGTTCATAAACTTTGGAGATAAGGCCCCCCCCCTTATACGGTTATAAATCAAAAAATACGTCACAAAGAATTATAAAAAAAAATGTTTTGAAATGTGCAAATTTAGCCCTTTCATATGACTCCCTATTTGCTATAATCAAATCACTTTCATTTTTCAACCCCCCCATTCTAGACCCCTTTTCAATTATTTATAAAATTAATTTCATATTTCTTTTACTAAAAACAGATGCGGGCAAGCAAGTTATACAACTATGCCAAATTTCAAGTTGATAGCTTGTGTAGTTGCTGAGAAAAACTGCTGTGACATACAGACGGACGGACAGACAGACAACTAAGTCTCGCCATAAGGGTTCCTTTTTTACTTTGATACGGAACGGAAAGATACTAGTCCTGAATAAAGCAAGACCTTTTTGATGCAGAAGAGGTGATAGTGCAACTGATGGATATCCGCACCAGGCTGTCCAAGCTGCGGGACATGCTGGAGAGGCGGCTCGGCCTGGACCTCTCGGAGTACACCTTCTGGCTGCAGGACGCTAAAATGGTAATTAATTCATAACAATAATAATTCATAATTCATTTATTTAAATTATAACTTAACAGTAATAAACCTCAGCGTTATAATAATTATCATGTCAATAATTAATTAATTAGTAAAAAATATATTCAATCGATAAGTCAATAATATGGTTTTTAAAATTAAAGTTAGTGACCATTGACGGCATTAGTTATGGTGCTTTTCCTTTCACATATTATCTCACACTCTGTTGCACCCGTTCATCAGATCTGTCACCCTAGTGGCAAATAGGTCACAGTGCGGTGCGGCTTTGAGCACTGCGTTGAGCGTGGAGAGCGCGCGGCGCAGGCGCCTGCGCCGCGCCACCGCCACCGCGCGCGGGCGGCTCGGCCAGATTAATAAGTAGGAGTTGAGATACCAACCATCCTTACAGAAGTTAAATGCTGCTAAAGCTACAATCAACACCTGCATCCATTAAATGTCCACTTGTATAAGAACTTCTCCAACCCAGAAATATATAATACACCAGAAATACTAGTTTTCCAATCTGAGTGAGATCTGCTCACAGTTAATTGCAATAATAAAATAACCGTCGTCGTGGAGATCCTTGGGGAAGGCTGATGTCCAGCAGTGGACGTCTTTCGGCTGATATGATGATGAACATGATGTTTTTGCAGTCCCTACTACTCGCACAGTGTATGCAAGGAATAGATTTATTGTAAGAGCATGTAAGAATCATAACGTCAAGTTTGTACATACTGACATATTCAACATGTCGTTAAACAGATTTATCTCCACCATAAAAATAAATTAAAAATAGAAATAAAAAAATGAAAAAAAAAGTTAATAAATAATAAATATAAAAAGGATTTTATATAGCAAATAGATTACTTAAGAATGCATTTATTTTAAAAGATTAGGTAGAATAGGAATAAGAAACATTTATATATAATTGTTATTTGTTATTCAGTCTTATTGTTAACTAAAAGATATGATGTTACTCCAATTTGAGCAACAAATGTAATTTAAACCAGCGGTGGAAACTTCTTTGGCCTATGTAATTTCTATAACGTATTATCTTCACATGTATTATTTTGTGCCGTTTGTTTCCTTTAATAAATAAATAAATAAACATAAATCAGATAATCAGATTTTAACATTACTGAACTGATTATATTACCCATTAACTGATGGCAGATATTATATTTTATTTATGTTAGTTATCTTATTAATTAATTATATTTTTCACCTCTTGCGGGAAAATCCACTTTAACAGCTAGGGGGGAAAGTAATGATGCGATGCTCCTGGAATTGTTTTACTAGCACCTAGTGTATTCCTCGCTACGGCGAGGTGAAAAATTGTGTTTCGCACGGCAGCAAAGTTATAAATTTGCTTCTCCTTTGAATCTCTCACTACACTCGGGATCCTATTTTTGAGGTTCAATTTAGGGATCCGTCGTTTGCGCTGAATTCAATACTAACACTCGCGTCAATCAATATGGGGCTTTTTAAAAAGGGTGTCATTAAATTTCTTCGAGGCCGGCAACGCATTAGTGACGCCTCTGGTGTTGCACACGTCCATAGACGGCGGTGACCACTTCCCATCAGGTGGGCCGTCGGCCTGTTTGCATGTCTAAGACTATAAAAAAAAAGCCGGCCAAGCGCGAGTCGGACTCGCGCACCGAGGGTTCCGCACAAACTTTTAGGCATGTAAATAGTTCGTAAATCACGGGAATACCATATAAACAAAGTCCAGTATAAACTGACACGCAATCAGTATGCACTTTCTTACTTAGTGAGTGTCAATTTAACGGTTTTCGGATTTTTTCCTTTACTTGTGCTGTAAGACATTTGCTTCTTGCCAAATTTCATGATTCTAAGTCAACGGGAAGTACCCTATAGGTTTTGATTCCCTTGAGATTCCTTTCAATATGCGGCATAAACGGCCGTATCTTTTGATTGCGTTGACTTAGATGTTTGATTTTTTTACTGATCGGGATAGCAGACTTAAGTATTTGATATGTGACATTCTCAATATAAAGGGACCTTATGGAGGCAGGCGGTTACGCCGTTTTTAGAACTGTTACCATAGTATTCGTATAGTTACAAGAATAAGAAGAGCTTAACTGCCTTCCTCCATGAGGTCCCTTTATATTGAGAACGTCACATGAATTTCAACTTGATGCCTTCACGCGTTCCTGAGAAAAAGGGTCTTGACAGACAGACAGACGGACAACAAAGTGATCCTATAAGGGTGGTTCTGTTTTTTTCATCTGAGGTATGGAACCCTAACAAGTTTGCAGGCTTGCATAACATATAAGCGTTTTCCGTTTTGAGCTGGAGAGCCACAAGACCCTGGTGGAGCAGTGCATCCGAGGGTCCGGCGTGGTGCAGGTGAACGTGCAGGTGCGCGCCGCCGAGCGCAAGCTGAACATCCTGGACGTGCTCAAGCCGGACGAGGAGCTGGTCGCGCTGCCCGCCGCGCCCGACGCCTGTCAGTGCCACCCCGACCTTATACACTGGGTGTTTTTTTATTGGGGCAAAATTTTGGGGCTTAAATCAGTAAGGGGCTGTCCATTAATCACGTGATATTTAAAAAAAAAATTAACCCCTCCCTCCACCATGGTGATACGTGGTGAGGTTTAAGACCCCCCCCCCCCCCCCACACACACCAAAAATCACGTGTATTTTTTGTACCTACAAAGAAGCTTAAAATTTTTATAATATTATTTTTAAGTACCGGTATAAAGTATAATCTAATTCAGATTCTTAAAATTCAGACTGTGTAAGGCCGGCCTTAAACGTCAAATTGACGAAAAAATAAGTACACGTGATATCTTACTATGTTTCGCACGGGGTTTAGTCTGGAACATATTTATTAAATAAATATCAGGGGGAATTCTTACTAAACACGAAAATTCAAATTGACTTTATTGCATACAGTTGATATGGATCCGACTTCATAAAGGCGTACAATATAATGTTATAAATAGTCTTGGGTTTACCGCTAATTTTCCTATATCAATACATATTTGTAGATACATTATGATTGCAATAAAATATTGAGTATTGACTACCTGGGCTGTTTGATAAGTACCCGTTTTCTTAATGTATTAATATCACTGGCCGAAAATGTGTATACGACCGTTTTAAGCCATTTTTCAGAGGCGGGAAAAAAAAATAAGCCGGTCAAGTGCGAGTCGGACTTGCGCACGGAGGGTAGGGTATAGATTAGTTTTAAGTAATATTCAAATACAATGTATTAATTGTTTATGAATTAAATAAATGAAATGAAATGAAATGAAATGCAAATAGTTCGTAAATCACGGGAATTGAGTCTCGAGGATTTTTCCCTCTCTTTTCTAGTTTTCCAAGGGAAAACCAAGGAGCTCAAGGAAAAAAAAATGGATATATACAAAAAAAATACTGTTTTTTTCATAAACAGGTACTTATCAAACAGCCCTCGTACACACATGATTTTTTATATTGGTCAATACCTAAATACTTACATTATTATTAGATAATTTATTTAGTTCAACATGCAATTTATTATTAACAACATTATTTCTTATAGTATTTTTCTAGATTTTATTATCTAAAACATTCATGTTTGCTTTATTATCATCATCTACGACATCATTCTTCTTAACATTCTTATCATTCTTACCATCAATAACATCACACATGTTAGCATCTTTAGCATCATTATTATTATCAATAAAATCATCCTTGTTTTCATTATTATCATTATCCATTATATTTACGTTGTTACTAGCTTTATCATCATTATTATTATGAATAATATCATCCTTGTTTTCATTATTATCATTATCCATTATATTTACGTGGTTACTAGCTTTATCATCATTATTATTATGAATAATATCATCCTTGTTTTCATTATTATCATTATCCATTATATTTACGTTGTTACTAGCTTTATCATCATTATTATTATGAATAATATCATCCTTGTTTTCATTATTATCATTATCCATTATATTTACGTTGTCACTAGCTTTATCATCATTATTATTATGAATAATATCATCCTTGTTTTCATTATTATCATTATCCATTATATTTACGTTGTTACCAGCTTTATCATCATTATTATTATGAATAATATCATCCTTGTTTTCATTATTATCATTATCCATTATATTTACGTTGTTACTAGCTTTATCATCATTATTATTATGAATAATATCATCCTTTTAAGCATTATTATCATCATCAAATATATTTACATTGTTAGCATCATAATAATTATTAAATCATCCTACTTGTTAGCATTATTGTCGTTATCGACTATATTTACATTGTCATAATCATTAACATCAACATCAGTAAGCATCATACCTTCATCATAGAGTCATCTTATCTTAGGGTCGTATTAATAAACCGATCTCGACTGAGAATGCATGTCACAAGATTCGTCAACAATGACAGTTTTCTACGGACTTTGACGTGTCTTGAGACGGGCATTCTCAGTCGAGAATGCGTCCCTTTTATCAGTGAAAGTGGTCCGTCGAATGATATGTATCGGTATGTTCGGCTCAGTCCCGGAGGAGCCGGAGGAGATGGAGGAGGCGGCGCCGGGCGCGGGCGCGGGGGCGGGCGCGGGCGCGGGGGCGGGGGCGCACGCGGCGGCGGTGCGCTGGGTGGTGGACGCCGGGTTCAAGCAGCACCACAGCCGCGCGCACGTGCCCGCCGACCCGCAGCTCTGGTTCATACACTTACTCCTGTCTATTTGTCACCTTCTCAATATAAACGGACCTTGTGGAGGAAGGCGGTTAAGCTCTTCTTGTTCTTGTAACTATACCAATACTATGGTAACAATTCTAAAGACGGCGTAACCGCCTGCCTCCATAAGGTCCCTTTATATTGAGAACGTCACATTTACCCAGTTTCACAGGGAGATTGGCTAAATATACGGTATATAGTTTATATTTACCCAGTTTTATACTTATTTTATTGGGTAAATACAGTTTTACTCTAAAATTTACTATTTACCCATGTACATTTTGATTACATTGAATATTTTACCTATTGGGTAAGTAACAGGTATTTACTCTTTGGGCATGTACCCAGATGTGAACGTCAGGTGTATAAAAGAAAGACGGATTAGTTTACATTTATAACTCAAGAACGGCTCTACCGATTTTTATGAAATTTGGCACACATATAGATTAGTACCTGGATTAACACATGGGATACTTTTTATCCCGGAAAAATTTATAGTTCCCGAGGGATAAGCGAATCATGACTGCTACGAGAACAGAGTAGTGGGGAAAAGCTAGTAAGATATAGACACAGGCTTCTCCCAGTTTGGGGCCCTCTATTTGTTTTTTATTGGGTAAATACAAGTTTTTACCCTAAAATGTTGTTAACAGGTCGGTGCAACACGTGAAGCTTTGGATCCAGTGGGCGGTCCGCCAGTTCAATCTGACGGGAATCAAATTGTCAGATTGGCATATCAGCGGTTGGACCCTCTGTTCGCTCACTAACGTTGATTTCAAGTGAGCATAGACAAGTGACAGACATACAGACTAAACACGATCTCTGGACTCCGTGTTTAGATATTTGTATCTAAATACGGAGTTCAGAAAAAAAAAATAAAAAAAAAAACCTTTACCAGTCAAGTTCATGAGCATGATAGCTAAGATTAAAAAAAATCTATATATTATTATTTAAATTATTTTATAAAAAGTGACCTTAAGAATAACCTTTTGTATAATACAAAAACAATTTATCAATTAACTGTTCTTCTAGCTATATTCTTAAAAAAAGCACTTATGTTACTGGAATTAGAATATTTAATCATTTCCCAGAATATATTAAGTCACTAAATGGAATGGAAGTTAAAATTTAAGGCATGGCTACTTAGCAAAAGTTATTTATGATTTAAAAGAATATTTCTCTGTAACTTTGTAAAATTATTTTTTAAATTATACTTACCTATTGCACGTCCGAAATGGATAAACTGTTGTTACTACTGTAATGCATGACATCTTTTGAAGAAAGGGGTCCCAAAAATCACACACATTTGCATTTTATACGTATATTGTATAAACACTACGAAGAGCTAGATAAAAAGATTACATTGATAAAGTTGCCGAGCCCTATGTACATATGTGGGAAAATCTCGCCTGCGCGATGTAGGAATCGGGCTTATGGTGACAGCGACATCTGTAGTGACGTTTGTTTACAGATTTTACTGAATCAGAATGACCAACTAACACCATCTATTAGCGTTGTGATGACAATACATTTGTAGTACTAACATATAAAGAAATTTTGAACAATATATTTTCCTGGATATCGAAGCTATACAATACTAAAAACTAACTAACTAAATAACTAAGGCACGGTCAGACATCTTTTATAATATAATGTACACAGTTTTGACAATAAATGATTATATTATCTTATCTTATCTTACCTTAAAATTTCAGAGAGAAAGTCCCCTCGGACCCGGGTGATCTCTTCTGGACGCATTTTGAGCTGTTAAGGAAATGTAAATTTATTGGTGAGTGTTTACTTAATTTATCATTCATAAGATTTTTAAAGCTTAAAATGAATATGAAATTAGCAGCACCCAAAGGAAGATTAATAAGGAAATAAATAACAAACGTTATATTAAGGTATTTTTTTAACTAAAATGAAACAAAACATTTTGCGATCCCCACCCAGCATAAAGTTGCGCCATTGACATGATACAGCAAAGCTGTTTTTTCTAGGGTATTTTTAAAAAGGCAAATTAAAAAGAATATACTAGATTTTTTTATCTAAGATAAAGAACCATCGGGGCGCGAAGATTTTTAGGGTTCCCTACCTCAAAAGGAAAAAGGAAACCCATAAGGGTTTGATCCTATAAAAGATCACTTCGTTGCTCGTCTGTCTGTCAGTATGTCTGTCAAGACACTTTTTCTCAGGAACGCGTGGAGGTATCCAATATCAAATATTCAGGTTTGCAATCCCTTAGAGCTGTGAAAAAATTAAATTTTCTAAGTCAACACAATCAAAAGATACGGCCGTTTATGCCGCATGTTTAAACAAATCAAAAACCCTATACGGTACTTCCTGTTGAGCTAGAATCGTGTAATTTGCCACGAATCAGTGTCTTATAGCACAAGTAAAGGAAAGAAAATCCGAAAACCGTAAATTTTTACTTACATCACAAAAAAATAATCGAACTACATACCTACAACTTTGTAAGGAAGTACACTTGGCCGTTTTTTTTTTTCAAAACAAATCAAATCAACACTATTACTACGGTCATGTTGTATAAAAAGTCTTTTGTCTAACATATAAACATTTCTAATAATCGACTGAAATATTTTTGCAGCGGTTGTACAGAATCCTACACAGACGGCGGAAAAGGATCCCCTAGAGTTAACACAGTCTGCCATCAAGAAACGACCTAAAATGGTAAAACCTTAGTCACTAGTTACCAAAAAACATGCAAGGTTTCTCAAAAAATCAGTTTTGGGACAAGCTTATCTTGCCGACTGTACTTTTATTTTGCATAGTTGTCTGCTTATCAAGACAAATCCAACGAGCCCAAACACGGCGGGGCCATCTTGTTTCGTTGCGGAGTTCCTATGGCCACCTTCCGACTGCATCATCAGACCAGCTCCATGGTACCATGTTATTGCATTGTCACCGAAGTTAGGCATACCACACTTCAGCTCAAACGGACACTGACAAGTGGTTCAAAATTCTGTTGCAAGATTTGACCTAGACAATATGTGACGTTCTCAATATAAAGGGACCTTATGGAGAAAGGCGGTTACGCCGTTTTTAGAACTGTTGCCATAGTATTCGTATAGTTACAAGGATAAGAGCTTAACTGCCTTCCTCCATAAGGTCCCTTTATAGTGAGAACGTCACATATAATGTACACCCTGAAAGTCGATTCTGAAATTCTGAATATCGGTGAAATAGTTTGCATCCAAACTTACAAATTTTACCTATTTATATTAGTGTTGATTGGTGTAGAAAAGAGTCGTCTTTCAGTGAAAATCTAAATTGGTTTTCTTAAAAAATAATCTATCCAGCATTAAACTGTTGAAGAAATGTGACACCGGACCTTGACATCTCTATGGACGTGTCAAAGCCTTTTGACTGCGTCTCGGTAACTTTCTAAAGTATAACTATAAAATTAAAAGTACTATGGCTGTTTAAAACGTACATAATCCCACGGTTTCAATGTAGCAAGATTACATAGTACGATGATACTGCAAAAATGACGGAAATTTTGATCAAAATATTAAAACATGATTTGGAGTGCCTCAAGGGAGTAATCTTGGTCCGTTGCTTTTTCTTGTTATATTAATCCGGGCCGGTAAGGCCAAATATTTGTATGATAAGCGCGAATTGTTCCTCAATATTTGATGCTTTTTATTTGTATAATTATTTATTTAAATTTATCGGTATATTTAAGTATGTACAGTCAGCATCAAATATATAGGAGCAGTGAAACTGGCCAAATATATCGCAACACACCTTTATTACTATCCTCCTATCTATCTGACGCTGACTGTACATATCGTTGTCTAGTACCCAAAGTACAAGCTTGGAGCTTGGTTTGGGACTAAGGCAATTTCTTTTAGATGTTTTCGTTGTCCTTCTAGCAAGTGATTCACACGTATACCTCAGAAGAAGCTTGCTCTCTCTCGAACACGCGGAACGGCAACAACGGTCAGGTGCAATTGTGGCAATTCCTCTTGGAACTGCTCACTAGCGCCGAGCACGTGAATGTTATACGCTGGCATGGTAAGTTATCATTATCTTTGTAACCAACGTTATGATCATTTATATCATTTATTTAGCACCTGGGAGACCGAGCGTCGCTCGGGTCGAAACCGAATTTTCCCGAAGACTTTGACAGATCGATTTCTCGACACAAAATACTACTTTTCGACTACAAATATTACTATATTATGTATGTAGGTAGATTTAATGGCGAACTTACAGCTTTTACATGTAACATACACTTATATTTAATTCAGAATTACAGTTTCTAACCGTTAATTTTCGTCCTCCATGTCCTTTTTCTTTTCATAATGTTACTATCACCATAATGTTCACTATCGTTATCATGTCTATTAAGCCGCGTTCACATGTGTCTGACGTCGTGATGCGTCAGAACAGTATCGGTGTCATATGTTTAGTATGGTTACGTCAATCTCTTCTCCGTTCTTCGCGTTATCATCATCTCTACCATCAAGATTAGTAACATTATTAGTTTCATCATTGTTGGGTGAATCAACTTTTAAGGTACTCCTTTTCTTTTGCGGCACTAAAACTTTCCTGGTGACTTATGATTAATAATAATTTATGAATATTAAAATCAGACCATCAAATTTACAGATCCCACATGTTAGACACCTCAAATATTTCTTAATTTTCGGAAAACCCTGGTAACTCAGGGGAAAATGCACATTTTTCATACAAAACCTGGGGACAACATCGTCCCCTGCGTTACCAACTATATTATTATTTAAAATTGTACCACTTTAGAACAACATTTTTTAAATGTTAGCCTATATGTCTGATTTTATAAATGTGTAGGCCACGACGTTAGCAAATAAATAGTTTTTCTAAAAAAATAAAAATTGTGAAACATCTCGAAAAATGGGGAGCACCTTAAAAGTTGATTCACCCTGTTATTAATGTACAGTCAGTATCAAATAAATAGGAGCAGCCAAAATGGCCAAATATATAGTTCGCCTTTGTACATTATTTTAATTTCTTTTCTGTGTACATATTAATTTGTCAACATGTTTTTGTGCAATAATGAGTTTACATACGTACATACATACATATATCGCAACACATCCTTATTAATGCTGTAGTTAATGTCTCATGATTAAATTTTAATTTAATGTATTGTTTAACTTTTAATTGCTTTTGATTGATTTTGTAAATTCTGACTATGTATGGGTACACTTGCCTGAAATAAATGACTTTATTATTATTGTTATTTTTATAGTATTCAAGTTGTGTTGCGATATATTTGGCCACTTTTGCTGCTCCTATCTATATGATGCTGACTGTATGTTTAAAAACATTGCAAGTGATCATATACACGTCAGAAGCAGTGCTGTTACACTTGCAAGTTGAAACTGTTAATTTCAAGTCGTTCTCTATATAAATACATGTTATGTTTTATCGTGGCCTAGTACCCATAGTACACGCCTAGAGCTTAGTTTGGGACTAGGAAAATTTCTGTGAGATTGTCCCATGACATTTATTTATTTGTGACTTTCTCAATATAAAGGGACCTTATGGAGGCAGGCGGTTACGCCGTTTTTAGAACTGTTATCATAGTATTCGTATAGTTACAAGAATAAGAAGAGCGTAACTGCCTTCCTCCATAAGGTCCCTTTATATTGAGAACGTCACATTTATGTACCTATTAGCTGTATGTATCTAGTTAATGATGAACCCTAATTCCCTCTACACAGGTACGGAAGGCGAGTTCAAGCTGTTGGAGCCCGAGCGAGTGGCTCGGTTGTGGGGCGCGCGGAAACACAAGCCTGCCATGAACTATGAGAAGTTGTCTCGCGCCCTGAGATACTACTACGATGGCGATATGATCGCGAAAGTGGCCGGCAAACGGTAACTTATATGTATATTAGTTCCTGTGTTTGACACACACACACACACACACACACACACACACACACACACACACACACACACACACACACACACACACACACACACACACACACACACACAATATATAATTTTAAAATTTGTAAATGATGATGATAAAAAAATGGTGTGCAGGTTCGTGTACAAGTTCGTGTGCGACCTGCAGCAGCTGCTGGGCTACGGCGCCGCCGAGCTGGCCGCGCTCGTGCGCGACGCGCCGCCCGACGCGCCCGACGACCACTGACGCGCGCCCGACGCGCCCGACGACCACTGACGCGCGCCCGACGCGCCCGACGACCACTGACGCGCGCCCGACGCGCCCGACGACCACTGACGCGCGCCCGACGCGCCCGACGACCACTGACGCGCGCCCGACGCGCCCGACGACCACTGACGCGCGCCCGACGCGCCCGACGACCACTGACGCGCGCCCGACGCGCCCGACGACCACTGACGCGCGCCCGACGCGCCCGACGACCACTGACGCGCGCCCGACGCGCCCGACGACCACTGACGCGCGCCCGACGCGCCCGACGATCACTGACGCGCGCCCGACGCGCCCGACGACCACTGACGCGCGCCCGACGCGCCCGACGACCACTGACGCGCGCCCGACGCGCCCGACGACCACTGACGCGCGCCCGACGCGCCCGACGACCACTGACGCGCGCCCGACGCGCCCGACGACCACTGACGCGCGCCCGACGCGCCCGACGACCACTGACGCGCGCCCGACGCGCCCGACGACCACTGACGCGCGCCCGACGCGCCCGACGACCACTGACGCGCGCCCGACGCGCCCGACGACCACTGACGCGCGCCCGACGCGCCCGACGACCACTGACGCGCGCCCGACGCGCCCGATGACCACTGACGCGCGCCCGACGCGCCCGACGACCACTGACGCGCGCCCGACGCGCCCGACGACCACTGACGCGCGCCCGACGCGCCCGACGACCACTGACGCGCGCCCGACGCGCCCGATGACCACTGACGCGCGCCCGACGCGCCCGACGACCACTGACGCGCGCCCGACGCGCCCGACGACCACTGACGCGCGCCCGACGCGCCCGTACTCACTACTCCAGGAAATTTACGGACGCTAGTATGGTGAATCGGAAATAATTTATAATAGCAAATTTTTCTTATTTTTCTTTTTTTTATCTGATATTTTATAATTCTAGTAATTAGGTAAAAACATAATGCAAATACATATGAATCAATAAGATATTAAAAAAAATATCCTGAAAATTTTGTTAAAAAATTAATTAATGTTAATTTTGTTATATATAATAATTTTTAACAAAATTTTCAGGATATTTTTGTTTTCATATTGCTTACTTAATATTTGATCTATAATATTCAAGATGAATCGCACAAAAAATAATTAAGAATGTTTCATTTATATTCAATTAGCTTGATTCATTCATTTTCCATATTTCCGTATTTAAAAATCGTTATTGGCTATAGTTTTCTTCATTCCTTGTTGATCACAATAAATATAAATAATTCCTTATAAAATACAAATTGAGCAATGAATTTTAATTATGTATTTTAATTGAGCAATTTTTATCAAAGCACTACTTATTACTAACTTTATTTATCATATATGGGTATATATAACCGGAGCCATGTATGTATTTTCCTGAATTAGTGGATTTCCGTGTAAATATTTAGTTAGATTTCACCTTCTACTGATTATAGACAAAAATATTATTATGCTTCTTTATAGATCAAATTAACTTGAATTCTAATAATGTAAAAAAAATTAACTCTGCTGACATTCCTATTAACAATATGCATAATAATTATAATTACAAGAAAACATTGACAGGTAATTTTACTAATTCTTTATTTATGAAACCAACAAATGCAGATGATATTAAAAAAATAATAAATTCGTTAAAAAATAAATTCAGCACTGGCTATGACGATATAAGTACAAAAGTGGTGAAAAAAGCTTCGGACATCATTTCACCTTTGATTAGTCACATAATCAACTTATGTATAGAACACGGAGAGTTTCCAAATAGGCTAAAATTAAGCATTATAAAGCCACTTTTTAAAAAGGGGCATAGGGAAGACATGGGGTGCTACAGACCAATGGCACTCATCTCTATATTCTCAAAAGTAATTGAAAAAGTTATTTATAATAGTATATATAACTACTTTGAAATTAATAATCTTTTCGCTCAAGAACAGAAAGGTTTCCGCAAGGAGAAATCTATAAATATGGCGATTTATGATCTATTGAAAATAATTTTATCTAATGTTGATAAACGAATTCCAGTTACAGCTTTATACATGGATATGACAAAAGCTTTCGATTTTGTCAATCATGATATACTTTTAGATAAATTATATACTTATGGCATACGAGGTAATATAAACAATTTAATTAAATCATACTTAACTAAGAGAAAACAAATTGTACAAATAAATAGATTATGTGTTAATTCAAAATCAGAAATTACTTATACATCAAAAATCAGACAAATTCATTATGGTGTCCCACAGGGCAGTGTTTTGGGTCCTTTATTATTCTTAGTTTATATTAACGATTTGCCAAAAGTAATAAAATCTCCTATGGTTCTCTTTGCTGACGACAGTACAGTAATTTTCACTGGTATACGCTCAGAAACATATGAAAGTGAAATAAACGACTCACTGCAAAAAATAATTGAATGGCTAGCTAGTAATAATTTGAAAATTAACTTAGGTAAAACTAAAATTATGACATTCCAACAAAGAATGAACAATGAACGTACTTTAAATATAGCTTATAAGGAACAACGGATTGACCGAACTGACGTAACAAAATTTTTAGGATTAAATATAGATTATAAGTTGACTTGGAAAAATCAAACTGACATTATATGTAAGAAGCTAAATCAATTTTCTTTTGCTTTATATAATCTGCGAAAACATGTCAATGAGTCAGTGGTGATAACCGCATACCATGCTTATGTAACATCCACTCTCAGATATGGTATTATATTCTGGGCCAATTCAACTGACAGAGAAATGGTGTTTAGAGCGCAAAAAAAATGCATTAGATCTTTATGTGGCATTAATAATCTGGACTCATGTAAACCACATTTTCAAAGATTGTGTATATTAACTTTTCCGAGCTTATATATATATGAAATGATAATTTTTGTTAGATGTAACCTCCACTTATTTCAAAGTTTTAACAGTTTACGTTGTAGGAAAAAAATTTGCGCAGTGCCTGCTAAAACTGCTTTACTGCGGAAGAGCATACTCGGAATGGCCCCTAGATTATATAATAAAGTACCTAAACAGTTAATGGAAATAGAAAATTTATCCGAGTTCAAAAATCAATTATTTAAATTTCTAGTGGAAAAAGCGTTCTACTCTATTAATGAATTTATGTCTTCTACTAACAATTAGTTAATGAGAACTGCATGTGTATCTTATTTAACTGAATATCAATTTGTATGCCTTGCGGCTCAACATAGTGATACAACATTTGCTACTAACAACCATGTACCTACCTGTGTTGGAACAAATAAATAATTTTGAATTTGAATTTGAATTTGCTTAGATACAAAAATTACAATTACGATTTTTAATTTAAAAGAAAAAGGCATTTTTTGATAGTATATTTATATACCTACTTCCGAGTGGAAAGTTGGTTGTCTTAGAATATCTTATAAAAATGGAGTAAACAAAAATCAAGCTATTATAAATTAATGTTTTAAAAACCGTAACTTTCCTGGAGTGCACCGTCTTGCCGCTGTATCGCTACTCTATTGTCCATTATATGTGACGTTCTCAATATAAAGGGACCTTATGGATGAAGGCAGTTAAGCTCTTCTTATTATTGTAACTATACGAATACTATGGTAACAGTTCTAAAAACGGCTTAACCGCCTGCCTCCATAAGGTCCCTTTATATTGAGAACGTCACATACTATAACTAACCGCTTTCACAATGGTCAAGTAAACCATATCTGTCTAATAAATTAGGCTAATTAATTGATTATCTTTATAGGGTTATTTTTATAATTTGTAAATTTACCATTAGCTTTTCGGTGAAGGAAAACATCGTGAGGAAACCTGCACACACCTGCAAAGCAATTTGACGGTGTGTGCGAAGTTCCCAATCCGCACTGGGCCCGCGTGGGAACTATAGCCCAAACCCTCTCGTTGTGAGTGGAGGCCTGTGCCCAGCAGTGGGACGTATATAGACTGGATTTTTTTTATATCTTTATTTGACAGATTAATTTACTTGTCGATTGTGAAAGAGGTCCTTGGTCGCTTGACTAAATGATTATAATTTAGAAGCAAATTGGGCTAAACGAATGTAAAATTAATTTGATTAAGTAGGTAGGGATTAATTAAATTAAAATAATAACGTGACTCGTTATTCTAGTCAATTAAGAGAGACCACATATACCCACTCCCCCTTACACCCCCTCCCCCTTACACCCCCTCCCCCCTTAACTTTATTGTAACCCCCGAAAATAGACCATAGATACCTAACTTTCTAAAAAAATATTTATTGGTCAGTTCAAGAAAATCCCCCCTCCTCCCCCTATCTTTGTACACCCCCCCCCCCTCCCCAGACAGACCACGGATGCCTTCTAAAATAAACTATTGCTCTGTTCAAACCCCACCCCCCCTAATTATTTAACGCCTGTCTGTTCTATTCTAGCAAAAGATGTATATTTTTTTATTGTAAATAAAGTACGCACAGAAAGTATGGACATTTGTTTCATTTCATTATATAGGGTGTTTTTATTCGTCTTAAACATTTTGGGGGTTAAATCAGTAAGTCATACTGACCAACTTTCACTATGGGACCAACCCCGAAATCGCGAAAAAAAATTTGACTCCCCATACAAAACATCGTCAGCTGACTAGCCAAAATGTATGGGAGGGTCAATTTTTTTTTCGCGATTTCGGGGTTGGTCCCATAGTGAAAGTTGATCAGTATGACTTACTGATTTAACCCCCAAAATTTTGTAGACGAATAAAAAAGCACCCTGTATAGTATAGCATTAGTTCAACCACAGCTCTCTAGATGGCAGCACTTGTCATACATGCAAGTTTGGCCATATAGTTGCCAGTCTTTTCCTCTATTTACTTACTCATACTCATACTCATTTATTTTGCATTATGTGTACAAAGGTCTTAAGGTTACATAATATAGAAACAACATAAACCCTGTAAGGGCACTGCAAACAATTCCTAAATACAATAGTGGGTACTATACAAAACACATAATCCAATATGTCATAATTAACCGCTATATTTAGAATATTAATTTACATTGCTTGTTTTTTATCAATTATTTAAAATTAAAATATAAAATAAAATTTAAAATTTAATTTAACAGACAAATTACAAAAGAAAACTAAAAATTAAATATGTCAATTTCCACATTTACTAATTGCTTACTAAAAGGTAGATTGATATTCATTCATTCATATTCATTTGAATTTAATTTAATACATCTTGAAAGTATTCGTCCACGGAGTGCTATATAGAAATAGAATTACTGCCGCACTCAGAGACGTTAATAAATTTTTAAGTTAGGTTAGGTTAGGTTGCTGCGTCTTATTCTATTACTATATCAAAAAAAAAAGCCGTTGTAGCCTAATGGTTTGACCTGCCGAATCTTAAGCTGAGGGTCGTGGGTTCAAACCGGGGCTCGCACCTCTAAGTTTTTCGGAATTTATGTGCAAAATATAATTTGTAAATTTACCATGAGCTTTTCGGTGAAGGATAACATCGTGAGGAAACCTGCACACACCTGCAAAGCAATTTGACGGTGTGTGCGAAGTTCCCAATCCGCACTGGGCCCGCGTGGGAACGAATGCCCAAACCCTCTCATTGTGAGTGGAGGCCTGTGCCCAGCAGTGGGACGTATATAGGCTAGATGATTATATCAAAGAAAGTGACAGCAGCAACTTTAATCAAACTTAAAAATTAATTGACGTCTTTGAGTGCGGCCGTGAGTCTCTTGACTATATATTATAGAAGCAAGTATGGGCTTAACGAAAGTAATTTGATTACATGGGGATAAACTAGATAGTTAAAAAAAAACCGGTCAAGTGCGAGTCGGGCTCGCGCACCGAGGGTTCCGTATTTAAGTCCGTACTTCAAAAATATACATATTTATATACTTAAAGTCGTGTGCAATGGTCTATTTTGAGTTGTCTAAATTTAACACCCTGCCCTCTTGCTATAATCAAATCACTTTAATTTTTCAACCCCCCATTCTAGACCCCTTTTCAATTATAAAATTAATTTAATTTTTTTTACTAAAAACAGATGCGGACAAGCAAGTTATACAGCTATGCCAAATTTCAAGTTGATAGCTTGTGTAGTTGCTGAGAAAAACTGCTGTGACATACAGATAGACAGACAACGAAGTCTCACCATTAGGGTTCCCTTTTTACCATTTTGGTACGGAACCCTAAAAACACGACTCATTATCCTAGTCAATAGACAGACATACTTAACATACAAAAAAAATATTTATCGGTTTGCTCTATTCCCCCCTACAAAGCCACAAAGTAGGATACTTCCCCCCCTAACTTTGTAACCCGCTGTACGATCCTGCCCGTGAACTTAAAAAAATTGTTCCACTCTCTACCAAAACATATACGTATGTGACGTTCTCAATATAAGGGACCTTATGGAGGCAGGCGGTTACGCCGTTTTTAGAACTGTTACTCCTATTACCGGTTTTGGAACTGTTACTGGTATTCCTATAGTTACGAGAATAAGAAGAGCTTAACTGCCTTCCTCCATAAGGTCCCTTTATATTAAGAACGTCACGTATTATGTGTAGCTAATAAAATCTACGTTAATGTGGGGGCAACTTTCTAAAATAATTTATTATATGTGTATTTAAGTCCGTATTTAATTATTTACGATATAAAACTTGGTAGATGTATAATGTATTTGGGACAAACTTATTAATTATAGTCGCGAAATTTGACGAAGCGGTTAGGTTAGTTGGAAGTGACCCTGCCCATGAAGCGATGAATTATTAAATAAATAAATGTGATGTTCTCAATATAAAGGGACGTTATGGAGGCAGGCGGTTACGCCGTCTGTAGAACTGTTACCATAGTATTCGTATAGTTACAAGAATAAGAAGAGCGTAACTGCCTTCCTCCATAAGGTCCCTTTATATTGAGAACGTCGCAAATATCAGGGGACAATCTCACACAAATTGACTTACTTCCGCACCCGGAGACGTCAATTAATTTTTAAGTTTGATTCAAGTTGCTGCGTCTTATTCTATTGCTATAGCAAAGAAAGTGACAGCAGCAACTTTAATCAAACACTAAAGTTACTTGACGTCTCTGAGTGCGGCCGTTAGTCCCAAACTAAGCTCTAGGCTTTATTATGAGTACTAAGGCAACGATATACGAGCGGTGTTCCTCGGGTAAGAATGCTCTCAGTGAGGACGCTCCTTAATTGATGATCGTGATACAGGAATTCTTTAAGCTGATTAAAAATGTTAAAATTGGTCTCCTAATGTCATTTTCGTGTGGTGGCAGGATCCAGCACCCATCGCATATCCTTGTATGGTAGATTAAAAGAAGTCATTCACCTCATACATTTGTCCGAGCTCAAGTTAGTTTTAAAATAACGTGTTTATCTCGCGGATTTTCCAAATGAGTATCATAAAAAAGGTTATTACCTATATCATTTTGTTAGCGTCGTCTTTTGACAAGTAAAATAATTATCCTCGAATCATGTATTTTTTTATAGTGTAAACTAGAATGTAACGGATTTGTGTAAATATGAACTTAACGCTGTACAAATAAAGTTTATAAGCGTTTACCATTGGTTTTATTACAAATCGTCGATCACAAATTCAAGAAAACGCAAAATGCACCTTGAAAAATTAGTCACTAAGGTGCATTTTACAACACTTGGTAGTTACGCGCGGTATTGCAGTATCACCGACGAAATACTTATATTTAGTTAGACATGGGTCCATCTTGAAATGTTAATCGAGTTTGGTCGGGGGCAATCCCAAGTTGAAGGGCAAATGGCGAACCCATGACGCCAAAACCACTTATGATTAATGGAAAATTCTTATTAATGTTTCGCATACTGGGTAGTCATAGTCATAGTCATATACATTTATTGCTTTTATGTTGTACATAAGGTCTTAAGAATACAGTAGGCAGTTTCAACATAAACCCTGCAAGGGCACCGCAACAAGACACTTAATGTCTATTTAGAGACGCTCGTCTTTAAAACACTTATTCAATACTATACCTATTACATATCGCATTAAAATTAATAAAATTAACAATTTCCATCACTCTTTAAATGTTAAAAATTCTTCTAGGTTATAAAAACATTTTGATATCAAATAGCTCTTTAACTTACTACAAAATATAGACTCTTTTTTTAAATTTTTTATTGTGAGAGGTAACTTATTGTAAATTTTTACAGCCATATGATGTGTCCCAGTACTAACAATTTTTAAATTAGTAAAAGAGCTCAGTAGTTTATTTCTCTTTCTGAGGTTTAACTGGCAACAATTATCCCTTTCTTTTGCAAATAGGTCTTTGTGATTTCTTACAAGTTTACATATTTCGTAAATATATATAGACACCAGAGTTAGGATATTTAAACGAGTAAAATGTGGCCTGCATGTATCTGTTGGTTTAATATTAACTAATATCCTGATACATTTCTTTTGTAGAGTGAAAATTTTTCTAGCATGGGTGCTGTTGCCCCACATGATCACTCCGTAACTAAGCCAGGCGTGCGCGTAGGCATAATACGCTGTTATGGCAGTTTTTATATTTGTGCATTTTTTTAATTCGTAGAGAGCGTATGTGAATCTAGATATTTTATTTATTATTTTATCTACGTGCGGTTTCCAGTTCAACTCTGAGTCTATTTCCACTCCTAACAAGTTACATGAGGAGACTGTCTCTATGACATCATTTTTATATGAAAAGTTGGTTTCGATAGGTATTTTTTGTCGCGGTTTAATTTGAATTAATTTTGTTTTTACTAGGTTTAATTTTAAATTATGATCCTCTAACCAATCCGTTATTTGCTCAAGAGTAACTTGTATTTGTTTTTTTAAATCCTCACTATTGTTACATTGGAAAATTATAGTTATGTCATCTACATAGAGTATGCTGTTATTATGAATAATTTTTGGTAAATCATTTATATAGATTACAAAAAGTATACAGCCTAACACGCTACCTTGAGGGATTGAACCCTTTAATGTTTGTTCCTGGGATCTATAATTAGTAAGCCAATTTTTGTTTGTGTCGTGGTAATCAACATCAACAAATTGTTTACGATTCTCGAGGTAAGACGCAAACCATTTGTTAGCTATTCCCCGCACACCTATTCCGTATAATTTTTCTAAAAGTATTTTGTGGGAGACTCTATCATAAGCCTTGCTCATATCCAGCAACATAGCCACGGCGTACTTCCGGTTATTTATTATGTTTAGAATAGCATGTGTAAATTTGTATAATGCAAAAACAGTTGACCTTTGTTTTCGAAAACCATTTTGACTGTCGTCATATATATTGAGTTTCTCACAAAAAGATTTTAATCTCATAGCCATTGCGGATTCGAATATTTTTGAGAAGGAGGATAATAATGCTATGGGGCGGAGTTTATTTGGATCATTTGTTACTTTAGTTTTGGGTATAGGTTTTATTATTGAAATTTTTAGAAGATCGGGAAAAGTTGATTCGGAAAAAGATTGATTGACTAAGTACGTTAGAGGTATTACTAATTCGTCACTGCATTGTTTTATGAGGATCGGCGGGATCTCGTCAAAACCAAAACTCGTTTTATTTTTCATATTTGATATGATATTTTTTATTTCGTTCTGACTAACTGGGCTCAAGTACAGCGATTGAGGAGTAGGGGAAACAACTGGCCTGCCCTTAGGCGCGCGATCCGGCGAGCTAGCTCCAACGGATACGAAAAAATCATTTAACGTATTGGCAATGTCACAAGGGTTATCGATAGAAATATCGTCAACAATTAATTTTAAATTTTTAATAATTTTAGTATTTTCTTTATTTGTCCTTTCTTTTATAACTTGCCACATGGTTTTAGTAACATTTTTTGAAGATTGTATTCTTTTAATAAATTGATGGCGTTTTGAAATTTTAATTATTTTCTTTAAGATTTTTTCGTAATTTTTATAATATTTCTTTAAAGTTGTGCAGTCTGGTTGTGATTGCACTAGTAATTTCCGGGTATCCGTCATTTAGGTTTTTTTAATTCGAAGCTTGGTCGAAGGTCGACCACGTTCTTTCGTCACGATCTTCATTTATTCATATGAGTGTTTTGATGGCGTGGAGAAGGCATGCACGGGCCACTGATGGTAAGTGGGGAATGGGACAAACATTTGTGACGTTCTTAATATAAAGGGACCTTATGGAGGAAGGCAGTTACGCTCTTCTTATTCTTGTAACTATACGAATACTATGGTAACAGTTCTAAAAACGGCGTAACCGCCTGCCTCCATAAGGTCCCTTTATATTGAGAACGTCACATTTGCAGTCTCGAGACTACTATCTCAAGGCTGCAATCTTAACATTCCGCCGGCAGATCTCGGTCTGTCAGATATCATATTGGAAGTATTGGAACACAGATCGTTTTACTAAAAACCGGTCAAGTGTGAGTCTTTCAAAAATATACCTTTTTACATACTTTAATTCGTATGCAATAAGATCCATTTTCACTTGTCTAAATTTTAGTACAGATCTTTAAAAGAATGCGGGCAAGCAAGTTATACAGCTATGCCAAATTTCAAGTTGATAGCTTGTGTAGTTGCTGAGAAAAACTGCTGTGACATACAGACAGACAACGAAGTCTCACCATAAGGGTTCCTTTTTTACCATTTTGGTACGGAACCCTAAAAATAGGACCTTTGCCTTCTCGCCGTCCCGGCTCAGCTAGAAGTCAGGACTTTTAGTATGTTCCCTCCCTAAGCATCTTAAACCAATTTCTAAAGGAATTGCTTAGGTACCTGCTCACGCACTGTACTTTCTTTATTGATGGAACTACTCGAGATAAATTCAAATTAAAAAAATAAATTAAAATCAGACAATGTCCATATTATTATATTAGTTTGTTAGGTACAATCAACTTATAAACTATGTTAGTACTTGATTAAAATAGCACATACATTAAAAATATTATATATAATACCCATGTGTTCCAGTGCTTCGAAAATGAATATGTAGGATTATCCCATATCAGCTTAAAGAGGCTATTGGGACTACCACGCACGCGACGAATCAGCGGGCTTAACATGCATGCGCGAGATAAAATTTGACAGGTGCTAGGGAAATGAATACATCTACTCCACATTCTAACGTGAGACGTAACGCTTAAGGTTTAAAATACAAAGTACTGTCTCGTCCTGACTTTTATTACCTTTTATTACTAAGCGACTGTTGTGATTTTTACATTTTTATAGCGATTTTATCAAGACGGGACACTTTTATTTTAAACCATAAGCGTTATGTCTTACGTTAGAATATGGAATAGATGTATTCATGTCCCTATAGCACCTGTCAAATTTTATCTCGTTCATCATGTCAAAGGGGCCAGGGACGCAATCAATAACGTACATACAACATGTGTCAAATTTTAATTTAAAGTAAGATTATCTATTCGCGATTTGAATATAGCGACCGGACATAAGAAAGCAAGTTGAATACGAGCTTTTCGTTCAAACATTCCTACGTTGTCTGTCCAGATGACGCGTTTTACTAGAGATACTAAAGCTACATACATCCCGTCCAGATGCTGCCGCGCGCGTAAAACGCGTGCAACGTGCCGGACTTTTGACTATCACGTTTCACGAGCGAGCGCCGCGCGAGTTGAGATACTCGGGAGCCATTGCCGCGTCCAGTAGTATGCGCGAATCCGTGCGAGTGGACGTATTTTAGTCGCATTCTATAAACTGAATCCGTCCTCTTTTACTCGCGCGTAAAACGCGTCATCTGAGCAGCTAGCACATCTTGTATTTTCTCGCTTGCCGCTCGGTTCATCTCTATAGTTACACACGAGTTAGAAAGGGAGATCCGAGCGTCTAACAAGTCGCGGACCACTTGTGCTAGCCGTCCGGGACATGCTCTACGTCGCAATCACGCGAGTCATCTCGCGCGTAAAACGCGTCACGTGGACAGGCTCATACTGATCTTGAAAATAGGTGTCCTAATGGCATTCGCGCGATGCGACTTTGTACGCGGTCGTATCGCCTCGCGCGATGATCGCGCATGCGCATTCTATTAGGTGCCTATGATTTGATTATTCACGCCACTTGTATGTGTTTTAAAAAGATAAAAAAAGATAAAAGATAAGATAAGATATTTATTGAGTAAGTAGGCCGCACGGGCACTTTTACACGTCAAAATCTACCAGCGCTTCCCAAGAGGAGACCACTGCTGAGAAGAAGCGCCGCAAGAAACTCAACAGTTAGTCATTTTTTTAATAAAATAATATATATATTATATATATATATATATATATATATATATATATTTTGTGTGAGATATATATATATATATATATCTCACACAAAACAGTTTTGACATGTCTTCCTACATAAACCGTGTCCCCTAGACAAGATACAGCGTTTACATGATTTTTATGAGGTATGTACGAGTAGTAGGTAAGCTATTGAACATTAAACATTAGTTAATTTTCTGGTTTAGGCCAAGCATTTTTGTCCGTTAGATAGTCCTCGACCCTATAGTACGCCTTTGACATCAACGACTTTTTCAAGTAATTTTTAAGTGCTGGAAGGGGTAACTCTAAAACTAAGTAGGTACGTCGGGTAATTTATTATAAAAATGAATGCATTTTATGTAGCAACGTTGATCAATATCTAAATGCTCCGATCGATTAAACGAAATCTCCATCCGCCTAGCTTGACGTCATAGAATCCAATATGGCGGATGTAATAGAGCGGAAAGTTTACGAGGCAAATTGTTGATTTGTCATTTAAATGTATCACCAAGTTTAATTTTAAATTGTGTACCTAGGTACGTATTTTTTCCGACTGAGGGAAACCAAAGGAAGGGTAATGGTTTTGACAGTCTTATGTAATGTGTGTATAGTGACCAATAAAATTAGAATCAACATCTAACCTTTGTTTAATATCGTTGCTTAACAGCACATAGTCGAATGCGTGTTATACAAATATTATTTGTGACGTTCTCAATATAAAGGGACCTTATGGAGGCAGGCGGTTACGCCGTTTTTAGATCTGTTACCATAGTATTCGTATAGATACAAGAATAAGAAGAGCTTAACTACCTTCCTCCTTAAGGTCCCTTTATATTGAGAACGTCACATTTTAGCATTGCATCATTTAGTAAACGAGATACCATCCCGCTCTTTGAATTTGTCTTCGGTTAGTCAAACACGTCTTCTGTCCTTGTAACTCTTGGAAATTATTAATACCTTACTGCCGCACTCAGAGACGTCAATTAAGTTTCAAGTTTCTTTAAAGTAGCTGCTGTCACTGTCTTTGCTTTAGCAATAGAATAACTGCCGCACTCAGAGACGTCAATTAAGTTTTAAGTTTCATTAAAGTAGCTGCTGTCACTTTCTTTGCTATAGCAATAGAATAAGACGCAGCAACTTTAATGAAACTTAAAACTTAATTCACGTCTCTGAGTGCGGCAGTAAGACGCAGCAACTTCAATGAAACTTAAAACTTAATTGACGTCTCTGAGTGCGGCAGTTAATCAAGGCACGGTATAAAGGGGGATTAAGTGAGGCGTTTAGGGGGGAGGGGGTCGAGCCGAATCTCACCCAATCTCACGTGGGGGAGAGGGGGTCTCGGCAAATATCACGTACTTATTTTTCCCGCTAGAAACACTGTAAAATTGCGAGAAAATTGGAAATTAATTAAAACATGTTTCTCTACTAAAATTATGGCTAAATAATTGAGCAAATTATGTTTTTTTTTAAATAAATTCAACGCATTCAAGCACAAATCAACGTATTTACACTAAAATACGCATTTTGAAAAATCTCACGTGAGATTAGGGGCAGGGAAGGGGGTCGAGCCAAATCTCACCAAAGGGGACGAACAATTGCCAAAATCGCATCCAAACAGACAGTAGAAAATCTTCTAACAAAGGTACATCGTGCGGTTTGTATGTGCGCGCACAAGCCTCGAGCTAACACTGACATCAAGAATTTAGTCGACGCTGCGCCTGCGTGTGTGCGTAGGTACCTAACTCAAGCTCCTAAAGGACCGAAGTTGAATTACTTGTCTGAACATAGGTATTTAGACAAGATTATGGTAGGTACAAGTGCGATAAAGTCAACGATCGCCCTAATTAGTTAAATAAAACCAAATGTGACGTACTCAATATAAAGGGACCTTTTGGAGGAAGGCAGTTAAGCTCTTTTTATTCTTTTAACTATACGAATACTATGGTAACAGTTCTAAAAACAGCGTAACCGCCTGCCTCCATAAGGTCCCTTAATATTGAGAACGTCACAAATAGTCTTGCTTAACGTTTTTGTTGTTGTAGGGGTGACCCCCAGCGACCCTAACATGCATGCACAGGAATAGTGACACACGAATAAAAAGTTGCCGCACTGCAAAGCCTGTGCACACTAGCGTTTTTTACTGACGGTTTCTTGGTGCTATCAAAATGTATGAAATAACAGTCGATTAACATAAATAAATAAATAAAATAAATAAATAAATATCGGGGACAATCTCACACTAAATGACCTAGCCCCAAACTAAGCTCTAGGCTTGTACTATGGGTACCAGGCAACGATATACATACTATACGATATACATAGATAAATACATACTTAAATATATAGAAAACATCCATGACTCAGGAACAAATACTCGCGCTCGTCACACAAATATTTGCCCATACCGGGATTCGACCCCGGGACCGCCAGCTTCGTAGGCAGAGTCACTACTTGGTAGTACTAGTTGGTAGTACCAACTAAAGTGAAATTGGTACTAGAATAAGAATAAGAATAAGAATAAAAAATGTGTGTGTGTGTGCGTGTGTGTGTGCGTGTGTGTGTGTGTGTGTGTGTGTGTGTGTGTGTGTGTGTGTGTGTGCGTGTGTGTGTGTGTGCGTGTGTGTGTGTGCGTGTGTGTGTGTGTGTGTGTGTGTGTGTGTGTGTGTGTGTGTGTGCGCGTGTGTGTGCGCGTGTGTGTGTAGGTACTCTAGTTCTATTACTTAGGGTGGTGGTTTCTCTTTTGCAGTTCGAGTAGATTTGCTTTCAGGAGATTTTTAAATTTCAACAATGACATTGGATTTCTTAATGGTGGCGGTAAGTCGTTCCATATTTTTGCTGCTGCAAACTTGAAACCTCCTCTAAAATTTTTCGTCTTATGTTTTGGAATAAGTAGGGTGTTCTTCCTATGACTTCTAATTGCTCTCTTACGTGCCTCCTCAACCCACTTCAGTTTCTCGTAAAGATAAGGAGATTTTTCGAAATCTATGATTTTGCGAAGTGAAAACGCTAAGTGTAGGTGTCTTCTATTTGCCATATTAAGGATATTTTTGTTATTCAGGTATGGTGTGATATGTGCTCGCTTAGGTATGCTGTAACAGAAACGTGTACAAGCATTTTGTACTCGCTGTATTGCCTTTTTTGTTTTTGTTAGTAACCTTGGCCCGTACACAATGTCGGTGTAGTTAAATTGTGATAGGACTAGAGCCTCTACTAGGATTTCTCTGACTTTTTCAGACAAGTATTTCCTGATACTGTACAAGGTCCTAAGACGGTAGAATGCATTTCGTATCTTGGTGTTAACGTGCTGTTCAAATCTTAGTTCGCCGTCCATAGTAAGGCCTAGGTTTTTGCATAGGGTACTTGTGGTACAGGCTCTGTCCCCACATAGACCTCGGGTTTCCGGCTCCTGATATTCTACCTCTGCCTCTTACTTCCCATTACAATAAATTGTGATTTCGAGGGGTTTAACGCGAGACTGTTTTTGGACGACCAATCAGCTATCCTATTAAGGTCGTCGTTAATTCGTTTTTGAGCAATACTTAGTTCTTGTGGTTTAAAAGAATAATACACTAAATTTCCTACAAAATCATTTCACACAAAAGGAAATATAAGGGGTAAGTATAAAAGTCTACTATGTTTAGTCAAAAGTTTAGGGTTCAAAAGATGCAGCTCTATTAAGTTAGACCAGGCGGACCGACAGACGGCGTAGGCTTAGTAATAGGTTCCTGTTCGGTTACGGATTACCCTAAAAAACAACGTAATCGATGTTTCTTCGATTTTTTTTGTCGTAAATTGACCAAAAAACCCAATATCATCCACTTATAAAGTCATTTATGGCCAGTTAAAAAAGTAAAATCATCCATTTTACAAATTGCGCAATAAAACAACATAACTCCACGATGTTGTCCAAGCAATGACAACTCTATAAATATTTATTAATGTCTAAAGTCAAATCAAAATAATTACGCATATAGACAATTAAACGCGGCTTTAAATATGCTTTGCTTTTAAATAACTCAAGAGAAGTTAATAGGTCATAGAGTTTTGTGATCGTAATAAACACTACAAGCCATGTTATTCTGTTAACGCATCGTTCACATCGACTGACGAAATTTACGTCGTCCGTCAAGGTGTAAATGACATTTGGCTGCTTGCATTTTAATCTAGTCGCTTGAAAACGGCGACTAGGTATAAAAGTGGAGGCAATGGAATAACGTAAATTAGCCGGTCTTCGCAGCTTGCGACTTCGGCATTCCCTCAGGCCCCTAGCATGCAAGCACGAAATAAAATTTGACAGGTGCTAGGGAAATGAATACATCTATTCCATATTCTAACGTAAGACTTAACGCCTAGCACCTGTCAAGTTTTATCTCGTGCATGTCCAGGGAAAGAACATGTCCATGTCCTTGTTATTCTAATGTACTTAAACATGTTATTTCCCTGTACCCTAGGCTTCAATTGACCCAGCCCCAAACTAAGCTCTAGACTTGTACAGTCAGCTGCAGAGAAAAATAACCACCCCTGCATACAATTTACTTAGCAGAGGGGGTTACTTTACTCTGCAGCTGACCTATGGGTATAGCTCTTGCAATTTACGAAGGCGAGTGGGCTTTATTAGTGTTGAACGTGTACATGCACATTGCGGTAGTGTGCGTGCCTGACGGAGCGATCCACAGCGAGCGCGCCGTCGTTCAAGTCACTTCAGTTGTTGTTTCCGTGTGTGCGTGTATATACACAGCGCTGTATACGGATACGTGTTTACCACAATTAAAGCCAACTCGCCTTCGTGAATTGCAAGAGCTATACCAGACAATAATATACATACCTACTTATATAGAAAACTCAATGAATCATGCCTGGTTGCCAAATTGGCGCGAATACTGCTTTAAGGGCCTGCGCAAACCGGCGGAGCGCAGCGCAGATCACTTTAAATTTATCAATGTATATTCTTCCCTATTTTAATTACAATAAGGTATAAATTTGAATGCTCTGAGACCGACCTCGGATCATCACGGGGGATTTCTACTCTGCGGCTGCGGCTCTAAATTTATACCTTATTGTAATTAAAATAGAAAATAATATACATTGATAAATTTAAAGTGATCTGCGCTGCGCTCCGCCGGTTTGCGCAGGCCCCTGCAACCGCCCGTCATCACCGTTTTCAATACAGCAACTCTGATACTAATAGAAACTACCTACTCCCGGTTCTGCTTCTGTTTTCATGAGAAGTTGATGGTACGTGTCATTGATTTCGTCAATATATTGACGGGCGGTTGAAACGCCCTGAAATCCACCCTTTATCACGTGCTAGTGTTGGCGGGGAGATTTTGGCGCCGCGCTCATCACACAAATATGTGCCCATACCGGGATTCGAACCCGGGATACCAACTAGGCTAACCACATCGTCCATTAAAATGCCAATCCAATCAGCATTTTGACCTTCTCGCCACATAGGTACTAATATTACCAACGGTTAATAGCATTCTAGCAGTTTAAATTTATGTTATGACTTATATGACATTCAAAGTTGCCCGGATTGTCTGTCTGCTGATTTGGAAAAATATGCATTATTCATGCATTTATTCACTATAAAGCTTTTCCACCGCCGAAGCGAGGCGAGGCGGGGATGGAATGGAAGTGATAATTTTATAGGAAAATGTCCTGCTCGGCTACGGTGGAAATAGTCTGGGTGGGACGAGAATTGAAATATTTGTTGTTAAAATTGAACCGTATTAGGTACTATAAACTATAACATAGAGTGTTTGGGTGTATTTTTAGAGCGAATTTGTAGACGTCCCAAGCTCATTAAAAGAAAACGAATAAAATAAACACCACAGTTTTTTTTTACACATTAAGAACACTAAGATACATTCAGGCATTACATTTTTGGCATTGTTATAATACAAAAAATGACCAAAAAAATGTATAAAAGTTTCAGGTTCCATAGTGCGCTCGCTAGGACAGCGACGAGTCAAATGAATATATTTTGGTATCTTTGTCGTGTGTGGTGCTTAGCTATAATATAATATATATTTTGGTATGTTAATATATATTATAGCTCCGTGTGTGACGCGCCTACTCGACAGTTGTACCGCCATGTTTGCGTTACTCTAGGCAAGTACGTTTGTTGTACTTCAGCTGTCAAGCAGAGTGGACGTGTTACAACGGATTATTAAGCATCTGGAGAGGTAACTCTTTTACGCGACGTAGTTTGGTTCTCTTAAACGTCATTCCCGTGGGATACTATTTGAAGGTAAAAAAAATTGATTCAAGTTTATCTTTTCACACGTAAAATCACATGTTGTTATTATTTCTAGGTAAAGTCTGTACATTCATAGCATGATTGGTTTAGCACTAATCGTCAAAATACTCGATTGTCGACATTTCGGTGGCGTCATTTCGATGGTGATTTTACCCACCGAAATGACGGAGCAACACCGAAATGACGAACACAATTTTATTTAGTACAAAAAGTACTGAAAATATTGGTAAAATGAAACTTTAACACGTTAAAATTTTGTTACTACACTAAGACGACAACAAATTGCGATAAAATTACTCAGTATGAATACTAAGTAAAAACCCCGCAGCTAAATGTATGAAAAAATGGGTTTCATAATTCAGGTATAATGTAGGTTTTGATTTTCTTATTAAAATTATATATGGGCGTAAGCACCAAAAATTACTAGTATCAAAAGCGTCCAATAATCAATACCTTAACAATCTGTAAACCTTTTAGCTAGCAAAAGACGTTTTAATAGGGGTGTAGACACGAAAATAAATACATACTCGTATTATATTTTTTTCCGGTAGTGTTTAATACAGTAGTTTTTCCGGTAGTGAGACAGCTCGCTTAGTTTATCATAGTTATTTTCATACGGTATTCTGGTTTGGGGTAAAGCAGCTGACATACAGACTATATTTGTGTTACAAAAAAGGGCCATTCGCTCTATATATAACTTAGATTCCCGTGATTCATTAAGATAACTTTTTAAACAAATTAATATTTAAACAGTAGCGTCCCAATATTTTTATTAAAATATTATGTATGTCATTAAGAACCCAGAAACTTTCGTTAAGAATTCTGATATACATAATTATTTAAATTACTAGGAATAAAAATAAAATTGCCATAAAAAATTTCGTGTCCGTAAAGTATATAAATCATTTGTAGGTCAATGCATTTATTTTTATAATAAATTACCCGACGTAGTTTTAGACTTACCCCTTCTAGCACTTAAAAATTACTTGAAAAGGTCGATGATTCTCTAAAGCGTACTATAGGGTCGAGGACTATCTAACGGACAAAAATGTTTGGCCTAAACCAGGAAATTAACTAATAGCTTACTACCTCACAAAAATCATGTAAACACTGTATATTGTCTAGGGGACACGGTTTTCGTAATAATTCTGACATGTTTTCCTGCAGAACTACGCAGGTATTTCATATTATTTTTATAGTTTTATATAACGCTAGAATAAGTAGTATTATTGTCTTAAGTTTTATTTAAAAAAATGACTAACTGTTGAGTTTCTTGCGGCGCTTCTTCTCAGCAGTGGTCTCCTCTTGGAAAGCGCTGGTAGATTTTGACGTGTAAAAGTGCCCGTGCGGCCTACTTACTGAATAAATATCTTTTATCTTTATCTTTTATACAATTACCGAAAATCACACTTTCATGCTTATTATATTCAAATCAAGATGATTAAAAACTAATTAGTTGATTTAAATTAAAGTGTTTTTGTGATATTGTTTTAATAAGTAGTGCTAAATTAATATACATTGTTTTATTGTAATATAACGTGCCCAAGTGATTATCAAATTGATGATTTTTACACTAGCTATTAATAGCTAGTGTAAAAATCAAAATCTTTAAAGATTCGTCATTTCTGTGGTGCCTACGTAATTTCGGTGGTACATTTTTTTTAAACTTTATTTACTGCTAAAGTATTAGCTTCTACGAAGTGCCTTAAAAACCATAGCAATCCTTATGTTAATTTTCGTCCAAACCAGTGACTTAACATGCTAAAATCTTGAAAAAAAAAAACCCCACCGAAATGACGTGAAAATATTATTTCAAAAATTCACTCGTTTAACACTGCAACGAAAACAAAAGTGTTGCTATTTTCTCGGGGAGCCTCTTGTTTGGCCAAAACATGTTTGGTCGGATGTATCATTTCCCAAAAAGCTATTTGTATTATTTTTGTTTTATTTTCAGGATACCAAAGAAGCTATTTAAGTAGATCGGTTAGGTTAGGTTAGAGTTGTGAGCGCAATAAAATGCTAATTGTTGCGGCGGGAAGTACCTTTTTGGCAAATGAAAATCTGGGAAATTATACATTCGTTTTGGCCAAACGGCTGAGAGCCATTTTCTGGCCTCGCCTCGCCGGTGGAAAAACAACTATAATGGTACCTATTGCGTATATAGTGTCGAACAAAACCATGTAAAATATATACTGTACTCTTAAAGTCTTCCTGCAGACAAACTGTCATAAAACAGTTTTGCAGGGCTTTTGTTTATTTATAATTTTGTTGATTGGTTTAATAAATAAATAAATAAATAATAAATGTTCGTTTCAAAAGATGTTACTAATTAGATGGCGGTCGGTTCATAATGTTATTAATAAATAGTAGTATTTCTGTTTATCGTTGGCCACAATTCTTTAAGGAAAATAAATTGGGATGCGAGCAAACAAATATTATATCAGCCAGCTCCCATATTATGGTCGCCGTTAAAATTTAATTGTGACGTTCTCAATGGGTAGCTATCACTTTATCGAAACACCATTCATCGAACGTATAATTTCATCGAATTTCATTTCATCGGAAGCTAATTTCCACGTGGAAGAGTTACAATTTTTTGGTGGTGTCAGGTTTCTAACCTAACCTAACCTACGTAACCCATGCTTAAGATAATCTGAAAACAATAGGGTTTCAGCAGAAATTAGCTTTTGATGAAATGACACGTTCGATGAAAGGTGTTTCGATAAAGTGATGAAATACCCGTTCTCAATATAAAAGGACCTTATGGAGGCAGGTGGTTACGCCGTTTTTAGAACTGTTACCATAGTAATCCTATAGTTACAAGAATAAGAAGAGCTTAACTGCCTTCCTCCATAAGGTCCCTTTATATTGAGAACGTCACATATATACTATACTATTGTTGGCGATTACTCCACTGACAAGAGCTTGGCTCTTAAATAAGGAGAGAGAGAAAGAGTATAGACCGCAAGCAAAGTCTGCAAAAAAAATGTCATTTATTTTTTACCATACAAATATGAAACACCCTAATAATTATGGGAGCATGAAAATAATAATTAAATAACATCCACGCAAACAAAAATATATACGTATGCTTAATTGAGCAATAAATTCACCACGATTGTATGTCACGCGAGTTTGCTAGCTTTGCAAAACATTATAACATATATATCTTCTGCGTCAAGCTCAGTGGGGAGAAAACTGCTGTCGCAGCTACACGTATGTTAAAGGAATATTTATACAACACTAATAATACTTTGTATGTTAGAGATACAATGTTTTTGTGAACTACTGTGAAGTTAAATTTGATTTTGGTGTTTTATTCCGTGAATTGTGATTAGTGAAATTAAGTGTTTTGTGGATTGATAATATTCGGTGAGTTTTTGTAGAAATCAAAGATTTTTTTTTATTGTCTGCTTATCTTGCTTTTGTGAAACGGAATAGTTGTAACTCATGAAGTCGTGATTAAGTTTCAGTTAGGTGAAGCGTGATCGTAATAAATGTTACATATTATGAAAAATATAATATATCAAATAATATTTATAAGAAAGAAATAACATGAAATTTGGCCGATCTTTTAGTATTTAATAAAAATTTATATAAAAGTACAGTACAGTATACATTTTTAATTTCAATTTTCAATTGTTGTTGTCTATGGGTGGAATAACCGGAAATGATAGTTTTTTCTTTTTTTTTCTTTGTCTCTTATCTTTGCTTTTTTTTACGTAATAATAAAAAAAATTAAATGTCGCATGACGTCACGTACACGATTCGTATACGATTTTTACACAGAAGTGACGTCACGAGCCCCCGCTCCCGAACTTTGACGCGCTTTGTGCTTTGCTTTGTCAGTTTTTGTTTGATTGACAAAAGAAAAAATACGTGTCCAATATTTTTTGATAATCTAACTGACGGACTAAATATATTTTTTTTTACCCAGTCATCATCCCTATATTATGTCTAAATCTGTCGATAGAGTGAGAACGTTGCAAAAAGATTTCAATCCTTACTATATTATAAATGCGAAGGTGAGTTTGTTTGTTTTTTGTTACGCTGTTACGGCTAAACTGCTGAACCGATTTCGATGAAATTTGATATGGAGATATAGAGTCCGGGGAAGGACATTGTTTTATCCCGGAAAATGGCCAGTTCCCGTGGGAGCACCGATAAACGACTTCTACGCGGACAAAGTCAGGGGAGAAAGATAGTAATAAATACTTAAATAATAAAAAATAAAGACAAAGTAAATTCGTGAAAATAACATTTACTTTGAAAAGAAAACATAATGAAAAGCTGCGGGCTTAGCATGCATGCACGAGATAAAATTTGACAGGCGCTAGGGAAATGAATACATCTATTCCATTTGTGACGTTCTCAATATAAAGGGACCTTATTGAGGCAGGCGGTCACGCCGTTTTTAGAACTGTCACATATTCTAACGCAAGACTTAACGCTTAGGTTTAAAATAAAAGTGTCCCGTTCTGACTTTTATCCCCCTTTATTACTAAGCGACTATAGCGATTTTCAAATTTTTGTAACGATTTTATCAGGACGAGACATTTATTTTAAACCTTCAGCGTTGTCTTACGTTAGAATATGGAATAGATGTAAAAAAAATTATCTCATTTATGCATGTTAAGCCCGCAGTGTTTTGCTCGGGTGAATTGCATCCTCGATCTATAGATACCCAAATATCTCGGGACGCATTTGATTCCTTATTTAACAATGGTGACGTTCTCAATATAAAGGGACCTTATGGAGGAAGGCAGTTACGCTCTTATTCTTGTAACTATACGAATACTATAGTAACAGTTCCAAAAACGGCGTAACGCGCCTGCCTCCATAAGGTCCCTTTATATTGAGAACGTCACAATTTATTTGCAGAACAGTTCACAAGATGTTACTGTCAAATTAAAAAGAAACCAGTGTCAGAAGCAAGTGTGCAAATATGACGTTCTCAATATAAAGGGACCTTATGGAGGCAGGCGGTTACGCCGTTTTTAGAACTGTTACCATAGTATTCGTATAGTTACAAGAATAAGAAGAGCGTAACTGCCTTCCTCCATAAGGTCCCTTTATATTGAGAACGCCACAAATTAATTCAGGTTTTGCATATTTGATCAATACTCTCTCCAATTCAATGATCAATGTGCTCTTTTCGCTCTGCTGCAATTCAAGTGTCTGTCTGTCTGTCGATCATCAAATTCATCAACCTAGGAAACCTAAAACCATCAACCTCGTCAACATCTTTATCCTTTATATTTTATCGAAAATCTAATAATACACATTTATTAAATTTAAGGATTGATACCTACTTACATACACACGCGCGCACGTGCGCTCACACACTAAATACATACTTTCAATTTACCCTCTTTCTAATTAGTTATGCTCAATTACTAATTTATTTTTAATTACTTTCTATTATTTGATATTTTTTATCAATCGAGTAACCTTAAGGCATCAGTTTAAGTTACTAAATAAATCATTTTCATTTGTAGGGTTCCGTACCCGAAGGGTGACTAACGGGACCCTATTACTAAGCCTACGCTGTCCGTCCGTCTGCCTGTCTGTCTGTCATAACTTAAAACAGCTGTATCTTTTGAACGGTAAAAAATAACCCGTTGACTTATTTGTACAGTCGCCATCATATACTTACTGGGTGTTTTTTTATTCGTCTACAAAATTTTGGGGGTTAAATCAGTAAGTCATACTGATCAACTTTCACTATGGGACTAAACCCGAAATCGCGAAAAAAAATTGACCTTCCCATACATTTTGGCTAGTCAGCTGACGATGTTTTGTATGGGAGGGTCGACTTTATAAAAAATATTATTATATTATATTAACCCGCAAAATTTTTTCGACGAATAAAAAAACACCTGTATATTGCAGCAAACAAGGTGCTCAAAATATCTGAACACGACTCTATTGTGAAAGCGTTAGAGTGCATGTTCAGATATTTTTGACCACTCTGATATGTACAATATATTTGATGTCGAACTGTAGAATACGTGATAAAACGACGAATTTCCTAACAATAATGAGGGGAGCCCCCGTATAATAAACGTTTATTAACGTTCTTTTGTATTTGTTCTATCGTAAAAACGATACATACATACAAGCGTCGAATTTGGTATGATGATAGAATAGACCTTAACAAATACTAAAAACCGGCCAAATGTGAACCCTCAGCGCGCGAGTCCGACTCGCACTTGACCGGATCTTCAATGCCAAGGGTGATTGATCATGATTTCATGATGAGGTTAGCGCTACCTCTGTAACCATGAAGATATATATACAATGTCAGTACCATTTCCTTATTTATTACTTAACTATTATTTGCTTACTTCATTGACACCGCACAAGGTCTTTTTGACCGACGGAAAGAAACCAAAAGCTATGTCTACTTTTCATGTTCAACTTGCGCTTTCCTCTGACGCATGCCTCTGCAACCACAGCGCGTGTAATAATGCATTCGCTCAAACTGGATTGATAGCAGCGCATACCCGTAGCGCACGCTGATCCGTCACCGTTGGGTTGAAGTGCAACATTTTGCAAATAAAATGGCAGAAGATAAAGTCAAAACATTGGATTTTATTGAAGATTCATTGTCACCCTCGTATTGCATGCGCTTGACGCAAGACGAATTGAAAGTTGAACTTGAAAGCGCACAGGTGTAGACATAGCTAAAGGAAGGCAATGGTTTGGCACAAACTGTCATTTGGCAAACTGCATTTTTTCCGAATCTGTAAATATTTCGGGATTTATTTCAGGACCATATTGTAGAAGGGTTAAGTTAGGTTAGTTTTATAAAAATCCTGGAATATTTACAGTTTCGGAAAAAAAGCGGTTTGCCAAATGATATGTTTGTGAAATGAATCAGTTTGTGAAATGTTGTTTATGAAATGATAAACCTTTTAACAGACTAGACTTGTATGTCACACAAAATCGGATATTTGAGCTCCTAAACTACTTATTGGACGATTGACAGGTGCGCCGAGTCAGACTCGCGCGCCGAGGGTTCCGCACAAACTTGTAGGTAGGTATGTAAATAGTTCGAAAATCACGGGAATCGAGTCTCGAAGATTTTTCCCTCTTTTTCCGAGTTTTCCTGAGCTGCGAAAAAATCAAACTTCCAAGTTAACGGAATCAAAAGATACGGCCGTTTATGCCGCATATCATGGGACTCAAGGGAATCATTTCATAACCTATAGTGACGTGCTCAATATAAAGGGACCTTACGGAGGAAGGCTGCTAAGCTCTTCGTATTCTCGTAATTATACGAATGATATGGTAACAGTTCTAAAAACGGCGTAACCGCCTGCCTCCATAAGGTCCCTTTATATTGAGAACGTCACATATAGGGTCCTTCCCGTTGACTTACAATCATGAAATTTGGCAAGAAGCAATGTCTTATAATGTAATATAAGTAAAGGAAAAAATCCGAAAACCGTTAATATATAGTTACATCACATAAAAAATAAATCCAGTATAAGCTGACACTCACTAAGTACGACAGTGCATACTTCGTGCGTGTCCGTTTATATTAGAATTTGTTTCTATTCTATGTACTTATGTCTATTTCTTTGGCACGCTCTGTAGCCTAAACAGCTTCACGGATTTTAACATATGAGGTGTCATTCGATACGTCTTAATTGTCGGAGTGACATAGGGTATATAATATTTCAATATGGCGTTCGCGAACAAATAATGGAGGGGGATGAAAAAAATATTTAAATTATAACAATATGGGTATCAAATGATTCAAATGAAAGCTAATAAATAGCCCATTCCGGGGTTATATTCTTTAGATTATAGGGCTTGTTTTTAGCTTTTCAGTTGATATTTTTCAGAGTAATCGGGTTTTTTGATTTTTTACATTAATTTAATTTTTTCCTTATGAGGATAGTACCCTAAAAAGTATAAATTAATACTTAAGTGGTTTTTAATATGTATACATACAATATGGAAATATGCAGTCGGGTTTTTAGGTTTTTTATCTTGCTTTATTAGTTCCATCATTAAATTTCGACTGCGCCTCTTACCTTAATTAATTAACTTCCAATTGTGACGTTCTCAATATAAAGGGACCTTATGGAGGCCGGCGGTTACGCCGTTTGTAGAACTGTTACCATAGTAATCGTATAGTTACATGAATAAGAAGAGCGTAACTGCCTTCCTCCATAAGGTCCCTTTATATTGTCTTAAACTTTCGCGATATTCACACATACTGGAAGTTGAACGGGACTTACTCGCGTAAAATAAAACAAAATTATTATTACCAACCATTGGATCGAGCTTCATAGTCCTAAAATCCTCTCCACAGATCGTCATTTCTACTCTAGGATTGTCCGTGAAGCGGTTGAAATCGAGAAGTATAAAAATTTTAACCGGGATTTAAGCTATCGTCATCATGGAATCCAGTAATTAGCAGTAGGCCTTGGGATATATCGTCGCACAAGTCTTCGGATGTTGTGAGTGTTGTGTCGTGTAATTGATTCGAGTGAACATAACCAAGACCAGATGCGGGTAGTTCGGAAAACTCGCTCCACCCGCAGACACTGATGCTCGTCTCTTCAGTGTTCTCGTGACCACGATAGCTGCAACGCTATCGAAACGTCGAGGTAATAATAAAAAATGTTTATTTTACGCGAGTAAGTCCCGTTCAACTTCTAGTAGGTCCCTTTACAGGGTGTTTTTTTATTCGTCAAAAAAATTTTGGGGGTTAAATCAGTAAGTCATACTGATCAACTTCCACTATGGTACCAACCCCGAATTCGCGAAAGAAAATTGACCATCCCATACATTTTGGCTAGTCAGCTGACGATGTTTTGTATGGGAGGGTCAAATTTTTTTTCGCGATCTCGGGGTTGGTCCCGTAGTGAAAGTTGGTCAGTATGACTTACTGATTTAACCCTCAAAATTTTGTAGACGAATAAAAAAACACCCAGTATAATGAAAACGTCACAATTAGTTAATATGACAATAAACTACCTATTTGATTTAAAAATATATCATAGGGTGTGGCACCAGTAATGGACAAGGACCCAATGATGGACACATGATACTTAGACGACGCGGTTAGCCTAGTTGGTAGTGACCCTGCCTACGAAGCTAGCGGTCCCGGGTTCGAATCCCGGTATGGACAAATATTTGTGTGATGAGCGCGAGTAGTTGACAAAGACAAAGACATTTATTGCCAGAACATAGTAATTAAACAGATCTTCGTAAAACAGTAACAGTTGTTCCTGTGTCACGGATGTTTTCTATATATTTAAGTATTTATTTCTCTATATATAAGTATGTACCCCGTAGTACAAGCCTAGAGCTTAGTTTGGGACTAGGTCAATTTGTGTGAGATTGTCCCTGATATTTATTTATTTATTTATTTATTATTTTGAATAAGCTAAGAGTTTATTTTGCAACAATCAATTTATAACCGTAGGATCTTTAATTTGTTATTCTTTCACGTAAATACTAAACGGATTTGGATGAAATTTGGCACCTAGATAGTCTTTATCCTGGATTAAAATATAGGATTATTTTTATCCCGGGAACTCCTACGGGATTAGCAATAAACGGATCCTATGCGGACGAAGTCGCGGGCAAAAGCTAGCTATTCATATTCACAAAAAAGCGTTAAATCTATAAAAAAATCGGTTATGCGCGAGTCGGCCGCGCGCACTGAGGGTTCCGTACATATTTGGCTGGTTTTTAGAAAGTACATATTTGTTGTTATTCTATAGGGTTTGTTCTATAATCATTAATCATACCAAATGACGCTTGTATGTTTTACAGTTTTTACGATACAACAAAAATAAAAATACGTTGAATAAAAACGTTTCTTGTATGGAGTGGGGACTCCCCTTATTTTTTAATTTTCTTAATTATTTTATCTGTAGTAAATCCGCCGTGAACACACACACACATTCTAAGAAAATCAACCCGCTATCTATTACGGTTCAAAAGATACAGCTCTTTATAGTTAGGACAGACAGGCGGACGGACGGACAGCGTAGGCTTAGTAATAGGGTCCCGTGTGACACCTTTTGGGTACGGAACCCTAACTAGGTATAAGACATTGTGCGCACGCAACACTTTCAATGAATTAATTCAATGTTGCAACTAATAAACGCTTCGTATCGTATTGTAACGATTATTATTATACGACTGGTTATAATTGAGTGTTACCTTGTTACAATCACTGCTATTATGTATATTACAGCTTTTTCCCGTGTCTTCGTCTGCGTAGAAGTCGTTAATCGCTACTCCCTCGGCAAATGTTCTATTTTCCAGGATAAAAAGGATCCTATAACCTTCCCTGCGGGCTTAACATGCAAGCACGAGATCAAATTTGACAGGTGCTAGTGAAATGAATACATCTATTCCATATTCTAACGTAAGACTTAACGCTTAAGGTTTAAAAGTGTCTCGTCCTGACTTTAATTACCTTTATGTAGACAAATGTGACGTTCTCAATATAAAGGGACCTTATGGAGGAAGGCAGTTGCGATCTACTTATTCTTGTAACTATACGAATACTATGGTAACAGTTCTAAAAACGGCGTAAACGCCTGTTTCCATAAGGTCCCTTTATGAGAATGTCACTAAATAAAACAAACGGTAATCGTATGTTACGGGGGTCACCTCATCACTAATATTTAACGTTGACCCAGACCCTAAACGATTTATTGCATTTCTTTGCCTAGGTGTTCGTTGACTAGGTTATATTATTATGTCTGTATGTTTGTGTTAGCCATGTGATCCTGTTAACATCTCATCCTTGCATAGAGTTTACAATAATTATTATTGTAAACCCGATACAGAATAAAAAAAAAAATAATAAGCTTTATTTTTTCTGTGATAAAGTCAGATGTAGTTTCACCCTTATTCGTTTGTGCGCTTCATCGCGGGACACCCTGTATAATATAATTAAATGAAAGTGCAGGCAGCCAAACGTCATTTACACAAGTTGACGGACGACGTAAATCCGCCGGTTATTCTTCGTCTCAGTCGATGTGAAGGACACGTTAACAGAATCACTGCTGAACTAATTGCATTATATTTGCATACGTTTTAAGCGGCTTAGAGAGCCTATGGCATCAGCAACTGCCTACTACGCAAAATGGCGTTTATGCAATATTTTACGCGTTTCATCTAGGTCAAGTGGGATCTAGTCTGCAAGAGGTCACAATCAGCATTCCTAACAAGGCATTATATACAGATTTGTTAATTCACACATCCATTTGTGGCAAATGCGGTAGATTGTCAGCTTACGTCAATTATATACATACATTTTAAACTACGTTTATATGTGGTCATATGTGGTCATGCGGTATCGTGCTTGCCAGCGCTGGCTCGCGATGGCAATTTTTGGTGGAAATAGGTCGGCGCGATTTCAATTCTCGTCTCGCCTAGTCTCGTCTCGCTTCGCCGGTGGAAAAGCACCTTTAGGCTGATCTACTTCCGGTGTCACTGTGACGTACGACTTATGGTTATGGGTCACCCTGTATAAGCATTTCAAAATTAATGTGAGCCGGTATTGATCAATACATATGTAGTATAAAATGAAGTCACCCTCCGCGTCTGCCTGTCCCTATGTATGCTTAGATCTTTAAAACTACGCAACGGATTTTGATGCGGTTTTCACCATCAGTTAGATAATTCTTCACGGAAGGTTTATGTATATAATAGAACTCGGAGCGAAGGCCGGTTCGCTAGTTTAAAATAAAAATAACTTGTTACAGAAATGGACCCCGCGGTGGTTATGGAGGTCGCGGCGTTGTCGCGGCGCCGCGCGATAGACGACGCGACGAAACGCGGCGACTCCAACGTACAAGAGTTCTACAAGGGCGCCGCCATATTTGTCACGGGGGGCTCCGGGTTTGTGGGGAAGCATCTCGTGGAGAAACTGTTCAGGTTTGTTGTTAAAACGTAGACAATAGGTAAAACGTGACGTATTTATTTATTTGTGACGTTCTCAATATAAAGGGACCTTATGGATGAAGGCAGTTGAGCTCTTCTTATTCTTGTAACTATACGAATACTATGGTAACAGTTCTGAACACGGCGTAACCGCCTACCTCCATAAGGTCCCTTTATATTGAGAACGTCACAATTTGTTAAGTGACTGAACAAATGAAGTATAAGGTGATTATTTTTGACAGATCATGCGACATTAAACGCGTATACCTGCTGGTACGCGGCAAGAAAGGGCACAGCGCGCGAGAGCGGCTGGCGAAGATCTTCCAGGACCCGGTGAGTCTCATCATCATCATTATCAGCCGCAAGACGTCCACTGCTGGACAAAGGCCTTCCCCAAGGTTTTTTACAACGATAGGTCCTCTGCTGCTGTCATCCAGCGGTTTCCCGCGAACCTTATCAGATCGTCGGTCCACCTTGTGGAAGGCCTGCCCGTATATTTTAATAAACTCAATTTCAATCAATCAATCAAATTAATTGATTGATTGAAACTGATCTTCGCTGAGAAGCCCATAGAACAAAGCATAGAAACCGGATTATAAAAGCAACAAAAGGTTTGTTTGACCTTTTTTAGGGTTCCGTACCCAAAATGTGCCAACGGAACTCTATACTAAGCCTCCGGTGTCCATCCGTCCGTCTGCGGGCTGTACCTCATCAACCGTAATAGATAGACAATTGAAATTTTCACAGAGCGTGTGTCTCCATTGCCGCTATAATTTTTTTTTTTTATTTGTGTTGGCTGTATGGCCTGCCGTGGTGTCACCAAATGGTTCCGGCGTAAGACCAGCTCTGGCCTCAAAACCAGTATCACGCTGAGCCGGAACCGTTTTGCGTCATCTGGCATTAGTGCAGTTTTTATTATTTTTGTCCATTTGTTTATTTATGTTCTGTACTTTTGTTAGATGTATTTAAATAAACTTTTTTTATTTCTTTCTTTCTTTAATAACAAAGAATTGAAAAAAAATGAGGTCCCCCATACAAGAAATGTGATTTTTCAGTTAAATTTTTTGCTCGACCTTAACAATTGCTGAATCTCTTGTCTTCTACGATGGTACGGAACCCTTCGTGTGCGACTCCGACTCGCACTTCCGAAGTCTGGTGACAGCAAGAACCACTAACCCCTGACTTATTTTCAGGTATACGACACTCTCCACAAGATCAAGCCAGATTTCGTAAAACAAGTAACTGCAATAGAGGGAGACATCACGAAGTTACGGCTTGGTATCAATGACCAGGACTGGCGTATGCTGGCTGACGAGGTAACTAAGGAATCCATATTACAACCAGGGCTTGATTCCGGTTCAATACCGGTATTTACCGGTTCTCTTCACTTCTGTTCCAATACCGGTTAAAAAAAACACCGTATAAGCACCCGAAACCGTGTCCTCTGGTTTTGCAGACACTCATTACATCGAATGTGTAATTTGTGACGTTCTCAATATAAAGGGACCTCATGGAGGCTGGCGGTTACGCCGTTTTTAGAACTGTTACCGTATAGTATTCGTATAGTTACAAGAATAAGAAGAGCGTAACTACCTTCCTCCATAAGGTCCCTTTATATTGAGAACGTCACATTTCACCGAATTTCATTTCATCGAAAGTTAATTTCCGCTGAAACCTTGTTTTCAGGAAGGCTAGCACAAGTGTTCTGCGATTTATTTGTCGCTCGGATCTCCCTTTTTAACTCGTCTGTAACGACAGAGACGCACTGAGCGACAAACTAGAAAATACAAGATGTGCTAAGCGCTCAGGTTATCTTAAGCATAGGTTACGTTAGGTTAGACCTGTGACCACCAAAAAATTATAACGTGGAAATGCCTGTCGATTCGAAAATTCGGCGAAGTAAAACATTCTATGAAATTAGTGTCAGTGATTCAAGGGTTATGCATCTTAGCTAGGCGAAGAACAACCCCATATTCGACGTTCTCAATATAAAGGGACCTTATGGAGGAAGGTAGTTAAGCTCTTGTTATTCTTGTAACTGTACGAATACTATGGTAACAGTTCTAAAAACGGCGTAACCACCTGCCTCCATAAGGTCCCTTTATATTGAGAACGTCACATGTTTAAACGAGTGTTACTCATCAGGTGAACGTCATCTTCCACGTGGCTGCTACCACCACGTTCGACGAGCCCCTCCGCGTGGCGACCCTCACCAACGTGCGCGGAACCACGCAGGCGCTGGTGCTGGGGAAGGATTGCAACCATCTCAGGTATGGTCATGATTCACTTGGTAAAGTAATTAACATTCTATTCTATTCTATTCTATTCTATTCTATTCTATTCTATTCTATTCTATTCTATTCTATTCTATTCTATTCTATTCTATTCTATTCTATTCTATTCTATTCTATTCTATTCTATTCTATTCTATTCTATTCTATTCTATAAGGTTAATCGTCAGTGGTCGGAATAGGTCGTGCCATTTCCTGGGAACGGTTCGTAATCTTAATATGGATATAACTTGTAATATGGGATTAAACCCCGCGATTCCGCCCGCAAAGGATTTAAAAGTGTGCGTGTTGCTTTAGAAGTGTAATAATTTTATAAAAAGGTAGGTACATTACTATTCAATAATAGCGTGAATTATATAATTAACTAAACATAAAAACTAAACGCAATGTCATAGGAACATTTCTACCTCATTTCATGTTTTCTATGTATTTAAGTATGTATTTCTCTATATAAGTATGTTTATCGTTGTCTAGTACCCATAGTACAAGCCTAGAGCTTAGTTTGGGACTAGGTCAATTTGTGTGAGATTGTCCGCTGATATTTATTTATTTATATCATTTAAAATGTTTACCTTAGACGTCAATTGATTTCTTGTCCATAAAAAAAATATTAGTTATCTTCCAACAATAACGACATGACTCCCGGAATCCCGGGGTGAATCCATATTAAGTATAGCGTTTAAGGTCGTTAATCGTGTCATCCTCTGTGAGCAACATGCATGGTCGAGATGAAAGTTGACAGAATGAATACATCTATTCCATATTCTAACTTAAGACTTAACGCTTAAGGTTTAAAATAAAAATGTCTCGCCCTGACTTTTATTACCTTTTATTACTGAACGATTTTCACTTTCTTTCAATCAAACGTAAATATTAATTGACGTCTCTGAGTGCAGTTAATGCCTAATTGATAGATAACGTCTTACGTAAGAATATGGAATATATGTATTCATTTCCCTAGCACCTGTCAAATTTTTCTCGTTCATGCATGTTAAGCTCGCTCGCTCAGATGTTTAATATCTTCAGTTGTTCTTCATGCGGTATCCTCAGGTCATTTGTCCACGTGTCAACGGCGTACTCCCAGGCGACGCACGGCCGCATCGGCAAGGAGGTCCGCGAGGAGTTCTACGACAGCCCAGCCTCCCCGGACACCATCATAAAGCTGGTGGAGGAGCTGAGTGAGGAGAAACTGGCTGCTATCAAACCGAAGTGAGTATAGGGAGGATAGAGATAGTTTTAACTAGAGATGGGCCGAATATTCGGTAAATATTCGGTATTCGGCATATTCGGCAAGTTTTTCAATGTTCGTATTCGGCCGAATAGTTCGGTTACATTGCCGGATATTTACCGAATAAACAAAGTCAATAACGAGCGTAGGTTGTTTCGTAATTCGTCGGATTGACATCCTATTTCAGCATTCTAAGTAACTATCAAAAAGAGATAAATATGTCCAAACGTGAGATATTTTACATCCGATACTCATTCTCAAAATCACAAAAGTCAATACAACAGAACAAACTTAATCTTGTTAATTTTACCTAGTTTTTGCACTTTTTTCACGTTTGTCGTTTGTTAAAATATACAAACTGCCGCACTAACTGCCGCACTCAGAGACGTCAATTAAGTTTTAAGTTTCATTAAAGTTGCTGCGTCTTATTCTATTGCTATAGCAAAGAAAGTGACAGCAGCTACTTTAATAAAACTTAAAACTTAATTGACGTCTCTGAGTGCGGCAGTAAGAGACTTCAATTAATTTTTAAGTTTGATTTAAGTTGCCTTATTCTATTGCTATAAGTTAATTGACGTCTGTGAGTGCGGCCATAAGTGTCCATTATTGGTGCCCGTTAGCTTAAAGTGTCCAACACTAGTGCTATCACCCTAATTCTAGTCTAATCTAATCTAAAAAGCCTATCTGGTGTCCCACTGGTACTTGTCTAAGGTCCCCTCAATCCTCAATTAAATTCTACATTTAGCCTAGACATAATCACCGAAAAATCTATGAAATCGTAAATTTCTAAAATATTTTACGCGTAGAAAAATACTAGATTAGGTTATTTTTGTATTATCTACCTTAAGAATATAATTGCAATAAGTTGTGTATCACTTATCACATTCATTCACATTCATTTATTCTTTTTAGCGTTCCGTACATCAAATGAAAAAAACGGAACCCTTATAGGATCACTTTGTTGTCCGTCTGTCTGTCTGTCTACGTAGATTAATATCCTTTAAACGTAATTTTAGAGTGACCCCACGACGTAACCATAGCAACGAGGTACACCAAAGTTTATTGACCGATTTGATTAACATATGACACCGACCAAAATTCTAAGAATAATTCTCCGGCAGCATTGTATTTGTGAAGTTATCAATATAAAGGGACCTTATGGAGGAAGGCAGTTACACTCTTCCTATTCTTGTAACTATACGAATACTATGGTAACAGTTCTAAAAACGGCGTAACCGCCTGCCTCCATAAGGTCCGTTTATATTGAAAACGTCATATTTACTTTACCTCTATTTGCTAATTAAAACGAGTATGTGTAGACAATTAATAAACCATGAGCAGATTAGTATTCATAGTTACGTTTTAACTGCTTACTTTGAATTCATAAGTTACAACGTGTTTATATAAGATCAATTATGTTTCTTAGAACAGTTTATTGTATACATACCCGTAGACCTATTATTACTAATAAGGTTACAATTAACATTGGACTTGATAGATTGGCAGCTATGTATGGTAGAAATAGTAACGGGACCAGAATGTGGCACTCCGAAACCTAGTAGAGGATCCAAATAGGGAACGACCTTCACGCGTCTGTCTAATGAATGAAAAGTATTTTATATCAAATTTAATATGTTAACGGCCGCACTCAGAGACGTCAATTAACTTTTAAGTTTCATTACAGTTGCTGCTGCCACTTTCTTTGCTATAGCAATATAATAAGACGCAGCAACTTTAATGAAACTTAAAAACTAATTGACGTCTCTGAGTGCGGCAGTAAGTAATGTGACGTTCTCAATATAAAGGGACCTTATGGAGGCAGGCGGTAACGCCCTTTTTAGAACTGTTACCATAGTATTCGTATAGTTACAAGAATAAGAAGAGCTTAACTGCCTTCCTCCATAAGGTCCCTTTATATTGAGAACGTCACATATATCACGAATAGGTTGACTGAAAAATTTCAGTCCAGGATGTTTTTTTTTTTTAATATTACACTTGTTTGTTTAATAGACAATTACATACCAATCGAAAGTATGAAGCCTATATAATATAATATGCAAACGTTAGGTTGACTATTTTTCCCTTTTGTTTAATTATTTATACCTACCCAATAGTTATGACGGGAAAGGAATAGCCAACCTAGCGTTTGCATATGAGACGTTCTCAATAGAAAGGGACCTTATGTAGGAAGGCGGTTAAGCTCTTCTTATTAAGTAACTATACGAATACTATGGTAACAGTTCTAAAAACGGCGTGACCGCCTGCCTCCAGTCCCTTTATACTGAGAACGTCACATATAAGGCCTCCAATTTTGGCAGAGGTTTTTATCTAATGAATAGTTATCCGTCTGTTTAGATTGATCGAAGACTGGCCGAACACATACTCGTTTACGAAGGCGATCGCTGAAGAAGCAGTCAGGACCATGGCCGGAGACATGCCTATATGCATCGTCAGACCTGCTATTGGTGAGACAATTGTGACGTTCTCAATATAAAGGGACCTTATGGAGGCAGGCGATACGCTGTTTTTAGAACTGTTACTATAGTATTCGTATAGTTACAAGAATAAGAAGAGCGTAACTACCTCCATAAGGTCCCTTAATATTGAGAATGTCACAAATAATATCAAAGTAATCGATTTACGTCGCGCGAGCTACTCAGTATTACGTAAGCACCGAAGGGGGGTCTTTGCTTTGCTTACTTTTGATAACATGAGGGGGGGGTCTGAATAGCGATTGCGTCAGCAATATTTATTAACTTTTACTCTACAGCAGTGCGAACTGCTGCTTCGCAGGTTAGCGAATCATTATGATCATCGCCTGCTTCTTTTCAGTGATCGGGTCCAACGTAGAACCCACCCCAGGCTGGGTGGACATCAGCAGCGCCTACGGACCGAGTGGCGTGAGTCATTTTTCACTTCTCATGCTCTAAAAGTTCGTCTTTATGTCGTGCGTAGGCGACATAAAGTCGCTTCTTATGCTCTAGAGCATAAAGTAAAATCTTCGTCGAAGACCTAGGCAATCGGTTCAACAGCCACACGAACAACTTTAACTTCATATAATAACCTCTTTATTTTATTTCGTTTCGTTAGTATTCTAAGACCAAGGCAAGGATACCAACAGCCAAAGTACACAATAAAGCTTCATGAAATAAACTTATAATTTTTATTTCGTCGCATTTATTATTAATATTATTTTTATCATGTTGCTGTTTCATTTCCTCGCAATCGAAGTGAAAAGTAGAGTGTACAACTCGTCCATAAAACCCATTTAACACTCGACTTTATATCCATCCTCGCTCGCAAGCTCGCTTGGATGGATAAACGTTTCGCGTAAAATGGTGCGTTTTATGCACTTGTTGTACAATCTACTATTATCATACCGCATTAAAAATATATTTTTTATTCGATTCGACCAATCTACGACACCTTACGTGTCATCATTATCTAAACAACATTGTGATTCGTCAGTATGCCCCCTGGATTCCTCAGGACAGACCTCGCCTAGTGCTGGAATCATAAGCAATCTGTAATTGTTAAACATTTTTAAGATTTTTTTTTTCATTTTATGTTTGTCTAAACCGGCTATTCGGTCACTACAATGGAACAAATGTGACGTTCTCAATATAAAAGGACATTATGGAGGCAGGCGGTTACGCCGTTTTTAGAACTGTTACCATAGTATTCGTATAGTTACAAGAAAAAGAAGAGCGTAACTGCCTTCCTACATAAGGTCCCTTTATATTGAGAACGTCACATTTTTTATTCGATTCGACTAACCTACGACTCCTTAGGTGTGTAGAAGCCGGCCATTCGGTCTCTAGGATGAAACAAATAATACAAACAGGTCAAAAACCAACCCCCTATTTCACCAAGTTGACAGTGACAGGTGACATATGACAATTCGGTATACATTGCAAATTCGACCAGTTTCTACGGCAATGGTTTTCATAATAAATCGCAATGTACCCCGAATGGTCACATGTCACCTGTCAATGTAAACTTGGTGAAATAAAGGGCTGGTCTCGTTCTTCAGCAGGCGGATTTAACGTTTGTTGTTGCAGCTGGTGGTAGGCTGCGGCTTAGGCGTCGTGCACACATTCATGGCCGACAACGACTCACAAATCGACCTGATCCCGGTGGACTACGTGAACAACGCCACCATCGCCGCGGGCTACGCCACGGCCGAGCGCCACGCGCGTGGGCATAGAGACACCAAGATATACGTAGTGGCTCCCAGCCGGAACCCGCTCGATTGGCGTAAGTATAAAAGTGGAAATACCCACACAGCGCTTGTAATAATTACCAACGTATCGTACGTACGCATGTACGTTTTATTGTGTTCACAACAAAGATATTACAAGCTTATTTCATGTTAATTATTATTCAGGAACGAAAATTTGGCAAAATTGTTACCAATTAAAAAAAATATAAAACCAAATGCTACTTTAGAAGATGTTTTTTGCTCAAGATTGCAACCAAAACTCCAATGCAGGCTTTTCTTTTATGCATATCCATATTATTTTTGAGTTGACACGTATGCTCTGTAAAATCTTGCATGCGACTGACGATCAGTCAGAATGAGCGTCTAATGTCAATATTTTTCCATCAGGCAATGTCATGTAACCATCAATCATGACTGATTGAATTGACTGACGCAAAACCTATCGTGTATCGTGAGCCTGTGCAAGTGTGCACACAAGCGTTTTTAGTCCTACCCCCGGTCGAAATCGCTAGTGTGCTTAGCTAGGTCTTGCGTTAGAATATGGAATAGATGTATTAATTTCCCTAGCACCTGTCAAATTTTATCTCGTGCATGCGTGCTAAGCTCGCTCAGCTGTGCCTCACTATTTGGGCGGCCAGGTGAAGCTGTAACGGTGCGTCGCACCAGCAGCGAGCATCCAACCCAAAAAAACAAATGTCGGTATTAATTTAGTAACAAAAAGTACTATTAAATTACGTTTGGCACGCCCCTCGTAACAATACAGATATATTTAGGAAGTAAATTGTGACGTTCTCAATATAAAGGGACCTTATGGAGGAAGGCAGTTAAGCTCTTCTTATTCTTGTAACTATACGAATACTATGGTAACAGCTCTAAAAACGGCGTAACCGCCTGCCTCCATAAGGTCCCTTTATATTGAGAACGTCACAATTAAAATCGAATTTATTGTTCCTATTTCAAAGGTCATGTTGATTTTGCGTGCTATCGTTGACCTTGTAATATTTAGTGAATGATGTAGCTATCTTGAAGGTGAAGGTTACGCAAATGGCCTACAAAATTCAAGGTCAAAGCTTTGAATTGTATACCTACTACCATTTAGAATGTTATAAAAAGAGTTGATTATTGCATTCTAAACAATAAAAAATAGTTATTAAAAACTAAATCTAAGAATGGCATTTGCTGCTGAATTGCTAAAGTATTATTGTATTTTTATGATTTGAAAAAAATTTCCTTCTGGCCCCCTAGCATGCATACAAAAGATACAATTTGACAGGTTCTAGGGAAATGAATACATCTATTCCATATTCTAACGTAAGCTTAACGCTTAAGGTATATAAAGTGTCCCGTCTTGATAAAATCTCTATAAATCGCAATAGTCGCTTAGTAATAAAAGGTAATAAAAGTCGAGACGAGACAAATAATAAACTTTAAGCGTTAAGGCTTACGTTAGAATATGGATTAAATGTATTAATTTCCCTAGCTACTGTCAAATTTTACCTCGCGCATGCATGTTAAGCCCGCTGAGCGAGTTTACTGAATAAATGTGACGTTCTCAATATAAAGGGACCTTATGGAGGAAGGCGGTTACGCCGTCTTTAGAACTGTTACCATAGTATTCGTATAGTTACAAGAATAAGAAGAGCGTAACTGCCTTCCTCCATAAGGTCCCTTTATATTGAGAACCCCACATTTGAGTTTGACAATGAACTCTGCAAGGGTTGTGGGAGGTGTACCGACATTGAGCTTCTCTATCCTGGATCGACTGTAATGACCCCTATTCCCTAATATATACAGGATGTTTTTTTATTCGTCTACAAAATGTTGGGGGTTAAATCAGTAAGTCATACTGATCAACTTTTACTATGGAACCAACCCCGAAATCGCGAAAAAAAATTTTACCCTCCCATACAAAACATCGTCAGCTGACTAGCCAAAATGTATGGGATGGTTAATTTTCTTTTCGCGATTTCGGGGTTGGTACCAGAGTGAAAGTTGATCAGTATGACTTACTGATTTAAGCCCCAAAATTTTGTAGACGAATAAAAAAACATCCTGTATATACCTATAGTTATTCGTTGTTAATTAGAAATTTGTTATCAGGGACCCTCCTCAACATAATGTACAGTGAAGCCGGGAAGGTCGCCACCCCGCGAGCCATTTGGTACATGTTCGACTACCGCACCAAGTACCACTCCCTATTTCTGCTTCTGACTTGGCTGCTTCACTACATACCTGGATACTTGGCGGACGGTGCGCTGATGCTGCTCGGGAGAAAACCTAAGTAAGTTATTTATAATTAAAACTTCATTACTTTGACAGTAATTATCCCAAAGTATTATAAATGTGAAAGTTTGTGTATTTGTTATCCTTCACGCTGCAACAGCTGGACAGACTTGGGTGAAATGTGGAATGGAGATAGCTTATTGGATTAACACATAGGCTACTACCTTCCGATTCTTAAGCAGAGGGTCGTGGGTTCGAACCCGGGCTCGCACCTCTATGTGCGAAATTAATTTATGTGCGAAATATAATTTGTAAATTTACATTGAGCTTTTCGGTGAAGGAAAAGATCGCGAGGAAACCTGCACACACATGCAAAGAAATTTAACGGTGTATGCGATAGAGTAAACTCATCGAATTCCGTGACTCGCTCAATTCCGTGGTAGCAGTTCTATAATCCGCCATAGAACACTGCTAATACTCGTAGAATCTAGGAACTGAAATCGTACCTTAGACTTTTAAATAGGCTAAGGCAAATAAAAGGGTGTATTTTAGATCCCAGATTCGACCTGGTTCTATGGCGGATTATAGAACTGCTACCACGGAATTCAGCGAGTAACGGAATTCGATGAGTTTACTATCTATTGTGTTATTGCTAGACTTATATGGCAGTGGGCGGGGCACAAGGTGGACCGACGACGTGGTTAAGATTGCGGGAAACCGATGGATGCAAGCGGCGCAGAGCCCTTAGCCAAGATGCCCATCGCTAACTAGCGTTTCTATTCGTTTAGTTTTGAAACCAATCGCGTCATTGGTAGATCACGTCATACGGAGAGTCACGTGATCTACCAGTGACGCGATTGGTTTAAAAACGAAACGAATAGAAACGCTAGTTAGCGATGGGCATCTTGGCTAAGGGCTCAGGACCGGTCCTTGTGGCAAACCTTGGGGGAGGCCTATGTTCAGCAGTGGACGTATTTTGGCTGATGATGATGATTATTTTGTTGCAGAGTGATGAAAATCTACGGGACCGCGTACAACCTATCGACCGTTCTCGCCTTCTACACTTGTAACGAGTTCCATTTCAACGATGACAACCTCGTGAAACTCCATACCAGTCTCTCTCCAACAGACAAGAGCATTTACAACTTCGACATCCCCAAAATAGAATGGAAGGAAGCCCTTGTCATATGGGCTATTGGCCTCAGAAAATACATAGTCAAAGATGGCCTGAAAGATACAGAGTATGCTGTGAAAAAACAAGCGGTGCTTAGAATACTTAATTATATAGTTTTAGCTTTGTATGTGTATGCGGTTTATAAGCTATGTTCGTATGCTTTTTGGTTTGTTAGCGTGCTTTGTTAAATAAAGGTTTTGGTGTTTTTTTTTTATGGATTTTGAATCTTATCCGGTGGCTAACGTGGCAACAAACTGCGGCACTGTCGGTTCATCGTGTGAAAACACCACTAAGTATCAGGACCCTTAGCCAAGATGCATTACGCTAACTAGCGTTTCTATTCGTTTCCTTTTTAAACCAATCGCGTCATAGGCAGATCACGTGACTCCTCGTATCACGTGATCTACCAGTGACGCGATTGGTTTAAAAACGAAACGAATAGAAACGCTAGTTAGCGTAATGCATCTTGGTTAAGGGCCCACGATTACGATTTCATACATTTACCCGCTGCGGGCTTAACATCAGGTCATACACAGTCACAGAAACAAAAGTTGTCTCTCCTGTTCCAGAAAGTTAAGGACTTTGAAACAAAAATTTTCGGGTTAAGATATATCCGCGTAATGGGAGTCTGGTGTAGTTTTGGCCTGTATCGAAATTATATGAATTAAAAACAACTTTTAGGAACAGAAGGGACAATGTTGAACCTAACTGTGACCCAAGTACGAGATCAAATTTGACAGGTGCTACGGAAATTAATACATCTATTCCATATTCTAACGTAAGACCGCTTAAGGTTTAAAATAAAACTGTCTCGTCATGAGTTTCATTACATTTTATTACTAAGCGACTATTGCGATTTTCACTTTTTTATAGCGATTTTATCAAGATACTTTTATTTTAAACCTTAAGCGTTAAGTCTTACGTTAGAATATCTCGTGCAGGCATGTTAAGCCCGCCGAGCAAGGACAAAAGAAGGGTAATGATTTTAAGACGTGTGTATGTATGTAATTCTAAGTCGAGTTTTAGTGTAAATTTTTTTTTATATATAATTTGGCCGGTGCTGCTGTCGGACTGTTTGTTTATAAGTCTGTTTATACGGTACGACGTGAAGTTATGGGGCATGATAATCGTATCGTATAATTGTGACGTTCTCAATATAAAGGGACCTTATGGAGGCAGGCGGTTACGCCGTTTTTAGAACGGTTACCATAGTATTCGTATAGTTACATGAATAAGAAGAGCGTAACTGCCTTCCTCCATAAGGTGCCTTTATATTGAGAACGTCACAATTATTCAACTAAGGGTATTAATATATTCATCTCGACTGTGATCCCCGTCTCAAGGCACGTCAAAGAACGTCAATCTATGGATAACGCAAACCCATTACTGATAAAAAAGAAAACGGGGTTGACAGTTGAGATGTTTATTAATACGGCCCTGTCTTTCAAGCATATAGTGTAACAAGGATGCAGTATCAAGTAATTCAGGTCAAGACTTGGCACACTAGCTATTATTTCTAATTATCCTAACCGGTTAGTTATTTATAAATACGCGCGACGTATTATGTACAGCCATGTGATCTTGAAATGAGTTTTCTCATTTCTCAATTAGTTCTACAGTTTATTAGAAAACTCAAAAAATAAAACTGTCTTCAAAAAACCTACTAAAAAGGGTTACATAGAGACCGGCCTCCTGGGAGTCCTAGGAATTGCCTGTATAGAGGTAAATGAAATATATCCATCAAGTATGTAAACACAATAGCAATGACACATGATTCTTGCCACCGACTTCGACACTTCGACTTCAAAAAAAGCAACATACAGTCGAATTGAGAATCTCCTCCTTTTTTGAAGTCGGTTAAAAATATTAATAAGGGCGCCATTGGAGGCTCGGTTGGCCCTTAATATAATCAATTTGACGATGCGGTTAGCCTAGTTGGTAGTGAGCTGCCTACGAAGCTAGCGGTCCCGGGTTCGAATCCCGGTATGGGCAAATATTTGTGTGATGAGCGCGAGTGTTCCTGAGTCAGTTTTCTATATATAAGTATGTATATCGTTGCTTGGTACCCATAGTACAAGCCTAGAGCTTACTTTGGGACTAGGTCAATTTGTATGAGATTGTCCCTGATATTTAAAGATATTTATTTATATTTATAATCACATGCGTGGCACACGCGTGCTAGGACCTCTATAAGGAACCGGTAATTTTTCTTAACCGGTACTCTGGAGCCGAAATGAAGAGAACCGGCAAATACGGTATCGGTTCAAGCGCTGGTTAAGAGGACTGTGAACCAACTGCAAAATCTAGCCTTTTCATACAAACGGCGATAACGTTTTCCACCCCCTAAACGTTAACCGAATTCAACCAATTATTGATATGTGGTGTCGGAACAAAAACTATGTCCGTACGTTTCGTTTTTTAAAATATTGATTAGTTATAAAGGGATTATGGCCGAAATTACTTTTGTATGAAAACAATAAAACGGGAATAATTTTAAACGGGAATAACAATTAAACGGGCATAGTTTTTATTCCGACTGACACCGTATCAAAAATTGGTCGAAATCGGTTAACATTAGGGGGTGGAAAACGTTATCGCCGTTTGTATGGAAAGCCGTCACCACACAATCCTCTTAATGTCAGCTTGAATATATGCAAATATATTAATTTCTAAGTCAACAAGTCGCGTATCCGTGTAATTACGTAGGTATAAATAATGCATTGGGATCGATAAGTAAACGTACTTAATTCCTTCTTGACCTCGAGAACCCTCTGACGACGATAATTTAAAATAATTTATCGCCGTTTGTATGGAAAGCCGTCGCCTCACACCCCCTTAAGCGCACTGTACCAGTAATAACAGGCTCTCAAATACCGATTTCTATCGACAATACAAGTTAAGTTATGACTTACGGAAAATCTCCGGAAGGTCAACGGTCGATTAAAGACCATCGATAGGACAAGGCGCTTCGACTAAGCCGGCGCTTGCGCCAATCGTTCAATAAGATAAGTCAATAATTCAAAACTCGACTGGCGGGTATGACGCAACCATTACAATACAATACAATGTACAATTGTTATACACTTTCCTGTTTTTTTTTTAACGGAGTGGAAATGCGTTACGCATTGTCCCCACACCGAACCAGCCTAACATGATCTTAGTAAAAATCGCATGGTTTTCAAGTTTTTTTTTTTTATTGATAATGGGTTTGCTCTTGACTAATTCCCGCCCTTGGAGAACGAAGATTCAGTCTACGATGTAGCGAGCTCACCCAGAAGCCTATTCACCCTAGCTTTAAATAGGTTCGGATTGCATGCACTCGGAAATACAGACGCCGTAAGCGCATTCCACTCCTTTGCAGTACGCATTATGAAAGATGATGCAAAGCGCTTCGTTCGAAAAGGCGGAATTTGAACCAAGTACGGATGGCATCACGCGGTGTGCCTGGAAGTCCGATGGTAGAAAGGAGACGGCGGTATTAGCTCGTGGAGCTCCTGTGCACACTCCCCGAAGTACAGTCTGTACAACACCGACAAGCAGGCAACCAGATTTGCCAGAAGTTGATGGACATATCCGTCATGGTTGACAACGGAAAATAAACCCGAGTATGTATGAATTAAGGTTGACATTAGCTCTAGTTTTTATTTGATATGTTGTGGAAAAGGTTAAACTGGCATATCTCGAAAACCATGTGACTTTTACTGAGGTCATGTTAGGCTGGTTTGAAGAAGAAGAACATTTATTCACAACAACACACTAAAATAATAATTAAAAATAACACAAAAAGGAAACAGATAAAAGGCTGTGCCTGATTGTTGCGGATTGAACGGACCCAGCTCAGCATGTGCTGGCTGTGAAGCCAACGCTGGTCTCCCGCTGGGCCCGCTCGGTGAACACACGGAAGGTGACACAACACAAACAGGTACATATACACTTGTAACATGTAGCAGACACAGAACAGAAGAGGAAATAAAATGAGACAAATAAAATACATGGGCTAGGGTCTAGGGTGTAGACGGTACATCACACCAAACTCGGCCAGTGTGTACTAGAACCTTTATAACCTAAAACTAAGGATAGGCTATCTTCGGTATCGGGGTTACGTGTCCATTTTACGACACTTTGTATAGTCTATGACACTCGCACGTTTTTGACGTATCATTGACACCACATTGGAGTCCTGTGGTGGGAGTGTTGGCTGCTGTACGTGTCGATCGCTTCTGCTGAGCCGGCCGCCATCTTGGGCTTCTCTTCTGAGAAGTGAAGCGTGGCGTGGCGGTGTTGTGCGCGGCGGAGTGGTCGGAGCGTGAGGCGATTGACACTTTCGCCACAGTTCTCCATATTACCGAACAACACCAATTTAATATATTTATACCGTACATGGTTTAACCTACACTGACACTGGCTAAATTGTCTACTCAAGTGGACAGAAGCCATTTTTTAAAAGAAGAAGAAGACACCACATTGGAATCGGTCCAGTAGTTTAAGAGCTGCTTTTCTTCTTTTGGTTTCGCTAAGTCAGGTTGTATTTTTCACCCCCGCAAAAATAGGAGGTTGTATCTGCGTTTGTGTATCTGTCTGTGGCATCGTAGCTTCTAAATGGATAGACCGATTTTGATGTAGTTTTTTTGGTAGAAAGGTGACTTTTGGTAGGACGCTAAGAACAACTTAGTTTGATGAAAATCCGTTAACCCATTTAAGAGTTGAGCTCTGGAGTTAGGAGGGTTAGGTTATGTACAGCCGAGGACAGAAAGATGTTTACACTTTTTCACCTTATTCCCTTGTAATAAGGTCCAAAAGTGTCATCTTTCTGTCCTCGACTGTACCGACCAGTCACGAACGTTAATTTGGGACACATTTCAAAAAAATATTGCTTGAAGTTGTCAATGTCATTATAGATGCCAAGTCATTAGTAACTTACCGGAAACTCCGCCTTATTGCTGTAGAATGTCAGATTGACTTTGGACAAGGATAAATAATAACAAAAAAAAATTTATAAACGTTTATTCACGTTCAAAAGTAAGTTAATTTTCCTCTATGGCTCCTGTCGCTTACCTTACAACTAAACCAACAAAACATATTACTTCGGTAACATAATTAGGATAAAAATTTCACTTTTTTTTTCTGAATACATTTATGTTCCATACATTACCTTTTTTACGTTAACGTTTTCCCTAAGGGCCCATTCATTATCATTAGTACGTAAGCATTGAAGCATTGAAAGGGGGGCGGGGGGGTCTTTGCTTTGTTTATTTTGTATGGCAATTACGTCATCAATATTTGTTTATGGCAGAGAACCTGTCATCGACATAGCACACAGGGTAAGCTGAAGTGGCAGTGGGCTGGCCATATTATTACACCTTCCTAAATTAGGGCCTGCGCAAACCGGCGGAGCGCAGAGCAGATCACTTTAAATTTATCAATGTATATTCTTCCCTATTTTAATTACAATAAGGTATAAATTTGAATGCTCTGAGACCGACCTCGGAGCATCACGGGGGATTTCTACTCTGCATTGACGAGAGGGACGCCGCAATACGTTAGATACGTATGGAGATATCTCCATCTCATTCAATGTTGCGCTTGAGTGGACTCCGCGACTCGGCCGCGTAGTGTAAGGATGCCCTCCACCCAGGTGGAGTGATGATGGCGGAAGCAGGATGCGACAGGTTGAAGAGAGGGTAAAATGGCGCGTATTGTGGGCCTATCTGCCGCACTCAGAGACGTCAATTAAGTTTCAAGTGTCATTAAAGTTGCTGCGTCTTATTCTATTGCTATAGCAAAGAAAGTGACAGCAGCTACTTTAATGAAACTTAAAACTTAATTGACGTCTCTGAGTGCGGCCGTATTACCAGCAGTGGAGTGCTACAGGCCGTTGATGATGTTGATGATTTGTTAATGAATAACCATAAATAAACTAACAATAAATAAAAGGCAATACAATTCGCAGGCACCGCATTTATACAATACTATTAATAAAACACTAAACATTTACCCATTACAACTTCACGGCTGCAGAAAAATTATTGTTAACTGGCTTAAAAGTCTCAATTATGACGAGACCGAAGCACTCCTAAGCCCAAACTTCTCTGAGAGACTCATGTAATGTTAGCATAGTACAGAACACTCTCGCACACATACACAGCTTGCACATACACTCGCACACACACACGCAGTCACACACACACGCACACACACACACACACACACACACACACACACACACACACACACACACACACACACACACACACACACACACACACACACACACACACACACACACACACACACACACACACACACACACACACACACACACACACACACACACACACACACACACACACACACACACACACACACACACACACACACACACACACACACAAACGCGCGCGCGCAAGCACGCTTTCAAATAATAGAATTTTTATGTTTTGTTAAGATTAGGTTTATCTGTTATTTATATTCACGCTGTTATAGAAGAGCGGGATCTCCTGACACAGGTATATACAATACTTACTAGGAGGTCCCAACCTTTCCTATTGTTTAATCTCTATGATAACAAATGAACATTTCATTTCATTTCATTTTATTTCATTTCAAACTTCAACAGATTTTGTAAAAATTATACCAACGCTTATGTAAGCGTCGGAGGAGCTTACTGTCGCCGACAAGGGGGAGGAGGGGGTTAAAAATTAAATTACGGGGGCGAAAAATCGATCTAGCTAGGTCTCATATCTGGGAAAATTCGTTTTACCCGTAAAAATTCACGCAAAAAATTTGCCCGCGCATTATGGTTCGTAATTTCGCCGCAGCCGTCTGAATAGTCTAATGGTCAAAGCGTTGGTCTACTACCCCTAAAACGGCGGGTTCGAACCCCAGCTATGGACTGTTTTTTTTTTTTATTTTAGTTTTGTTCTTTTTTTTTGGTACAAATCTATTGTTATTGACTATTGTAAATCGATGAAAATTCGATCTTCCGGGTAGGTACCTACTTTATTTTTTATTGTTTCTTTCTCGTTAAAAAATAATATCTCACCCCAGTTTTCAATCCAAGAGAGCGCGCGAGAGTATTCGTATACAAGAATAAAAAGAGCTTAACCGCCTTCCTCCATAAGGTCCCTTTATATTGAGAACGTCACATATCTATTGTTGATATTCGAAATAATATTTCAACCCAAAGAAAATGAGAAATTAATTAACTACAGCTATTTTCAGTTTTACGATTGCCCGTCATTTTTTTTCCTTTTTTAAATTTCTTTAGAAAAACTAATTTCGGACTTAGGTACTAGATTTTGTTTTTACTTTTAAAATGACCGAGTGTTTTTTTATCCGTGGAAGCATTAAATAATGAAGAGAAAAATACTTTTTATATAAAAGTATTAGTTAAGCATAAGGAATGTAAGCATACTATGGCAACCCTTAATCAATAAAAGTATCAAGTAAATACATAATTTGTAATAGGTAGTCAACGAAACGAACGGTTTTGGTATTATATTATCTACAATACGTACAAAATAAACGTGTACGCAAAAAGGAAGTTGTGTAGTTTTGTGTTTGTGTTGTTATGTATGTTTGTGTTGCTTTGTGTTTTGTGTTTTTGTGTAGCGTGTGTTTTGTGTAGTCTAATTGGGTAGGTAAAGTTTTTGGAAGAGGTGTAAATTATATTTTTATTCGATAGTCGTCATCCTAAAGATCAAGGAACTGCGGCTCTTTTATTTTTATTTCCTCTAATATTCTAGAAATATTTTTTTTAGTTATTAAGTTGACATTTACACACTTTATTGGCCGACAAGCTTGTTGCCTTCGTACTTATTGAAAAAGAAAAAAAAAACTGTCACTTCTATAACTGTCATTGTCAATCAAAGTAAACAAACGATTCAATTCTTTCAAGCATCTGAGTAAATCTTTGTAATACTCCATTTCCAAAGTCTGTGTGGGATTTCTTAAATTCATTGCGTGTATACGATTCAAACGTGCTCTCGTGGCTATCGAAAAGCAGGGCAAGAGTCATCGTGAAAGGAAGAAATCGGTGTCCAAGAAGCAGTGCCAATGGGGTCGAAAATAAATCGTAGTCCAAATATCGTGCAAAGGTCAAAGCGAGCAAAGCTGGAGGAAAGCGGCAAAATCGAAAGTCCGGAGTTCGTTCTGAGGTCGTTAAAAATATTTCTAAAAACACTGATCACATGAAACGAAGGCAAACAGAAAAGAGTCGTTGAATTGAATCGTTTGTTTACTTTGATTGACAATGACAGTTATAGAAGTGACAGTTTTTTTTTTCTTTTTCAATAAGTACGAAGGCAACAAGCTTGTCGGCCAATAAAGTGTGTAAATGTCAACTTAATAAATAAAAAAAAATATTTCTAAAATATTAGAGGAAATAAAAATAAAAGAGCCGCTGTTCCTTGATCTTTAGGATGACGACTATCGAAAAAAAATATAATTTATACCTCTTCCAAAAACTTTACCTACCCAATTATAGTCTTTACTGACAAAATAAATTAATCCAAAATGGCGGCTCCAAACCACCTTGGCACCTCCAGGGCAGAAACTTGGATTTATTACGGCCTCATAGGTACCTAAACAACATAATAATATTAGGGGACCCATTCATTGCGGGATTAGCACATAAGCAAATTCAAATTAAGCAATTGCTTAGGGCATCACGTCTTGGCAGGACACCGGAAACAGCACCAAAAAACATTTTTTAAAGATTGATACTAGGTTACTTTATGGATAGGGGGGGGGAGGGTCACAGGCGTGGATTGCTTAGGGCATCAAGTAGTCTTAATCCGGCACTGGACCCATTCCGACACACGACTGCAAGGCTGCGCGCATGCTGAGACGCAGGCGACGCAGCGCACGGCAGAGCAGATTTTGTAATGCATGAACTTCCTTGAAGCTGCGTACGCTGCGTTGCAGGCACGTGCAACGCAGGCATCTGTCTGTCCTGCTCTGCGCCTCGTTGTGGAAAGGGGACAGATTTCGGCTCTGCCCTGCGCTACGTCACTGCGTCTCGGCATACTCCCAGCCTAACTGCCGCGCCGTCTGCCGTCTGCCGCGAAGCACGGAATGCTACCTTAATAGGCCCACATAAATAGAAAAATGTAAAACACGAGGACCCCAATGTGGTTGTTTCTGGTTCAGGTCTTCGCGGGTTTGTCCGCGAAGGGCGGCAGGCCGAACAGTTCTGGCTCAAAATGATGTAGCGACCTGCAAGGAAATTACTTTTTTTTTAATTATATTTTATTGTTATCACATTACATACATTACTTCATAGGTTTTGGACAAGAGCGGCGACTCCGGTTGCTCCGGCCACCCGATCCGTTATTTTACGGCACAACGCAAATGCTAGCGGATGTAATCGATTTGTATGTTCCGATTTTTCACGGAACAGGGAGATTCCGGATGCTTGAAACCAGAGCGTAAGGGTGAAATCACATCTATCAGCATCGAATCGCATTTAGCTGGATAATTTTGGACACACTATACGCATCGCAAGCTGCTAAAGGGTGCTATCGCATGCTTTTGTCTCCTTGCTTTATCATGAATGAGCATTCTTCGGTATGTAAAATGAATAGCTACACTTATACGCATTTAATGCTGAAGCTGAATCGATGCGGAAGGGTGAATTGATGCGGACGCATCTTCATACAAAATTACGTTTTTGTATTACAAAATGCGATTCGATGCTGATAGATGTGACTTCACCCTAATGGCACAATTAAATTGTTTAGTCCGCCAATAGTCCGTTTAATGCGATTGCCGTACGAGTTTCAAACTTCAGCCGAGTAACGTCGTGTTTTCACTACTTCGTTCACCTAGGCGATCGTAGCGTTCGCGAACGAATTCGGCCGACTGTTGACTCGTTACGGTCGCCGTATAAGGTGAACGCTAGACGTTCAGTAGATACTGTGATCGATTAATGTAATAAATTCTGACAGATAACATTTTGTTCACGGAATATATACCTAGGCTAGACGTTCAATATTTATCACGTGAGTATTGAAGCGTGTTTCGTACAGTTCAGGCGTGTAATAGATATGGAGAAAGATGATGTGTGTGGGTGTGCGTGTGAGTGTGTGTATGTCACCTTATTACTAAAGTCGCCTCCTGCGTCCGTGATCGGTCTATCCCGGGAGTTGCAATCATCACCACCTGCACAAAATGTTCAAAGTTTACCAGAGCGGCTGCACGCGAAATTTCTCGCTTGACGCTCATTGCGTCTCTATCGTAACATACTACTTAGAAATGGATATCCGAGTGACATAATAATTAGGTAATATGTGACGTTCTCAATATAAAGGGACCTTATGGAGGAAGGCAGTTACGCTCTTCTTATTCTTGTAACTATAGGAATACTATGGTAACAGTTCTAAAAACGGCGTAACCGCCTGCCTCCATAAGGTCCCTTTATATTGAGAACGTCACATATTGTAATTAAAGGGTATAAATAGGGTCCATGTTCAATACCTTATTACTTTTTTAATACCACTGTAAATACAATGGACGCAATAAATGAATATGAGTATGAGTGTGGATGTGAATATGAATATGAAATACTTATAACGTGATTTAAGGTAAATGAAAAACATAAAAATGTGTGTATGTATGTATGTAAACTGTTTATTGCACAGATAATAGATTTACAATTAATACTAATAAAATAAAATGTACAAAGGCGAGCTTATCCCTATAAGGGATCTCTTCCAGCTAACCTAGAGAATGAGTGGGGACAAAACAAGAGGATAGGCAACATTACATGTAACACACAAAATTATGAAATAAAAAATTAATGATTAATTATTATTAAATGTCAATTGATTTTGACAGTAAGTACCTACCTGCATGCCTGCTTCTTTCCCCGCCTTCACGCCTACCTCGGAGTCTTCGAACACGATACACTGGGAAATAAATACATATCGGGGCACATTCTCACACAAATTGGCCATTGGCTAATGTAAAAATAAATTATTTTTACGGTTCACTAATGAATCGCAACCGCACGTTTCGCCAACGTGTTTCATTTCGTAACAATTTCATTTGGCCGAACGCTTATTTTCTGAAACTGTAAATATTTATAACGACACGACAGTATATTTGATGGGAACTACCTCAATTTCATTGATTTTTTTTTTCTAAATCGAAAATTTCCTTAAGGGTAGGTTCAATCACTGGTACGCTTACCCTATCAGACGATACATTTTTTGTTAATTTTCGTGTTTCATTTTGGATTTTTCACTCAAAATGACAGGTCTCATTAATTAGTGAACCGATCCAATGATGTTGGGTATTGGCATTCGCCATCATTCATTCGAGTGAGTCGTCTGATATCACCTTTAATTATAGCCTTATCAATCAGACCGGCTGAATCCGGAAAAACCCGGAAGTTGAAAGCCCTATGAATAGACCTTATTCCTGTACAAACCAAGGTGATGATTACATTATACCTTGTCCGGTTTTGGTTTCTGCGTAAACCGGCTGGCTGCTACCAGGTAGATGTCCGGAAACGGCTTTCCCCGGTCCACTTCCGGGTCCGACGCCGTCACCTGTCCGGTCCGGATAAATAATAATTTAAAACGCGAGTTTAAAGACCTGACTGCGTGCTTCAAATTCGCCATTTTGTTTTTTTTTTTAATTTAAAAATTAATAATAATTTAAGTTATTAATTTATTTTAATTTTTTTTCGGGGTAAAAAAGGTTCGTCACTTTTGAACCTTAACAGTATCGAAAAAGAGTTATAAAGTGACAAACCTTTTTTTACCCCGACTATACTTAGGTACTCGGCGACAATCAAAACCGAGAGGTCATCATAAACTAACCCTCAACAAGAACAAATCACAATCATTTGCTACGAACTACGAGCGCCATCTACTGGTGAGTAGCCGAACTAGTTACCAAATGCTCAAGTCGAAGAGCTTCGAGCCACTTACTGCGCCATCTAGTAGTGAGTAGCTAAACTAGTTACTAACGTATATGTCTCAAAGCTAAGCGTCATCTACTGGTGATTAGTCAAACTAGTTACCAGATGCTCGAACAAGCCGAAAAGCTTCGGCCGCGCCGTGACGTGCAGCCGGACGGATTGATCGGAGCTGTTCGTGGCGATCGCCATGGGTACGTGGTTGATGTGGAGATGTTGGAGTAGACGTTCCGCGCCTGCGCAGATAAATTTGGGGATAGTGCCATTTAGGTTTTGATGAGTGAGTCAGTTAGTATAAAAATGAGCCGTTTTTGGAAATTAACTTTTTACTTATACAGATGTACCATAAGACGTACGTCACAGTGACAGCGAAGATAGACCCGCTCGGCTCAAGACGGACTGAACCAGCATTTGTGACGTTCTCAATATAAAGGGACCTTATGGAGGAAGGTAGTTACGCTCTTCTTATTCTTGTAACTATATGAATACTATGGTAGCAGTTCTAAAAACGGCGTAACCGCCTGCCTCCATAAGGTCCCTTTATATTGAGAACGTCACATTTTTTTTATATCGTTTTCACTAGTGCCAACATCCTAGACTCAGCTTAATTCTGCTTAGGTATAATAGTGATTATCTCAATAAATACTGTACCGATTTTAATCATTATAATCAGTATAATCCTACTTTTGTGATAGATAATCAATTAACAATAAACTATAGATTTCATGCGGCGTTGCTTGTGGCAAGCTTAAAACATCAGTTGAAGTGGGTTCTTTGTTTTTTTTTAAATTAAAACATTTGTGGTCGTCCATATCAAAAGGGTTCTTATGGCGGCGGACGCTTACGCTGTTATGGTTTTCATTGCCTTGTCATTAGTATAACAGCCGTGTGAAAGAAGGCGTAACCGCCTGCCGCGATAAGGTTCCTTTAGACTTGGACGACCACATTTAGTTTTTTTCAAACCGGACACGCCGTAGACCGTAGATAAAAAAAAAATCAGGGGACAATCTCACACAAATTGACCTAGTCCCAAACTAAGCTCTAGGCTTGTACTATGGGTACTAGGCAACGATATACATACTATTATAGAGAAATACATACTTAAATATACAGAAAACATTCATGACTCAGGAACAAATACTCGCGCTCATCACACAAATATCTGCCCATACCGGGATTCGATTCCAGGACCGTCAGATTCGTAGGCAGGGTCACCAACTAGGCTAACCGCGTCGTCGATATTAGGTAATAGTCGTAATAAAAGGAAAGACGAACCGGGTATCATAGCAGCTGTGCCAAGGGACTTGCCGACCATATAAAGCATTTCCCTTTCAAATTTATCCACAGTGATCGGAAGCTTCAGCTGTTGCACCACCGTCTCGGCCATATGGCGTTCCGTCACGCCAGCGCACTGTCGAATATAAGGCCGGCCTTACACAGTCTGAATTAAGAATCTGAATTCATATTATTAATTCAGAAAGCACGGAATTGCGTACAATGTAACTATTATCCACACACAATCTGATTTTTCAGATTATGAATTTCTCAGATTGATCTGACGGAACGCACCTCTTTCCATACATTATCTATGGACGAGCACACACACTCTGGATTCAGATTATGAATTCAAATTATGAATTCAGATTCTTAATTCAGACTGTGTAAGGCCGGCCTTAGAGGTTACACATAGTATTACATTTTCAACACGTTGTCAAATGACGTTACACACACGCTATTGACAGCTACAAACTAGAGCTAAACTCATAGACACTTAGGTCTATTTTGCGCTGTCAACTACGACGGAAATATCCGTCGTTGGCGTTGGACCAGTGGTGCGTATCCGTCAATGGAGTTAAGGTTAAGTGTGCTACACGCCGGCCCAACGAACGCCAACGAATGGGTTTCGCTGGCCTTCGTTGCTGGGGCATTACTCTGAACTTCGAAATTCGTCTATTGCTATCCCTTTTGCTCTCGACGCGTCGCTAATTCGCAAGAAAATGACGGGGCGATCCGAAGTTCGAATTTCGAAGTTCAGTGTAATGCGCCTGTCTGGACGGCTTCGCAAACGCCAACGGTCGTGCAATGGCGTGTGCCGACGAGCCGCAGCGTGGCGGTGAGTGCGGTAACATCAAAGCGATAGAAGCAATCGACCAAACGCCGTGTGGATGGATGAAGCTCAACGAACAAACGCTCAGAGCGGTCACTATGAACTTCGAAATTCGAACTTCGTCTAACTAATTCGCATGAAAGTGACGGGGTGATTCGAATTTCGAAGTTCATAGTGACCGCCCTGTTGTAATTAAATTGTTTTTAATTCGACTGTATACATTTCTATTTTTAAAATGTGTCGTGGTCCACCATCTCCGGTGTTCACGAACGCGTGGGGCAACTGTTTGCCGGTTAATATTTCGTCGACGAATCGAAAGCGAGTTGTTTCAATAATCGTAAGCTAAAATATACGAAAATATATCTAAAGACGCCTTGCTATATATATTAATATACCAAAATATATATTATAGCTCCGTGTGTCGCGCTTAATATCGTTACCATCTTTTGCTTTGCTAAGTCGGATAAAAAGTAATTTTGCTCAAAATTGGTACCGTGACTTGGATTTCCTTTGTGTACGATTTCCCGTAACGGTCGCAGATTGTCGCTATTACCTTATGATACATGCGTTCGGAATCTAAAACAAGATATAATATTAATAATAAACTAGCTGACAGATGAACTGAAGGACGGACAGAGTGGAAGCAATATGTGACGTTCTCAATATAAAGGGACCTTATGGAGGAAGGCAGTTAAGCTCTTCTTATTCTTGTAACTATACGAATACTATGGTAACAGTTCTAAAAACGGCGTAACCGCCTGCCTCCATAAGGTCCCTTTATATTGAAAACGTCACATATTTTTGTTATAAAACTCGCGCGGGCCCGCGTTCGAAGCGCGTCGCGCCTGACACGCGTTTGCCGGAGCCAGGGCCAGCTGACCGGCGAGCGAATTTGCTAATACATTGCGTGTAACGTCAACTAACCGCTGCGCGGTGAGCGTTTTGTCCGAGCAATGAAGAGAGAGAAATAAGCCAGCGGCCCACCTGATGTCACACGCCAGGAGAGGAATCGCAGATGCCTCGCCTTCGAGAAAAGACTATCTCTTAAGCGTAAAACACACAGAGCGCAAGCACGGGCGTATTGCTGTAAAGTTACAGTGCCCACCGCTCCCTGTTTTGTCGATTTTTTGCGCGAGCCAAAACCGGTAGGATCGCGATTAATCGCGCGAGTATGTAGGGCAGTGTGTGGCCAGTAAGAGCGGCATCGCGGCAGCGCAAGGAGCAGTGTGGCAGGGCCATAACGCTCGCACAGATTCAGATCGCACGTTGCACCTACCTTTATTCCAAGATTTTCTGCTGGACTGTTTATACTACTTCCTGGTTTTGCTTTAGCAGGATTCAAACCCGCGAACGGACAAAAACCACTGAACCACAAAGTATTTACCTAGAATGGTCCCATCCAAATCGAACAAACAATGTGTTACTTTCTTGAAGCGTTTAGAGCAAAAGAATTTCTTTCCCGGAATAGGTATTGGTAGCATCTCTCTGAGGATGCCACGGAAACACCACATACATCGGACTATACATTTTTAATAATTCTGTAACGAATTTAACGTCTTATCATTTCTGAATATCAAAACATTGAACATTTTGACAGATTTGATAGTTATCGCGTCGGCAAAGGCGAGGCGTATAGAAACATTTATATTTGCGCTCTCGCTCTTGTTCCTAGTCCTCCGTAGATTTAAAAGAGGCTAAATTCATAATTCAGATGCTTCTTCCCAAGTTCCTATCGACGACGAGAGATGGAGCTAACGTAATTGGTTCTAGACTTTTGGAGCCCCAGGACGCAAACGAACGTTGAAAACAAGGTGGTGATAAATGGAACTAATTTTGGATACAAACAAACTGTCACTTTTGGGTGAATTTCAGGGGCATTACTCTGAACTTCGAAATTCGAACTTCGGATCGCCCCGTCACTTTCTTGCGAATTAGCTACGCGTCAAGAGCAAAAAGGATAGCCATAGAAGAAGTTCGAATTTCGAAGTTCAGAGTAACGCCCCAGGGCGTTTCAACCGCCGTCATTAGTGTCACCAAATATATTGACGAAATCAATGACACTACAGCAACTTCTGATGCTGATAGAAACTACATCCCCGGTTCTGCTTCTGGTAGGTCATTGATTTCGTCAATATATTTGGTGACACTAATGACGGCGGTAGAAACGCCCTGAAATTAACTCTTTTACGTAGATGGTGGCGCCGCTGTCAAGTGTCTTTAGTTTTGTTTGTGCTTTTTCACTGCATGGCAGCAGGTTTGATAAAAGATCACGTTACCAATCTCACTGAACCTCGAAGTCTGATCAATAATGCTCCATGCAATAGCTCCGTGTGACGTGCTTAACTCTTTAAAAAAAAAGGCTCTAAATCATATACAAAGTATACTACTTAGACTTACACCATTTTTAACTAGGACCCTAAAAATAAGGGCCTTCAATTGAAAGAATAAAACAAAAACAATGTGTGTAAGTTTATTTTGCAACAAAACGTTTCGCCTCGAATACATCAGACAGAACATAATTAGCACAAATAAAATTGACCGCGGCCGTATCTTAATGATTTTATTTATCTCTAAAAGGTACATGTATTTCTTTCGGATTTCTAGGAGGGTAACTTTTTATTTTAGAATTTTCCACTTTACATTTTATATTTTATCTATTATATACAGGTGTACCATAGTTTTTTTTTTATAACGGAGTGGAAATGCGTTACGCATCATCCTCATTTAAAGTTCTTGGCATATCTTGAAAACCATCTTTTCCTGAGGTCATGTTAGGCTGGTTCGGTTCGTCTTAGCCTGGCCTACCTCCGGTGTGCTGACGCGCGACTTATGGGACACCCTGTATACTAAACGCACCTTTTAACCGCTACTGGCACAGTATTTTAACCTTTCGAACAATCGACAAGTCCAATTATGAGACTCCATTTATTTAGTTCATTATTTATTTATTTAACCTCCTAAGACCCCTTGTACAATAGATTTAGTTGAGTCAGGGACACGAAGAATTACAGTCAACGTGTTCCAAAGGTTATTTTTTTCATTTTATTTCAAAACAATAATAGGTACACACATATCAACAAAGCAATATGTTCTAAACATTTTTGCTCCAGTGAAAGCGTACAAGGAATTTTCTCTGCCTCAATTTTTACCCGTAGTCTATTTCTTTAGGTATAGTGTAGTGGCGGTATGAAAAGGTTCGTCTTTTTGGACCTTAAACAGCATTAAAATAGAGTCGATAAGTGATGAAGGTTTTCGTACCCCGACTGTACATAAACTACGTGACTCTGTTAAACAGCCAATGGAAACTGTTCTTTAAACTTTGACGGATCAGCGGTTCACTTCTATTGGCTGATGAACGACGTCACGTGGTTTCGTTTGTTTACATTTCGTTTAACACCTAAAAAATAGACTATACCATAGATAATTGTGTACCTTTTAACTCGTGGAGCGTTTGACGTAAATTAAAGTCAATTAATTGACATCTCTATTATAATGACAAGTAGAGTTGTATATAACAATGGCGTTGCCCACGTGCACACGCGTGCAGTGCGTGCAGTAGCGGTATCAAATTTTGAAATATAAAATTACCCCCCCCCATAAACATAAAACTACATAAAAATTAAACTAAAATGATGAATAACAAAATATAATTCTGTAAAACTAAAATCACATTCATAGTTTTTTTGTGATTTTCAACTAATATAACAATTTATGGAACTAAACACATAGGTACATGAGAATTTTACGTAATAAATAATAAGTGTAGAATAAAAAGGCATTTTTTTAGAGCATGAAGAGGCGTACGAGTACACAAGCCACCTGATAGTAGGTGGGACTTGAGACCTATTTGCTATCTCAAGACTGCGATCCTGAGACTGCAAACGCGTAGCCAACCCAAAGAACTAACGATGGAATGCCTCTATACTACGGTCTAATTTTTATTCCCACGGAAAAATGTAAACAAAGGTGTTGCCGTAACGAAAAACATTTGAAGCATTCAAGATATTTATACTTCGCACATTTATAAGAAATCGACTTTCTATAAATAAACTGTATAATATAATCAAGATAATTTGTGACGTTCTCAATATAAAGGGACCTTATGGAGGCAGGCGGTTACGCCATTTTTAGAACTGTTACCATAGTATTCATATTACTGGGTAGGGTACTGTCCAACGAGAAATCCTGCCAACTAGGCAGTTTGAAGGTAGGTTCGACCGAACTAACGGATCCCAAAATAGTACTGCAGCATATGGTAAGCACGCACTTTCCTGACTGCAGGGTATACGACACATCTGAAGAACTAGAGGAGAATAATGATGTAACTAGAGAAGTAATGACAATAAAGAAAGTTATAATAAGTGATGAGGTAGGGGAATGGGCCATAAAATCCTTCTCCCCATACAAGGCGGCAGGCCCAGATGGGGTGATACCCATTATGCTACAGAAGGGACTAGAACTCATCTGGAGCAGACTGAAAGTAATATATGAAAGAAGCATAGAACTTGGATACATTCCGGCTATCTGGAATGAGGTGAAGGTGATATTTCTGCCGAAGCCTGGCAAAAACAACTACAAGGATGCAAAATCCTTCAGAAGCATCAGTCTATCATCATTCATGCTGAAAACACTGGAAAAGATCATAGATGTAAAGGTAAGGACAAGCATGCAAGGAGGGAGACTACCCCTACACGGGCACCAGCATGCTTACATAGAAGGGAAATCGACAGAAACAGCCCTACACAACCTGACAACAAGATTAGAGAGAGCTATAGAAGACAAAGAGATGGCACTGGGATGCTTTTTCGATGTGGAGGGCGCATTCGACAGAGCCAACTTCAATGCAATAGAGAAATGTCTGGAAAGAGAGGACATAGAACCAGAAATAAGAAAATGGGTAATAGCCATGCTCAAAGGGAGGGCGATCACAGCACACCTAGGGGGTGACTCAATAAAAATAAGGACGTGCAGGGGCTTTCCGCAGGGAGGGTGCCTGTCACCACTCCTATGGTGCCTCCTGCTGGACTCGCTTATAAGAGAAACTAATAGGGGAGGGATACATATGCAAGCGTACTCGGATGACGGGGTACTCTTGGTGAGGGGTAAAATCCTTAGTGTAATGAGAGAAGTCATGATAAGAGGGATCAAACAGGTATTGACCTGGTGTCAAAGCAGAGGGCTAGACCTAAACCCGACCAAGACGAAAATACTACTTTTTACCAACAAGAGAAAGCTTCCCACATTTACACCTATAAAAATTAAAGGTGAGGAAATAGAAATGATCAAGGAAATAAAATACCTTGGAGTAGTACTAGACAGTAAACTACTATACAAGACACACATAAAAGAGCAATGCAGGAAAGCCGTGATATCCCTATGGCAATGCAGGAAAGCAATAGGCAGGAGATGGGGCTTAAGACCACGCATAATACAATGGATATACAAGGCAGTGGTCTTACCAAGACTGCTATACGGAGCAATCGTGTGGTGGCACAGAGCGAGAATAAAAGAAGCAGATAGAGAACTGACGAAAGTACAAAGACTAGCATGCCTAATGATAACAGGGGCAATGAGAACAGCACCAACACAGGCACTGGAGATAATGCTAGGGCTGAACCCCGTGCACCTTGAGGTAGAGAAAAGAGCCACAGAACAGTGGTACAGAATAAAAACGAGCAAAGAGTGGATAGGGTCTGAGAGGGACAAAAGACACGCAAGCATACAGAAAGAGTCAATGAGAGACATGGAAATGCTCATGTTAAACAATGACCTAATAAAGAAAAGGAAGATATTTGACAAGAAATATAGAATCCACATAGGGGGAAGAGATAACTGGGAACGAGAAATCCGGGAACCAAGAACCACATGCTTCACAGACGGCTCGTGGAAGTCATCGACAAAAAGAGCGGGGGCAGGCATATACAATCAAGAACTGAATGAGCACACAACACTACCGCTGGGCAATTTCACCAGTGTATTCCAGGCGGAGGTGTATGCCATCATGAAATGCGCCCAGACCCTCAAGGAAAGAAGCAACACAACGGAAAGCAACATTATAATTTATTCAGACAGCCAGGCAGCACTCAAAGCGCTGGAGAAACCAGAAGTAAAATCCTCCCTGGTACAAGAGTGTAGAAATGAACTGAATGACCTGGGCTCCACATCCCAAGTAACACTGGCGTGGGTACCAGGACACAGCGGAGCAGAGGGAAATGAAAAGGCAGACGAGCTAGCCAGAGCAGGAGCGGACCAACAATACCCAGGCCCAGAGCCGGTATTACCGATATCCGCAACAGTTACGAAAGGAGTCATTGCTAGAAGAATAGAGGCAAGAACAAACGAGGTATGGAGGACGGCACAAGGATGCAGACAATCCAAACTCATGATGAAAAGGGTAAACAAGAATAGAACCAGGTATTTAATAAACCTTGGTAAGTATAATTTTAGTATACTAGCAGGGGTGATAACAGGACACTGTCCACTCAACAGACACCTGACAATAATAGGTATCAAGCAGGATCCTCAGTGCCCACACTGTGGCAAAGAGGAAACTAGCCAACACGTCCTAGCCGAGTGTGTAATGTACTCGTCACTGAGATACCACACATTCGGGGAGGATAAACTGTCGACGGAGACATTAAGTAGCATCAACCTACAGGACGTACTTTTGTTCTGTAGGAAAACAAGAAGATGGGATCCATGCTGGGTGGGAGCGTCGCCGGACCAGTAACCTACGGCTCAACCAAGGGGAACAGGGAGGAATGACCGTAGGAACGATCGACCGCCCGCCTGCTCCGGCCGGGCGTCCCCACCCATCATCATCATCATCATCATCATAGTATTCATATGGTTATAAGAATAAGAAGAGCGTAACTACGTTCCTCCATAAGGTCCCTTTATATTGAGAACGTCATATTTGTCAAATAATCATGAAATTCGTGAGACGTAATTTACGGATAGCTCCTAACAGTTACAGCTGTCTCTCACGATATGTGTCGTTTTCAAGCAAAAAGTAACACTTTGTTGGTTGAAAATAAAGTTGAATTTTATTTGTATCTCTATACCAGTAGCCGAGTATCAGGCTCTTATTGGCAACTGACAAAGTGGTACTTTTTCTTTGTAAACGACACATTTATTTGGATACAACAAACATTATTTTTGGAAAAATAGTAGATTTAATCCTATACAATCCAATTTCCTATAATTTTTTGTATAAAGCATTTCCAATATCTATAACAAAAGGCAAGTCGTTTTTTTTATACATATAACGCCTTTCAAAGCTTTTATACACATATATATATTATATTCTCATTTTATGTACATGTTTATACAAAATTACACTTTTAAAATTACATTTTATATTATGAAAAAACAATGTGATTAAATAAGTGCATTAACTGCGTGAAAATATCGTAAACGCACATTTCGACTTTATTCACATGTGTGTTTTCGAAATAATTTCACGCGACTAAACTTACAGTATATTTCCGTCTCACTCTAACCTGAACGAACCAATATAATATCACTATTTATAATTTTACATTTAAAATTAGAGACCTGCCCCCTATTTCACCAAGTTGACATTGACAGGTGACATTTGACAATTAGGTGTAAGCATACATTGCAAATTCGACGAGTTTCTACGTCAATGGTTTTCACAATAAACCTCATTGTACACCGAATTGTCACATGTCACCTGTCAATGTCAACTTGGTGAATGAGGGGCTGATATTCGGGAGCTTATTTACCTAAAGTTCCGTGTTGTGATTCAGACTCATGGAAGCGGACTTTGTATTTGATTTATTAAATAGTTACAATGATACAATCTTTAAATGTAGGTATCAAATTGATGGACGATGGAATGTAACCGCATAAAATACATAATTTTATTACTCTAAGTTCAGTTCATTAAAGTTCTTAAAAAACCTTCATCCACTTATAAGTATAATTATGTTTTTCATATAGCTATTTTTTTGTATGATGACATTTGTTTTTTTTTTTCATGCCATGCAATTGACGTTTCAGGCAATCCTTTATAAAAAAATAGAAACATTTATATCACAACAGGTAAAAAAAAACCGTTTATATATTTTGTAAATTATAGACACAAACCACTTAAAAATGTTTTCTTGCGTCATGAAACAAAATAAATTAATTGAAATGAGGTTAACATTGGATGTGTAAAACGGAACGCTACGACAGTAGAGTTTGACGCCAATCATTAATCGAATCGAATTATTAACATAGGTGATTCTGACAGCGGCATATCAATATCAAATACAGATTCAAGCTCCGAAAATTAAAAACATTTAAATGTACTATTCCAGTGGCGTTTTGTATTTCACGTTAAAGTACGTTTCAACATAATTATTGTTAACAATAGAGTTGATTACCTTTCCTTTGCGAACTCAATCGATAATCGTACAAAATTTATAAATGTTTGCTTAGTCACAACTCTATTACTTCGTTTACATTCAGCCCATTTGGGAAGGGAAGTGAGCAGGGAAGTGGGCAAGGAAGTGAGCAGGGAAGTGAGCAGGGAAGTGAGCAGGGAAGTGGGCAAGGAAGTGAGCAGGGAAGTGAGCAGGGAAGTGAGCAGGGAAGTGGGCAAGGAAGTGAGCAGGGAAGTGGGCAAGGAAGTGAGCAGGGAAGTGAGCAGGGAAGTGAGCAGGGAAGTGAGCGGGGAAGTGAGCAGGGAAGTGGGCAGCAGTAGTGGAAGTGTATGCAGTGACAGCGCGAGTGACGTGTTCACACTCGTGCTGCCCACTTCCCTGCTCACTTCGGCTGAATGTAAATTGAGGCATATACTTGCCGAGTGACAGCTGTCACAGTACCCAAGCTATACCGTATGAAAAACATTATAAAACATCTTAATTTTGGGCAAATACACTTACGGCCGCACTCAGATCCGTCAATAAACTTTTAAGTTCGATTAAAGTTGCTGCTGTCACTTTCTTTGCTATAGCAATAGAATAAGACACAGCAACTTGAATCAAACTTGAAAATTAATGGACGTCTCTGAGTGCGGCAGTTACTTTTACATCATTGTCAAAATTAATTAATTGATAAATATAAAATAAATAAGCCGCATTCATATTTACTAAGCTATCCCCGAGACTACGCGGGATTTAGGTTAAGCTTCCGAATATCCTGTACCTATTTACCTATTTATATATTAAGAAGCTCGAAGCTAAATCATTAATTTTTAGGCACATTAGCATCCTCTTGCACACTTTATTATAAAAAAAAAAACATTAAAAAATTGAGCTCTAGGCCATAGCCACAGAAAATATTTTATAGACCCCATTTTTAATTCCAGTGACTTGATATGTTGATTATGCTAGAGCATAATGGTTTTAAATGACGCTGCTAAGATCACTCTCAAGTACGATTTTTAGCAAATTCAAAACCCAGCCTAATTAATAAATAAACGCCTGGACGGCTAGCACAAGTCAGCGACTTTCGTCGTATTACTTTCTCAAACCCGTATCTGCATTTTATTCTTGCGGTTGGTTAACTAATTGCATCATAATTAATGAAATGAAATTACCAACCGCAAGAAAAAAATGCAGATACGAGTTTGACGAAAGTAATACGACGATTTATATAGTAACGGCCAGTGATAAGTTTATGAATATATTTAAATAGTTCTAAAAAAGCGTGTTTATGAATAAATTGGTAGATATTTTGGCGTTGTGACATGACAGTCAGAACTACACAATTCTCTCAAGGGGCAAACACATTGAGCAAAAGTTTCTGGCAAAAAGCATATTAACCTATGAATTTGAAACTAGAAAAATTTACTTTGAATTATTAAACTACGGATCTTTCGCATCTCTTTCTTCAGGAATAAACAAAAGAGAGGCAGATTGTTTTGACGAGTAAACGTCTTTCAATTAGGTCAGTATGGGAGTCACCTGCTAAAAACAAATGTAACGAAATATGTTATCGCAAGATCGCTTATAACTTTACAAGTATAGCACCCAACGGGAATATTTTATTACCATTATTTAGAGGAAAGAAGCCATTACTAGGTAGTGTATATGTCGCTGGGTTTATGGCGGTGTACTCGCGCACAGTACGACGCATTATGAACTAAATTTACCATCGCGCGCTGTTTATTTAGTGATTACTCAGCAGTACATTGATCGATTCGAGCGGGAGTGGTCGCGTTTGACAGAACTCACGACGTTATGTGTGATACATAAAACTCATACTTGGGACCATTTGACAACTGCTCTACTATGGTGCCACCGCGTGCGATACATAACGTACAAAACTGGCGTGCAAGACCTCGGGTAGGAAGAGGATTCCGGCCCTCGACGGCCCGCGAGGTCAAAACCTCGTCGTGTTCGTTTCCACAGTAATCGCGTTAGATTGTGCCAAGCGCAGGAATCCCAACCAGATGGTTGAGCACGCACTAGACGTTCCACATACTCCCCTGCGGCTGCGTCCGTGATACAGCCTACCCGTTTTTTTTTGTTTCATTTCTTCATTCCTGAAGTAAGAGACGCCGAGATCAATGGCGTAAATTAAAGGACTTTTTCTAGCTTCAATTGATTCTTAGCCGTGCCATCGCATAGTATAAGCTTTTTAGTTTTTAGCTTCGATCAACAATCTAGATAACCGGTCACAGAACAAAAACGGCCGAACAAATAAGAACCCACTTCAAAATGGGATCTTATTTTAATTAAGCAAAATTAAGCCTTACGTTTATGAGATACGATTTAAATTAAAACTTTTTAGTTTGACAACGACTCTGACAAGAATCTAAGTTTGTATAGATTGCCCCAGGGCACTTTTCCAAGAGAATTTTGTATTGAACCCTGCGTCTATTGGTTGGTACGTCAATGGTTTTTGGGTAATAAATTGGCTCATGTTGCCAATTATACTCTAAACAGTGCTCTCATGTGTTTTGACAAGCTATACATGTTTTTAAATACTTCAATCAATATTATTTGTTATATAGCTACTGCCCATTGAGATAATTCTGTCAGCGTCAAGGTTTTTTCAAAAATATGTTTTCGCAGATATTTGTTATTCGGCGCCAGTGACACAACGGGTGTCACAAAATTACATACATTTGGAGGATAGGCGGCGGCGAATGTGTTAAGATTTTCGTTATGTTTCTAGCAGAGATTTCAGCAGCCAAACCGTTTCACAGCTAGCACGATCTAAACCTTTGTCAGAATTTAGTGACCATACAAAATATGAAGGTTTTTGACAGATTCCTTGACTACCAAATGTCGCAAATTCGGAACGGCGGCGCGTTGCTGTTTGCGCGCCCACTGGTCGTTGACTATGAAACACTTCTATATTTCCAGTAGGTCAGCGACCAGTGTGCACGCAAACAACAACGCTCCGCTTAATATTAGTACTTATCCTTTGTAGGTAATTTGCTTGTATGTAACCAACGGATGACAATCGCAACTGACATTAAATGTCATGTCAACAAGCACCGTGACGTCGAATATCTAAAATAATGTTGTGATGAGGACGATTTTATCATTGCTCCCAAAAAAACAATCCCACAAGAAATTTACTATAGCTTACAAATATCCCCTAAAATAAAGTTATTTATAACTCGGATGTGATTGCTAACTTTTACCTACTTAGTTCAAGATACAAAAAAAGAAGTTACAAAATCGATCACTTTGAGGTTATCAAGTCTTTGGGCCAACGAATTGCCGTATCCTCGTCATGTATCGTTAACTTGGGTTGGAACCACGATAGAATTTCCCTTATTAACCGAATTTAAAAGTGTTTTAATGGATTTGTCATAAAAATCGCATTTTGCGAGCATCTTTGCACCTTGTGCATTTGTAACTATTTCATCTATTTTAGAACCACTATTTACATTATCAACATTTCCTCCTCTTATTTCTTTCACTTCAACTTTAGGTAGTTCATCACCTATAGCTATAATTTCAGCTTCCTTACCTTCAGTTTCTTTTATTCTTTCTTCCTCAATTCTCGCTACTTCTTTAACTCTTTCTTCTTCCTTAACTCTTTCTTCTTCCTTAACTCTTTCTTCTTCCTTAACTCTTTCTGCCTCTTTTTTCTTTAGAGCGTTCTCGAGTCGTCTCTGAGCGTTCCACCAGGGCATGAACCGTTGGAACATGACCCTGGAGCGATGCTGTGGCTTCAGGACCCAGGATACAGCCATGTCCACGTCTGCTATCCTGGAATGAGCCAAGTGATGATTAGGTGGTGTTCGGGGTCTTAAGTGTCTGGTATCTTTTCGAAAATTTCAAGAGTTTTCCGCAACTACATATGTGACGTTCTCAATGTAAAGGGACCTTATGGAGGCAGGCGGTTACGCCGTTCTTAGAACTGTTACCATAGTATTCCTATAGTTACACGAATAAGAAGAGCTTAACTGCCTTCCTCCATAACGTTGCAAATAGTTAACTAACCTAACCTCAAAAAGTGAAACCCGACTAGCGACTAGTATGACGCACCCTTACAGTATAATTGGGATGTGGGCAGGATGATGATGATCAGCTAATATGATAAAGCAAGGGTTATACTAACTTCCTCTTGAACCGTTCCCTGTCCAGTGCGTGCTGCTCCCAGTTCCCGGCGCGCGCCTGCCGCGCCGCGAAGGCCCAGACCCTGAGGACATGCACCTTCGGCGGCTTCGAAGAGAACTGCACCTGGAATAGTGGAGCATGGAGTCAGTAAAGACTTGAATAATAGTCCACATCACTACATATTATAAACTAGCTTTTGCCCGCGACTCCGTCGTTTATCGCTGCTCCCTCGGGAACTGCCTAATTTTCCGGGATAAAAAGTATCCTATGTTCTTCCCCGGAGCTCAGGCTATCCCCATACCAAATTTCATCGAAATCGGTTCAGCAGTTTCGCCGTGAAAGCGTTACAGACAGACAGATTTACTTTCGCAATTATAATATTAGTAGCGATTAAAGTCCCCCGCCGCGCTGAGTTTGTTTGTTCGAGTTAATCTCAGGAACTTATGTACTGTACGGATTTCACCAAAAGAAAGAGGGGTTAACTAGGAAGGTTAATTTAGTGCACCCGTGCGACGGCGGTGCAGGTCGCTAGTTGATAAATAAACCAATATCAGGATTCACATTCACACAGTATTCGTATTAGTATTCGTCTATGTTCGTATTGTCTCGCGTATATTCGTGTTGTCTCCATTTCGTGGCGGTAAAAAGACAAAACATCAAAGGGCTGTCGTGAAGTCTCGTGTTTGCGCGAAACTACCCCTCCACACTCCCGCGCTCCCGCCAACCGCAGGAACCGCACGTGCGGTCTTTGGATGTGAGTCACAATGGCGGCCAAATGGAATCACGATTTAGAATTATCGTTTTTCACGGATATGTAAGTAATTGTAATATGCTACAGCGCATAATACTGTAGCGACAGAAGTTTCGAGGACGTCCATCTTGGATGAAAGTCCAATTACAACTGCGCAAGGCGAGAATGTGGTGGGCCGCTCTCTGTTTCGCCCGATCTCGGCAAATATCTCTACAAAACAATCTCGTGTAGTTTTGTCGAGAATGTGGAGCGGGCTTAAGGCGTTCATAGACGGTAGATTTTGCATCAGTCAATTCAATCGGTCATGATTGATGGTGATTGATGCAAAAATAAAAATAACTGGATAATGGTCATACAAACATCAGTCATAGCATTAGACGGTAGGTTATCCGTCAGTCACAGCAGTGACTGTGGCAAAACTGACAGCAGAACTTACCGTCTAATGGGCGCCTAAGAACTGTGGCCAGTCGTCAATCATTGTTGTAACTATAGCGCAGTATTTGCCAGGTCTCCTGATTCCCTACTAGGTTTTTCTGAGAATGTACTGAGATGTTTCTGAGAGATGTTTCAATCCAAATCCAAGACTTAAAATCATTAATCCTTAGGAAAGTTCCGTGGATCGAAGAGTGCTTCGAAGAACTGTTTTCGTGATGCGCAATGATCCCTGAGACGCGACATATTTGCAGCACTATATGTGACGTTCTCAATATAAAGGGACCTTATGGATTTGTATAGTTACAAGAATAAAAAGAGCGTAAGCGGAGATAAGGGGGTTTTTGCGATTACAAACTTATTTGCGGTGTTGGTGAACTGACCGCGACCTATGTCGATGTATGGTGATAACAGTTATCCAACGGCAAAGTTAATTTTTCGCGAGGTCTTCAGCTCACAGAGACACTATTTTATATGTATGTAGTACTAATAGTGATAGTAATGTTTTTTTTGTTAACCACGTCTTTAAAATTTCTTTGTTATTACGGCGGCACAGTATCAAAATAAACCGACATTATTAATTAACTAGCAACGTAAATAAAACAGCAACATTATCGCACCGCTAACATGTATTTCATCACTGAACCGGTATTGCAAGTTGATAACGATTTTCCCTTCACAATATAACACTTCTAAAATAATATATTTATAGAGAACAAATACTTTTTTCATTGAATATGGACTAAACTCCTCAACTAAGCTCTAGCCTTGTACTATAGGTTCTAGACAACGATAAACATACATACATAGAAAACGTCCAAGACTCGGGAACAAATACTCGCGCTCATCACAAAAATTGCCCATACCGGGATTCTAACCCGGGACCGCTAGCTTCGTAGGCAGGGTCCAGGGTCACTACCAGCTAAGCTAACCACGTCGTCAGTGACCGTCAAATTGGACGGATTGGACGGTTTTTTTTATTTATAACTATAGGTAGTTATAGCCATAGCTTGTGCTCGCGACTCCGTCCGCATAGAAACCGTTTTTCGATAATCCCTTAGGGACTATCAAAGTTACCGGGATAAAAACGGGGTTTCCTTTGAAACGGAGCGGAGACGAGATGTGGATTACAACCAATGTGATTGGTCGATTCCTACACAGCTCTCCGCAACGCTCGTCTCCGCTTCTATGGAAAGTCAGCCCAAGCCCATCGGCCGCCATACCAACACAATCACGCGGCCGCCAGCACTTCAGCAGCTTCACTTTAGTACGACCCTACGTCCGTTAGTTCTTTGGTCCATGATGAGGACTATTAGTTCTTTGGTCCATAATGAGGACTATATGTATGCCAAATTTCATGCAATTCCGTTCGGTAGTTTTTACGTGAAAGAGTAGCAAACATCCATACATCAATCCAGCCAGGAGGATTTAATTATAAATAAACAAACATATGCAACTGTGCGATAAACGAAAAGAGTGGACTGTATAAAATTGCGAAAAACGACAAAGGGATGCGATAGAGTTAGGAAGGATAATCAGAAATATTGTGTATGCTTTATGTAACAAATAATTAGACGAAATTAAAGTGAGTGGTGGTCTGACCTGGTGACTCCGGATCTGTTGGGTACAGAATCGTTGGCGTCCGCTGCGTTGCACCGTTGGTGGTAGTCTTCAGCTTCCCTAGGTTGACTGTTAACATTACCTTCAGCACACGCACTTAGCCTTCGATTTATGTCCAGGGTTCACGCCGGGAGCCTCCAATACACTTTATTTAACTAAAACTATGAGTCTATGAAATTAGTGAAAAGGTTGAATTTTTTATGGAGCGAGAGGTGTTCACGCTACGATATTCAAAACGGAACGGCCAGTAACGGCCCTTTTGGTGGGGGGAAACAAATTGTTGCCAGCCACATAGGAATAACACTTTTAATGTTGCCAGAACAAACCAAAAGAAACTACTAAACAATGAGAAAAGTGAACATTCCGCCCACCAAAATACATTAGTATTTTGACTAATATACGAAAACAAACGGAAAAAAAAGACATACATGAAATAACGAAACAAAAGTACAAGAAATGTATTTAAACAGGTAAGGGACATAGCTTGACGACAGGTCGTTTATACAAGCCAGAGGCAGTGCGCACCGTGACAACACGGCAAACACCGTCAGACCCAGGATGTGTGTCTACTATACGACCTAGAGGCCACTTCATGGGACTGGTTTGCTCGTTTACTATGAGCACTAAGACACCCTTTCCTAAGCTAGGTTGCCTATCATGCCACTTCATACGCTGCTGAAGAGTATGCATATACTCCTGGGACCACTTTTTCCAAAAATCTTGGTGCATTTTTTGCAACATTTTCCAACGTTGAGTGATGCTAACCTTGACATCAGTCAAGTCCTCGTCCGGCACAACCGACAAAGGTTCCGTGGTCAGGAAGTGACCAGGAGTTAAGACCGTTAGATCGTTGGGATCGGTGCTAAGTGGGGTAAGTGGCCTTGAATTTAAGAGTGCTTCGACTTGACTTAAGACTGTCGAAAACTCTTCATAGGTCAGTCTCTGCTGTCCAACGACACGCGACAAATGAGTTTTCACAGCCTTAATTCCAGCTTCAGCCAAACCCGAAAAATGTGGACTTCCCGGCGGATTGAATTCGAACCGGATTTCGTCCGCGTGCGCTGCGTCTTTAATAAGGCGCTGTAGGATGTTGCTAGCGCCGACAAAATTTTTGCCCTGGTCTGACACTAAACGACAACAACGACCACGACGCGCTACGAAACGCCTGAGCGCGGCTAAAAAAGCTTCCGCAGAGAGTTCGGTGGCAAGTTCGACATGGACGGCCTTGGTTGAGGTACAGACAAACACACAGATATAGCCCTTATAAGTTTTATTTCCGCGGCCACGACCGAGAGATACGTCGAAAGGTCCGCCGAAATCGACGGCAGCGCTCGAAAATGGCTTAATTTGGCTAATCCGATAAGATGGCAAGTCACCCATAAAAGGCGCAGGAGCACCTAACGGACGAACACGGAAACACTTTAAACATTTGGCTGTTACAGCCTGGATAGCGCGCTTCGCAGACAATATCCAGAAATGTTGAGCCAGCAAGTTCTGGAGCGTTTGCGGCCCAGGATGCATAAACCTTTGATGATACTCCTCGATAAGCAAAGATGTAAGGCGATGGTCACGAGGTAGGAGCAACGGGTGTTTCACATCGAAGTCGAGAGAAGCTCGTGACAAGCGTCCGCCCACCCTCAAAAGCCCCGCGTCATCCAAAAACGGAGACAGTTTCCTAAACCTCTTAGGGAGGGTATTCGGCAATTGGTTTTTAAGCTTTTCTACCTCTGACGAGAAGCTACTCTCCTGGACGAAACGCACGAGAAACATCAAGCCCTGTCTTATCTCGAAAGGTGCCAAGGGACCCAGAAGTAACTTGTCTGGTAGTTTTCGATTTTTGATATTGTGCACGAAACGGAAGCAATATGCCAAAACATGTTTAAGGCTTCTCAACGACGAGAACCTTGTTAAAAGATTTTCCAATAAATTCTCGCTGAGAGATGTCACAAGAACTGTAATTTTCTGCTCTTCGTGGAGAACATCTACATCTACCGACAGCATGGACTTAGGCCAATCTTCACTAGGTTGCGCGAGCCAGTAAGGGCCATTCCACCAGCAAGTATGGTTGACCAAATCGTGAGGCAGCAGACCTCGAGACCCACAATCAGCTGGATTGTCTGATGTCCTAACATGACGCCAGCAATTGGGAGGAACGATGTCTTGTATGTGGCTTACACGATTGGCCACGAAAGTCTTCCATTTAGATGGACACGACTTAATCCAAGTCAATGCCACGCTTGAGTCAGACCATGCGAAAATTTCACTACCTGAGTGGAAAGGTTTTAGCGCCTCTACGACAGACACCATTAAGTCCGAGAGAAGAACCGCCGCCAATAACTCGAGGCGCGGTATTGATAACCTCCGAAGAGGTGCCACTTTAGATTTGGCACAAACTAATTGGACAGTAACAAGTCCATTTTTGTCGACTGTCCGGCAATAAACGACCGCACAGAACCCACGCTCCGATGCGTCGCAGAACCCGTGAAGCTGTAATACGACAAATTCCTTTAACATACGGCGAGGTACAGCCACAGAGCTGAGCGACGACAGTTGAGCCTTTAGCGCTTGCCATTCAAGGCCAATGTTGTGCGGAGCGTCGTCATCCCAGGCGACACCGGACACCCAGAGCAGCTGCATTAAATATTTTGCAAAAAAGGTTACAGGAGAAAGAAGACCTAAAGGGTCAAATATCCTGGCTATCTCCGAGAGAATGGTGCGTTTAGTGCACCGACGATCCTCGATAGAAACCTTAAATGTAAAGTTGTCAGTGTGTGGCAACCACAAAAGACCAAGTATCTTGAGGGAGACGTCGCCGATGGCGTCAAACTCACGGAAATCTTCAGTGTAAAGATCTTCGGAAGGCAATCCGTCGAAGAACCCTTTGTGGTTCGATGTCCACTTCCGTAAGTGCATGCCGCCCGACGATAAAATGGCAGAAAGCTCCGATCTAATCTCACGCGCCTGCTCCACGGACTCTGCACCAGAGACGATGTCATCAACGTAGATATCACGGCCTAGCACTGTTGATCCACCAGGGTAATTGACCGCTGACTCCTGAGCCAGCTGAACGACAGTACGTAAAGCCTGGTAAGGGGCTGACGAAACACCATATGTGACCGTGAGTAAACGGTAGTCTCTAATAGGCTCGTTGACATATGGTCGCCAAAGAATACGCTGATATTCTGCATCTTCTGGAGTTACCAAGATTTGACGATACATTTGCTTGACGTCTGCAGTAAAGACAACAACATGCCAACGAAAGCGAAGAAGAAGATGCAATATGTTCTTTTGCAACTTCTGACCCGACAGTAGGGTATCATTAAGCGACGTACCTTGGGCGTCCTTGGCACTAGCGTCGAACACCACACGAAGAGGAGTGCTTGTCGATAAAGGCCTCAGGACTCCATGATGGGGAATGTAGAAGAAGGATCCATTGTCCATCATTGGAGGATCACATCTCTCGAGATGACAACACTTCTCATAGTCTTCCATAAAGGCTACGTAGTTCCTGTGAAATTCAGCATTTTGCTGTAACTTTCTCTCCAACGACGAAAATCTCTATAAGGCGATACCACGAGACCCAGAGAAAGAAGGCTTGTTGGAAGGATCAGTGAAAGGTAGAGGAACGACAAATCTACCATCTTCAGTGCGACTAAAATTTGCGATAAAATATTGCTCGCACAGCTGATCTTCCTTCGACAAAGTGACGGTATTCTGAGAAATGACTTGTTCCACCTCCCAAAATCTCTTGATCGAGTCGTCCAACGAAAAGTAGTTCGTAATCACGTGGCATTGGTCACGACGAGAACGAGAGCGACAGTCGTCCGTGGCACAACCACCCATCAAAATCCATCCGAAAATGGTGTTGATGGCAACAGGTTCGCCTGGGCCACCATGGAGCAACCCTGGACGCAACGAAGAAGCGAAAATGTCTACACTAAGTAGCATGTCGATCGGCCCTGGTAAATGTAGACAAGGGTCCGCTAAATCGAGGTTCTTAGTGTGATGCCACGATGAAATGTCAATATGCTCAGCTGGCATATCCGAACATATCGTAGGCAGTACGTACGCCTCAAACGAAAAGGTATTTTTCATTTCACTGGTACTGGGTGAAATTATACACGACAACGTGCCCGCAGGTTCAGCGACCGCCTGGCCTATGCCACTTACGGCATACCTCCCACATTTAATTTTAAGACCAAGTTTTTTGGCACATGCTTCAGTTATGAAATTACAAGCGCTAGCACAATCGAGTAGCACTCTAACCGAAACCAAATTACCATGAATATCCCTTATGAGTACCTTGGCAGTCGAAAATAACGTAGAAGCGACAACATTGTTAGCTACCATAGCCGTTGGCTTTGAAGTGCATGGTAACGGTTTCAATACCTCCGCATTATTGTCCGAAGGCACAGGTTTATTAAAATGCAGCAATGTGTTGTGTGAAAATCGACATTGTTCACATCGTTGCTTTGACTTACATAATTTCACTGAGTGTGAACCCGACAAGCATAAAATGCATAATCTATTTTCCTTAACAAATTTGAAGCGGTCATTCGGGTCAATTTTTAAGAATGATGGACAAGTTGAAAGACTATGTGGCTCTTTGCACAAAGTGCATAATGAAGACGAAACAACAAGTGCAGTTTTAGCCCTACTAACCGGTTTACTACCAGCTGGTTGAGTATTACCCAATGATGGTGCGTTAAATCCTGCTGCATCTAATGCTCGGAACCGTTTTTCAATAAACATTTGTACATTATTAAATTCCGGGATTTCATCTGAATTATGCTCCAACTCAAATTGTTCCTTAGTTGTTTTATCTAATTTAGACCACAATAACTGAACCAACATAAAATTTTTGTCAGGTAAATTAAAACTTTTTAAAATAGCTAAATTTTCAGTAAATGTCCGCTTTACCCGTTCTAAGTCACCCGCCCGGGAAGTTTTCACTGGCTCGCAATTAATAAGCCGCTCATAATATGTGGACGCTATTAACCTAGCTTTATTATAATGCTTGTATAATGCATTGTAAGCAACTATATAGTTCTGGTTAGTAACAGGGTAATTTTTTACTAAATCATAAGCCTCGTTTTGCACACTCGACAACAAATAATGCAACTTTTCTACATCTGCTAAGTCTGTACGCTCATGAACCAACGAATTAAAAAGCTGAATAAATGTTATCCAATTATCGATCTTCCCATCAAACTGTTTTATACTAATTTTTGGCAGCTTAGGTAGATTAGAACGTGGCAACGAGGTAGCGGCAGAAGGTTTTGCGAGTACATTAATACGCGCCTTAACAGCCCTCATCTTAGTGTCGAATGTCGCTGTGACATTAAACTCTTCCCGATGCTCGCTGCGCGGAATTGAAATCAGAATTTTCATCTGTGCCTCGTGAAAATCATCAGCCAATGACAAAAGGTCTGCCTCAGTACACAATGCCAACTCAGTATCGTCCTGCATAAAAAGATGCTCTAACCTCATCATTGCGTAGTCCCTTACGACGAGCAGAGGATCCGCTCCCTCAGTCATGCTCGTATCTTTTACACCTTTGGGCATGGCAAACAAACGCAACACAACACAAACACTATCACAAACGTTAGACTTAAACGTTAAACTTGTCGAGAACTTTACCACAAAACAAGTTAATCAAACAAAATGATAACTACTAACTACCTTCACTTGGCGGTAGAAATTAACTTAAAATAAAAAACCGATTGACACAACCGTCAGTGTTGCCAGTCTAAAATGACCGACCTAATATCGAAGAACGAATGAATTTGAATGATTCAACCTTTCCAATAACTTTTTTTTTACAACAATATTTCTGCTTACCCGAAAATATTTAAGAAACTAAAAATTAACGGCGAAACGAATTTTAAGAAGTGACTTTACGAAAACGACAGTACAAAGGTCACTTATCAAAATATACGGATCGAAGAACCAAAAAATGTGCGATAAACGAAAAGAGTGGACTGTATAAAATTGCGAAAAACGACAAAGGGATGCGATAGAGTTAGGAAGGATAATCAGAAATATTGTGTATGCTTTATGTAACAAATAATTAGACGAAATTAAAGTGAGTGGTGGTCTGACCTGGTGACTCCGGATCTGTTGGGTACAGAATCGTTGGCGTCCGCTGCGTTGCACCGTTGGTGGTAGTCTTCAGCTTCCCTAGGTTGACTGTTAACATTACCTTCAGCACACGCACTTAGCCTTCGATTTATGTCCAGGGTTCACGCCGGGAGCCTCCAATACACTTTATTTAACTAAAACTATGAGTCTATGAAATTAGTGAAAAGGTTGAATTTTTTATGGAGCGAGAGGTGTTCACGCTACGATATTCAAAACGGAACGGCCAGTAACGGCCCTTTTGGTGGGGGGAAACAAATTGTTGCCAGCCACATAGGAATAACACTTTTAATGTTGCCAGAACAAACCAAAAGAAACTACTAAACAATGAGAAAAGTGAACAGCAACATATGACGCATAATGATCATACAGTTTAAAAGTATAACAGGGTAACGACCTTTATCCATTCGTCATCGCCACGTCATTCTGTAAAACAAAACTTTGTTGTGCAAGGGATGACCAGGCCATTCATTGAGGGGGGGTGTTCAAAGGTTAGAGTAGTTTGCTAGTGTCATCCTAGATGTCGCTGTTAGGTACAGAATCGGTTCATCATCTTTGCTAAACAACGTTTTACAAACTGATTAATTTCACAAACATAATCATTTGGTAAACCAGCTTTTTTTCCGAAACTGTAAATATTTCAGGATTTTTATAAAACTAAACTAACCTAAGGGTTCAAATACGATAAATAAATAAATAAATATCAGGGGACAATCTCACACAAATTGACCTAGTCCCAAACTAAGCTCTAGGCTTAGGCTTACGATGGTCCTGAAAAAGCAGAAAAAAGCGGTTTGTCAAATGATTTGTTTGTGAAATGAATCACACGGAGAAAAAAATATTTTACAATATAACCAGATTGTATTGTAGTTATGATTCTGGTGCAGGAAAACAGATTTCAGCTATGGTTAACTGATTTTTTTTTATGACAACAAGTCATATTTTTGTTGATACTAGAATTTTCTAGTTAAAATATTCTAGTACACGAAAACTTTGATATCGTTTTGGTTACCATCTAATGTTACAGAGAAAAATATGCATTTAGCATACAACAGGTTTTGTATACTACACAAAATTTAGATATATATATAGATTGTAGTCAATTCAATTGGCCAATCAAATTGCATCGCGTGGAAGGGTATAACGCTATTTCGACTCTATTGTAATTCTACCTGTCACCACGTTACTCTTTTTAACCCCCAACGTAAAACAGAGAGGGGTGTTATTATCACTACATAGAATAAAACAAAGTAGCTTCCCGCCGTTTGTCTTGGTAATGTATGTACGCTTAGATCTTTCAAATTACGCAAACGATTTTAATGCGGCTTTCACTATCAGTTACATAATTTTTCACGGAAGGTTTATTTATAATCAGTGATCGGAATAGGTAGAGTATATTTACCTAAACTTGACGCTTGTTCATTCATGCGTGAGTGAGATGGGAACACATTATTGAATGAACATGCATCAAGTTTAGGTAAATATACTCTACCTATTCCGATCACTGTTTATAATAGAACCCGGAGCGAAGTGAGGGCGGGTCGGTAGTAACTATTATAAGTTTAAGGTGTGTATCTGTGTCTTTCTTTCTGCGGCATCGTAGCTCCCATACGGATGAACCGATTTTGATATAGTTTCTTTTGTTCGAAGGTGACTTAATCAGGTTCTTAGCTAAGTTTGGTGAAACTCCGTTGGGCCATTTAAGAGTTATGAGCTCTGAAAGTGGTCGCAATTTTGTCGGGGTATTTTATCTATTTGTGACGTTCTCAATATAAAGGGACCTTATGGGGGCAGGCGGTTACGCCGTTTTTAGAACTGTTACCATAGTATTCGTATAGTTACAAGAATAAAAATAGCGTAACTGCCTTCCTCCATAAGGACCCTTTATATTGAGAAAGTCACATTTAATAGTTATTTGTCAAGTATGTCACAATGCACCACAGATACACAACTGAATATGTTCCTGAACCGTTAGTTATTACAGTTATTACACGAAACAGTACACGTGCAAAGATAACGGTTTCACCATACGGGCCGTTCGTTTCCAATCGCAAATAAGTTACGCTTTTACTATCAAAAATGTCTTTCGACACGTTCTGTTATGTGTTTACCCGATTGGGTAACGTTTTTTGGCTGTATGTATGTATCCATGTTTCTTTGTGACCTGTAGGCTAAACGCCTTAATGGATTTTAGTGTGGGGTATCGGGAAATCCCTACTAATGTATAAATGCGAAAGTAACTGTGTGTCTGTCTGTTACCTCTTCATGCTTAAACCGCTGAACCGATTTAGAACCGAACAGCCTAACATTACCTGAGTAAAATCGCACGGTTTTCAAGATATATGCCGGTTTAAAGTTTGTACTGACAAATAACTTTAAACTGGCAAATATTGAAAACCATGCGAATTTTACTGAGGTCATGTTAGACTGGTTCTGCCTGTGGGGATGATGCACGCTTAAACCGCTGAACCGATTTTGATTGGCGTGGAGATAGTTTGAGTCCCGGGGAAGGACATAGGATAGTTTTTATCCCGGAAAATTTGATAGTTCCCGTGGGATACACGATAGCCGACTTCTACGCGGACGGAGTCGCGGGCAAAAGCTAGTACTGCATAAATAAGCCTTCTCCTTTTATCCTATGAAGTTCACTATGGACAGAAAGGGATAAAGCATAAGGAAACATACGTGCAGACTGATTTGACCTTTATTCAGTTTCCGGGTTATATTATAAATACACAATAATGCACTTATCAGCTTTGGACTAAGGTTTGTTTTGTACTAATAGTAGTTTTTATGTGCAACTAATATTATCTAAGAATGTAACTGATGATCTTTTGTATGTGTCTAATTGTTAGTGAGTAAATGACAAACAAAGTCGTCAATGCGATGCGATAGAAAACAACAACAAATATGTTCTATAGTTAACCTATAGTATGGATGTCAAAACACTTGACTATGTTAACAATTCCTAAACTAGAAGTCACGAAAAAAACAAGAAATTCTAGCTTTTTATTGTACATTTCTTCTTGACGGTTATCAAAGACTTCAACATCTTCATCCAATCAACCAACCACAATGCAATTTAAACGTTTTTTGATTTATGAGACAAATGTTCGTTCGCCAGTCAATAACTCCATCAAAATTCGACTTCTTATCGAGCCTCGCGGCACTGCACTATAACCGCGATATAACGCGTGAAACACCTGACAGATGGCACCAACTGCGCTCAAGGTCAGCTGCGCGAGCGCTGTTAGCGCGTAGAGGACATAACATAACCTCAAACAATTTTGCAATAAGGATAAACAAATGTTGTTATTGTTGTCCTTCAACGTTTGTTAGAATTTAAAAAAAAATATTTAAAGTACATTTAGTATGTTTGTTTTTAGAGTTAGAATATATTAACTATATTATATATTATAATACAAAAAAGGGGTGAGAAGATTAAATTGAGCACCATAACCTTCTTTAGACGCATCAATAAATATTTTTTGTCTTGTTTTATTTTTTTCTCTCAACAATTGACAAGAACTCGTAGTTATTTTTAACCCCCGACGCAAAATAGAGGGGGTGTTCTAATTTTAATTATAACAATCTGTGTATCTGTTTGTGGCACCGTAGCTCCCGAAGGGATGAACTGATTTTGATTAAGTTTTTTGTTTCAAAGCTGACTCGACCGAGTGTTCATAGCTAAGTTTGGTGAAAATCCATTGGCCCATTTGTGACGTTCTCAATATAAAGGGACCTTATGGAGGCAGGCGGTTACGCCGTTTTTAGAACTGTTACCATAGTATTCGTATAGTTACAAGAATAAAAAGAGCGTAACTGCCTTCCTCCATAAGGTCCCTTTATATTGAGAACGTCACATTTAAGGGTTACGAGCCCTGAAAGTAGAAGTCCCGATTTTATCGGGGGTTACACGAACTTGTAGGTATGTAAATAATTCTAAAATCACGGGAAATACAATAGAAAAAAAATCCAGTATAAACTGACACGCACCAAGAATGCACTCTCGTACTTAGTGAGTATCAGTTTATACTGGTCTTTATTTTTTATGTGATGTAACTACAAATTAACGGTTTTCGGATTTTTTCCTTTACTTGTGCTATAAAACATTGCTTCTTGCCAAATTTTATGATTCTAACTCAACGGGAAGTAAGTACTCTATAGGTTTTGATTCCCTTGAATTTGCGACATAAGCGGCCGTATCTTTTGATTGCGACTTCTAAGTGAGAAGTCCGATTCTTTTTTACAGCTCCAAGGGATTGCAGACCTGAGTATTTGATATGAATTTCAACATGATACCTCTACGCGTTCCTGAGAAAAAGGATATTGACAGACACACAGACAGACGGACAACAAAGTGATCCTACAACAGTCCTTTTTTTTTCCTTTTGAATTACTGAACCCTAAAAATAAATAGTCGTTCGAATGAAAATGGTCATTAAAAGGTTGGTGTTATCGTGTCAACTTAATTAATGATACCTTAATTAGTGATACTAAAATAGAAGTTTGAAGCGTAAACAAGAATGTATACAAATATATTTCATTGTTGTACTATACAGATTTGTATAGTTATTGTATTGTTATAGCTACCTACCTATATTGGCAAATAGAGCTTGGGATATATGAGCGAGCAGTTCGGAAGGAATTTGGCATCATGTTCCAATTATTATTGCTTAATGATGACGCGGTTAGCCTAGTTGGTATTGAGTAGCGACTAGTGACCCTGCCTACGAAGCTAGCGGCCCCGGGTTAGATTCCCGGTATGGGCGTTATTAGGAATATAGTATATACCTATTTGTGTGATGAGCGCGAGTATATGTTAGTCTTCAATGTTTAAAATGTATTTAAGTATGTATTTCGTTGCCTAGTACTCATAGCTTGAGACTGTCAATATGTGTGAGATTGTCCCATGATATTTATTACATTTTAGGATCTAGGATCTTATAGGATCACTTCGTTGTCCGTCTGTCTGTCTGTCTTGTCTTCTCAGGAACGCGTGGAGGTATCAAGTTGAAATTCATATAAAATACTCAAATCTGCAATCCCTTGGAGCTGTAAAAAAATCAATCTTCTAAGTCAATCTAAGTCAATCAAAAGATACGGCCGTTTATGCCGCATATTCAAGGGAATCTCAAGGGAATCGAAACCTATAGGGTACTTGTTGACTTAGAATCATGAAATTTGGCAAGAAGCAATGTCTTATAGCACAAGTAAAGGGAAAAATCTGAAAACTGTACTGATTAATTTGTAGTTAGGTACATCACATAAAAAATAAAGTCCAGTATAAACTGACACAAAGTATGCACTCCCGTCTCTCACTGTTCGCCTAATGTGAACACAGCCTAACAAACACGTTAACCTTTTATCTAACGAGATAATAAATAAACAGGTTATTGTAATTGCTAAAAGTTCAATATCTTTACTAAGAACTCGTTATGAACTCCAATTAACATGGAATCCAAGAATCCTAGTACTTACGTGTGTTCTTAAAAAAATATTTATTTCTCACTCATCAATTGGTAATATGGGTATAACCCATCAACGTATCATTTGTAAAAAAAAACCGGGCATGTGCGAGTCGGACTCCCGCACTGAGGGTTCCGTACAAATTTGCTCGGCTTTTAGTATTTGTATTGTTTTTCTATAAGGTTTGTTCTACAATCATACCAAATTTGACGCTTTATGTTATACCGTTTTTACTATACAACCAAAATAAAAATACCTTAATACCTTATTTTTTTACTTTTTTATTATTTGTTAGGAAATCCGCCGTTATATCACATACCTACTTTGCAAAAAAAAATCAACGGGCTATGTTTTACGGTTCAAAAGATTCAGCTCTTTCAAGTTAGGACAGACGGACGGACGGACGGCGTCGGTACGCTTAGTAATAGGGTCCAATCAGGCACACTTCGGGCACGGAACCCTAAAAATTACGACGCAGTTTGAGCCGTGGATGGTGAATGAACGCGTTCCGTACCAAAGACACTCGTCGCGCATTCAAATTGTGTACCAATCGAGGACAGAAAGACGTATACACTTTTGTACCTTATTACAATGGAATAAGGTGAAAAAGTGTAAACTTCTTTCTGTCCTCGATTGTACCAATCGATATTTAGCGGCACTGAACGTTTAAAGAATGTCCATTGTGACGTATCGCTTCCGAAATAGATTTAGATGGACGCGAATCGCACACGCACGATTTGTTTCCGAACAGACATTTAAATATATGCTCGAGTTTATTTTATATAATTTTAGAATAACCGGTCTTGATCAATTTTATTATTCACATCACCTGCTCGAAAAAACTTTCTTTGGTGCACAAAATCTACGTGCAAAAGTCCACTTTAACCGCTAGCATGGAAACTCCATATTAAATTCTGTTTTGCTAGAGAGATAGAAACAAATCTTTGATGGCTTATATCTTGGTTATTTTTATAGTTATATAAAAAATAACTTTTCTCTACTGTTTATTACATGAATGAATTTTTATTAGCGCAAAAAAAAAAACATGCATATACCCTATTCACGTTACACCGTGTGGGCCGGTCAAATATCACACACACATGCATGGTCAAATATATATCGTATACTTTTGTACTTCGTGAACCTTTATTTGGTAGTACAGCAGTAACAATCGAACTTAAATAATAAATAATACAAAGAATACTGGCTGGTTTGCTTGTCAACATCATATAAAAGAATGTGACCACATTATTGTCTCTAATTTACGACGACAGTGATTGCTGGCAACCTAAAGAACTGAGATTACTCTAAAGCAAGCTGCCAAAAACATGCTGAAAACAATTTTTTCGTATGTCAATGAAAGGAACAGCTGATCGGAGATTTTAGTAAGTAGATAAAAGATAAAAATATATCTATTCCCTAAGTAGGCCGCACGGGCACTTTTACACGTCAAAATCTACCAGCGCTTCCCAAGAGGAGACCGCTGCTAAGAAGCTCCGCGAAAATTTAAAGCCATTTGGTGACCTCGGCATTTAACAGGTTCCCTGTCCCATGAGGCACATGTGCCTCATGCGTGACTGTCCTGGTACGTCCATGAGGCACATGTGCCTCATGGCCAGTGATGTAAATATTTCATTTCCTTACTTTAAAAGTTACCGATATAATCAATACCCATCTATCAATCACTATGACAAAAAGTATCATGAAATACTTGAAGGGAAATAACTTATATTATACGAAACTTTGCTTAGTGTGCAAACCCTCTCATTGTGAGTGGAGGCCTGTGCCCAGCAGTGGGACGTATATAGGCTGGATTATTTTATACGAAACTTTATGAGCATTTAATGTCATTATTACTATGGGGACGTGTCGAAAGAACGCTGCACATTGCTTCGGGACAGGGAGCCTGTTAAGAATATCCTCGGAGGGGCGTATCGCGTTTTAGGACATTCGTGAAGGGTATGCTTTATTTTTGCTCGATTCTATAGCTATATAAGTCAAAATATCTTTATTTTTGCTCTAAACTATAGCCATAAGTCAAAATATCTTTATTTTTGCTCGATACTATAGCCATAAGTCAAAATATCTTTATTTTTTGTGTGTATGAGATACGCACTTAGACCATTTATATCAGGACGGACCTTACCCAGACTTTCCTATCTGCCGAGGTATAAGATCAAATGATCTTGCACGTTTATTATGCGACGACGCGTTTAGCCTAGTTGGTAGTGATAGTGACCCTGCCTACGAAGCTAGCGGTCCCGGGTACGAATCCCGGTATGGGCAAATATTTGTGTAATGAGCGCGAGTATTTGTTCCTGAGTCATGGATATTTTATATGTATTTAAGTATGTATTTCTCTATATAAGTATGTTTATCGTTGTCTAGTACCCATTGTACAAGCCTAGAGCTTAGTTTGGGACTAGGTCAATTTGTGTGAGATTGTCCCCTGATATTTATAAAAGTACCCATTTAGTCGATTATTTCGCATTATCAAAATCGTCTTGGGAGAGTGAGAAAAAAACATTTTAATAAACCTGTTCCAAGCACCAATGATACCTAGTTTCTATATGTCTGGGAATTAATATTCAATTGAGATAACCTTGAATTTCAAATATGCAACATCATCTTATCCTTGCTAGCACGAAGCGTATCAGATTCGTGAAATTTTACTTTCAATAAGTATCAAGTGCCTAATGATAACATTGTAAAGATTATTTAACATAGCTTTCCGCCCGCGACTTTGTTTGCGGTGAGTCCGTATTTTCGTAAGTTAAAATATCGAGGGTTGCGTGGTAAAACCCGATAAGTTGAGATAATGAACCATTATAGCCTAAGCCCACCCTCAAAGTAGCGCGACATTTTCGAATTATCTCAACGAAATGTGTACCTTTTTGTGTAGTAAATAAAGTTATATATTGTAACGCTACCTTAGAAAGTACACGACGTCGCGTCGCGTTTCTGTGTGAACTGACCGACCCGTGTAACACACGCATAAGGATGATGAGATGACCTTACGGTAAATTAAATTATAAGCTAATTAATTAGACAATAGTTTGCCTGAGTAGGTAACAGTTTCAACTCGAACAATGAAAATCACGTGACACAGCATGCTAAACGATCGTAAATGTGACGTTCTCAATATAAAAGGACCTTATGGAGGCAGGCGGTTACGCCGTTTTTAGAACTGTTACTCCTATTACTGGTATTGGAACTGTTACTGGTATTCCTATAGTTACAAGAATAAGAAGAGCTTAACTGCCTTCCTCCATAAGGTCCCTTTATATTGAGAACGTCACAAATTGCCAGGTGTGTGGTTCTGTTAATCGTCTCAGCTTCACTTCGACTGAGACGAAGAATGACCGGCGAATTTATGTACGTCGTCCGTCAAGGTGTAAAAGACATTTGGCTGCCTGCATTTTCATTTAGTGGCTTGTTTCAACGATGAAACCGGCAACTAAATGAAAGTGCAGGCAGTTAAATGTCATTTACGCATAAATGGCGGACGACGTAAATTCGCCGGTTATTCCACGACTCAGTCGACGTGAAGGAACACAGTTAACAGAATAGCATGGCAGAGACATCTAAACAAGGAACATAACGTCGATGAAACTGCAATACCGCGTTACTAGCTTTTTTTATAAGCTCTAATTTTCACTGTGATTTCATTCCAAATTAGATCTTATGGAAAAAGCTAGTTCGGTATTATAAAGTAAAAGTTAGACACAGCATATCTCTTTTTATTACCTACCCGGGGGTAGGTTGTTTCAATTGGCGTCAAATAAAAATGAAGTTCTCATTTCGTCGGTATTTTTGTGTATGCAATATCTTCGCCAATAGGAATGATGATTGGGTAAAGAAAACGAAATTCTATTTAGTCCGTCAGTTGGATTATCAAAAAATATTAGTCACTAATTTTTTTTGTCAATCAAACAAAAAACGACAGAGATAAAGCACGTCAAAGTTCGGGAGTGGGGGCTCGTGACATCACTTCTGTGTAAAAATTGTAGGTAGGTACCAAATTGTACCAAGACGTGACGTTTCAACTCAATAATATCTCTGTAATCTTTTGATTATGTGAAAAAAGAGAAAATAAGTGTCCATACTTTTTGATAATCTACCTGACGGACAAAGAAAAAAAATTTGTCATCCCTATAGTGGACGGATTTTAATAATAAATTTTTTGTTGTTGAAGAGTAGTCCCATTAAAATTTCGTCAAGAGCTGACGATATCCATGTAAAATCAACAGACATTCAATTATTGATGGTGTGGTTACACGCCTGTAGCACACCTTCGCCGCGAACTGTAGCGAAACTCGGCAACCAAATAAAGTTCAAATCCCTATAAAATATCACGATCACGCCACACTCACAGTTTCGCCACACAAATTTTTGTTGTTTTGTGTATTAGTATTACAGTAAAGCATGTTTACCAGAAGAATGTCTTTCCAATAACAACTTTGTTTACCTCACATAAACAACTTTAAATGAGTTCAATAATATATATTATAAACAAGTAAACAAGTTGAATCAGCTCTGATAAAATTCAAGAGTTAGGTAATATTTGCTGATACGGAAAGCATCATTGAATAAAAAATTAATTATTTTCTTTTTTTAATAATCTAAATTTTTTAGGATAACTGTTATTACTGCTGTCCATCCGTCTGTCTGTTTGTCAGCAGGCTGTTTCATGAACCACTATGTAGACAGATGATATTTTTAGAGTGTGTATTCCTATTGTCGCTTTAACAACAAATAATAATTAAAATGGCCCCCATATGCCCTAGTATGGTGTTAAATTTTGTACAATGGTACGGAACCCTTCTTGTGTGAGGCCGACTCGCACTTGGCCCACTTTTTTTAGGCATGAAGAAGGCAAGCGAGCATACAATCCACGTGATGGTAATATCTGAGACCCATAGGTGCCCATTAGACGGTAGGTTCTGCTGTCAGTTTTGCCACAGTTACTGCTGTGACTGACGGATAACCTACCATCTAATGCGATGACTGATGTTGGCATGATCATTATCCAGTTATTTTGATTTTTGCATCATGCACCATCAGTCATGACTGTTTGAATTGACTAACGCAAAACCTACTGTCTAATGGACGCCATAGACATTTGCAATCTCAAGACAGCAATCTTAAGACTGCAAGTGCGAAAGCAGCATCAGCTGTTGCGTGTGACGCCATTTTGTGCGGCGCACAACGGCGGCTCGCCGCAGAAACGTTTCCTCAACGCACAAGCCAATCGTGACATGTGAACCACTGAGCTGCCTCGCTGTGCGCGGCGAGGCTGGCTCGGCGGTTCAAATTCGTATGCACCTTAATTTAAATATTAAATAACTGAACCATAGTAAAGAAAGACATACCTTTTTAGGCGGTTGTTGTCTCTTTAGCAGTTTCTTAGCCTCATTCATTAACAGACCCGTACTCTTCACATCTTCCACATTCACATCAATATCCAGATCCTGTACACCCTCACACACTGTCGTTGTCGCACTATCCACCTCATCTTCACTAGCTCTCACCGTATCATCAAACAAACTGTCATCCGTAAGATCACCAATAGTCCGAGACATGGAGCTAGTTAATTTACAAGTTACTCCACATCCCGAATCACTAACATCTGATTCAGAGTCACTCTCTTCATCAGATAATTCAGAATCACCTTGATCACCGAAAACATCATGAGATATGTAACAACTGTCTGGAGAATCCTCAAAAACAATAAACGAGTCTTCTGAATCACAGTCTGATACTTTTCTTCTACGGTTGGCTTTAGGACTGTCGGAGAAGACTATTTGGAAGGAATCCTCGCTGTCTGTTGTTGATGTTGAACAAAATCGGCCAGAAATTTCATCAAAATATTCTTTTGTGTGCACTGGCTCTGGTAATGGGATTTCTATGCCTTTTTTTGGACTATGATTGATTATATCACACAGTTTCATACCGCTTACTACAGGAGAGCTATCAGGGCTGGAAACTTCCTCAGCATTGATTTCGTGAGCAAAAGACATATCATCTTGTATATTCTTTAAAATTTGTGACTTTTGCCGTTTGTCTTTACCTCTGTTTGGGTTTTTAAAGTGCTTGTCTTGAGGTTTGTCAATACGCGTGCACTGGGTGCGATTGCTCAGTCGTTCTTGTGGTTCATCTATGACTGATTCTGAGTTAGAATCAGTTGATTTGTCTAGTCTAAATTTTCTAGGCGCTCTACATTGAAGCAAGGCCTTTAACTTGTTGACTTTGTCTTCACAAGATGCAACAATCACTTGCTTTGCGTCTACATTGGGTTCTTCAACTATATTTTGTTTGATTTCTGCGGTTTTAGGTTCAACTTCCACAGTATTCACTTTTTCTTTTACATTTTTTATATTTACACTTTCCGAAATCTTCTCTATATTTGTTTCTACATCTGGCAGTGTTTGTATGATTTCCATCTTTTCCTTACAAGGTATCCTTTCAGTCTTTATTTTGGGTGATGCAGTCTCCACCAGCTCTTCTTCTTGGTGGTTATATGAGCCAAAACATTTGACATATGGCTCGTTGGCGAGCCGTGAGAAGTCTTCTGGTGAAAAAGCATCTTCAAATGTATCTTCTACCGATCCAGGCTCTACAAAGACTTTGCGGGGTCGTCTACGGTACTTTGGGGTGGTTGGGACTGGTTTGCTGGTGAGGAGGAGCCGAACGCGGTTGAGTTTGTCCTCGCAGTGAGCGGCCGCGGTGCGAACGTCGCCGCTCATGGCGTCGCCGTTGCCAGCGGACTGATCGGCCCGTGCGGACCTATTTAGGTCCTCCCGCTTGGACACTTGCCAATCGGGCGGCGGTTCGTCCGAACCAAAACAATCGTAATATTGCGGGCCGGGCGACTTCGCACGCGTTTTAAACATGCCACCAGATAAAACACTAAACACGCCCGAAAAAAAGCTACCTATCCCCGTTAAGGATGAATAGTACGTAGTTTGGATCGGTTTCTCCACCTCTGGTTGAGTAAAAGCTTCTGTAAATGCAGGTTTCTTAGGCTTTTCTTGCGTTATTAATGTATCCGCTAAGTTCTTTTGCAGGGGATTAGGCATCATATGCAAATTGTGTATCAACATTTCATCGGCAAAGTTTGTCATTTCGGACTTTTTGGCGTCCGTGCTGTAGTTAGATATGGAGTACGGCATACCGAATGACGAGATTGAATTTAAATTGAGTTGATTACGCCTGTTGCGCCAATTGTTACTGTATTTTGGATCCATGTTTTCGTTTTATTTTTACACTATGTCACTAAGTAAATTTGTCCATGAGGATGTTACGCCATTTTAGCATTCAACCTAACATAAGGTCCAGAAATCTTGTAGGATAAGGGTCCAAGAACGGCTTATGCGTAAATCTACACCACTTTCTCGAAAACTTCAAGGATACGTCCCGGGAAATCCACTCTGATTCACAAAGGATCTCTTCTTTACGACTGTACACTGTATCTCCACGCGACACGAAGTCTACGACGTCTGAACAACTTGAAGATTTGATTGTTTCGAGATAACTAACGTTGATGGGCTCCATTGTGGCAAAATAGCAAATACACATTAAACACACATCTTTACAATTCGGCCATTTTGAGAATAATAAAGGACAAAGTAAGGAAATAGTATTTATTTAATCTATAGTCTATGGTACAACCGGCTGATGTAACATTTTATATTATTCAAGGGAATAAATGAACAAATAAATTGTTACCAACTTCGCAAACTTTATTAACCGTTTCGAAACATTAAACAACGGCGTAATATTTAAATGGAAAGAAACTATGACTTTCAAATAATTATTTGAACTATTTCTTAACGCTCTGTAATCGTGTAGAATGCTAAACTATATTTCTGTAATGTTGGCAAACTGTAATAAATTCCGTAGGTATAAGTTGGCAAAAAAAAGTCGAGCGTGTGGTGACAGCAGGAACTACAATATTTTCAAATGGCAACCAGCACCAGGTTAGAGTATACCTTGAATCATTTTTTGCTCGACTTTTTTGCCTTCTATAGTTGAGGGTTTGTCTATGGTTCGGCCTTTATTCGTACCTATATTAAGACTGGTATTGCCGTAAAATAACAAGTAGACCTTATTTTGCGCATAATTGTTTTAATTTAGTAGCAATCACAATGACTAATTAGTTTAGGTTAATTGACAAATCGTTACCCGATCCATCTATTTGTTGTTTGCTACTTTTTGTTATAAAAATAGTATCACTACTCAACACGAGATGGCGCTAGTAAATTATAACAGTAACTTATTTATTACCCTTTTATAGTAGTAGGAAACTCTTTCTGATGATATGATAACTCTTGATTGGGATAGTATCGGCGCTAGACCAAAAGTGGGCCACATGAGCTTGGTGTGGCCTGACAAATTAAAGTGATTTTACGAATAAAATACTAAACGTTTAAAAAAATATATTGGAGCCTCCTTTTAGACCGCCGACGTATAAGGCCCTCACTGGATTGGGCACACGGACGAATAGACAAAAGCTTCAAGCTTATGATACCTAAATACTCCTCTTTTTTATCGGGGTCAAAGTCAGCAAAGTTTGGACAAAACGGGGTGTTCATATACAAAAATAAACAAAATATGCATCGATTAAAATGTTTATTTATTAATCTTACACACGAATTAACACGACAAGGGAAGCTTACTATTTAAAAAGCCAACAAAATTACATATAAGCTTAATAACAAGGTACAATACATAAGCTATAACGGTCTGGCCACGACTCTAGGGCTAGGCGGCAGTGGTAGCGGGGGTAGCGGTAAACGATGAAACGTGTTTCATGCATTTTTAACCGACTTCAAAAAAGGAGGAGGTTCTATATTCTCCGCTCGCCGCTCCACTCAACGGCCTGCTTTAAGTCCAATGGCCAGGACTAAAGAGGAAGATAATAGACGGACATTAATTGGATAGGTATATTACATTTTATTCATAACTTTAAAGCCTGGGCCACACCGGATGCGTTGCGTAGACGTGCACGTGCGCGTTCGCGTTCCACTGCGTTGTATAGTGTGAAACCTCATATGAGGACACAGCTATACAACGCAGTGGAATGCGAACGTGCACGTGCACGTCTACGCAACGCATCCGGTTTGGCCCAGGCTTAAACATATAATTATTTATTGTAAGTATTCCACCAATTTGTACTATAATGCTGTTTTAATAGTGTTGCTACTGGCCACGAGATGGTGCTAGTCGTTGTTAACCAACAACTTTTTGTAACCATTTATTTTATTATAAGATGGAATTCTAATAAATAAATCGCATCGTGGACCTTTTACAAATCTATAAAGAAGATTAAGTCTACCAGCGCTTCGGACAAGAGACCACCGTTGCTGAGAAGAAGCGCCGCAAGAAACTCAGCAGAAAGTCATCATTTTAAATTAATCTATAAGTCCTGTCTATAATATACCTAGCTGGTAGTAGTAATGGCATTTATACAATATCTACAGTTATATCGTTTATCAAATCGTTAGTTACTCTAGGGCTCTGCTCCCCATCTACGAGACAGGCTGTGCCTAGTGCAGGGGCCAGTGTAAACCAATTTGTGTAATTTTTATTTAAGCGAAAATAAATAAATAAAATATATCGACAGGAATATAATATAGATCGTAATTATACTTAATTAAATCTAGTAACAAATCGTAATTTACACAATGGAAACTGTTATTTCTAAATTTTCACAATCGACAAGTATATTCAACTAGCTGTTGAAGATATCCCTCTCCTTGTTATTTTTTAAGTGTAAAGAAGGGACAGGGCTTAATTTATTTGACAGATATGCTTTACTTGACTATTGTGAAACAGGCGGTAAATCTAATACCCGTAACAGACGATAGGATTTGGTCCGGGCCGGACAACGGATTTGGGACCAAGTTCGAGCGTTTGTTACGGGTGTAAGTAATGTTCTTGTCACATAATCTATGGAAAATCAAACCCAAAATCAAACTCCTTAATAATTTAGAGTAGGTTGATTGTTTTTTAAATATTTAATTACATTAAATAAGACCTTAACTTGACAGCTGAACATCCTCTTCCGCTTTGACGTTGTCTATGGGCGACAAACTTTTCATGGCGCTGTCGAGATAGTCCAAGGCTGTGGGGACCCAGTGCCAGTGGCAGTATAGCACCCACAGCAGGAGCGCGAGCAGGATGCAGCGTGTGACTCGGTCCACGTAGTAGCGGCTGTTTAAAGAAAGAATGAGATAGACCACCTCAAAAATTCATCAGGTTTCAAAAATCCACTAAAAACCTTTGTACAGATCCCTAAAATTACGTATAACCATACATAGCGTGACTTGTTGTTTAAATGACACAAAAACTAACACTCCGCGGTTTAATCACGTGTTAGTCAGGTAACAGCCCGACATGTTTCGGACTCATCAGGAGTCCTTCATCAGAGTGTTAAGCGCATCACACATGGAGCTATAATATATATTATAGGTCGGTATATTACGATATATTTTCCGTACTAGTTGACAGACTCCACACACGCAGCTATAATATATATTACTATAAATTATAGCTGCGTGTGTGGGCTCTGTCAACTAGTATGGAAAATATACATAAACCCCCTTACTAATAAACGTTGAGTAACGGCTGAGTAGTTATACAATGCTTTGTCCTTATCTGTCATTGTGACATTTGAATTCGACAGATAAGGACAAAGCATTGTATAACTACTCAGCCGTTACTCAACGTTTATTAGTAAGGGGGTAAATATATACCGTGTGTGACGCGCTTCGCGGGCGCGTTCTCCGTCACACTGACTCAGTCGTGAGTCGTCAGTGAGGCGTGTCGTTTTTGTGTCTAAATATAACTCACACTAGTTTAAATTTCATAATAATTTACATCTTATGCAACTTCCGTGCCCTCTCCAGGTTCCCAGGGTCCTCCTTGCAGCAGTACTCCCTCGCGCCCACGATGTAGCTCCTCAAGTAATCACTGACGTTCACGGAGCTGATGTCAGTGAAGAACGTGCGGTCCTCCTCGGCGGATATGCGGCTCCGGAGCGAGGTGAAGTTGGTGTTCTAAAAAAATTTTTTTTTAGTTGGACATTCTCTCATCCTAGTCCCAAACTAAGCTCTAGGCTTGCACAGTCAGCATCAAATAGACAGGAGCAGTCAAAATGGCCAAATATATCGCAACACATTCTAAAGCTTTCGGCACACCAAACGCGTGTCAGGCGCGTCGCGTCGCGTGGCGTGAGCGTCGCAGCAGCGGCACACCGCAGGCAGGCGGCAGCTTCAACGCGTTTTGAACGCGTGCCAGCGCTGCGCACACCTCGTGGCTGCGTTCGGTGTGATTTGCTGCGCGGCGCGCGCGTACCCCCACCACGCGTTTGTAAAAAGTACAACGACTAGTACCTGCGCCGACGCCGCGCTGACGGGACGCATGCCAGCGCGCGCGACGTGCCTGCTTCGCGCACGCCACGCGACGCGCTGCCCGAGTTGTCTGCGGCGACTGCGGCGCGAAGCAGCTCGAACGCGTGCCCTGCGCAGGCACGCGTTACTTTTTGGTGTGCCGGGTTAAATTTGATTTGTTGTTTTACGACATGCGCGGGCCCGCGTTCTAAGCGCGACGCGCCTGACACGCGTTTGGGTGCCGAAAGCTTTATTCCTCTAGTAATAAAGATGTGTTGCGATATATTTGGCCACTTTCCTTGCTCCTTGGATGCTGACTGTACTATTGGTAATAGGCAACGATAAACATACTTATAGAGAAATACATCCATGACTCGAGAAAAAATACCCACGCTTATCACACAAATATTTGCCCGTTTGGGATTCAAACCCGGGGCCGCTAGCTTCGTAGCTAGGGTAGCTTCGTTGACTGCTCCTATCTATTTGATGCTGACTACAACGGAAAAGTTTAATAGAAAATTTAATTGCGTGAGTTAGCGTGCTCAACTTTTTGGTCCTCATCCATGTGTAGGAGCTAGTCTTGTCAATTGTTTGCTGTATGGTAAACGTGCAGAAGTCACCTTAAAGTGCCATTCCTTGGTGGTGTAGTACTGGAGCACGCCCAGCCCGTGGCCGATTCGCTTCTGAATGTTGATCATGCTGAGAGGAAAACACTGTTTTCAAACTTGTTACATTATAGGTACATCCAATAAATAATAATAAATATACAAGTTTTATCTACCAGTATATAAAAGTTAGCCCGCTCCTTGTCTATTTTCAAGTGTAAGAAAGGGAAAGGGCTAAATTTACCTGTCAGTTATGCCAGGCGTATTTCTCTGCGCCAGGTACATCCGATAATCACCGCCTCGCGGCACCTCATTCCATTGGTCCTAATAATCAAGGATGCGCGTGACGTTGCCAGCGAGCGGCGACTGGTTTGTGACGCATGCGCGGCGCGGCAGTCCTACTCATTACGTTAAGTTTGTTTGGATGTGTGTGAATAGAATTGCGCGCGTTGCGAATTGTGTTCGTGAAACTATATAAATTTACGAAACATTGTGCTGTTGATGGATGTAGAAATAGAAGAAAAGCTAAAAACGTTTTTCACTTTACTTTGTAGGTATTGATTGGGCGTACTTAACGTACATTGTTATTTTGAATAGAAAAGAAATATCTGTACGTAGTAACTTTTATTTAATCTGTGGTAATGCTGTTCTTAGGATTTTAGTTCTTAGAACTTTTACACGCGCTCGCATGGAGGTCGTTTACCAATTTTTTCTCGGGAACAAACAATTTTTCCAGGATAAAAAGTATTCTATGCGTCAATCCAGAATAAGGACTATTTGTGTGCCAAATTTCATCATAATCCGTTAACCCTTTTAGGCGTCATTGAAACATAGACATCCATACAAACTGTCACATTTATTTATTTTTTGTAAAAAAGGTAATATTAGTAGGAAAATTCTTACAAGGTCTTCTTCCCCAGCAGGAACAGCAGCATGTCGATGAAGTACGCTGGTATCAGCTGCTGCGTGACCAGACAGAACTGGTGCCAGAGCCACCAGGACTTGATCGAGCCACCGGGGTACCAGAGCGCCGCAGTGGGAGGGTACAAGTTCACCCAGTACTCTCCTGAAACGTGACGTCATTGGCTTCGTTTTAGTAGAAGATTTAGATTTATATTTTTATATTTAGTTCTTAAAGAAAATACCAAAATCTTTGTGTCAAAATTAGATCACGCCCACTTTTCTATGGGACCACCCCTGAAGTATGACTTTCCCAACTAAAAAATAATTATTGAAATCGGTATCAGTAGGTTAAAAGTTATGCGTGGACATACATTAAAAAAAAATTCAATCGAATTGATAACAAAAAAAATTGTCACAAAAAATATAAAAAAGTGAATGTTATGTTGTTCATTGTCAAATTAAGGGGAAGCTGTACATTTTACTACTTTATCGTGATTATTAATTCAAAACCATTTTCACTTTAATACATTACTATGACAAGGTAGTAACATGTACTGCAACTTATAAGGTCGACTTTACTATGGACTATTATATACATATTTATATAGAGAAATACATAGAAAACATCCCAGGAACAAATATTTGGAAAGTTCATACTGACCTAATTTGATCATCTCTCCCCAGGTGCATTTTAATGCTCCGGACAGCGTAACATTATAGAATTGCGCCTCTTTCTTCCTGTCAAAAAATACAAAACGCTTAAAAACTGATTGGATATATAAGATAATTTTCTTTAGAATTAACCGAGTGATACTAGTTAAGCGGACTGTGAACCAACTGCAAAATCTAGCCTTTTCATACAAACGGCGATAACGTTTTCCACCCCCTAAACGTTAACGTTCGAATTCGACCAATTTTTGATATGTGGTCAGTCGGAACAAAAACTATGTCCGTACGTTTCGTTTTTTAAAATATTGATTAGTTATAAAGGGATTATGGCCGAAATTACTTTTGTATGAAAACAATAAAACGGGAATAAATCGAAATTTATTAATAATATTGAAAAAAACGAAACGTACGGACATGGTTTTTGTTCCGACTGACACCGTATCAAAAATTGGTCGAAATCGGTTAACATTTAGGGGGTGGAAAACGTTATCGCCGTTTGTATGGAAAGCCGTCACCTCACAATCCTCTTAACTAATTGTAACAACCCATGTTTACTCAAATTCCATACACAATACACATTTAAATAAACCATTTTTTTTTAATTTATGATTTATGAAATATTTAAATCCTAAAAAGGAAACATTCTCGAGTTTTAGATTCAATCATCAAATAACTAACACAAAAAAAAAAATTATAACATCAAATTGCTTTGACTGCAGGGTCTCTATTTCATTATATGTGACGTTCTCAATATAAAGGGACCTTATGGAGGAAGGCAGTTACGCTCTTCTTATTCTTGTAACTATAAGATAATTATACTGAGAACGTCACATATTATAACAAGCTTTTGTTTAACTTTCAATATTTACGAGTTTATTAGTTTGTTTCAGGGAGGAAAACCCCTTCATTTGATTAACCCTATCGATAGGGTAACCCTATCATTTGGTTACACAATCGATGTAGTTACCCTATGATTGTGTTACCATAACGTTACGGGAACCCTTTTGTACTAGTTAACCGCTTCCATAAAGCTTACTTGGTTCATTAGGGTTTCTGTAGTTTCATATTTAAGCACTTAGCAATAGCTGGGTATACCCTATTGATTGACGAATATGGTTTAACAGTTGGACAGATGCCCAGTAACTTACTTATCAATAGCAGTGGCGTAGGCTAGGAGGATGCATCCGTTTACCACCACGTCGACAGGCATCGCGTCTGCCAAGTACGAGGGCTCGCAGTGCATGGTACGGATGACGCCTGGGCACAAATTAACTTACAAGCAATCATACATTATTTATTTAAAAAAACATATGTATGTAATTTTGGATTTGGAGATCTAGAGGACCCCCCTATACCGAACGTGATAACATTTGTAATTTTATTATAATTACTGGCTTTGCTTACTTCGTCCGCGTAGAAGTCGTTTATCGCTGTTCCCTTGGGAACTGTCCAATTTTCCGGGATAAAAAGTATTCTATGTCCTTCCCCGGGACTCAAGCTATCTCCATACCAAATTTCATCGAAATCGGTTCAGCGGTAGTTATTAAGATATAGTAAAGAGTAAGGATGTAGTACCTTGGTTAATCGCTATCCCCCGGGAACTGTGATCAATACTGGGATAAAAAGTACACTACGGCTTGTCTTTGGACTTATCTATCTTTTTACAAAATTTCACGGCAATCGGTTCAGGCGTTGACCAGTTACGATACAAACAAACAAACACACTTCGCATTTTTATTACGAGTAAGTAATTTGTGACGTTCTCAATATAAAGGGACCTTATGGAGGCAGGCGGTTACGCTGTTTTTAGAACTATTAACATAGTATTCGTATAGTTACAAGAATAAGAAGAGCGTAACTGCCTTCCTCAATAAGGTCCTTTATATTGAGAACCTGACATTTAGGTCTCCACTACATGCACCTAATTTCTTCCAAAGGAGCGTCCCCACTGAGAGCATTCGCGTGTAATGAGACTAATGAGCATTCGGCAATTATTGAAATTATTGCTCGTTTACAAATGCTCTCAAATAATTGCGTCGCTAGTTTATTAAATTCTTTAACTTCTGATAATTATTCATTAACGTTTAAATTAAATTGGACTTACCCTTAGCGCTTCCAATAATTAATCCCGTAGGTCCGTTCATGTTATCAATCCAACCAGGAATAGGTTCTTTTAAAGCAGCAGTAACTGTAATAATTACAGCGCCATCAAGTATAGAGTAGTTGAATTTTATTATTATGCGTGACATCTACCGTAGAAAAGCGGAACTTAAAACATTCAACTATTATGCACGTCATCTGTTATAGAATAGCCGAACTATTTGCAAAGTTAATATTAACGCCATCTATTACCGAGTAGCCAAACTTCTTAAAGTACAATTAACATGCACGCCATCTATCATCGAATAGCCAAACTTCAAAAAGCATAACAAAATTCAAGTTTATGAATGTTTCATTTATAATAAGGTCGGGGCAAAAGTATTTTCGTATTTGGACCGTATAAGTTGTAATCAAACCTCTCTTCGTCTATACTAAATGTACCTGGCTGGTTTTAATACCATTAAAAGTCAACATTCTGAAATACAATAAAATTAAAAAAAAACTGGTTCCCGGCATTTTTCAATTGTTTTTGAGCTATCAAAATGGACGTGTGTGACGAAGAAATTCGGTACATTTTAAAGTTTTATTACAAAAAAGGCAAAAATGCGACTAATGCCGCGAATAAAATTTGTGCGGTTTATGGACCTAATGCGGTATCAATAAGAGTAGCACAATTGTGATTTAAGCGTTTTAAGTCTGGAAATTTTAGTGTGAAAGATGAGGTTCGCTCTGGACGCCCTGTTACTGATAAAATCAATGCCATCTATGAAAAAGTGGAGCAAGATCGACATATTAGTAGTTACGACATTGCTGAAGAACTGGATATTGATCACAACACAGTGTTACGTCATTTACAAAAGTCTGGGTACAAGAAAAAGCTCGATATTTGGGTGCCACACGATCTCACTGAAAGAAACCTAATGCAACGTGTTTCAATTTGCGATTTATTGTTAAAACGAAATAAATCCGAACCATTTCTAAAACGGTTGATTACGGGTGATGAAAAATGGATTACTTACGATAAGAACGTCCGAAAAAGATCGTGGTCGAAGCATGGACAAGCTCCACAGACAGTGGCAAAGCCCAGCTTAACTCGGAACAAAGTGATGCTGTGTGTATGGTGGGATTGGAAAGAAATTGTTCACTATGAGCTTTTGCCGCCGGGTAAAACTATCGATTCTGACCTCTACTGCCAGCAACTCATGAGATTAAAAGAAGCCGTTGAGAAAAACCGGCTGGAGTTAATAAACAGAAAGGGCGTAGTCTTTCATCATGATAACGCCAGACCGCACTCATCTATAGCCACCCAGCAAAAATTGAGAGAGCTTGGCTGGGATGTGTTGATGCATCCACCGTATAGCCCCGACCTTGCTCCATCGGATTTCCACATGTTTCGGTCACTTCAGAATTCTTTAGGAAGCATAAAGTTAATATCAAGACAACACTGTCAAAACTACCTGTCAGATTTTTTTAATTAAAAATCTCAGAATTTCTACAGCAATCGAATCATGGCACTACCCACAAGATGGCAACAAGTCATCGATCAAAACGGCATGTACATATTATAAATAAATAAAAAAATATAACTTAAAAAATTGTTTTTCCTTTGTACGAAAAATACGAAAATACTTTTGCCCCGACCTAATATCTATAAACTTACCAATAGAAGGCCTGGCAATGGCAATCGGGAACTTCTTCGCGTATTGCGCCACCAAGTCTTCAGTTATGGCTTTTGTGTAGGCGTATGTGTTCGGTTCGGTGGAAATTATCCTGTAACAGGCGTTATACAAATACAAATATGTTTATTTAGCATAAAATGTGGTACATAAAGATGTCAATAAAGTTGTACAAGATTCGCACATTTAACCAGAGACTGGCATGCAAGATTTATATGTCAAACAAATTCCAAATGGAACCGATTCTGCATAATTAAAACGAATAGAATAAATGATGGAATTAATAACTATTAAATAGATCAATCAATTAATAAATAATTCATATGTCATAAATTAACACCATTTATTCAAAAGAAACAAGGAAAATACAAATTACATCCACAACACAGCCTCGTCAGAATACATAAAAAGTGACAAGCATTATCCACATCAGACTACGTCAACAATCACATTTAAAAAAAAATAAATAATAATAATAAATTGGCGACAAGCTTCGTCAAATACCCTAAAAATACCTATCAGCCCATTATCCCAAACGATGCATACCAAAAGTGCCCATAACACTTGCAGCATTACCCCGCTGAATAGCTAAAGACACTTGCTGGACCAGGTATGAACCGGATCGAGGGTCCAAGCCCCTGTCCTTTAACCTGCGTCCTAAGTCTCTAACCAATCGCTTAGCTTCGGCACACCACGGCCCCGCTGTTTCCACGGCGACTGGCACAAAGTCATACGCTTGCTTGAGGTCCGCGTATTTGGCGTGTCATAAATTTTATTTAAAATAGTCAAAATATTCTTCAACTGAGTAAAAACATTCCTTTACTAACCATTTCTTAAGTCTACTTTTAAATAAGTTATTGTACAGTCGAGGACAGAAAGATGTTTACACTTTTTCACCTTATTCCATTGTAATAAGGTCCAAAAGTGTACACATCTTTCTGTCCTCGACTGTACAGAATTTACTGTATAAAATGGCGTTTTATTGTATTTTGTTTTAATATAGGTACCTAATTATTTTTAAATTTAAACTTCAATGTTATACTTTGTCCTTGCTTTTTTTTTGTTACACCGTTTCCCCAAACTCTTTCTCTCTTACTTGGGCTCCAGATGGTTCAGCATGTCATCATCCATCCACTCGACAATGTCCATGATCCATGCGGGCTTGTGGACCGCGGGGTACAGCTTCTCTTCCAGCACTTCCAGGTCGCAGCGGCAGTACGCCGTCGATATGTGCACTAGCACCTAAACAATAGGTATATCTCAGCTTTCCGCCCGCGACTTTGTCTGCGGTGAGTCAGTACTTTCGTTTGAAATATAGCCTATGTCCACCCTGAAAGTCCATTCTAAATGCTGGTGAAAGAATTTTTAAAATCGGTCCAGTAGTTTTTGAGTTTATTCGGTACAAACATAGAAAAATACAAATCTTTCCTCTTTATAATATTAGTGTAGGTAAGTATCGGTCTGTATTGTCGCGACGACACTTCGTCTGCTGCTGCTGCGTGTAGTCGGATACAAACTGATACTTTGTATTTTTTTTAATAACGCTAAAAAAAGAAAAAAGAAACTGTCAATACGAATAGCATTGTATTGTCGTTAGCCAACGACCTGTCGCGTCAGCCGCTTATATCAATTCATTTTGTCAATTTTTAATAATCGTATAGTTACCGTAATGGCATATTGGCTAGGGCCCCTGGCTTCAAATTGACTTGCAAAATGACACAAACTCACAGCTTCACAGTTGATTAAGCTCGTCAATAGGCAATTTGACTAATGTCAATATAAATTATCTTTCCACTACTTAGCTACCACTAAATCAAGCTTTCGAAAATAAAACAGAAAAACCTAGCTATCGCTTATGTTTGGAATTTAAACGATTTTCAATTCAACAAAAACTTTATAAAGGAATACTGAAAATTGTGACGTCATAGGTTCCTATTTTCATAACTTCATACTACTGGATCGTTTTGATGTTTCAATAAACGTTGCTGATTTGACCAGTCAGTAAAATAGCCAATTATACCTGAAGATGTTCCATCTCCTCTGCCAGTTTGAGGACTCGAAGGGTTCCAGTGGCATTAAGATTGACCGCGTCCTTCAGCTTTTGGTCAAATCTGGAATCAGGTCCAAACATTAACATACAAAAGGGGGAGGTTAAAATAAAATGTGACGTTCTCAATATAAAGGGACCTTATGGAGGCAGGCGGTTACGCCGTTTTTAGAACTGTGACCATAGCATTCGTATAGTTACAAGAATAAGAGCGTAACTGCCTTCCTCCATAAGGTCCCTTTATATTGAGAACATCACAAATAAAAGATGACGTTTTAAGAAGAAGACTGACCGGACACAAGCGGCACTATGGAAGATCACGTCGCACTTCCTCTGCAGCTCCTGGCGGTCGTCGTTGCAGAGCCCCAGCTCATCCTCCAGGATGTCTCCGGCCACCAGACGGAGCTTGCTGAACACCTGGGGCTGCTTCGCTCGAAGAGGGTTGAAGAGCTGAAGGCATAACAACATGGTACCTATCGATATCGATGTTCCGAATTCACGTTTCCCATTTGTGGAGTTCAAAAATGGACATGATAAATCATGTAATCAAAATGTGACGTTCTCAATATAAAGGGACAATATAAAGGCAGTTACGCTCTTCTTATTCTTGTAACTATACGAATACTATGGTAACAGTTCTAAAAACGGCGTAACCGCCTGCCTCCATAAGTTCCCTTTATATTGAGAACGTCACATATTTCCAAGTATTGTTGAGCATTATAAATTGATACTAGGAAATGAAATAATCAACTAGGGTATACAGGGACCATTATACCAAACTGGGCTAGTGTGTACATAGCAATTAAACATTTATAACCTAAAAACGACATTCTCAATATAAAGGGACCTTTTGGAGGCAGGCGGTTACGCCGTTTTTAGAACTGTCACCATAGTATTCGTATAGTTACAATAATAAGAAGAGCGTAACTGCCTTCCTCCATAAGGTCCCTTTATATTGAGAACTTCACAAATTACGATTTTAAATCGAACTATATGTTATGCGTTATATTTTTGTATATGGGCCCTTAGTGATACGAAGAGTCACGTGGTCTACCAGTGACGCGATTGGTTTAAAAACGAAACGAATAGAAACGTTAGCGTAGTGCATCTTGGCTAAGGGCCCTGGTCTTCTAGTTTCTCTGTCACTCTATCGCCTATATCACCTTATTGCTGCATAGCTCCCTGAGCCGCTCTTCCCCTGAGACTCCGCGCTTCTGCCTCAGCAGCAGGTAGATGGTGCTGATTTCTGGACAGCATCGAAGCAGCTTCTCCACCAGGACCTGGGGAATTCGGAGGATATCTTACAGTTCAGTCTGACCTTTACTTTCCAGCCCCCCTAGCATGAAAGCACGAGATAAAATTTGACAGGTGCTAGGGAAATCTATTCCATATTCTAACTTAAGACTTTTAAGGCTTAAAATAAGTGTCCTGTATTGATAAAATCGCTATAAAAATGTGAAAACCGCAGTAGTCGCTTAGTAATAAAAGGTAATAAAAGTCACGAATATTAATTAGTGTTATTTGTCACTGAATTTCTATTTTTTATCATATCTTTCTTAGCACCAACCTTAAATTGTCTCTGTTTGGCCCATTGGTAGATTGGTAGATAATGCCTTAAGGCATTAAGTCCACCATTTGTTTGACTTACTTTGTGTATTGTGCTATAAAATATAAATAAATAAATAATAAATTCATCGGTCAGTTAAAGATAGCCTCCTTGTCTATTTTCAAGTGTAAGAAAGGGAAAGGGCTAAATTTATTTGACAGATATGCTTTACTTGACGATTGTGAAACAGACGGTTAGTGTAATAAACGCCGTATTTTAAAAGGTGCTTATAACACTTATTTTTTACTAGCTTTACTCCCACGATTCCGGCCGCGTAGTTGTTTATCGTGTATTCCTCGGGAACTACCAAATTTTCCGGGATAAAAACTATCCTTTGCCCTTCCCCGGGACTCAAACTATCTCCATACCAAATTTTACCTAAATTGGTTCAACGGTTTAAGCGTGAAAGAGGTAACAGACAGACAGACAGTTACTTTCGCATTTATAATATTAGTAGGGATAAGGGTTCTTGTACGCGGGCGGGTAGCCAGTATTTGTGACGTTCTCAACATAAAGGGACCTTATGGAGGCAGGCGGTTACGCCGTTTTTAGAACTGTTACCATAGTATTCGTATAGTTACAAGAACAAGAAGAGTGTAACTGCCTTCCTTCATAAGGCCCCTTTATATTGAGAACGACACATTTTATTATTAAGGGCAATGTTAAAGTTTATACTTTTTTCGCTATAAAGCGAAGTTTCGTAAATTCCTTGTACATTTATTTGGTGAATTTCAGGGCGTTTCAACCGCCGTCATTAGTGTCACCAAGTTTATATTGACGAAATCAATGACACTACAGCGACTTCTGATGCTGATAGAAACTACGCCCCCCGGTTCTGCTTCTGTTCACATCAGGAGTTGTTGGTAGGTGTCATTGATTTCGTCAATATATTTGGTGACACTAATGACGGCGGTTGAAACGCCCCGAAATTCACTCAATACTAGCGACCCGCCATTTTCCCCCTTAAAGTTGAAATATCCAATTTTTCTCTTCATAAGAACCTTTCTTGGACTTCAAGAAATATTTAAAAAAAAGAATAAGCGAAATCGGTCCAGTCGTTCAGGCGTGATGCCGTGACCAACGGAAATAGGATTAATTTTTATGTGACGTTCTCAATATAAAGGGACCTTATGGAGGAAGGCAGTTACACTCTTCTTATTCTTGTAACTATACGAATACTATGGTAACAGTTCTAAAAACGGCGTAACCGCCTGCCTCCATAAGGTCCCTTTATATTGAGAACGTCATATATATAGATTACTAGCTTTTGCCCGCGACTCCGTCTGCGTAGAAGTCGTTTATCGGTACCCCACAGGAATTTGTAAAATCTTCCCGGGTAAAAAGTGTTGTTAAGTACGTGGGGGTAGGTAACTAATACAAATGCACAATTAAACCGATAATTAAGAGTTAGACTTTCGATCGCCCAGTCCAAGACAATTCCAGATGGCCTTTCTAGAATAATCGACGTTCTTCGACCCGCCTTCGGGAATGTTCCAGTAGTCGTTGCTGGAATGTTCTATAGCTTTCTCTGTCTCGTTTTTTATTGCGACGAATCTTGAAAGGTTCTCAGTATTGCTATCTCTTTCTAATCATGCTATCTCTTTCACTTTTTCTGGAAAATTCACCATATTCTCAAATGTACAAAGGCCCATAAGGGGTCCTGAAAACGCCTGAAAACGGGTTTTCAAGTTATCTCGTAATCTGGTAGAGGGTGGCCTGAAACGGCCTGAAAACATGTTTCAGGCGCCTGAAAACACCGGCAACTTGGGCGAAATTTTGATAATCTGGTATGTGATAGAGCTACCTCTGAAACGGACTGAAAACATTTTTCAGGCGCCTGAAAACAACGGCAACTTGGTTGAAATTTTGATAAACTGGTATGTGATAGAGCTACCTCTGAAACTATGTTTCAGCCTGCTGAAAAACGCTTCCCAAGCAGAAGTCGTTTATCGCTGCTCCCTCGGGAACTCCAATTTTCCGGAATAAAAATATCCTATGTCCTTTCCCGGGACTCAAACTATCTCTATACCAAATTTCATCTAAATCGGTTCAGCGGTTTAAGCGTGAAAAGGTAACAGACAGACAGACAGACACTCTCATTTATAATATTAGTATGGATATAGGTAGGTACCTACTTCACATTGACAAATACATATATGCATATTTTATTTAAATATTTAATTTAAGTTGTTTAATCGTGTATTGTTTGTAAATGAAAGTAAATATGTTGACCTACTTCGAGTTTGGGCGTCATGCATTTCCATGACAATGAAAGTATAGGTACGTATTAATCTAATTAATTTTAAATGACGTTACGCTTTAGTAATGTGTATGTACATATGTATGAAAATACACAACAACTTTTCTCTTATCTCTATCTCAAGGGTTACCTGAAATAAATATTTTAAAGGGGTAAGTTCGTCTAACATCCTTTTTAGGGTTCCGTATCTGAACGGTGCCTAACGGGACCCTATTACTAATAGGTCGGGGTAAACGTATTTTCGTGTTTGGACCGTATAAGTTGTAATCAAACCTCTTCGTCTATACTAAATGTACCTGGCTGGTTTTAATACCATTAAAAGTCAACATTCTAAAATACAATAAAATTTAAAAAAAGAACTAGTTCCCGGCATTTTTCAATTGTTTTCGAGCTATCAAAATGGACATGTGTGGCGAAGAAATTCGGTACATTTTAAAGTTTTATTACAAAAAAGGCAAAAATGCGACTAATGCCGCGAATAAAATTTGTGCGGTTTATGGACCTAATGCGGTATCAATAAGAGTAGCACAATTGTGGTTTAAGCGTTTTAAGTCTGGAAATTTTAGTGTGAAAGATGAGGTTCGCTCTGGACGCCCTGTTACTGATAAAATCAATGCCATCTATGATAAAGTGGAGCAAGATCGACATATTAGTAGTTACGACATTGCTGAAGAACTGGATATTGATCACAAAACAGTGTTACGTCATTTACAAAAGTCTGGGTACAAGAAAAAGCTCGATATTTGGGTGCCACACGATCTCACTGAAAGAAACCTAATGCAACGTGTTTCAATTTGCGATTTATTGTTAAAACGAAATAAATCCGAACCATTTCTAAAACGGTTGATTACGGGTGATGAAAAATGGATTACTTACGATAAGAACGTCAGAAAAATATCGTGGTCGAAGCATGGACAAGCTCCACAGACAGTGGCAAAGCCCGGCCTAACTCGGAACAAAGTGATGCTGTGTGTATGGTGGGATTGGAAAGAAATTGTCCACTATGAGCTTTTGCCACCGGGTAAAACTGTCGATTCTGACCTCTACTGCCAGCAACTCATGAGATTAAAAGAAGCCGTTGAGAAAAACCGGCCGGAGTTAATAAACAGAAAGGGCGTAGTCTTTCATCATGATAACGCCAGACCGCACTCATCTATAGCCACCCAGCAAAAATTGAGAGAGCTTGGCTGGGATGTGTTGATGCATCCACCGTATAGCCCCGACCTTGCTCCATCGGATTTCCACCTGTTTCGGTCACTTCAGAATTCTTTAGGAAGCATAAAGTTAATATCAAGAGAACACTGTCAAAACTACCTGTCAGATTTTTTTAATCAAAAATCTCAGAATTTCTACAGCAATGGAATCATGGCACTACCCACAAGATGGCAACAAGTCATCGATCAAAACGGCATGTACATATTATAAATAATTAAAAAAATATAACTTAAAAAATTGTTTTTCCTATGTACGAAAAATACAAAAAATACTTTTGCCCCGACCTAATAAAATTAAATTTTATCTACGAAAAAATGTTATCTTTTTCTGTTTTTAGGGTTCCGTACCTCAAAGATAAAAATGGAACCCTTATAGGATCACTTTGTTGTCCGTCTGTCTGTGTGTCTGTCAAGACCCTTTTTCTCAGGAACGCGTGGAGGTATCAAGTTGAAATTAATATCAAATACATAAGTTTGCAGTCCCTTGGATCAGTGAAAAAATCAAACATCTAAGTCAACGCAATCAAAAGATACGGCTGTTTATGCCGCATATTGAAGGAAATCTCAAGGGAATCAAAACGTATAGGGTACTTCTCGATGACTTAAAATCATGAAATTTTGCAAGAAGCTATGTCTTATAGCACAAGTAAAGGAAAAAATCCGAAAACCGTTAATTACATCACATAAAAAAAAGTCCAGTATAAGATGACACTCACTAAGTAATAAAGTGCATACTTATTGCGTGTCAGTTTATACTGGACATTGTTTATATTGTATTCCCGTGATTTACGAACTATTTGCATGCCTACAAGTTTGTGCGCACCGAGCGCGAGTCCGACTCGCACTTGACCGGCTTTTTTTTTTTGTGTTTACACACAGTTGCGAAATACTTTTTTCAAGTCACAAAAAAAAATTTTTTTCGTCGATAAAATTTAATTTAATGTCACTCATTTTAATATGTGCACTTTATCAAGACTCAGCCTGTAGGGGAGACCGTAACACCGATCGATTCACTTATTCCTTCGTTTAGTATTCTTTTTTGGATGCTGAGACAATCAACCCGTGAGACAACCATACCCGGTCCAAGTTGTTTAGCACTTTTATCTACACACATATCATAAGTCCTCTATAATGCGTTCAGAATCCGTTGGCAATGACCAGCATTACAACAATCAATTATACTATGATAATTTTCTTATCTGTAGCAGTAACATAATGTTCATTATAAAGTTATGAGTTTCAAATTTCGAACATCTTTGAAAAACAAAACAATTTTATTTGACCTCAATTCTAATATCACTCGAGATGACATATAATTCGAAATGAAATGTCAATTGCATACAATTTTGACAAATCTCGTATGTTACTTGATATCGAACGATATGATAGTAGAGGCCGACTCTAGATTGTCTGTGTGTGAATTCAAAAAACCGGTCAAGTGCGAGTCGGACTCGCGCACCGAGGGTTCCGCATAAACTTGTAGGCATGTAAATAGTTCGTAAATCACGGAAATACAATATAAACAAAGTCCAGTATAAACTGACACGCAATAAGTATGCACTTTAGTACTTATTGAGTGTCAGCTTATACTGGGCTCGTTTTTTATGTGATGTAACTACAAATTAACGGTTTTCGTAAGTAACGGTAATAATTAAACATCGTGTTATTAACCTATGTTGGACAAATAAATGATTTTGAATTTTGAATTTTTTCGGATTTTTTCCTTTACTTGTGCTATAAGACATAGCTTCTTGCAAAATTTCATGATTCTAAGTCAACGGGAAGTACCCTATAGGTTTTGATTCCCTTGAGATTCCCTTCAATATGCGGCATAAACGGCCGTATCTTTCGATTGCGTTGACTTAGATGTTTGATTTTTTCACTGATCCAAGGGACTGCAGATTTATTGTATTTGATATTAATTTCAACTTGATACCTCCACGCGTTCCTGAGAAAAAGGGTCTTGACAGACACACAGACAGACAGACGGACAACAAAGTGATCTTATAAGGGTTCCGTTTTTTTCTTTGAGGTACGGAACCCTAAAAAAACTACGGTTGCCGCCATTTTTGACGTTCTAATAATCGATCAATGCCAGACCGCTATGCCGGTCGTAACATGCGGTTCCTGAACACATCATAGAGAGCTTATATTATGTATGTAGATAAAATAGTGTATGTAACTGTACATAATTAGGCATTAAAACACTCGTGTGATGTTATTATGAAACTCGCCTGCCTGTGTCTGCTCGTTTCATAAACACTCGTGTTTTAATGCCTCTCATTATGCACCAGTCACGTAAACTACTATTGCAGGTGTGGCCTCGGCAGCTGGATTGCTGCCGCGGGGCAACTGGGGCCGGCGGAGCCCTAACGATTCTCACCTTTCCGACAAATCCTGTGGCTCCGGTCACAAGAACGCATTTTCCCGCGTAAAACTCTGCTACAGACGGAGCCATGTTTTCAATCTGGAAAAATTAGTTGCTCATGTTAAGAGGAGTGAGCCGACGCTTATAAAAATAAATGTGACGTTCTCAATATAAAGGGACCTTATGGAGGCAGGCGGTTACGCCGTTTTTAGAACTGTTACCATAGTATTCGTATAGTAACAAGAATAAGAAGAGCGTAACTGCCTTCCTCCATAAGGTCCCTTTATATTCAGAACTTCACAAATTTGGGAACTCCTGCCATAAATCAAGTCCCATTTATTCTTTTAGAGGGTTATTCTATTGAGAGGCAAGTCTTTCAAAGGCTTTTATCGGGGAATGATGGTCGGGTCCCTGCTGTGCCGTTTTTAGAACTGTTACCATAGTATTCGTATAGTTATAAGAATAACGAGAGCGTAACTGCCTTCCTCCATAAGGTCCCTTTATATTGAGAACGTCACATATCGTCGGTGATAGGTACTGCATCACCGCGTAACTAACAAATGTAATAGATGGTAAAATAAGGTGCATTTGACTTATGGACTTGACTTATTTTAATGAAATTACTGTACCAAAGTATTTTTATGAAATTACCGTTAAGTAACGTTATTTATTATGTTATCTAGTAACGGTCACAAGCCCTGATATAGTGATGGTGGGTGAATCAATTAAGGTACTCCTTTTCATTTGCAGCACTAAAACTTTCCTGGTGACTTATGATTAATAATAATTTATGAATATTAAAATCAGACCTTCAAATGTACAGATCCCACATGTAAGACACCTCAGATGTTTCTTAATTTTTGGAAAACCCTGGTAATTCAGGGGAAGGTGCACATTTTTCGTACAAACCTGGTGACATCGTCCCCTGCGTTACCAATTATATTATTATTTAAAATTGTACTATTTTAGAACAATTTTTTTATTAGTCTGATTTTATAAACGTGTAAGCCACGACGTTAGCAAATACATAGATTATAATTTGTGAAACATTTCGAAAAATGGGGAGTACAGTCGAATTCATCACTGTACATTTTAGTACCTTGTCGCAGTATTGACATGCTACATTCAAACTATTGTCACTTATAACTTATAATACGTAATAGCGACATGGTACTAAAATGTAAAGCTACTTATGAGTCCGACTGTACCTTAAAAGTTAATTCACCCAGGTACATGCAAAAATATGCGGTCAAAAAAACCTACCTCTAGAGTTATTTTCTCGTTACTAAACAAGTCCACAAATCATTCAGTGAAATGGTTGGTGGACGGTTAGGTACCTCACGAAACTGCAATGATTTGCGCCGGCGCAACGTAATGCTTGCCTGTTTGCAGGGGTCACAGGGCGTGCATATAGATGAGGGAAACGCATAAAGCGGCGTTTGAATAAAACGCTGCGTTTTTAAAACGTCAAAATGGTGCCTTTCCACTAGAGATGTGCTACCGTTTCCACTAATGCTAAGCTATGTAGCCGTTCGAGGAAGATGCGCAGCCTCGAGCTACACCACTCGCGACCATCCATAGCACGCATCCAGAGCGCGCATCCACAGCACGCATCTAGAGCACGCATCTAGAGCACGCATCCACAGCACGCATCCAGAGCACGCATCTAGAGCACGCATCCAGAGCACGCATCCAGAGCACGCATCCACAGCACGCATCCAGAGCACGCATCTAGAGCACACATCCACAGCACGCATCCAGAGCACGCATCTCGAGCACACATCCACAGCACGCATCCAGAGCACGCATCTAGAGCACGCATCCACAGCACGCATCCTATAGCACGCATCCAGAGCGCGCATCCACAGCATGCATCCAGAGCACGCATCTTTCCATATAAAAAACATAGCTTGGTTGAATCCGTTTCCACCAGTGCTATGCTATGTGGACCAATGAATATGATTGGTGGATATCAAACGCATCCATAGCAACGTAGCATAGCACATCTCTGGTGGAAAGGCACCCGGCCGAACAAAGACAAAAACCGCATCAACACAATATCGGTCGAGTTTTAATTATCGCTTAATAACGGATCCATGCGTCACGGGGTATCCATTTGTCGTATACCAAAACCTTGTCCATGTAATATATACTTTTCTGAAAACCGCATCAAGATCGGTTCAGCCAAACGCGAGATAATCGCGGACAAACATACGCGGTCAAACTGAGAACCTCCTTTTTTTTGAAGTCGGTTAGAATTATAACTACGTACCTACTAACTTGTATGTATGTAAACATAAATCGGATGTTCCACTCTATAGCTTCTAAACTATTGGACCGATTTTAATAAATGGAGTGTAGGATTATTCATCGTCAAGAACATGTATAGTTCGTTCGTTCAAATAGTGTGCAGTACACCCACACAATGTTATGGAAACCATATAATATTATCTGAGTAGCAATACCCATTTTTCAATATTTTTATATATATTATTTTTTTAAATAGTGACAAATAATCAAACAAGAGCAATGTCAACATTTTATTAATATTAATCTTAAATAAAACTCTTGCCATGACATACTGCGGGTGTACAAGCCTTTGAAGTCGCCACAGATCATATAAAGAAGGAGATACGCCATGAGCGCAAATTCAATGGAGAACCGGTGTCGCCACTTTTGAAAATGTGTGCGTCTTTACGCTTACACTCTATGAACTACTACAAAAACAACTTTCTCATAATTGGTTACAGCTTACGAACTAAAAACGCCATAACATAATTTTGTTAGTAACACAAAATTAAGCTTTATGTTCATTTAGCAAGGTCGAAAAATGCTGAAAGGTCGTTTTTTGTCCATCGCAGTTCAGTTACTCGACGTTAGATAGCGTTTACCAGTTCGCAGCTGCCATCTAGCGACGAGTAATAGCGTTGCTATTCAGCGCTAGATGGCGCTAAGATAGTAGTTTTTATGTATAGCGCTTTAAGGACTACGAAATAATAACGGCTGGCCGGCCGCACCGGCACGAACCGGTGAAGTGTCACCCGGACAGTAAAGACTTAGCGCGTATCGAGCGTAACTATAGCCGCTCAATACATTGCGCAATACGCGCGTTGTTCCAAGAACGTCAGCAATGATTAGCTAGCAATGTAAGCAGTTACTGTCGTACTAACACATTATAAGTAAATACCATAATATATTACTGGATTTTCTCGAAATATTAATAAATACAGTAAATTAGTGCTTACAGGTAAAATGTAATCACTTCTGGGGTACCTTTAAGATCTTAGCCCCTTATTTGACACGATAAATCTGCACAACACGGCATTTTACTATTTTTAAAGTCACTTAATTCGTCGACCACGTCTGTACTACAACTGAGCTGCGTTTGACAATACTATGAGCGTCTGATCATAAGCGCGGTAACACGCGCCACGCCCCTTACCGCGTCTAACTATAGTATTTCCTTGGTCTGTGGAAGTCGCCGACACCGCTTTGTGCATGCGCCGGCGGCTTCTTTGTAGCATGCAAACTATTTGAGCGAACGAACATGACTCTATAAACAATTATGGCAAAGTTGAAGGGAAGAGAGGCGTTGGCAGACCCAAGATGTCATGGCTCAGGAACATAAAGAGCTGGATAGACGTCGCCACGGTTGAGGAGCTGTTCTATTTGGCGAGAGATAAGCAGTTATATGCAGACCTGACCGCCAACCTCCAGTAGTGGAGAGGAATTTGAAGATGATGGCTATATAAAGGTTATAAGGGGTCAAGCAATTCGCAGCTAACTTTTGGGAGAAAGCAGGTGAGCGTGTTGGCCACGTGGTGGTAAACATGTTTAAAATGTGACGTTCTCAATATAAAGGGACCTTATGGTGGAAGGCAGTTAAGCTCTTCTTGTTCTTGTAACTACACGAATACTATGGTAACAGTTCTAAAAACAGTGTAACCGCCTGCCTCCATAAGGTCCCTTTATTTTGAGAACGTCACATTTTATTTTTGGGACAAGCTTTTCTTGCCAACTGTACTTTTATGCACAGTCATCATCTGCTTATCAAGACGAATCCAACGAGCCCAAACGCGGCGGGGCCATCTTGTTTCGTTGCGGAGTTCCTATGGCCACCTTCCGACTGCGTCATCAGACCAGCTCCATGGTACCATGTTATTGCATTGTATACCAGATTGCAGGTCAATCCGACACCGGGAAGTGATTTTATTCAGCTTGCAAGATTCGACCTCGAGATGTTCTCGGAAACTTTCCTCACTTTGTATGGAGAACGTTCTTGACCTGAATTCCCATACAAAATGAGAAAAGTTTCCGTGTTGACCACATATCTATTGACCAAAACACTAACCTCAAAGTCCCAATCCAAATCTGACAGCTGTCACCACTGTCACTGTCAAACTGTCGCGAAGTTATACGCTACACAGAACTGAAGACGCAACTGCATCCAGCTCAATAATAGAGCCGCTTGCGATATACCTACCTACTTATGACTATAAGTTACTTCGATAGTTATTACGTGTATAAGCCATTGAATAGCGCGGTTAAATGTGACGTTCTCAATATAAAGGGACCTTATGGAGGCAGGCGGTTACGCCGTTTTTAGTACTGTTACCATAGTATTCGTATAGTTACAACAATATGAAGAGCGTAACTGCCTTCCTTCATAAGGTCCCTTTATATTGAGAACGTCACAAATAAATGTCAGGGGACAATCTCACACAAATTGACCTAGTCCCAAACTAAGCTCTAGGCTTGCACTATGGGTACTAGCAACGATAAACTTACACAGAGAAATACATACTTAAATATATAGAAAACATCAATTAATAGGAACAAATACTCGCGCTTATCACTAATACCTACCCATACCGGGCAAAGTCATTACCAATTAGGCTAACTGCGTCATCAAATGGCGGAATAGTAGATTGTTGACCTCCTATTTTTATTCAAACTTTTTAGAAACAAATTAGACTGCCCAGAGCCCTTAGCCAAGATGCCCATCGCTAACTAGCGTTTCTATTCGTATAGTTTTTAAACCAATCGCGTCACTGGTAGATCACGTGACTCTCCGTATGACGTGATCTACCAATGACGCGATTGGTTTAAAAACTAAACGAATAGAAACGCTAGTTAGCGATGGGCATCTTGGCTAAGGGCCCTGGTATCCTCGGGAGGTTTAAATTTAGAGTTACATTTAGGTATCCTCGTTACAGCATTGAACGTTTGACTGCCCCGTTCCGCAGGACTGTTTTTGGCGCTAATTCCCCGGTTCCACGTCTATCTCGACTTTTGTATAAGAACTGCCAGGATTATGATATCAACGCTGACTCATTGGCCAGTTTCCGCAAAAAGATATCGTCCAAGTTGTGCTGATATTATCGTGTAAGCCTTTTAGTTTAGCCTAGTTTACCTTTAGCTACAGTAGGTTATAAGTTGCATGTCGTGATTGCCTATAATTAGTTGTGCATTTAGATAAAAACATTGTTTCCTCTAAGATAAAATAGAACTAAGTGTGATGTAACAACTGTTGGCGATCTTTAATAAATAAATAAATTAACCGAAGGACAAAAATTATCAATTGCATCCAGAGATATCGCATCTAAGCCCTTAGCTAAATAAAATACATTACGCTAACTAGCGTTTCTATTCGTTTCGTTTTTAAACCAATCGCGTCACGGGTAGATAACGTAAGAAGAGTCACGTGATCTACCAGTGACGCGATTGGTTTAAAAACGAAACGAATAGAAACGCTAGTTAGCGTAATGCATCTTGGCTAAGGGCCCTGACACTCGCACTTACGTTCTAGTCAGAAAGCTCAGTCGCACCTTTAGAATTAAAGTGAACTAACTCAAAATGTTAAGTTTTCTATTTCGAGTCATAAAATTATTGTTATAGAGATCTAAAAATTCTGGAATTATCACTTTAATTCTAAAGGTGCGAGATGTTTTGTCGACACGACCATAAGGCACGTAGCTTTCAAAAACATTTGAAAGTTTCAAGCTTTTTCATTGCCGAAATTCTATAACATGCCCCCTAGCATGCACGGACGAGATAAAATTTGACAGGTGCTAGGAGCATGAATACATCTATTCCATATTCTAACGTAAGACTTAACGCTTAAGGTTTAAAATAAGTGTCCCGTCGATACAATCGCTATTAAAATATGAAATTCGCAATAGTCTCTTAGTAATAAAAAGTAAACAAGTCAGGAAAAGACACTTTTTTAAACCTTAAGCGTTAAGTCTTGCGTTAGAATATGGAATAGATGTATTCATTTCCCTAGCACCTGCCAAGTCTTATCCTAAGCCGGCAGGGATAGCAATATCTCCACGTAATACGTCAATTCATAATCGTCACGCTCCACTCTTCCATAGCCATCAGTCACAAGTAGACCACTTTAGCACCTTCTCGTTTTAATTCGATCCACACGATCTTATGGCAGTTCAAAGCTAACGTTAAAGCGACAAAGTCCGAAAGTGATCAGTTAATAAGGTTGAATGTAATTGCGTTAGTTAATAACCGCGGTAACTATCTGTTGACGTTTTTGATTGTATGTGTAGTCGGACCTGAGCATATACTTATCTAGATGTCGTTTAATGGCTGATAGTTATTTTTAATCTATCTTTATTTGCAATCTAAGGAGCCTTTCCACCAGAGATGTGCGACGTAGCTAAGGCCAGCCATACACGGACAGCTTGAAGCTGTCAGGATGGACTGCTTCAAGCTGCGATAGCATAGTGAACTACAGTCTTCTACGTACACATATATACATACAGGCAGCACGGTGACATTTCATCGTGCGGTCAAGCAGTCGCCAGGCACACACTGACTGCTCGAGCTGTCGACTGCTCTCGCGCAGTTACCTCCGCCCGCGCTCTTCATTCCACGCGTGCCTCTCAAAATGTGACTTGTTGAACAGTTCATACCAACTGCTGGTATGAACTGCTCCAGCAGTTATCAATGGCAGCTTCAAGCTGTTGACTCTGACTGGAAGAGCGGTCCGTGTACATATGTTGATCACTGGCTAACTGCTCGAGCAGGCCGTGTATGGTGTGAGGTCAAAGCTTCCCGATTCCACCAGCGCTATGCTAAGCTAAGATATGAAAATAAACGCTCCTAATTGCTGGATATCAACACATCCTTAGCTACGCAGCTTTAGCACATCCCTGGCCCCCTAATCTGCATGCAAGAGATAAAATTTGACAGGTGCTAGGGAAATGAATACATCTATTCCATATTCTAACGTAAGACTTAACGCTTAAGGTTTAAAACAAAAGTGTTACGTCTTAAATCGCTATAAAAATGACAGGAGACACTTTTATTTTAAACCTTAAGCGTTAAGTCTTACGTTCGATTATGGAATAGATGTATTCATTTCCCTAGCACCTGTCAAATTTTATCTCGTGCATGGAAATGAAAGTAACATCAAAAAAAAATCGTTACAAAAAAACGCAGCGTTTATAAGTTTACCGATCGCCCTTATACTGCTTATGCAAAAGAAAATCATTTCAATTATTGATTCCTTGTTGAATTCATTAACGTGTTATTCAGTTACACCATATCGCATGTAAGCTTGTCATAACCTAACCGAGTAAAAAAACACCCGGCAAAATGGCCGCCACATTCAGAGCTCATAACTTCTAAATCTAAAACGGTGCATCCGTTTAGGATACCAAGACATATGCAGATACACGTTAAGAGGACTGTGATCCAACTGCAAAATCTAGCCTTTTCATACAAACGGCGATAACGTTTTCCACCGCTTAAACGTTAACCGAATTCGACCAATTTTTGATGTGGTCAGTCGGAACAAAAACTATGTCCGTACGTTTCGTTTTTTAAACTATTGATTAGTTATAAAGAGATTATGGCCGAAATTACTTTTGTATGAAAACAATAAAACGGGAATAAATCGAAATTTATTAATATTATTGAACTAAACGAAACGTACGGACATAGTTTGTTTCGACTGACACCGTATCAAAAATTGGTCGAAATCGGTTAACATTTAGGGTGTGGAAAACGTTATCGCTGTTTGTATGGAAAGCCGTCAACTCACAATCCTCTTAAACTTATAACGTTATTTTATGATACAAAACAACCGGCCAAGTGCGAGTGGGACTCGCGCACCGAGGGTTCCGTATTTAAGTCCGTACTTCAAAAATATACCTTTTTATGTATAGTCGAGGACAGAGAGATGTGTACACTTTTGGACCTTATTACAATGGAATAAGGTGAAAAAGTGTAAACATCTTTCTGTCCTCGACTGTACCTACTTTAATTGTATGCAATAAGGTCCATTTTGACTTGCCTAAATTTTAGTACAGATCTTTGAAGTTTTTTGTAAATTTCTAAAATACTATAAATTTTGAACACTTCGTTTTATTTTTCCCGTAAATTTTCAGATTTTTCGTTTCATGAATTTCGGAGATAGGGGGGGAAAGGTAATTTTTTGAACATTTTTGGTTATAAATAAAAAAATACGTCACGGAAGATTATAAAACAAATATATAGTTTTGAAATTTGCTATAATCAAAACACTTTCATAACCCCCCCATTCTAGACCCTTTTTTAATTATTTATAAAGTTTTTTTTTTTTTTTTTTTACTAAAAACAGATGCGGGAAAGCAAGATATACAACTATGCTACATTTCAAGTTGACAGCTTGTGTGGTTGCTGAGAAAATCTGCTGTAACGTACAGACAGACAGACAACGAAGTCTCACTTAAAAATATGTATTATTGATGACTTGCTGAATTCATCGGGTCATTCAGTTTAAACCTGTTATATAAAAATTCGTGAATTATAATTATATAAAGGGCATACTGAATGCTATTGTCAAAAAAATTACAATTTGTTCGATTTTCAGGGTTCCGTAGTCACATGGAACAATAAGGGGATTATTTCACGACGCGATTAGCCTAGTTGGTAGTGACCCTGCCTACGAAGCTAACGGTCCCGGGTTCGAATCCCGGTATGGACAAATATTTGTGAGATGAGCGCGAGTATTTATTCCTGAGTCATGGATGTGTCCTATGTATTCAAGTATGTATTGCATCTGTTTTCAGTAAAAAAATATGAAATTCATTTTATAAATAAGTAATTGAAAAGGGGTCTAGAATGGGGGGTTGAAAAATGAAAGTGATTTGATAAGCAAATGGGGTGTCATATGAAAGGGCTCAATCTGCACATTTCAAAATTATATTTTTAAATTTTTCGTGACGTATATTTTGATTTATAACCAAAAATGTTCAAAAATGACCCCCCCCCCCCACCCACCTTACATGTCAAGGCAAGTCAAAATGGACCTTATTGCATAGGAATAAATAATTTACAATATAATTTACAAATAAATTACATAAAATGTATATTTTTGAAGTACGGACTTAAATACGGAACCCCCGGTGCGCGAGTCCGTCTCGCACTTGACCGGCTTTTTATTTGCGTGGAAAAAGGCCAATAAAACAAATGTTAATATTTCTTTTATTTATTATTTTTTTCATTAAACAATAAGTCCTTAAGCCATACAATAAGATAAATAGCGACTTAATTTTAGTCAATGTACAGCAGTGCCGTGCGAAAGGTCATAAGTGTATCCAAATATAACGCACTTACGCCCTTTTACACGGCAGTTTAGGTCTTCAAACCACAGAAGCGCAAACTATATTATTTCGAAGATCAATCTTACATATATTACAGTCACAAACACATCAAAACAACTTGCTTTTTTAAATTCCCGCTATTTACGTCTCCCACCAATCATTTTTTTAATACTGGCGCGGGCTCTTTAGGACACCATTACAATATGGTTTCAAAGCGGCGTAACAACTCGACATATTATTTCGCATATTTTATTCAAGCAGAACAGACTATTACGAAAACACAACTTTAACTGAAAAATTATAAAAAAACACATAGCCTGTTTTACATCGTGTTGGCATACGCCATCTTCATTTTGAAAACAATTGACTCGCGTGTTTTTTTGTAGCGATAAAACCAACTCCCGTGTTACATTTGCCTTTGTGACGTTCTCAATATAAAGGGACCTTCTGGAGGCAGGTGGTTACGCCACTTTTAGAACTGTTACCATAGTATTTGTATACAAGAATAAGAAGAGCGTAACTGCCTTCCTCCATAAGGTCCCTTTATATTGAGAATGTCACATATACTCACACAAGATACGGTGTGTGTATGGAAATAATAGAATTTAAATATAAACCAACATTGGCTTTATATATATGACAGAGTCAATTTAAAAAATGTTCCATGACAATACAAAATCCATGCAATTTTTAAATTAAAATCGAAATCGAAAAAATAAGAAATCAGAAAGTCCAACAAAATACAATGTAATTGTGTTTTTTCTAAATAAAAATACTTTAGTTCACTCTTCTTAATATTTCTTTGGTCTTCACCAATATTTGTATCGAATCTTTATTTTTTTTATTTAATAGGTCGGATTGGACAAGCCATCATAATAATAATCGTGACATTTTATGTGTGACGTTCTCAATATAAAGGGACCTTATGGAGGCAGGCGGTTACGCCGTTTTTAGAACTGTCACCATAGTATTCGTATAGTTACAGGAATAAGAAGAGCGTAACTGCCTTCCTCCATAAGGTCCCTTTATATTGAGAACTTCACATTTGATATATAAAGTTTGACTCGCTCGAGATTGGAAATGGGCGGTGGGCAATTACTGTACCATTTCCAGGTAAGTACTCAATATACCTGACACATTTTCTGAGTATAAAGGTATACCAAGTAAATACCAGAGGTAAACATACCTTTGTGTACACATAATCGCCGAAAATGTAGTCCAGTTCAAGTACTACTGAGATGAAATGTCAAATTCGAACTATTACCACCCGTTTTACAATCGCCAAGTAAAGCATATGTGACGTTCTCAATATAAAGGGACCTTATGGAGGAAGGCAGTTAAGCTCTTCTTATTCTTGTAACTATACGAATACTATGGTAACAGTGCCAAAAACGGCGTAACCGCCTGCCTCCATAAGGTCCCTTTATATTGAGAACGTCACATATCTGTCAAATTTAGCCCTTTCCCTTTTTTTACACTTGATAATAGTCATGGCGAGGACCATCTTTAACTGACAGATTAATTTACTTGTCGATTGTGAAACAGGCCCTTAAAATAATAAAAAAAAAAAAACCCTACTAATTTTTTTTTGTAAATATCAATCGATTACAAAATTACAATATTCCAATGTCATTGAACACAAACATATTTGGGGTCTGGCGTAAAGGCTCTTTTATTATTAAAACTAAATAATATACAATTTATTTATGTTTTGATGTACGTGTACACTCGTTCATACATACGATCGCTCTGAAGTTAGCATAACATATCTCTGCCGACTGTACCAGATACCCTATAAGTAATACACTTATGCAGATGTAATGACATCACAATGACGACGCGGTTAGCCTAGTTAGTAGTGACCCTGCCTATGAAGCTAGCGGTCCCGGGTTCGAGTCCCGGTATGGGCAGATATTTGTGTGATGAGCGCGAGTATTTGTTCCAGAGTCGTAGATGGTTTAGAATAGAATAGAATAGAATAGAATAGAAATCTTTATTGTCAGAATGTGAGTTTAAAATAACATGTTAAGGCAAGGGCAGGGCGTCACATTCAGCCAGTTTCCGGCGTACAATATTTTATTGTCATTAAGACTAAGTCAATAGGCATGTTAAAGATAGGTCGCTAAATACAAATGTCCAGTCATTAAACTACACAAAAGTACACATAGTCATTAAAAAGAAAAAACCTAAATTAAATGAAATGAAACCCCGCGATTTTCAATATTAAATGCATAATTAAACAATGTCAAGATATATTCATCATAATTCCAAACAAAATAAAATGTCAAGTATCTATTTGCACGTCCCATATGTAGAAGATAATGTTAATAACATAGAAAATAATTTCTATGTTAAGTCTGTATTTCCCTATTTTATTATATTTGTCGTCGCCTAATAATAAGACTCGATAAAAAATCATACATTTTTAATAGGTATATAAATTGTGCACGAAATTAAATAGAGTCATATCCATGTAATACTTTCGTCATCAAAGTGACGTAAAATGCTACCGGTGGCCGATCACTACCATAATAACCATATTACCTACAAACCTAGAGCTTAGTTTGGGACTAGGTCAATTTGTGTAAGATATAATATGTGACGTTCTCAATATAAAGGGACCTTATGGCGGCAGGTGGTCACGCCGTTTTTACTGAGCTGAGATACGCGTCATACTCGTGAACGGGTGCTGTTTGTGGGGTCCGGTCTGTTCACGTCTGCAAGGACTTGTTCAGTTAATTATTCCTGTTATGGCTTTTGACGAAGAGACCTCGTCGTGTTGTTCTCCTAGTCATTACATTTAGTGTAACGTATTTGACCTTACATTTGTAATGTTTTCATTTGTGCTAGTTCTAATAATTAATATTTGTTACTTTATTACCTTGTAATGTAACTTACTTTTAAGTATTATTGTATTTTATATTTGAAAAAATGACCTTCTGCTGGAGTTTCTTGCGGCGCTTCTTCTCCGCAATGAAGGTCTTGTCCGAAGCGCTGGTAGATTCACTCTATATTACTGACGTGTAAAAGAGCCCGTATGTGGCCAATTTACTGAATAAATATTTGACTTTGACTTTGACTTAGAACTGTTACCATAGTATTCGTATAGTTACAAGAGTAAGAAGAGCTTAACTGCCTTCCTCCATAAGATCCCTTTATATTGAGAACGTCACATATTTCAAACATGACACTTTTCGCATTCTTAGCATAATCTTCAAAAACCTGAATGATTTCATAGTTCCGTACTGACAACTTCTCAATTCGGTGTTTCTTAAATAATAGGGAATATGCATCTCTTAAAAAAATATGAAAAGAGATGGCAAAAAGTGAAATTAAAATTTAAATCGGCCAAATTTTTTTCTGCTTTAATAAAGTCATTCGTGTAACAAACAGTAGTGAACAATTATTTTTCGAATATTTTTCTAATAGGCTGGATTATTATTATTATTATTCCCTATTAATATACAAATTATGCTCGCCTTTATCGCGGTGGATAAAGCATCCGTCCCTCTCGCACTTACATACTATTCAGAAAGAGACAGATTTTTTTATCCACTCCTGTCCACATGATAAACACGACCATCATATGCCCGCTGGGGTATTTTGAATTACGTATATAGACGTTCGTCGGTGACACTGCAATACCGCGTAACTAACAAATCCAAGAAAGAGCAAAACGCACCTTACAAAGTAAGACAGTAAGGTGTATTTTTCAACCATTGAATTAGTTAGTTACGTTCTCTGGCACAGTTAGGTAGAGATATATTACACATGATATGATATGTGATTTCAGGTCATACAATGATATAAGACAGGGGCAATCACTACATAGTATAAAACAGCCGCTTCCCGCCGTCTGCCCCTCTGTATGTACGCTTAGATCTTTCAAACTACGCAACGGATTTTAATGCGGTTTTCACCATCGGTTAGATAATTTTACACGGAAGATTTATGTATATAATAGTACCCGGAGCAAAGCGAGGGCGGGTCGCTAGTTTGATGATAAATAAGGATATATTTAAAGCACTATACAGAAGTTATTTATTTATAAATGACTAGAGAGCGTTAGGTAAGTTATCCAAGTTTACCTAACCTTCTGGAAAGTAAGTTAAATTATTTAGCGAGTAGGTACCAGAGGTATATACCCGAATTTATCAACATTTGGATATTTACCTAAGTAGGGTTTACCTTTAAATCACCGACACTCATTTCATAGAATGTTTTACTTCGCCGAATTGTCATTTCATCCAAAGCTTTTTCGATCATTACATCGAAAATTCGATGAAATGAGTGTCTGCAAAACAAGGAGACCGAGGTCCCCTAAGTAGAGTTGTACTTTCTTCATATTACCTTTAGAAGTAGTGAAGTAATTAATAATTTAGTTAGCGAGAATCTTACAACGCGAATGAAGGCTCGCACGATTTGAAAACTTTGAAGCGTAGAAAAAATTGATGTTAACACTTTCAAATGCAATGGAGCCGCTTAATATTTACCACTTTTTGGGTTTTTAATTATATAAATAAATTAGATTCTTGCCAAATGCCAAAGTAAGTTACAAAAAAACTTACAAACAACGAGATCATCATTTTAAAACTAGCACCTGAACATAAATTACAAACTATGATAATAAATCACTAACTAGACGTAGCACATGATTAACAAAATGATTTTACAAAAACAAATATATTAGGGAAAGAATCAAAACAAATTATTATTAATCAAATCGTATTCACAAAAAAATGGTAACCCTTTTTTGCTTTTAAAAATATATTTAGCTCTCTATCTTTATTTGTCGCATTGTAAATGGGTAGAATAACGCCCTTATTCATAAACGCACAACAAACCTATTTTAGTTAAAGTGTGCTTTGTCACTTTCTGTCAGATTCGAATGTCACAATGAAAGATAAGGACAACCCATGCTACAAGCATACTTTAGTTATTGTGCGAATGAATAAGAGGGTACGTATTTACTTGTTTAATACACAGAATAAATCATTTCGCGTTTTTTTTTTAATAAACAGTTCACTATATTAAATAAGACATTTACAAAGTTTATTTAGGACTGTTTAAATTAACAGCAAATTATAAGTCACGCCCCTGCATTGTGTATAATATACAAACATACAAGCATTTATAAATATGTATATAATAATATATATGTATATTAACGTGGACACCGGATTTTATACACTTTACTATGTGCACGCTATTCATAGTATAAATATGTTATACATTGGCAGAGATTGGAAAAAAACTTGAAAATACATTTTTTTTCATTTAAATATTATAAAAAAATCTATGATGAATTAACATCAAAACGAAAACAATTTAAAACACAATTTAATACATACATAAAAACGATGTCACATTATTTTGTATTTTTTATTATATCCATTAAATACATTTTTATACAACCGTATTTACCCATCCTCAATAGCCTTTAACTGACGCAAATCGTCAAATAGGACATATATATTAACCCCCTTACTAATAAACGTTGAGTAACGGCTGAGTAGTTATACAATGCTTTGTCCTTATCTGTCATTGTGACATTTGAATTCGACAGATAAGGACAAAGCATTGTATAACTACACAGCCGTTACTCAACGTTTATTAGTAAGGGGGTAAGAGTTTAGTAGTATAGTACTTTATACATTAACGCGTAAATCTATTTGAATTAAATAATCAAAAAGAACTCATTTACCAATCTCTGCCGAATATAATTTTGCCTTAAATAATGGCAGTAGAAATAACCGACATTAACATAATCGGAAATTGTACAGTCAGCTTATGATTGGCGTATTTTGTAAAAGCAATCAAAACTAAAAAAGTACCAATAAAAAAGGGTCACTGTATAGCTTAGATGAAAACAAAAAGAGGAAGATACGTGACCGGCGCGCGGGCTTGAGCACCTAAATATAGGCGCTGAGCGCCTATATTGACTCAGTTGTCCGGCCGTCACCGATCTGTCAGCACGTGCGACGTCGTCATTATTGTGACACATATGGCTGTCTCACGCGCACGTCGTTAGTCCATCAATTTATCTCTATTGCTCCTTAGTGCATGTTTACTGTGTGTGTGGAATTTGCGAATGTAGGTGTCGCGGCACGCATTACGTCAGTGTCTTGTACGGCGATAACGTGTCTTCCCCTTTTGCTTTAGTCTAAGCTGTATAGATACAAAACGCACTCCACAACCCGTTTTAATTGCTCGTAAGTGTATTATAAGTTCAAGGTGAAACTAGCCATACAAATTAGTTAAGTGTGTAAGCGAGACAGCACATTGTGGTTAGGTTAATGTTAGAGCGAGATAAAATATACAGTCAGAATAATTACTGACTTTCAACATGGCACAACACAGAATTAAAAAAAGGAAAAAAATGTGTTTGTATCAAAATTTAGATTATGATGCTGACTGTACAAATTCATATATCAGTAATGCCGGTTCGTGAACACGAAGCTTATAGGGTTTACATACGTGAACATACGTACCTTGTCACATTCATTTTAACTCCACCCCTTTCGCACTACAGAAAGAGACAGCGAACGAAACGGATTCACTAGGATTTAAACAATCTTTGCAAAAATACAGCATTAAGTTTACAATATTTTCAGGCCTTAACTATGTTTTATCATAATTCAGTACATGGATAGCATTTAAAAATACATGGGCGGTATCAATAAAAATACACGCTGGAGTTAGAATTTGGTTTGAATTTTCCGTTTTGTTTTAATTTACTTTTCCATTGTATTTATTAAGCAATAACTGATGTGTTTAATAATCAAATAGCATAATTAATAAAAAGTAATTGATAAAGAAAGAAAAAAACTGTAAATTAAGTTGCATATCGTTTAGCCACCCAAATTGCTCGTGCACATTGTATCGACCTTATTGATAAGCAAATAAGGGTCGTCACTGGCAACTATAGTTGCATAAAGCATGCGAATGAGAGCCGAAATTCATTTAAATAAAACTATTAAATATATGTAACGTGCTCAATATAAAGGGACCTTATGGAGGAAGGCAGTTAAGCTCTTCTTATTCTTGTAACTATACGAATACTATGGTGACAGTTCTAAAAACGGGCGTAACCGCCTGCCTCCATAAGGTCCCATTATATTGAGAACGTCACATGTAAAATCCCCCGACAAAATCAGGACCCTTGCTTTCAGAGGTTATAACTCTTGAATGACTTCACGGATTTTTATCAAACCTAGCTAAAAACACTCTCAATCAAGTCAACTTTCTAAAAAAAATAACTAAATCAAAATCGGTCCGTCCGTTTGGAAGCTACGACGCCACAGACAAACAGATACACACGTTGAACTTATAACCAGAGCCCGGATTTTTCGCGGCAAAACAAAAGACTGTCGCAATCTAGCTAGTGTTAGAAACACTGTTTAATCGATATCGAGTATTATTATATAAAAAAAATCACCTCAGGCCGGATTATCATTATTATCATAAATATAGAACTATGTTAAAGCTTAAAAAAACACTTATGATATCAACGATTTTGACGACGCGGTTAGCCTAGTTGGTAGTGACCCTGCCTACGAAGCTAGCGGTCCCGGGTTCGAATCCCGGTATGGGCAAAGATTTGTGTGATGAGAGTATTTGTTCCTGAGTCATGGATGTTTTCTATATATTTAAGTATGTATTTCTCTATATAAGTATGTATATCGTTGCCTAGTACCCATAGTACAAGCCTAGAGCTTAGTTTGGGACTAGGTCAATTTGTGTGAGATTGTCCCCCTCATATATATAATTGACGTATTGAACCCCCCATTTTTTTTAAGCATATTAAAATTATTACATTAATAAAATTGCCACGAAATTTCTCAATTTTTCAAAGATAATTATTAAATATAGAAAACAAAACAAAATCCAAACCATATTCTAACTGCAACGTGTATACATTTTATTTAATATACATCAATTAAGATTACTAGATACAGCTATTATATATAATATAAAAAAATTTGCTATCCTCCATTGGGCGTACTTGGTTTTGGCTTCAAAACATTAAAAAACCAACTCCAAAAAATCCTAAAGCCTTTCTACGTGAACCGATTATTTATATCGCCCCAAAAATATATACACCCTCTTTGGAGTCCGTCAAAAATTGGAAGTATGTCGAATTTTCTCGAAAATCGTGTTCTTTTGGGAAGCTTCTGTGAGATTTTTTATCCTATAATAGACAATGGCGTAACTATTGAGCGGTTTTCGCATAGACAACGACTTTGATCAATCATTTATAAGTTGTTCATGACAAGTTCAAGTTAAAATTAAACCAAATGCATTAAACCGGGATCCTTTATTTTTTTAAATATTTTTTTCTAAAACCTTAAACATTTCAAGATAATTCAAAAGATCATTGCATGGAACCCATTAGGTTAGGTTAGGTTAATTTTATAACAATCTTGAAAATTATACAGTTTCAGAAAAAAGTTTTTAATATGTCAAATGATTATTATAGCAAATGATACATTATGGCATATGAATTTATGACAACGTCTGGAATCCACGTTTATGCTTTACAAAGTTGACGTGTTTCGACGTGCAGTATCAAAATTATTTAAATGATGATATCTACATTATAATACAGATATTTTTTTATTTATAATTGAAATGTAAATTTATTTTTTAATCGTCATTAATTCGTTTCTCGTGATTCGCTGAGATATTTTGTTTAAAAAAAACCAGTGTAGCAGTAATTGGACTGTACATCTACTGCCAAATAACCACATATAATTACGCCTTTATCTCCATGTAAAAAGCCGTTAAGTCCATCCATTTACCACTTTGTGCAAAAGCCTAAAGCCACCAGCTATACTACCTAATAATTCAATAATTTTGGCGTAAATAAAAAAAATACTTGATGCCGTATGCTGTAAATATCTTATGGAGTAAGAGACAGATGCAAACATGTTAGGGCCACCCATAACATTAAGGGGGGGGTGTCAACGAAGTGTGACATTGTGTAACAAGGGGTGGGAGGAGTCACAAGCTTCGTTACGTCACATGTCAAAATGTATAATTTACGAACTGTTGTTTTAATGTAATCATTCCTAGATGTCATACCAGAAAAGGGAGTCTCATAAACGTGACCACATGTGACAAGGACGGGAATAAAAAATTATGACATTCGTGTGACGTAATTTATGGATGCACCCTTAGCAAAATTAGATGAAGAAATCGATCGATAAAGATCAAGAAATCGATCGATAAAGATCAATTAAATTATTGGTGTTTAACGTCCGGTTTCTATGTTCAAATCGCGGACAGATGAGATTAGTTAAAATTAAAATTTGACATGTGTATGTGGAAAATGTAAAATTTTAACTCGTTTTACTCTTTTACTTAGTTTTACATCTATAATACTCGGTTAAATAGTATTATATACCTAATGGTTGAACACATGAGTGTTTACCCAAATAAAGTTCTTGGTATTTCATCATCATCATCATCAGCCGCAAGACCTGGACAAAGGTCTTCCCCAAGGTTTTCCACAAGGATCGGTCCTCTGCTGCTGTCATCCAGCGGTTTCCCGCGACCTTTATCAGATCGTCGGTACACCTTGGTATTTACATAAAAAAATTGCTTATTGTCTCTTACAAGATATGATATTTACAACATATAATAGCTATAAAAAACTGTACACATTTTGAACAATTTCCTAAACGTCACGCGTATTATATTTTTTTTATAAAAATCCGTTGACACCGTACTGGTGAAAGGTCATAAGCGACAGTATTTTCCGCTTTTTAAAGAAGCCGATATTGTCGCTTACTTTGTTTTGTATTGATATAATTACGTGTATCTATTGTTTCAGATAGTTTTTTTAAGTTCAGAACTATTTTAGTTTTGCGCCAGATGATTAAACAAAATCAATCTTTAATACTATCTAACTATGCTCGCTTTTTGAACGTTAACCATTGCCGAGCAGCGTACTCTTTTAGATGCCATATCCTTTTCAGTAAAAGGGGGAGATCAAGGACACATCTACGTAGACGAATTAAAAGAAAAAGTAGGCGTCGTGCCTTATCAGAGTGTTAAAGGTCAAGCTTCATCGATTTCTATACAAAAACAAAAAAAAATCAATAACAAATTATTTACCCGAAAAAAAAACAAAAAAAAAAACAATCCATAGCTAGGGTTCGAACCCGCAGTCTTGGCGTAGTAGGCCAACGCTCTAACCATTAGTCTAATCGGACCGCGGCGGCCGCATCGAAAGAACCATATTGCGCGGGCAATTTTTGCGTGAAAATACGAGGAAAACGAATCTTCCCAGACCTCTAGCTAGATCGATTGTTCGCCCCCGTAAACCCCTGTATTGCAAATTTCATCGAAATCGTTAGAGCCGTTTTCGAGAACGTGAGTACAAATATATATACGTTTCTCGTTAAATAGTTTAGGATAAAAAAATAAAATCATGGCAAATGGGCTCTAAGGCCCATAAAAACCCCCCTAAAAATTATTTCCCCCACTTTCAGAGCTCGAAACTCATGACCCAACGGATTTTTACCAAACTTAGCTAAGAACACTCAAATCCAATCGAAATCGGTCCATCCGTTCGGGAGCTACGGTAGCACAGACAGATACACACTTTAAAAATAACGCCCCCCTTTTTTGCGTGGGGGGTTAATAATTAAATGCCTCAAATCAAGTATATGTAATGTAATACTTTCGCAAAATAAAAATAGTTCTAAACTAATTTCACAAACTTTCTCATACATTTCCAATAACATGTCGGTATATTTTAAAGTATATATGTTGAGTTGAACTTTGGGTATTTTTTTTAATTGAAAGTAAATCGACCAAAGCTAAATTACTTGACAATTTAATTATAATGTTAGGAAAATAAAATAATCGACAGCCATCTATTTTCTTCGACGCTCATCTATGTCGGTCAACAGTTACCAGAGGGCTTATTGCCTAACGCACTCGCGATCGCGATCGACTTGAAAGTGGAACAATTGTTTTCATTTTGTAGACAGACTTGCCACTGTCAAAAATGAAAGCGATCGCGATCGCGAGTGCGTTAGGCAGTAAGCCCTCAGGTTCACCATCGATTCTTGACGGTGGTTGACAGGTATCAACGTCGTATATCAGTGTTCGAATCCCGATATTCGCAAATTATTTTTTTATAGAGGACGTATTTGATTGTTGGTTGTATTTAAGTATGTATTTCTCTATATAAGTACCCATAGTACAAGCTTAGTTTAGTTTGAGACTAGGTAAATTTGGGTAGCAAACTCAAGCTAAGAAGAAAATAGTGCAACAATAAAAATTGAGCACAATCTCCCCAACAAACTGTTTTGTCAGTTTGGCGGAATAGTTATCAACATAATCACTGTTATGTCTTCTTTTGAAAAAAAAAAAACATCATCATGGTAGCAATCCTATCATATAATCACGTTTATTCAACAAATAAATGCCATATATTACTTAAAAATACCCAAAATTCAATCAAATTAGGCCCTCGTTATTGTTCAAATCATAACTTGATCTACAACTTCAAACAGCTATTCTAAGTTGGAGGTCAAGCTACGGTGGTCGTGTGTTTATCGCGGTTCAAAGGAGGGTACCTTACATATACATAATATACAAACCCCCTTACTAATAAACGTTGAGTAACGGCTGAGTAGTTATACAATGCTTTGTCCTTATCTGTCATTGTGACATTTGAATTCGACAGATAAGGACAAAGCATTGTATAACTACTCAGCCGTTACTCAACGTTTATTAGTAAGGGGGTAAAAAAGCATTAGGTTACTAATATAATGTTGGTTTGACGGCTTATTTATTATCCATTCATTCGATAGCGCTGCGTGTGGGCTGAGCGCGGAGTTACATTTCTGGGTAATTCTTCGAGCGCTGCTCTGCTAAGGTAAAATGTAGTATTTCACACAAAACTACTGTAACAATTGCAACCTCATTACTTGGTAATAAAACAAGGTATAGAAAGCTACAGGAATTTCGACATAAATGCGTCCAGAAGAATAAGGGCTGATGATACGCTCGAAGAATTACCCTTCGACATTATAATACATACACTTTCATATCGTTTTGGTAATAAGCCGTTATTATAACAATGTCATTAGTTAAGTTTCACAGATCAAGTTTAAGTGGTGACAGTTTGTTTCAAAGTATTTAACTTACTAGTGTGTAAATACCCAGTAAATAACCTTGGGTATCCACCCAAGCTATCCAGTAAATTTGTTATACAGAATTTTACTTGTCCCAGCAGTGGAACACCCAAGGTTATTAAAAAAAAAAAAAAAACAATAAACTTGTTACATTTCCAGCTATTTACCCAGATAAAGTTACCCATTCCGGTATTTAACTCAGGTTTCACTAAATTAGTGTGCACAAATGTCCCTGATAGAAGGTAAATACAGTATTCACCATACCCGTGTTAGTGTAATCACGCGACGGGCTCGCCGGGGTCCCGGCGCGAGCGCAGGCTGTTGTTGCGCCGTAACTCTTCCATTAGCGAGCGCGAGTCGAGGGACTCGCGGTGTTCGGACGACGATCGTTTTGTGTGAGTGCCTGATAATAAAATTGATGCAATTTTTTTTCTATATTCAGAAAATTTTATTTGTATGAGTTGAAGGAGCCATTTTTTTTTTCTTTTCGCTAAGAATCTTTTGTGAAAATATTCTCAGTATATTTTTTGGCCAGGCGTGAGTTGTCCAAAAAAATTGTAAACCCTTATTTCATGTGAGGAATTTTTATATTTAATATGAAAGTCTAATTTCTAAAGGTTTCCTGCTCCCTATTCTGTCACGATTAAAAAAACAGTCTGATTACAAAAAAAAATTATAGTAATAATAAGTCAAGTTGTCTGTCTATACACAATAAAAATAATAAAGGTCCCAGAATACTGCCTTGGGGTACCCCTTAAGAAAAAAAACCAGTATACGCTGAGCTGCGATCCTTACCGGGCAGTTCGCGGGGGCAGCTCATGATCTCGTGGTCGAGGGAGGCGGAGGCCGGCTCGCGGTCGACGCGCCGCCGCCGCGCGCTCTGCTGCAATCGGAAGACTGATCACATACATATTGATAGCAATCAACTAGGAGTTAAATAAATAAAAACCACGACAAAATTGACAAAAAACCCCGACAAAATTGACAAAACCCCCCGACAAAATTGACAAAACCCCCGAAAAAACTGACAAAAACCCCCGACAAAATTGACAAAAACCCCCGACAAAATTGACGAAAACCCCCGACAAAATTGACAAAAAAGCCCGACAAAATTGGGACCCCTAGTTTCAGAGCTCATCACTCTTAAATGGCCCAACGGATTTTCACCACACTTAGCTAAGAACACTATCGATCAAGTCACCTTTCAAACAAAAAAAAGCTAAATCAAAATCGGTTCATTCGTTTGGGAGCTACGATGCCACACACACACACACACACACACACAGTTACACAGATACACGCGTTGAACTTATAACACTCCTCCCTTTTGCTTCGGGGGTTAATTGTGACGTTCTCAGTATAAAGGGACCTTATGGAGGAAGGCAGTTAAGCTCTTCTTATTCTTGTAACTATACGAATACTATGGTAACATTTCTAAAAAAGGCGTAACCGCCTGCCTCCATAAGGTCCCTTTATATTGAGAACGTCACAATTAGTGTGATTATAGTTCAAACTGTAAAAAAACCAGAAATAAAAAACAGCCAAGTGCGAGTCGGGCGGTACGGAACCCTCGGTGCGCAAGCCCGACTCGCACTTGACCGGTTTTTTTGTAACTTATGTCCAGGGAATTCCTCGGTGATAGCGTAAATACTTACTTTGTATCCGCTCGATCCGCTGGTGACCGACGAACTGGAGCCCAAAGTGTGCGATCCATTCTGTACAAAAAAAAAAGTTTAATTTATCAGGGGACCGTCTCTCACAAATCGACCTAGTCCCAAACTAAGCTCTAGGCTTGTTCTATCGGCACCAGGTTTTTTTTTGGAGGGACCTACGTAGTTAGCCTCTGACGGCTTTGACTACTTCGCCGGAGGGAGGGCGAGCTCCTGAGGGGGGCTCAGCGCAGCGGTACCAGGCAAAGATAAACATACTTATATAGAGAAATATGTACATCCTTTAAATGTATAGAAAACATCCATGACTTAAGAACAAATACTCGCGCTCATCATACAAACGTACATGGTCCCGCTGGTTCGTGCCTGGTCTCGCTGGTTCGTGCCTGGTCTCGCCGGTTCGTGCCTGGTCTCGCTGGTTCATACCTGGTCGAGCTGGTGCCCGGTCTTGCTGGTTCGTGCCTGGTCTCGCTGGTTCGTACCTGGTCGAGCTGGTGCCCGGTCTTGCTGGTTCGTGCCTGGTCTCGCTGGTTCATACCTGGTCGAGCTGGCGCCCGGTCTTGCTGGTTCGTGCCTGGTCTCGCTGGTTCGTACCTGGTCGAGCTGGTGCCCGTTCTTGTTGGTACTTGCCTGGTCTCGCTGGTTCGTACCTGGTCGAGCTGGTTCGTACCCAGTCACGCTGGCCCTGATCTCGCTGGTTCGTACCTGGTCTCGCTGATGCCCGGTCTCGCTGGTTCGTGCCTGGTCTCGCTGGTACTTGCCTGGTCTCGCTGGTTGGTACCTGGTCTCGCTGGTTCGTACCCAGTCACGCTGGCCCTGATCGCGCTGGTTCGTGCCTGGTCTCGCTGGTACTTGCCTGGTCTCGCTGGTTCGTACCCAGTCACGCTGGCCCTGATCTCGCTGGTTCGTACCTGGTCTCGCTGGCTCTGATCTCGCTGGTTCGTACCTGGTCTCGCTGGAGCCCGGTCTCGCTGGTTGGTACTAGGGCTTGTGATATACGTGTTACACGCGGAACCGTAGCTACGTAGCCTTAGCACCGGCGGTGCTAAGATCCCGTACTACACGGTCACGTCAAAGATACGTATCCGTTTCTGGATTCGGCTACGTTCCCGCGAATCTCGGCTTCGGCTCCGCTCCGATCGGTTGTTGAAAGAGAGCTTGTGTCGAACGGACCCTTCGCATTATGTGTTATACTCGTGGTCTTTGCATTGATTTGATTCCAGATGTTTTTTTTTAAGTAATTACATATTAGTATTATTCTGTTCTCTGATAACCAGCCATTATGAGTTCGTACAAAAAAACGACTGGATCCGATCTACGTATAAATAAGATACGTATCTCCGTGTACACGTAGCTACGTATCTTAATTACACGTAGCCGAATAACACGGAGCAAACGGAGCGGATCTCCGTTGCCGAGTAACACGGCAACGGAGATTCGGCTACGGGTACACGAAACACGGTCACGACCAGGAGCACTAGTTCGTACCTGGTCTCGCTGTTTCGTGCCTGGTCTCGCTGGTACTTGCCTGGTCTCGCTGGTTGGTACCCGGTCTCGCTGGTTCGTACCCAGTCACGCTGGCCCTGATCTCGCTGGTTCGTACCTGGTCTCGCCAGTGCCCGGTCTCGCTGGTTCGTGCCTGGTCTCGCTGGTACTTGCCTGGTCTCGCTGGTTGGTACCTGGTCTCGCTAGTTCGTACCCAGTCACGCTGGCCCTGATCTCGCTGGTTCGTGCCTGGTCTCGCTGGTTCGTGCCTGGTCTCGCTGGTTCGTGCCTGGTCTCGCTGGTTCGTGCCTGGTCTCGCTGGTTCGTACCTGGTCGAGCTGGTGCCCGGTCTTGCTGGTTCGTGCCTGGTCTCGCTGGTTCATACCTGGTCGAGCTGGCGCCCGGTCTTGCTGGTTCGTGCCTGGTCTCGCTGGTTCGTACCTGGTCGAGCTGGTGCCCGTTCTTGTTGGTACTTGCCTGGTCTCGCTGGTTCGTACCTGGTCGAGCTGGTTCGTACCCAGTCACGCTGGCCCTGATCTCGCTGGTTCGTACCTGGTCTCGCTGATGCCCGGTCTCGCTGGTTCGTGCCTGGTCTCGCTGGTACTTGCCTGGTCTCGCTGGTTGGTACCTGGTCTCGCTGGTTCGTACCCAGTCACGCTGGCCCTGATCGCGCTGGTTCGTGCCTGGTCTCGCTGGTACTTGCCTGGTCTCGCTGGTTCGTACCCAGTCACGCTGGCCCTGATCTCGCTGGTTCGTACCTGGTCTCGCTGGCCCTGATCTCGCTGGTTCGTACCTGGTCTCGCTGGAGCCCGGTCTCGCTGGTTCGTACCTGGTCTCGCTGTTTCGTGCCTGGTCTCGCTGGTACTTGCCTGGTCTCGCTGGTTGGTACCCGGTCTCGCTGGTTCGTACCCAGTCACGCTGGCCCTGATCTCGCTGGTTCGTACCTGGTCTCGCCGGTGCCCGGTCTCGCTGGTTCGTGCCTGGTCTCGCTGGTACTTGCCTGGTCTCGCTGGTTCATGCCTGGTCTCGCTGGTACTTGCCTGGTCTCGCTGGTTGGTACCTGGTCTCGCTGGTTCGTGCCTGGTCTCGCTGGTACTTGCCTGGTCTCGCTGGTTGGTACTAGGGCTTGTGATATACGTGTTACACGCGGAACCGTAGCTACGTAGCCTTAGCACCGGCGGTGCTAAGATCCCGTACTACACGGTCACGTCAAAGATACGTATCCGTTTCTGGATTCGGCTACGTTCCCGCGAATCTCGGCTTCGGCTCCGCTCCGATCGGTTGTTGTAAGAGAGCTTGTGTCGAACGGACCCTTCGCATTATGTGTTATACTCGTGGTCTTTGCATTGATTTGATTCCAGATGTTTTTTTTTTAGTAATTACATATTGGTATTATTCTGTTCTCTGATAACCAGCCATTATGAGTTCGTACAAAAAAACGACTGGATCCGATCTACGTATAAATAAGATACGTATCTCCGTGTACACGTAGCTACGTATCTTAATTACACGTAGCCGAATAACACGGAGCAAACGGAGCGGATCTCCGTTGCCGAGTAACACGGCAACGGAGATTCGGCTACGGGTACACGAAACACGGTCACGACCAGGAGCACTAGTTGGTACCCGGTCTCGCTGGTTCGTACCCAGTCACGCTGGCTCTGATCTCGCTGGTTCGTACCTGGTCTCGCCGGTGCCCGGTCTCGCTGGTTCGTGCCTGGTCTCGCTGGTACTTGCCTGGTCTCGCTGGTTGGTACCTGGTCTCGCTGGTTCGTACCCAGTCACGCTGGCCCTGATCTCGCTGGTTCGTGCCTGGTCTCGCTGTTACTTGCCTGGTCTCGCTGGTTCGTACCCAGTCACGCTGGCCCTGATCTCGCTGGTTCGTACCTGGTCTCGCTGGCCCTGATCTCGCTGGTTCGTACCTGGTCTCGCTGGTGCCCGGTCTCGCTGGTTCGTACCTGGTCGAGCTGGTGCCCGGTCTCGCTGGTACATGCCTGGTCTCGCTGGTACGTGCCGGGTCTCCCTGGTACTTGCATGGTCTCGCTGGTTGGTGCCTGGTCTCGCTGGTTCGTACTGGTTCTCGCCGGTTCGTACCTGGTCGAGCTGGTCGATGGAGCTGTGGCTGGTGGCGGCGGGGCTCTTGCCGGCGTCGAAGGCCGCGTCGTGCTCCTGCTGGTGCGGGGTCTCCGGGCTGTCCGGGATCTCGTTGGCTGCTGGGACATAAGTAATCAGAGGTTTAATTACAAAATTGCAGTTCCGGCGCCATACCCAAGTAGCACAAAAACTATATAAGAACTTCAACAGCCATTATAACTCTAATTTTAAGCATTTTAAGGGCTGTATAAGCTCTTATACAGCTTGTGTGCTACTTGGGTACACACAATGGATATGAATATGAGTATGTGGTTATGTTCGGGTGCCCTGCACACTGTATATAAATGAATATGAATATGAGCATATACTTCGAATCCCTGGAGCAAATATTTATGTGATGAGCGCGAGTATTTGTTCCTGAGTCTTGGTGTGTTTTCTGTATATTTATTTAATTATGTATTACTCTATATAAGTACGTTTATCGTTGTCTAGTACCCATAGTACAAGCCTAGAGCTTAGTTTGGGACGATGTCAATTTATTTGAGATTGTCCCCTGATTTATTATTTTTTATTTATACTTGGTAGCTGGATATGTACCGTCGCCCTAAACACTACATACTTAAACTGAGTTATGAATATGAATATATACTCACGGTGGGTGGGTATAAATAAATGTGTCAAGAAATGTTGCGGCGCCATACATACATTATTTAATTGAATAAGGATACGAGTAATGAGTATGTACTTACTCACTATGGCTGGGTATATTTAGGTGCCCTACACACTGTATAAAAGTTAATATGAAATGAGCATTTACCATCGGTGGCTGGGTATCTCATGTAGTATCCGGTACCATACACATATGTATGTATAAATAAATAATAAACATCAGGGGACAGTCTCACACAAATTGACCTAGTCTCAAACTAAGCTCTAGGCTTGTACTATGGGTACTAGACAACGATAAACATTACTTATGTAGAGAAATACATACTCAAATATATAGAAAACATCCATGACTCAGGAACAAATACTCTCATCACACAAATCTTTGCCCATACCGGGATTCGAACCCGGGACCGCTAGCTTCGTAGGCAGGGTCACTACCAACTAGGCTAACCGCGTCGTCGAATTATTATGAATAAGAATATGGGTACTCACGGTAGTTGGGTATGTTTCGGCGTCCTAAACACTGAATATGAATAAGATATTATTGGGTGGCTAGGTATGTTTCGGTGTCCTACACACTGAATATGAGTATGAATATGAGTATGAGTATGAATAAGAGTATGAGTATGAATAAGAATATGAATATGAATATATAGTGAGAGTAGGTCGGTACATCCTGGCAGGCTACACAGTTGATACATGGGTATGAGTGGGTATATACTGACGGCGCGCGGGCACGTGGCGGCGCGCGGCGCGCGGCGAGGGCGGGCGCGGGGGCGCGGGGGCGGCGCGCGCGGCGCCGGGCGCGCGGCTCACGGCCGCCTGCACCACCTCGCACACGCGCCGGAACCGCCGGATGTTGCCTGCGCACAAACAACACTATTAACCAAGTGATAAAAGCGATCTATTGGCATCGGTACTACATCATTTTATCGAATTTCACTTCATCGAAAGCTATTTTCTGTTAAAACCATGTGGGCAGAGAAAAAAGTGAGGCTAGGGAGAAAATGAGCCTCTTCGCGTCTTCGTCTTTCAAAAGAAACATCATTTCCGCGCATGTTTGAATAAAAAATTACGTCTTCCGATACCGAATACATTATATATACTATCAGCATAATGATGACACCGTGTCCCACCACAGAATTGTGTCACAATGATATTACAAAACAATTTGTTTAAGAAGAAAAAGAAACACATTTATTCATAACAACGAACACAGTAAGAAATGTTGAAAATATTGTTGTTGTTGTGTTGTTGTTGTTGTTGTGTTGTTGTTGTGTTTGACACTTTAACGATTTTATTCATAACGTCACTAACGTATTTTTTTAATTTAACATATTTTTTTAAATTCCAAGCACATAATTTATTACCTGATAGTAACGTGAAAGTGATAGCATACAGATACTCCTTCCCGTTCTCTCCCGGTGCTTTCGTTATAGTAGAAATGTCAACCTGGAAACAGGATAAATTACTGATTAGAAACATGCTTCAAAACCCCATTGCCTGCGTTAGTACAAGAATACACCTTGTAAATAATCTTATAGTTTAACATTCTGTAAATTTAATAGGTTTTTTTTTCTGAGAGCGAGAAGCGACAATATGAGTGTTTAAAAAAAATGTTTAAACGCTGTTTTTTTTTTTAAATTAATAACAAAAAACCCCCGTCAAAATCATCCTACTTTCAGAGCACTCGACCAAGTCACCTTTCTAACAAAAAAAAAACTAAATCAAAATCAACAACGCGACAGACAGATAGACACACAGATACACACGTTAACTGCGCGAGTCTGGTCAAGTGCGAGTCGGACTGGCGCACTGACGGTTCCGTATTTAGGTCCGTACTACGAAACACAGACAGACAGACAACGAAGTCTCACAATAAGGGTTCCTTTTTTACCATTTCGGTACGGAACCATAATAAGGGCGCGTCATACTAGTCGCCAGCCAGATTTTAGTTTTCAACTTTTGTAATATTTTCCAGCTCTTTTTATATAAGACCTTAGGATTGTGCAAAAAAATACACTCGTATAAATTTTTTTCGCAGAAAATTATTTCTACGGAAGTCTAATCTATTAAATTTTTACGGGTTCACAGCCCCGAAGCAATGTGCAACCATCTTTCGACCCGTCCCCATAGTAATAATCATACATCATAATTTTCGGTGCGGGAATGATTTGAGAAAGAATAGAGATAAACAGATAGGTTAGTCTGAGAAAAATCATATTATGCCTAATGAGTAACTACCTCTCTGCGAATTGTATACACTATGATATAGTTTTATTTTAATTAATGTAGTACTTTAACTTTACTACCAAGCCTTATAAGATAATAATAAAAATAACTTTAATATTTACCTGTAGTAAATTTAGTAGTCGACGCGATTTTCTATATAAATTATTAATATTTTTTCTATATCTGGAACAGTTAATCTGCGGCGTCTGTATTGTTTTCTATCCACGAATGCATCAACTCGTAACGAGCTTTTTTTCATGGAGGCATTTTTGAATTGACTATTATTTATACTATTTTAAAAATGTAATTGCATATGACTAATTTATCAACTAGACAAAAGCACGGCATGACAATATGTGTCTAATCTAGACGTCCGATATCTATGAACGATTTGCTACTTATTTAAAGTAGGGACTTAACTGAAGAGATTGATAATGTCTGACCATTATAATATATAAGTATGATATATTCAAGTATGTTTTTTAAATGAATTATTAATAAGGTAGAAACTAAGTTTTTAAGTCAATACCTACTCTTTGGGTAGGGTATTCCGATGTATGGTAATAATTACGTTAAACGCTCATAAAGTTTCGTATATGATACGTAATTCAAGTATTTTATAATACTTTGTGTCATAAATATTGATAGATATTGATTACATCGATAACTTTGAAAATAAGGGATTGAATCATTTACATCACTAGCCATGAGGCGCATGGGCCGCAAGGACGTACCATTGAAACTACCCATGAGGCACATGTGCCTCATCGGACTGTGAACCTGTTAAATTACGATCTTACCTGAAATCTGACGTGCCGCTGAAACATGGCGGGCGCGTTCGAGCCCCGCTTGTACTCGACGCGAAAGGACATGGGGCTCAAAACGCTGTGAGACAGCTCTGCTATCTGGAATTATAAATAAATAAATATCAAGGGACAATCTCACACAAAAACATCCATGACTCAGGAACAAATACTCGCGAGCATCGCACAAATATTTGCCCGTACCGGGATTCGAACCCGGGACTGCTAGCTTCGTAGACACTACCAACTAAGCTAACCGCGTCGTCATTAAATCATTCTACCTTATTATTGACAGTCCAGCTCGAAATAATGCACGGGTGTAATTATTAAAAAAAAATATCCATCAATCAATCAATCAACCATCCATCAGCTATCCATAAAACAATAATTTAGTAAATCCATCAATCATACAATCCCACTAATATTATAAATGTGAAAGTTTGTGTGTTAGTTTGTTTATTCACGCTGCAACGGCTGGACGAATTTGGATGATATTTGGAATGGAGATAGCTTATACCCTGGATTAACACATAGGCTACTATTCACCCCGGGAAATGTGATAATTCCCGCGGAAAACGCGATAAGCGAAAGGAGTCGCGGGCAAAAGCTAGTCAATCCATAAATCCACCATTAATTCAATCAATCAACAGTTGATTCGTTAAATCATCAATAAAAAGAAGTAAATAAAGAAAAACATTTATTCGTGACAAATATCAACAAAGGACAGAGAAATACACACAGAAAGAATGTAGTCACGAAATGGTCCCAACTCAGCGTAATGCCGGCATTAAAGTCAGCGCTGGTCTTCCGTTGGGACCATCTGGTGAAACCACGGAATGTTACACACACATAATTTTGAAAGGTAGGTACATAAAACATAAATAACAAAAAAAAAAAAAAAAAGAAATAAAAAAAAAATTATCTTGCAACCTTTCATGCCCCGCCTTTGGCAGTATGGGCAAGGGTCCCTTAGCCTCACAATCCTCACATAGATTTATAAGCAAAATAACCTATCATATTTATATTATTACTTTGTTTTGATGCAAAAATACACAGCAAAAATGATTAACAATACAGATTATACTGGATTATACTAACATAATACCTAATTTAGTGAGTTACCTAAATATGGGATCGAACAAGAAATTAAACTAATTAATTCAAGCATTCAGTAAATCAATCAATCAATCAATCAATCATTGATGCAATAAAAGAGTGAAGCATGCTCCCAGCAGCGCCATCTAGAGTACAGATGCAGTGCATAATGATTTTCCTCCGGGAAAACTCGGATCTCAATCGGAATACGATGGCACCCGAACTGTCAATCAATGATAGTATTAATTGAGTGACGTTTTCATATCCATTAATATGGAACTTTATTGTTTAGTGTCAAATGTCAAAATGAAAAATGACTGCATATTGCACTGTATAATATAGAGATGTTATAACCATTTTAAGAAACTTAGAAATACACTCATAGGTAAGTAGTACTTTTATTGTCATTCGTAAACGAAACACTCTCCTTACTTTAAAATAAAATGCAGCAAAATAACCGTTTTCGAGGTTTTGGCATGGTAATACAAACTTTTTATAAATAAACTAAATATAATCAAAACTATATCGAATATTTGAATTGCGTGTTAGCCACTCTATAATATATATTGGTCTGCTGATGCGGCTTACCCCTACGGCTGTAAGATGGGTACTGAAGCTAATTGAGAGAGCACGATAAATACGAACTTTTCCGATAAAGTACGAAGGAAAATCATTTTGCACTACATCTGTAGCAGGTAAGCGAGCACAGTCTGCTACGTACGCTGAGGAAGGCGTGTATGAGGTCGGCCTTGACGGTGGGCAGCGGCTTGCCCTTGACCAGCGCCGTCACCGTCTCCTCCTTGTCCGCCGCCAGCAGCAGCGAGCCGAACCACGAGCGCTTGGCCAGCTCTGGCGACGACGACGGCGTCAGGTGGACCTCCTCCGAAGACGCTGTCGATAGTAAATATGTGACGTTCTCAATATAAAGGGACCTTATGGAGGAAGGCAGTTACGCTCTTCTTATTCTTGTAACTATACGAATACTATGGTAACAATTCTAAAAACGGCGTAACCGCCTGCCTCCATAAGGTCCCTTTATATTGAGAACGTCACAAATGCTTTCGTATGTCCCGACGTCCAGATATCCATGTTCTCCTCTACACGTCGCATTTATCAACCGATTCTCGTGAATTTTTTTGAGCTGGTTCGATAATTATATAGACTTTTGTCGATTATTTGCGGTGTTGGTAAACTGACCGCGACCTGTGTCGACGTATGGGGATAACTGTTTTCCAACGGCAAAGCTAGATTTGTCGCGAAGTCTACAGTTCGCATAATCACTAGTTGGTTGGTTGGGTCTACGTTAGATATTACCCATACTAAACTTATAGAATAATCAAACCTCTAAGTCGCGCACCTCTAGCGAGAAGTATAAGAAAATCACCTAGCAGGTCGATTATTTACGATTAACAGGTAAAATCGTGGTCAATAGAAGTGGCCAAAGATGTAAATAAAACGAAACTGACCACTTTACCATTACTCCATAATCATGTACCTTTCGAGATCGAGAGAGATCTTTCATTGAAATCATTGTATATAAAATTTCAACTTTGTGACACTTATACTTTCTGTGAAAAAGAGAGTATGGCAGACAGACAGACGGATGGACATGGCGAAACTTTTAGGGTTCCTAGCTTGACTACGGAACCCTAAAAAGAAGTTGTACATGAATAAAATCGTGTGTATAATGTATAAACATGAGTAATATGCGGACTGACCCTGCATTTTCCGGCGATGGAAGCGCGGCGAGCCCAGGAAGCTGTTCTTGATGGTGGCCAGCCGCGCGCGCCACGGCGCCGCCGCCGCCCCGCCCGCCGCGCCTGCGCACCGGCCACCGCGCCACAGTTACACAACGTACCACTTATCAAATGTGACGTTCTCAATATAAAGGGACCTTATGGAGGAAGGCAGTTAAGCTCTTCTTATTCTTGTAACTATACGAATACTATGGTGACAGTTCTAAAAACGGCGTAACCGTCTGCCTCCATAAGGTCCCTTTATGTTGAGAACGTCACAAATTATATTGCCGCTATAATCAAACAAGCCAATAGGTATGACGACTGGGTGAAGAAAACGAAATTCTATTTAGCCCGTCAGTTAGACTATCAAAAAATATTGGACACGTATTTTTGCTTTTGTCAATCAAACAAATAATGACAAAGATGAAGCGCGTCAAAGTTCGGGAGTACGCTCGTGACGTCACTTCTGTGTAAAAATTGTATTGAAACGTGACGTCATGCGACATTTCAACTCAATATATCTCCGTAATTTTTTTGATAATGTAAAAAAAGAAAACATACGTGTCCAATACTTTTTGATCATCTATCTGATAGACAAAGAAAAAAAATGAGCCATGATCCCTATTATGTGTTCGACGCCATCGACGAATATATCCGCACCACTACCTGGATTTTAAAGTTAAAATATATGACTTTCTATGTAGTTTTCCTGTCTCAGTGTAGTTAGAAGAAGAAAACACTTATACGGTTTACCCTTGAATCGCCGACACTCATTTCATAGAATGTTTCACTTCGCCGAATTTTCATTTCATCGACAGGCATTTCCACGTGCAGGAGTTATAATTTTTTGGCGGTCACAGCTCTAACCTAACCTACGTAACCCATGCTTGAGATAACCTGAATACAATAAGATTTCAGCAGAAATCAGCTTTCGATGAAGTTAAATTCGGCTGAAACCACACATTCGATGAGATGTCTGTGTGGGGTCCGGTCTGTTCACGTCTGCTAGGACTTGTTCAGTTAACTATCCCAGTTATGGCTTTTGACGAAGAGACCACGTCATGTTTTTCATATTTGACCTTACATTTGTAATGTTTTCATTTGTGCTAGTTCTAATAATTAATATTTGTTACTTTATTACCTTGTAATGTAACTTACTTTTAAGTATTGCTGTATTTTATGATTGAAAAAATGACCTTCTGCTGGAGTTTCTTGCGGCGCTTCTCCTCCGCAATGATGGTCTTGTCCGAAGCGCTGGTAGATTCACTCTATATTACTGACGTGTAAAAGAGCCCGTATGTGGCCAATTTATTGAATAAATATTTTTGACTTTGACTTTGACTCTGCAAAACAAGGGGACCACCCATTTTTATGCACTAGAGCAGAAAAAATTGCCCGCTTACACCTAGCATAAACTAGATTAGTGAGGTTCTGGTTTGTTCGTACCTGTGATGGTGCCGAGATTGGGGAACAGGGCGGGCGGGGAGGGGGCCGACGTCATGCTGGGCGGGCCGGGTAGCGACGACCTCTCTCGCACTGCACATTAACACAATTTCCCACAAATTGACCTAGTCCCAAATTAAGCTCTAGGCTTGTGCTAAGGATACCAGGCGACGATACACAAACTTACGATAGTTTACATAATAATAAATAAATAATAATCCAGCCTATATACGTCCCACTGCTGGGCACAGGCCACTCACAATGAGAGGGTTTGGGCTATAGTTCCCACGCGGGCCCAGTGCGGATTGGGAACTTCGCACACACCGTCAAATTGCTTTGCAGGTGTGTGCAGGTTTCCTCACGATGTTTTCCTTCACCGAAAAGCTCATGGTAAATCTACAAATTGTATTTCGCACATAAATACCGTAAAAACTTAGAGGTGCGTGCCCGGGTTCGAACCCACGACCCTCTGCTTAAGAGTCGGCAGGTCAAACCATCAGGGTACCACGGCTTTTTTTTAGCATACTTAAATATATAAGGAACAAATACTCGCGCTCATCACACAAATATTTGCCCATATCGGGATTCGAACCCGGCACCGCTAGCTTCGTAGGCAGGGTCACTACCAACTAGGCTAACCGCGTCGTCGGTTTTAAAGGATATTATATAGGATATCGTTAATACACAGCTTAGGTTAGGTCAGGTTTGTGCAAAATGTAATAAATAAAGGCCAAGTACTTTTTTTAACATGAAAATTTAAAAAAAAGATAAACATTTAGAAAAACATGACAATATTATTATAAATGCGAAAGTGTGAGTTCGTATGGTTATTACTCCTACATGCTGAAACGGTTGGAAGAATCTGGATGTTGGAATGGAGACAGCTTAAGCCCTGAATTTACACATTTTTATATTAAAAAAATCACTGCTCCTATAGGATGGTTAACGCGGACGAAGTCGCCCATATGTGACGTTCTCAATATAAAGGGAATGTGTGATTATTCGGATATTATGGTGAATATTATATTGAATATAATAATCACCTAGTTTTATGGAGGAAGGTAGTTACGCTCTTCTTATTCTTGTAACAATACGAATACTATGGTAATAGTTCTAAAAACGGCGTAACCGCCTGCCTCCATAAGGCCCCTTTATATTGAGAACGTCACCTCAATTCAATCAAGTCAATTACCTCTATGCGACTGCGAGGGGCTGTGAGGCCGCACCGGCACGGGCGAACCCAGCATCGGGGACTCGTTAATGATGATCACCGCGTCTCCCGGCTCGCCGCCTGGTGGACAAGTGTCATCATCATCACCATTATCGTCGTCTAAGTCGTGTAGAAGAGAGGCTAATCGAGAGGTCTCTCTCCAGGCGAGTGCAGTCCGTTAGGATGAAGTTGAAAGTTGTATACAGAGTGAATTTGTAATAGTATACTGGAACCAATTTTTCTTACTCTTTGGACAAAAAGTCTAACTATGCGTGTGTATAGTAATTAATTTATTCATGAATTATTTAATTAATAATAAAAAGTTAATATATAATACTAACTAACCTCATGGTCACCATACACTTGACGTGCATACGTCAGTTACATTTAAAAATAAAATAAAATAATAACTTTTTATTTCAGACCAGGAATGATCCATAGTGTTAGTACAATAAAGCATATGTTAGTAACACACGACAAAAGTAAAAATAAACAAAAATTAAAATTAAAAGTAAGAGTTGACATCGCAGGAGCAACCACAACAGATGGTGTGTTTTAATAGCTCCTCCCGATGGCAACTTGGACCCGGTAACGCGTGAGTGGGCAGTCCGGTCGCTTCACCCCACAGACGACTAAGAGGTATGCTTCACCCGGACCCTCAGAAAGCTGTTGCTGCTGCCACGCACCCGGCTCATTTGACAAGTTGGCATAGAGTAAGAAATTGTAATAAGGTTGTGTATGTTTATTTTAGATTAACCAGGCGTAGGGTGACAATAATTTCAGTTGAAAATTAAATCCTAAATTATAATAAAAGTTTTATACATATCATGTTTACTTTATGTAACTCCGATGCAAATGTAATTGCCATCGATTACTGTGTAAGAAAAATTGATTCCTGTATAGTTATACAAATTCAGCCTGTATATGCAACTTGACTGGGGAAACTTCGATAGCGCGATGTAGAACATTAGTTACGCTGTTTGTCGCTGGTGGCGCTGCCCATAGGATAGTTGTCTTCTACTTGCTACGTGTTGTAGCTAGATGTCGCTAGTCGCTAGTCGTAATCATTCTCACGGTCGTCATTATTATCACTATCAACATCGTTACCATAATTATCATCATCATAATAACAATCATCAGAAACGGCATCACAAAATGAGTTGTTTAACTGTAAACGTATTGCAGTTTTTAAGATTTTTTTTTAAATGTTGGAAAATTATGTTTGTTATCTTTGTATGTAAAAAATAAAACATCCAAAATAAGTTTTTTTTAATATATTAACTTACTTACTTATATTCAGACTTATCGTGGGCCCCGTAGAGTTGGCTCTTTGGTGATGATGCTCGCGCACTGAGGGTGACGCTAGAATACCAAAAAATATTAATAAATATCAGAGAACAATTTTACACAAATTGTTCCAAAACTTTAAAAATGGCGAATCTCTAAAAACACATACCTAGCGGTGACCCCGGGGTGGCTGGTGTGCCCCCTAAAGACGACACCCTGTGCGGTGTGTGTTGACCTGTTATTAAATTAAAGTTTTCAATGTATGTTAGCGTGCAATTTACTATTTCTGTGTACAAAAATAAGTTTGACAAAGAAAAAAATTAATAATTAAGACGTGATAAATAAAAAAAAAATCAATTACACAATTTTTTGCATGGTATAGAGATGGCAAATGAGCATACATCCATCCAAGTGCCATCAGAGTCGGGCGAGTCGTATCAAAGTAAAAATATACAAATATGTATCTCAATGTTATTTTTACAATTTTGTAAGTTTATTAAACAGTTTCTCGCCAATTTGGTCACTTTTTATTTATCTATAATTATTTATTATATGTAAGCTTACAGTAAAAAAAAAAACAAAAAAAAAATCAATATATTTGTCGAATTTGTCGGACTGGTAACATTGATTAATTAGGGCCTTACGGCAAATGGGCTCCGAGTCCAAGTCTTTCACAATCTCAAGACTTTAATCCTCAGACTGCAAACGCGTTGCCAACAGAGGATGGAATTGTAGATGGAACGCATTTCACCGGCTCACACTGGAACACAACAGCGCGAGCACTGATGCGGATGGGGACTTACCGGGCGAGGCGCAGAGCTGCGGCGAACTGCGCCCCTCTCGTCTCCCCGCGGACCTGCTGCGACCAAACCTGTCTCAAATGAGCCGTTACGACACATCACGTCATATATATGTAAATGGGGGGGGGGATATAAAAAAACAACACCGTACACGTGATACAAGTTAAACTTTCTGAACACTTTCGTGGCGTCGGAATATATACGGTGAATTTGTGTTAGTATATGAAACGTTCTCAATATAAAGGAACCTTATGGAGGAAGGCAGTTAAGCTCTTCTTATTATTGTAACTATACGAATACTATGGTAACAGTTCTAAAAACGGCGTAACCGCCTGCCTCCATAAGGTCCCTTCATATCGAGAACGTCATATATTAGCTAATAGTAAATTAACTAATAGCTTGCTACCTCATAAATAATTCATAAAAATCATGTAAAGGCCATCTTTTGTACCACATATTTTGCAAAATAAAGATATTTGTATTTTGTACGCTGTATCTTGTCTAGGGGACACGGTTTATGTAGGAAGACATGTTGAAACTTTTATGTGGTTACATGTATATTATGTATATAATGTATATGTAATGGATGCATATATTTTTTGCATCCGAAATATATATACAAGACAAGATAAGCAAAACATTGTATACATTCATTGATACATTCATTTATTCATCAATTTATTCATTTATTGATTTAAACGAAGAAAGAAAAATATACCGTATAAAATGAATGAAATGAATGTGAATGAATATTGGTTTTATTGATTATTGTTTAATTTAGTTTCTATTGCGACATGTATATTTAATAATTTTTAATTTAATTTTGTATTATTATTGCTGTTTTCTGTTTATATGTGGTTTTAATTATGAGTCTTGTTACTTGATACAAATAAATAAATAAAATAAAAATAAATAAATAAAGGGCACCGCATGGTAAGTAAAGTAAGTCGGTGAATTTTAATAAAAATATTATATACATACATATTCTATGAAACGGGCCGGGTAACATTTGAGGTTTTATTTACTAATGATTAAAACTGAAACTGAAATTGTTTATTTCGGAACTTTATTTTTTTAATATTACAGCAACACTGTTTCATACCTGAATTGTGACCTTCGCGGCGTGATAGGGGACCCCTCGCTTATCTGCCCAAAATGTGTCGACTGTCCATTTACCTAAAAAAAAATAATCAGAGACAATTTCACACAAATTGACTTAGCCCCAAACTAAGCTTGTACAATGGGTGCTAGGCAAAGACACAATTAGGTATATTTGAACTTAGGGATTTGAACTCGGTACTGCTAGCTTCGTAGGCAGGGTCACTACCAACTAAGCTAACCTAAAATGATATATATTTAAAAAAAGTGATTAATGTTAGGAAATACAGTAGACATTTTTAAGCGGTACCATCACAGCAATTAACACGTAAAAAATCTAAACGTGGGTACCTACTTACTTAGTATATACTCAGATTGTTTATTGAGTACAATAACAAATTTACAAATTTAGATACACATGCGTGACAGAGCCTGTCTTTGTAATTGACACAAGTTTGTGTATGTATTTTTAACCCCCGACGCAAAAAGAGGGGTGTATAAGCTGTGTATTTGTGTATCTGTCTGTGGTATCGTAGCACCTAAACGGATGGATCGATTTTGATTGAGTTGTTTTTGTTAGAAAGGTGACTTAATCGAGTGTACTTAGCTTGGTTTGACGAAAATCTGATAAGCCGTTCAAAAGTTATGAGCTCTGAAAGTGATTTTGGCGGGAGTTTTTTTTTTTATAAATATGTTATCTATCTATCTATCACAGCCAGTCTTTGTAATTGACACAGTCAGTGTTTAATATGTCAAAGTCAGTCTTTGTAATTGACACAGTCAGTTTTTGTCATGTCAAAGTCAGTCTTCGTAATTGACACAGTCAGTTTTTGTCATGTCAAAGTCAGTCTTCGTAATTGACACAGTCAGTCTTTGTTATTGACACAGTCAGTCTACAATTTACATAGTGAGTCTCCTTAATTGACGAAGTCGGACTTTATTGGCCAGGGCCGTCAACACTGCTGCTTACTGGGCGTCATGCATCTGAGGAACCTCGACTCGAAAGAAGAAGAATTGATGACAAAGTCGGCGTTTGTAATTGACAACATTGAATGTTAGTAATAGTTGTAATTGAGCGTGTCAGTGTTTATATAGAGTGTGTCGGCGAGTGTTGTGTGTATGTGTGTGTGTACCCGGCAGGTGTCGAGGCGCTTGCGCGGCGGGTCGGCGGGGGGCGGCGGCGCGGGCGCGCGCGGCTCGTCGTCGCGCGCGGGGCGGCGCCGCTTGCGCTCCAGCAGGAGGAAGTAGATAACTTTTTCTGTGTTGTGGCTGCAAACGTGACAGTTGACACTTTTATATTTTTTCACATTGTCCCCTACATATTAATCGGGCAAGAGCATAGTTTATGATCATATCGCAAAAAAAAAACTTGCAGGCTCACTAGACTGAACTACAATGCAGCATAATTTTTTCAATACTGCTTGTTTCATCATTTTTTTAAAGTGAAAAAGGCCATTATAAAATTAAAACACAAATTACATAAACCATACACCCATACACACTCACTAAAATATTAAGTAACGAAATATCGAAAATAGATTATTTTTTTCATACAGCCAAATTAAAAGAATCTTTTTATGTGTTCATGCAATGCCATTCATTAATAATTAATACGTGTAGCATGATTGTAAAACAATAATAATATCTTATCAAATCTATCCTGAAACTTGGAACACTGGAAAAATAGTCATCTGAGACGATCCTATTACAATATGAAATCGCAGCATTAAATAAATTTTAGTAAACTGTAAAAGCCTGTCAATGATGTCGACTTACTGTGGACTTAGTAACTCCTGGATCAACTTCTCCCGCTGTTTGAAACAACCTAAACTGCATATAGCCTGAAACAAGCATTAATATGAAATATTGTCTCTTAACATGCAACGGGAATAAGGTAGATGACAATTTTTTTTTACTTTATCGATCAGGTAGATTATCAAAAAGTATTGTACAATTTTTCCTTTTTTCACATAATCAAAAAATTACGGAAACATATTGAGTTGAAATGTCGCATGACGACACGTCTCAATACAATTTTTACACAAAAGTGACGTCACGAGCGCACCGAACTCTGACGCGCTTTATCTTTGTAATTTTTTGTTTGATTGACGAAAGAAAAAATACGTGTCAAATATTTTTTGTAATCTAACTGACGGACTAAATATGATTTCATTTTCTTTACACAATCATCATCCCTATTAATCTTAATTTTAATTTAAAGTGAGAAGTAAGTCTGGACCCTATTTAATTCATTCTTTGTTGCAATATTTACGAATTCTTAATTTATTACACACTAGCTTTCCGCCCGCGACTTCCGCGGAGTACTTGCGTAAGTTAAAGCCTATGTCCACCCTGAGTCCATTCTAAACGTTGGTGAAAGAATTTTTGAAATCTGACGTGTAGTTTTGGAGATTACACCTTACAAACAAACAAAAAAAATATACATACTTTACCTCTTTATAATATTAGTATATATATTATTTTATTTCTTTTTATATCTTTGGAACATCAACAGTGTTATTTATGTTATGATTATAACATTTCATTGGTCATCATTAAAATTATTTTTCTATAGTTTTTTTTTTTAATTTTCGAGATGTTCACACATACTGTTATAAATCTAACCACAGGACACAGACTTGACATGTAGCTGACTCCAGTCTGCGTGTGACCACGTACTCGTATTTATAATGTTTTTAAGCATTTAAGTTCCGTTTAAGATATAATAACAATATGTATTATTCTGTAACTACAATTGTGTTACAAGTAAAATTTAAAGTTTTAGTAAATGGTACATTCCATTCCACTATAAAACAAATAACGCAAGTAATAAATCTATACAAGGGTAATTCTTCGAGCGTTTCAACCACTCTCATTCTGGTCGCATTAATGTCGAAATTTCTGTAGCTTTGGATGCTATTTTCGGTTATCTTGTAGAGTGCCCTGACTTCTACGGAATAGATGAAAATGCTATTCTAATCTACAGGAAATTCGACATTAATGCGACCACACACCACAAATAAGACAATAAAAAAAACGCAATTTTAGGCTCCCATTATCGATAAGGAACAAAAAAAAAAAACAACAGTCGGCAAAAAAACAATCTCAAAAATTTTTTTTTTTTGGACAGAAACTCATTTCTTTCTGGTCTATACTGGGTGTTTTTTTATTCGTCTACAAAATTTTGGGGGTTAAATCAGTAAGTCATACTGACTAACTTTCACTATGGGACCAACCCCGAAATCAAGAAAAAAAATTTGACCCTCCCATACAAAACGTCGTCAGCCGACTAGCCAAAATGTATGGGATGGTCAATTTTTTTTCGCGATTTCGGGGTTGGTCCCATAGTGAAAGTTGATCAGTATGAATTACTGATTTAACCCCCAACATTTTGTAGACGAATAAAAAAACACCCAGTATTTATACCTGTAAGACATCAGGGTCCGCGGCTTCCGCATTGGCCAGGACCCTGGTCTGCACGACCTCCATCATAGGCAGCTCCTGCTCCAGCTCCCCGCGCCCTCCCGCCGTCACCCAGCCGTGCCTGATGATCTCCGCCAGCTGGAACCAAGGAAATGGCCAGTGAGTGAACACGCATCAAAAAGGCCCTGACCCTAGGGACGTTACCTAACGTCGTAGTATGACGTCACCTAACGTCGTAGAATGACGTTACCTAACGTCGTACTATGACGTTACCTAACTTTGTAGAATGACGTTCCCTGACGTCATAGTATGACGTTATATAACGTCGTAATATGACTTCATCTAACGTCATACACGACGTCGAAAATGACTTTTAATTTGTGACAACGTCACGTGAATCATGACGTTAAAACTGACCATTAATTGACGTCATAAATGACGTGTCTTTGTTGATTGGGCTGTAGAAGGCTATGAAAAAAAAAATGCCTTTTATTGATTCCATAAAAAAAGCTGCGGTAGCGTAATGGTTTGACCTGCCGACTCTTAAGCAGAGGGTCATGGGTTCGACCCCGGGCTCGCTCTAAGTTTTTCAAAATTTATGTGTGAAATATAATTTGTAAATTTACCATGAGCTTTTCGGTAAAGGAAAACATCGCGAGGAAACCTGCACACACCTGCAAAGGAATTTGACGGTGTGTGCGAAGTTCCCAATCCGCAGTGGGCCCGCGTGGGAACTATAGCCCAAACCCTCTCATTGTGAGTGGAGGCCTGTGCCCAGAAGTGGGACGTATATAGGCTGGATTATTATCGAAAAAGAACATTCTCAATGCTATCAAATGTTTTAGATAATGTTCTCAGTAGTTTCCTGAGAAGATTTCCAAATATAAGTTAGGGAATGTTCTGCTACTTGTGCAATGCTAAATGGGGTTGGTATGTGATTAATCCTGTAAAAGGTCCTTTTCAACCAACTTCAATAAAAGAAGACGTTCTCAATTCGACTCTATTTTTGCCTATTATGAACCTGTGTTGCCTGTGCCCAGCAGTGGGACGTATTTAGGCTGAATTATTATTATTACATTATTCATTCCATATAGGTGGTTGAAAGCTTAAAACTACAATTCTATACTTTTTTTATTTTTTTTAATTCTGTTTTAACAAAATAAGGGGCTTTCAGTCGCTTTGCGACTATGTCAGTCCCGTGATACAAACATAAATAACACTTACATTATTCATAGGAATTTAAGATCTTAAAACATTATACAACAAAAAACAAAGCGACTGAGCTGGCCCACCCAGTGGAACAGAAAGTACGCTCTGCACTGCACCTACTTCCAATAGAATTCTATACTTATATGCTATATAGACTGTAAGAAATCATATATCAAAATGTGCTCTCTTTAAAATGTTACTCTTATCCTTTATAATAATTGTCAAGATGGTTCTTTTCATATATTTTTTTTAATTAGACCAGTTACAACCGAGTTGAATCAATTTTTCAGAAAAAAATACTACATAACTCATTTCTATTCTACAATATAGACCTTAATGTCTGACAGTGAGTCACTAATACTTCAAGTAGGCATAGTCTAAGCTATAAGTATCAACTACCTTCTATCTGACATCTTAGTCTGCTGTATCTTAGTAGCTGGTCGGATGTCAGGCCCGGATTTTAATCAGGTGTCGGTGCCCCTGTTCACGCCCTGACATCGGACCAATGTGAACAGCGTCATACTTACTCATAGGCAAGCGAGACTCAACTCGTTTTTTTTCCGTACGAGAGGGCTGGCAAAACAACCGATATTTCTTGTCGGCACAGACACAAAACCTGTGTCAGGCAAGTGTGAATAGCTTCATATAAAATGTTCTGCCACTGGAACATCCAATTAAAATCCGGGCCCGACATCCGACAAGTGGGAATCAGCTCTTAGAGCTGGAGGCCCAACAATTAAGTACAGCCAATAATAGTACAAATTTAAATGATACATACCGTCATCCTTTTCTCTGGGTTGACTTCAATCATGCCTCTCAAAAGCTGCTGGCAGTCAGGAGGTACGAAATGCGGCACATGGAACACTCCTCGCTTAACCTAAACAAAAATAATGTCTGGTTGGCCTATGGCTACATACATAGCTGTGTAATGAGAGGTCAAGTATGCATGGTAATTGTCATGTAAAGGTATAACAAAATATGATAGACCTCTTTGGTTGCTTATCATTTATTAGTTAAAAAATAGTGGTCACATGAGCAATTTTTTTACAATTTAAAGCACCAGCTTTAAATTACTATAGCCTATCTTACTCTTATTCCGTGTTATTCTTATAGACGAAACGCCGATAAATTTCAGGCCGAATAAAGTTAATGCTTGTGTAAAGCAACAGTTCAGTTAGAGTTGACCATGATTATAAATATATATATTTATAACCCCGACTTTTCCCCACGACAGAACTTTACAAGGAAGCGGGTGTCCTCAGTGTGCGGCAACTAATGATCCTTAGAGTCACCATTCAAACACATTGTAAAACCATCTGCTCAAAACAGTATTCTAACTTAATTCGCAAACGACTTTTTAAAATCCCAATCCCCTCTATAAAAACTGTTTTTGCCCAACGTTTTCCAAATTTTCTACACCCTTTTCTTTATAATATAGTCATGAAATCCTGCAAAATTTCGGAGGTCTCCCCTCACAAAGCTAAATTTAAAGTTATTAGCTGGCTAAGGACTCTTAACTACTGTGACACAGAAAGAATTCTGAAGGCTGTCACCTAAAGAACCCTTTCAGTAAATGTTGGTTTGTTAGTGTTGCCTTCTTACTTTACATATCAAGTACACGCATCCACACCCTCACTCACACTCCCACATTCACAACTACACTCAAGACACCCTCACAATTAGGTACCTAGCTAACAACCTCTGATTCCCTTAGTTTTAATTTATTATTTAATTACTATGTTTTGAAACCAAAATCAAATTGCCTAATTTAAATTTAAATAAGCTAGCTGTATCACTTATTTCCCTAAGTCCCATATATTTTATGTAATCAGAAGATACGAAATTGTTTTAAGTATGTATAGTATGCCGAATCGGGTCACCACGTGACAGGCATAGCCTAGTGTGGAACCACCAGTTAACTTTGTCTTCTGTAAATTGTGCGTTTTTTTAATAAACGAATTTTTATTTTTTATTTTATTTATTTATTTGGATAACGTGACAGAAACATAACAATCGACTAAATAAAAAATAAGTTATTAATAAAATCCCTTCACCTACAGTTTTTCTTCTCTAAATCTTACAAAATTCACTTCTTTTTGCGATGTTTTGTTCGTACCTTTTCAAGAAGTTGTCGCAAGTTGTCATCGTCGAAAGGAAGGGCGCCGACGAGCAAGGCGTACAGAATAACGCCGCAGGACCACACGTCGGCTCGCCGCCCATCATATTTCTCACCCTGCAATTAAAATGATTTTCAACGTTTTGTTTGTAAATAAACCTGACTTTTTTATTCAAATTTTGACAGGAGAGTTAAGTGCTGCCATTTTAAGAAAAACTTTATCCCAAAGATGAACGTGATAAGATTTGTGATACAGTTTATTGGTAAAATTCTCCCTATGCGTTGGGGCAGTATTTCATAACTAGCAACTTTATATGGTTCCATTTTACGTTTTATTTTACATTTATTTGTATTATTTTTAAATACGACAGTTATATCAATTTGTAATTTTTATCGATAAATTCGTTTAGTATTTTAATTGAAGAATAACGGAAATAAAATAATAAATACGTAAAATTACTTTGACGAAACGAAGCGCTTAAAATGTGACCACTGTTTATGTTACTAACAATTTTATGGAAAGTAAAGTTAAAAATTTAATTTAAAAAATAAAAAAAACGACTGCTTTGAAAAATATCAACTGAAAAGTTAAAAATAAGCCCTACAATCTAAAGAATATAACTTAAATGTTGTAAAAGGTATTGCAGGCAGGGACAAGTCCAAGTGGTGCTCTTTGAGTGAAAATATTTAAATAAATAAATAAATAAATATCAGGGGACAACCTCACACAAATTGACCTAGTCCCAAACTAAGCTCTAGGCTTGTACTATGGGTACTAGACAACGATAAACATACTTATATAGAGAAATACATACTTAAATACATGGAAAACATCCATGACTCAGGAACAAATACTCGCGCTCATCACACAAATATTTGTCCATACCGGGATTCGAACCCGGGACCGCTAGCTTCGTAGGCAGGGTCACTACCAACTAGGCTAACCGCGTCGTCGTTTAAATTTTTACAATAAAATTTGCTTGTTCCGCTTGCAATAACTCCTTCCTTTCCTTTTCTAACATTTAAATTATATTCTTTAGGATTAAAGGGCTTGTTTTTAGCTTTTCAGTTGATATTTTTCAAAGCAGTCAGGTTTTTTTATTTATTAAATTAATTTATTTTATTTCATACTTTTTAGTTTTTATTAAAATGGCAGCATCAAATATATTTGGAATGGGCTATTTATTAGCTTTTATTTGATACCCATATTTTTTTTTACAAAAAAAAAAATTGTAACCACCTCCATTATTTTTTCGCGGACGCCATATTGAATAAATTATATATTCTATGTCACTCCGACTGTTAAGACAAATCTAATGACACCCCATATGTTAAAATCCGTCTGGCTGTTTAGGCTGCAGAGCGACACAAAGAAATAGACATACACACATGCATACACATATAAAACCCGCACCGTTGCTTTAACATAGTGAAAGCTTATTACTTAGGCGCGTAGCAAAAATGTTTAAGCAACACGCATTCATTCAATAAATATTATACATAGTAGTATTAAGCAGGTATAATAATATACATAATATAATAGTATAAATAACTGAGTGATATCGGCGGCAGATAAACTTTGTGTAGTTTTCATCAGCTGTTAAAAGATAACTGTAATTATTGTAATAACATGAAAATAAATTTAAAAAAAAATACATACACACATACATACGCTCGAAAAACATAACCCTCCTTTAGGCAGTCGGGTAATTACAGATTCAGTGACATCAATTTCTTCTTTTACCGTAACGCATTGATTTTGTTTTAAGTAAAATGTAACTATGTAACATTTTGTGTAATCGTGCAAAGTAAAATTAAGAAGCTCGCTTCTTTATGGCATAAAAATATTACGGTATTACGGAATAAAGAAAAAACATTTTAGTTTACATAATGTTATTACATGGAGAAACCGCTATTAAGCTAGTAACACTGCCATCATAACGTCACTCCGATAGAAATGCGGATATAACCCAACCAAGTAAAAAAGTTTAGTACGACAGTGCTAAAATGAGATAGATATCGAAAATTCAACAAAAGTAAAAGAGACAGATCCTTGAACTTTACAATATTGAATTTGTCCGGATTTATTCAATCAACGGCCAACGGTTGCTTTGATTTCGTCTTCGTGTAACCGTCGAAATCCCGAAACGTTAATTTGTTATAAACAAAGTGTGATTTTACGTGCTGTGAAAGCTATAACGAACCATAGTAATAATGAAGTCCGCAAAATCTAAACCGAGACTGAACGAAATGCGTACGCCAGCGCGAAGTAAGCAAAATCTTCAAGGCGATCGCGACCCTGTTCAGGTATTTTGCCGGTTACGTCCTATGCAAAGGGAGTCTGATTTGTCCTGTATGAAGATAATTTCGCCAAGTACAGTGCTCCTGACACCTCCTACGACAGCTCTGAGCTACAGAAATGAGAATATGAAGACTATGAAATACACTTTCAGAGAAGTATTCCCGCCAGATACAGCACAGCGAGAAGTCTTCGATAAAGTCGCCTATCCGCTCGTTGAAGGTCTAATCAAAGGTAAAAATGGCTTGCTATTCACCTATGGCGTCACTGGCAGCGGGAAAACCTTCACAATGACCGGTGAGCCCCAAAATTGCGGTATTTTACCAAGATGTTTGAACATCATATTTAAAACGATAAACGACTACCAAGCGCATAAATACGTGTTCAAACCGGATAGAATGAACATGTTCGAAATTCAAACTGAGGCAGAAGCCATGTTGGAGAGGCAGAAGGAGCTTCACAAGTTAAAAATGGGGAAGAAAAATAATTCTAACCCTGATTTGGCAATGGCTTCTATGGAGGTGACCAAAGTTGAAGGAGTTAATGAGGATAATCAATATGCAGTCTTCGTTTCATACATAGAAGTTTATAATAACAGTGTGTTTGATTTGCTTGAAGATGGCCCTCCATCCAGTAAGACCTTACTTGCTAAAATTGTAAGAGAAGATGCCGCACACAACATGTATGTCCATGGAGTAACAGAGATTGAGATTAAGTCTTCAGAAGAAGCCTTTGATGCCTTTTATTTGGGCTTGAAACGGAAAAGAATGGCCCATACTACACTTAATGCAGAATCGAGTAGAAGCCACTCTGTCTTCACAATAAGACTGGTGCAGGCACCTGTAGATGAGGTAGGTGAAGCCGTAATCCAAAATAAAAAATTCCTCTCCATCAGCCAAATTAGTCTGGTTGACTTAGCTGGTAGTGAACGAACAAACAGAACAAAAAATACAGGCCAGCGATTACGGGAAGCTGGTAACATCAACAAGTCTTTAATGACACTCAGAACTTGCCTTGAAGTATTACGAGAGAACCAAGCCAATGGGGCAAACAACATGGTACCGTATCGTGAGTCGAAGATCACACATTTGTTTAAGAATTTCTTCGAAGGAGAAGGTCAGGTGCGTATGATTGTCTGCGCTAATCCTCGTGCTGAGGATTACGATGAGACTCTCCAAGTCATGAGGTTTGCTGAAATGGCAGCTGAAGTAGAAGTAACAAAGGCTCAAATCAATGATGTTGCTGCTTCTATTGGTCTTATCTCAGGAAGAAGGAAGGCTAACAGACTGTTTGCAACAGCACGGGATAACTTAGCCAGGCCGGATGCCAAGGACTTGGAGTTGGACTTGGGTCTGGTCTACAGTCTTGGACCGGACTTCCCAAGTCTAGAACTAAACAGCTCACAAGCAAGTCACATAATTAAAGAGCTCATGGCCCATTTGGAAATGAGATTAAACCGACGTGAGACATTAAAACGGAGTAAAGCCTTGAAAGATGAACGGTTCCGAGCAGCCTTGGTTGATTTAGAGAAGGAGTCTCTAGAAGTTAGGAATGAGAATTCTGTATTAAAAGGTCAATTAGCCGCATCTGAAAGACGGATCAGAGCTTTGGAAGACAGACTTACAGCTACTGAAAGCGAGTCACTATCCAACAAACGCAAACTCAACGAACTTACCGACTACACAAGCACTCTTAAAAGGGATCTACAAGAAAAAGAACTGCAACTTAGCCAGAACAAACTAGAGAAAGAAAAGATGAAACGCATTTTGGAAAGGAAATACAATCACAAAGTCGCTGCTGAACATGAAAGAGTAAAGGAAATACATTCAGAGAAAGAGAAGTTACGGAACGCAATTGAAGATAAAGAGAACAGACTTAGGATCATCGCTGAAGCGTTGGACCGTGGAGATGGAGAACGGGATGTAAAAAGTACAGGAGAATTTGCAGCACAGACTAGCGTAAGAGACTACACACCGGGATCAACTCCTAGAGCTTTACCTGCGCATTTACTAACACCGTTTAGCTCTGTACCTCAAACTAGAGAAACTAGAGAAACCAGAGATACACCAGCATCGTCTCGTCGTGGTGTAGCTATCGCTAACCCTAGACACCGTCGTTCTTTATCTGCAGATGGTCGAGGATGGATAGAACACGCTCCTAACAAGCTTGTCCCAATGGGCACCGTTATGAAACCCGCTATGACAAACAGTAAAATTGTTAATAAGTTGACTACAGTCAAAGATATAGCAGGTTCTAAAGCGTCGAAATACTGTCTTATATCTCAAGAACAGGATACGGATGGTGAGTTAGAAACTAAACTTTACAAAGGGGACGTGGTGCCAACGTGTGGCGGTGGTGCACAAGTAATTTTCAATGATGTAGAGATGCTGAGACAATTTTCACCTAACAGGGAATCTAATAGGGAGTCCACAAACAGGTCCAATAGGTCTAATTGCGCTAGACATTCGGGGAAAAGAAGAGAGACGACGCATTCGCCGCCACAGACGCCGTCGAATTCGAGCAAGAAACAACGCGTAGATGACGAGTAAATTCGTACACATATACACACATAGCATAGATACTATAAAATGACTGGCAGATTTAGTTATATATAATACATAATACATAGCTTAACTTTCTAAAGGTTTACTCCATTACTATTTCACCTGACACCTTACATAATAGCTCTGCTAGAATAATGATTTGTTGTAGGTATGTTTCATGGGCATATTTAGGGTAATCTAAAAACAGGTGAAGTATCTGATTTTTAAATAGACTTTATTTTGGTTTTTTTAAGGTAAAATTAACTATCTTTTAGTTCTATACATTTTTGAGTTAGTGTAAAAAGTGAATTTTTTTATTACCAAAGAATCCACAAATTTAATCAAAGTAAAAGGAACGATGATACCTATGAAACAAAAATTGTTAAGGATTTAATCATCTTTTGCTCGTATTTATATTTATGTAAATAAATAACACTAATATTTATTTTTCCTCTAAAATATGTCCATGACTGTACATGCTTTTACACCCACAGAAGGTTTTTTGTTTTATCCACAGAAATTCAGATAGTACAGGCAAAGGCATAAATATCTATACAATCATCGCATTCAAATATATGTATACACGAGCTTATTGTTAGTAGCATAGAGTGTAGTTATTTATGGCATCTTGGGAATGTATATATATTTATGACTGACTGTATATAGAAGAGTTTCATAGTCTGTGATTTTTTAGTGCACATTAACTTTTTTTTAAAGATTGTAGCTATTGGACAAGTTCAAATCAAACAAAAAAGACAGCTACATATATTTATGGTAGCCCAAAGAAAATCATGAGCACTTTGCGAAACAACGAAGCTAATGACATTAGAAAAGAGGGACTTCTATTCTAAGTATGCTGAACATTTTCATTAGCTGGCTGAATATTTATACAGGCCTTATTGCTTACTGTACTGCCCTGCTAAGCTAAAATGCGATATCTCAGACAAAACTGCTGTAGCAATTGCTACCTAAGAGGAGAGGGCTGAATCTGCTTTGGCTATTGAATTTGAGATATCGACTTGCTTAGGACGGCAGTGTAGTAAACTGGATGTATACAGGTTTATAATTAACTTGGCGTGAATATTTTGTAATAGTTACGTTACGAATCAAATACGCGAGTATGATCGAATAATGGGTCTATATTAGAAATCCTACTGTCATTTGTCCTAATGCATCGTTAGTTGGAATTATCGTTTCTCCTAATACTATTTCCGCCTGAATTATAAAACTAGTGTTAAAATACGATTATAATTTAACTGCAGGCACTTCTGTAAAAGTTTGAAAGTTGTCTGACTCAACTGAAAAAAAAGTTTATGACAAATGATAATTCGGACTCGCGATGTGCTAGGACAAACGATGGTCTCCCTTGAATTATATTTAGTTTTCTAGAGCTCTATAAAATCAAAAAATATGTAATCAATAAAAACATACGCCAAAGTATGTTTATTGAAATAAAACTCCGTAAGGAACCTTCACATTATTTTGACAAATACTAAAATAAATAATTATGCTGTCTTTGTTTAACACTTTAAAAAGAGTTATTGGGTCCTATTGGAAACAGTACTGCCACTATTATGATTTTTTAAGAACAATAATAGATTTAGTTTTTTTTTTATTAGTTGATTTGTTTCTGCAAGTTTAGGTCCAATATATCTCTGTTACCAACCATTGTACAGTACAGTTCAAAAATAGGCGATAATCACATATGTTTGAACTTGACTGTAAATAAATTGAAGTACTTAACTAGGGTTATTTTGTTAAATATTTTAGAATTCATATAAAATGCTTATGGAGTTTGTATCTTAAATGTGACGTTCTCAATATAAAGGGACCTTATGGAGGCAGGCGGTTACGCCGTTTTTAGATCTATTACCATAGTATTCGTATAGTTACAAGAATAAGAAGAGCGTAACTGCCTTCCTCCATAAGGTCCCTTTATATTGAGAACGTCACAAATATATTGTGTTAAGTACAGGGTAGAGTTAGATTAAGTTACACATCTATCAGCACCGATTCGCATTTTGTCTATAGAAAATTGCTGTTTTGTATAGAGATGCGTACGCATCTAGTTACGAATAAAATACGTACGCACGTATCTTCATACAAAACAGCCATTTTCTACAGACAAAATGCGAATCGATGCTAATCGATGTGATTCAAGCCTAAACCACGCCGAAGGCAAGCTTACTATACTATGGCTATCGTGGCGACAAAGCACATCGCTAAGCTCGCGGTGTGACCTCCGCCATAGACTCTCATACATTTCTTCGCTATGAATAACATCTTAGCACCTAGCTAACCGCGTGTCGCCACCAGCGTGGCTTTAGCTGTTCTATACTCATATTACATATTCTCTTCTGGTTCAAAATCGAACGGAAATTTGTAGAATTATAACTTGGTGAAATGACGTTTTGTGAATACATTATTAAGTTTTATACTAAGTTGTAGCTTTTCTAGCAGTATTTCTTTGTATTTATTAGTTATTAAGTATTTTTTGTAGTTCATTAAATAACCGTACGTTGGTATCGATATTGTTTTAATTCAAATTTAGTAAAATACTATCGTTTTATGTGATAACTTCGTGTGACTTCGTGGTTAGCCTAGTTCCTAGTTACCCCTACGAAGCTGGCGGTCCCGGGTTCGATTCCCGGTAAGGGCAAATATTTGTGTTGAGCGCGAGTTATTCCGTTTGAATTTTAAGTATTGTGGCGCCATCTGTGATCAAGTAGCATAACTAAGAAATTAAATTTTAAATGATTGTTCGGTGTTTCCCGTCTTCACATGATATTTATATATATTTAAAAAACGAACAATGGGTAAGATTTCGTAGTGTTCTCCATATTTTGTTGGAGTTATGTCTGTTCGTAAAAGTCAATTGCAAAGATTGTAACGCCATCTATGACCGAGTAGCATAAGTAACAAATGAAGTTTCGTATTTTAACGATTTTTTTACAATGCATAATTTGTTGTCATTTCACGAGAAATCCTTTCCAATCCTAGGAGCAGTATATAAAACCTAAGTAAGCACATTATTACCAAAATATTAAAGTTTAACACTTGAATATAAGTAAGTACCTACACTCACAATTTTAGGATGGAATAGTAACAATAGTATAGATAGTTCATGTCTAATAGATGGCACACAAAATCATATTTGAAATGAAAAATGAAATAAAATGGTAAATAATTTATTTTGAAAATAATAAAAACTAAATTACAAAATAATAAGAATTTCTTAACTAATACAATTTTAAAATTACAGCCAATATTGTCTCCGCTCCGCTTGTTACTGAATGTAGTCAATAGTTTTCGGTGAGACAAGTATGATGATGGCTTTAAAAAAAAACAACAATAACAAACAAACAAAAGGATATATCAAACTCAGCTCATAATTAACACACATAAATACATAGCACAATAAGGGATGATTCAAGTTACACCGAGCCGGGGGCCGGGGCACGGTCAAATAATCTGTAGCAACTAGCGACATCTAGTTACAACACGTAGCAAGTAGAAGATAACTATGTACGGGCAGTGCCACTAGCGACAAACAGCGTAACTAATGTTCTACATCGCGCTATCGATGTTTCCCCAGTCAAGTTGCATATATACAACTTTCAATGTGATCTTAATGGACTTCTACACTAGACACAACATCCGCCTGGAGAGAGATCTCACTTCTCTTACAAATTTAAGAAATTTAATTAGTTTTCTTGTTTTTTAGGATGTTTTTGTACAATCCAATGTAAAAGTCCAAAAGATTTATAGGTTATAAGCTTCGTGATCAAAACTTACTCGTATAACTTCAGGGCAGGCGTAATGTGGACTCCCACAGGACGTCTCCAGCATTGAACCTGCAGGCTGGAGGGACGCCATGCCGAAATCTGCTATCTTGATGTTGTTCCTTTCGTCGAGCAGGAGGTTCTCGGGTTTTAGATCGCGGTGGCTGAAATATGCCGTTGTTTTTAACACAAATACCAAATCCAAAAAAAATAATCAGGCACATTTACCTAGTCCCAAACTTGAGCTCTAGGCTTGAACTTATTATGGGCACCGGCAACGATATATATACTTATATAGGTACCTAGAGAAATACATACTTAAATATGTAGAAAACATCCATGGCTCAGGAACAAATACTCGCGTTCATCACACAAATATTTGCCCACACCGGGATTCGAACCCGGGACCGCTAGCTTCGTAGGCAGGGTCACTAGCAACCAACTAGGGCAACTAGGCTAGCCGCGTCGGCGTCGTCGCCGTTGTCGTCGCGTATTTTTATTGTACATGAATAAACAATAATTTCAGTGGATATATACAAGGTGGGCCAAAAGAAATCACCCTATTGGAAGATGCTCTCATTTTTGCAAATGGTCGCCAATGTCAAATCTGTTTTGACATTTGTGGACTTGACAGATGCAAAATACAAGTGAACAAGCCATGGAGCGATACACTCCCCAAGAACGCGGAATAATCGTGTCTATTTTTTTGCGTAACAATTCGTCTGTGGTGTTGGCGCAGCGCGAATTCCGTCGCCGATTCCCCGGCCGTCAGACACCGACTGCGCAAACACTGCGCCGTTTGGCCACCAACCTTGAAGAGTATGGGACCACACGAGACGTTGCCAAGAGTGGCCGGCCCCGGAGCGCCCGTTCTGCCGATAATATAGCCGCTGTTGCCGAGGATGTCGAGCTGTCGGCGGAAACATCAACCAGACGCCGTGCCACGCAATTAGCCATCAGACGGACGTCCCTAAGGCGAATTTTGGTCAAAGACCTGCGCATGTTCCCATACAAAGTCCAGTCCGTGCATCAGCAGCTGCCTGCCGACCGCCAAACGCGCGTAACCTACGCCCAAGCCATTCTCAATCTCGAGGAAGAAGTGGACGATTTTTCGACCAAAATCATAATGAGCGATGAGGCTCATTTCCACCTCAGCGGGTACGTGAACAAGCAAAACTATCGCTTCTGGGGCACCGAAAATGGTGACGGTGCGCGCTATAGGGCCATGTTGACCGAGTTTTTTCTGCCGCAATTGGACGAATTAGGACCGAACGACATGTGGTTCCAACAGGACGGAGCAACGGCATACACTGCGCGAGCCACAACCGATATTCTGAAGGCGGCGTTCCCGGGTCGCCTCATCTCTCGTTTTGGCGATTTGCACTGGCCCGCAAGATCACCCGATTTAAGCGTTCCAGACTTTTTTTTGTGGGGTTTTTTGAAGTCCCGTGTTTACGTGAACAAGCCCGAGACTCTGGAAGCCCTCAAGGACAACATTCGACACGAGTGCGAGAATCTGTCGCCCGAAGTTCTCGCCGAAGTGATGAAAAATGCCATAAAACGAGCCCGTATGACAATCAATTGTGACGGCGCCCATTTGGCCGATATAATCTTCTCGACTTGACCAATAAAATTCTAAAGGTTTAAATTAATATAATAAAAAAACAGAATCCAAGTTTTTCATTTAGAAAAAAAAAGAGAGTCAAACAACATCGGATGACTTCTTTTGGCCCACCTTGTACAAAAGCAGCATTGCTACCTAACTCGTAAACTCGATATCTGAAAGGGCCGGAGATGTATTATTACTTGTCTAGGTAGGTATTTACTTTAGCATGTGTGGCGTCTGCGCGTGAGTGTGTGTGAACGAATCTTGAACTCAAACTTACCATATGGAGTGGCTGTGACAGAAGTCCAGGGCGGATATTATTTGTCTAAAGAACCTCCGCGCCTCCTTCGGCGTTAGCCTCCCTTTCTTCACTAGGTAGTCAAACAGCTCGCCCCCGCTAACGTGTTCCAGTACTAAATACCTGAAATTTAAATTTTGTTTTCAACGCCATCTATCGATAGTTGCCACAAACTTTTTATTATACTCCATGTTATACTTACAAGTATTTCTTATTTTCATAAACGTCGGACAATCCTAGGACATGCGGGTGTTCTATCAATTTCATTATAGCTATTTCACGCTCCACCTGAAACGAAACATGCATTTAATTATGGTAGATATTTTTTATGATTATCCGTAGGTGCTGACATCTCATGTTAAGTTTTCGAACTAAATTATTGAGGTAGTTATAGTTCTAAGTAAATAGGTGGCGTTTCTATACTTATATTATAAAGAGGAACGATTTGTTTTTTGGTTTGCAATCGATAAACACTACTGAACCGCTTTTAATAATAATTTCACCATTAGAAAGCTCCATTATTCAGTAGTAACATAGTGTATATTTTATTTCATAGGTTATATTTTAACTTATTTTACCGAAGCGAAGCGAGGGCAAGTCGCTAGTACACAAATGGACCTAGTCCCAAACTGCTTAGTAAAGGCTTGCTCTATGGGTACTACACAACGATAAACTTATACGAGTATGTACAGGGTGTCCCACGATAAAGTGCACAGACGAATAAGGGTGAAACTACATGTGATTTTATCACGGAAAAAATGTATGGGATTTACAATAATAATTATTGTAAACTCTATGCAAAATTAAAAAAAAAATATTTTTTTTTGTTTTTTTTTCTGTGGTAAAATCACATGTACCTAGTTTCAGACTTATTCGTTTGTGCACTTTACCGCGGGACACCCTGTCTACTGGATAATGTAGTTTTCTAATGGAGATTAAATATATAATTATTAAAATCGATTCAATAGTTCCAGAGTTTATCGACAAACAAACAAACAAATTCATATTTATAATGTTAGTATAGACTTAATTAATGCAAAATTAAGCACTGATGATGATGATGATTAAAACACTTACCTTCATTAACACAGATTCGCTAAGTTTTTCCCTATTTATGATCTTGACGGCCACTTTTTTGCCCGTCACGCAGTGCACCCCCAGCTTCACGAGACCTGAGAAAAAAAAAAAACAAACACGGTATTAAAATGCCTGTTCATTCGTTTGGGCGCTAATGCCACAGACAGATACACACGTAAACTTACAACACCGGGTGGTTGGGGCAACCGATAAGGACGCAGCTATCTGTAAGAACGAGACGTATACTGGGTGTTTTTTTATTCGTCTACAAAATTTTGGGGCTTAAATCAGTAAGTCATACTGATCAACTTTCACTATGGGACCAACCCCGAAATCGCGAAAAAAAAATTGACCACCCATTTTGGCTAGTCAGCTGACGATGTTTTGTATGGGAGGGTCAAATTTTTTTTCGCGATTTCGGGGTTGGTCCCATAGTGAAAGTTGGTCAGTATAACTTACTGATTTAAGCCCCAAAATTTTGTAGACGAATAAAAAAACACCCTGTATATTACTATCTCATTCTGACAGATAATCCCTCTCGGTTGTTCCAACCGCCCGATCGTATGGAAGTGGTTTTAAGTTCGCCTCCCAAACATTTTTAAATGTCTGTCGTTGAGAAAAATCGCCGCAAGAAACTCGACAGTTCTTTCTTCATCAAATAAAGGCTCGGACGCTATTGCGTACTCTACATTGGGCCTATGTTATTTTCCATCGACAATAGACACGCCGCCTGTCGACCTACATGCATTGAGTGTCCGGAAACGAGCTCTATGCCTTTTTGCGACCCATTTCATTCGAAACCGTTGACAGCGTTTCCGATTTTAAACAGTTTCACCATTTACACCAATGCATTTGCAGAAATATTTTAGTGTTTGAGATTTGTTGTAAATCTCCTTCGTATTTTAGTGGAAGTTAAAAATATCCTTCTTATTATGATACTAGCTTTTGCCCGCGACTGCGTCCGCGCAGAAGTCGTTGATCGTTTAACCCTCAGGAATTTTCTTTTTTTATAGACTAAACAGTATCCTATGTGTCAATCCAAGATATGGGCTATCTGTGTAACAAATTTCATCCAAATCCGTTCAGCCGTTTAGGCGTGATTGAAATACAAATATCCATAAAAAATCACATCTATCCCTACTAATGTTATAAATGTGAAAGTAACTCTGTCTGTCTGTTACCTCTTCACGCTTAAACTTCTGAACCGATTTAGATGAAAGGTATGGAGATAGTTTGAGTCCTGGAGAAGCACATAGGGTAGTTTTTATCCCGGAAAATTTGATAGTTCCCGTGGGATACACGATAAACGACTTCTACGCGGACGGAGTCGCGGGCAAAATCTATTGCCGCAGCATGTAAAGATCATTCAGTTGAGAATGGTTCGTCCGATTTGGCATGATTTTTTTGTTTTGTTCGTTATCGTCAGCGCCAGGTCTGTATGATTTTTTTTTGTAAAATTGTACCCGTGCGAAACCGGGGCGGATCGCTAATATATGATATAAGTAGTATTTTTTTATTGCTTTAGACAGACAGGCAGACGGCGCACCTGATAGGACGTGGTCACCGCCGCCTGGACATTTGCAACACCAGAGGCGTCACTAATGCGTTGCCGGTCTCGAAGAAATTTAATGACACCCTTTTTAAAAAGCCCCATATTGTAGCGCACTGGGTAATCTCAGCAGGGAGCTCATATTTAATCTTGCACAAAAACAAATGCCTAACCTAATATAACATAGGTCTCATAAATCAGCCGCCAACATCCCAACGCCAAGAACTCTCGGATATTCGCATTCGCACGTCCACGTTTTATGAATAGAATCACAATGTACGGAAGGATTTTATTCGTAAGTCCACGTTGTCCACGAAATCGGAGTGATAGTCAAAGTTTTTTAAATAATATTCTATAAGTATCTCTATTATTACAAATTGTGAACGGTCAAAAAAATATTATAAAAATATATCAATTGAGAGCGGCTCGACAGGTTTAGCTTAAAAATAGTTCGAATTACGTTTTTTAGGGAAAAAAATGGAAATGTTGCGGGGAAAAATTTTTTGGACAAGACAATGTCAACGTGGTCAGCTAGTCTTACAGTAACTGCAACATTTTAACATTTTTGTGTTGTGAGTCTCATGCAGCTTCGTGTAAGTTATCCTATCCTCATGAGTTCGCCTCACTGACTCTCTAGGTTTTCTGGAAGAATCCCTTTTTTATAAGACTTACGGCCGCACTCAGACACGTCAATTAAGTTTTAAGTTTCATTAAAGTAGCTGCTGTCACTTTCTTTGCTATAGCAATAGAATAAGACGCAGCAACTTTAATGAAACTTAATAATTAATGAACGTCTCTGAGTGCGGCAGTTAATTTGTCAAATTAATTATGTTATTCGTTAAGTAAAGCGTTTATATATCTATAATATGTACATAGTAGTATACAATATTAAACACTCTTGTCGTACTTTGCTTGTAATAACTTTGGTATACGTTACGTACTTACTATTTATAATTTTCAAAATAAAAAACTCGTTTTAGTGCTGAAAACTATCGATTTTCTTGATACTTAACTTAGTCAACAGAAACCTTTTAAAGTCCAATATTAGCAATATTTCTGTTAATCCTAAGTTATTTGCAAATAACAATTATTTATTTACTAAAACTGAAACTGGCTTGGCTACTGCCCGCGAGTTGGCGCAGTCAGTAAAATTATTAAAGTGAACCATCCTAAAAATTTATTTATTCTGTGGTAAAAATACGAAACAGCATTGTCGATGAGTTAAAGTTGATAGAGATTTTGACCTCTGTCCCGACTACCAAACAACCTGTCCCAGTATCATTATGGTCGCTTTTATCGCGATGGATACATTTGGACAATGCATCTCTCACGCACTTACATAAAGCTCGGACAGTGACAAGTATTTTATCCACATAGATAAACACGACTGCTAGGTTTAGGTACGATATAGTTTCATTCTCGTGATTCCGACAGGACAGGGTTTTATATGACGGCTCAGAATTTAAAGTTCGTGATGAAAGAGTCAATGTCTTTTGACTTTTGTATAGCTTGGCAATCGCTTGGCAAAAAAGAGTTAAATGTAGTTTTTCGGAGTAAAATTGGAAACATGATCCAATTTTTAGCGCAAAAAGTACTCCTTAATGTGGTGTTGCTACTTGAGATAATTATAGTTCCATCTGTCGCCACATCAGTTTTTTTTTGCCAAGTGATCAATTTGTAGCTAGTCCTTTTGACGTGCTATACGAAATAATCATCTAATAATATTGTTAATAATAAAATGTTACCTGTTTGTCCTTTCCCCAAGGTCTTCTCTAATCTGAAGGGCCCCACATACTGGTAAGCCTCCGTGGAGGTTGTGGCTCCGGACTCCATGCTCATGCCTCAGTTCCGGTCAGAAGAAATCATAACGCTCTATGGGATTCATTTTGGACGCAAGCTATTGTAAGTCTGTGGTTTTTTGCTTTTTAATTTTGTCATAACGGTTTGGTCACTGGAAATTTAAATTTTATTTTATTTTTTAAATGGTCGTAACGCAACGCGCAAATTTAATTTAAAATAAGGATAAACTGTTTTGGAATTTCAAGCATGCGCGTTGCTAAATGAGACCATTGCTTTAGAGGTACACTATTTTGTGTTATTTACAGAAAGTTTAACTTTCACTAAATAGTGTAAATCTGTTGCCTAAATTTATGACAATGCCTTAACAATTCGATGCAATAATAAATAGATTTTTTGTTGTTTTTATTTTATTTTAAAATACGATCATTAAACAATTTATTTGCAGTCTTAGGATGTAGTCTTGATATTGCAGTCTTGAGATAGAAAATTTCTACGAGTCTTAGGGCCGTATTAATAAACTGATCTTGGCTGAGATCCCCATCACAAGATGCGTCAAAAATGACATATTCCTATGGATTGACGTTTACATTGACGTGTCTTGAGACAGGGATTACAGTTGAGATGAGTTTATTAATACGGCCCTTAGATCCCACTTACCATCAGGTGGCCTGTTTTTTAGGGTTCCGTACCAAAGTGGTAAAAAATGAACTCTTTTATGGTGAGACTTCGTTGTCTGTCTGTGTCTGTCTGTCTGTATGTCACGGCAGTTTTTTTCAGCAACTACACAAGCTATCAACTTGAAATTTGGCATAGTTGTATAACTTGCTTGCCCGCATCTGTATTTAGTAATAAATATGAAATTAATTTTATAAATAATTGAAAACAGGTCTAGAATGGGGGGTTGAAAAATAAAAGTGATTTGATTATAGCAAATGGGGTGTCATATGAAAAGGGCTTAATCTGAATATTACAAAACAAATTTTTTGTAATTTTCTGTGACGTACTTTTTGATTTATAACCAAACATTTTCAAAAAATGACCATTCCCCTTATCTCCGAAGTTTATGAACCGAAAAATCTGAAAAAATCCTAACTTATACATTAATACTTATATTTTACGGTAAAAATATAACGAAGTGTGAAAAATTTATAGTTTTCGAGAAATTGCCAAAAAAACTTTAAAGATCTGTATTAAGTAAAATTTAGGCAAGTCAAAATGAACATTATTGCATACAATTAAAGTACGGACTTAAATACGGAATCCGCGGTGTGTGAGTCCCACTCGCACTTGACCGGTTTTTTTTAAGTACGAGAACTATTTTTTGACACGCATTTATGATTACCTAACTTAAGAATTGTTGGGGTTCCGTGATCAAGGAATCCTTGCCGTAAAACACACGGCAAAAAGTGAAATTTAAATTAAAATCCGCCAAAAATACGGATAGTATAAGTATTTCAAACCCACTAATCAAACAGAGAGACCCGACATGAACTTTGACGTCAGCGTACACTACGGCCGTATAAAGTATAAACTCCATGTTAAATTCTGTTTTGCTACAAATAGATAGAAACCAATATTTAATGGCTTATATCTTGGTAATTTTATAGTTATACGAAAAATATTTTTTCTCTACTGTTTGTAACATGCATGACTTTTTATTAAAGCAAAAAAATATCATGCATATACCCTATTGAGTTTATAATGAACTAGCGACCTTTCGCTTTGCTTCCATAAAATAAGTTAAAATGTGGTCTACGGAAAAAATATGTGACGTTCTCAATATAAGGGACCTTATGGAGGAAGGTAGTTATGCTCTTCTTATTCTTGTAACTATACGAATACTATGGTAACAGTTCTAAAAATGGCGTAAACGCCTGCCTCCATAAGGTCCCTTTATATAGAGAACGTCACATATAGCTTCTGTTTTTTTCTGGATAATGTAGCTTTGTAATGGTGAAATAATTATCAAAATCGAACAAACAAACAAATCTTTCCTCTTTATAATATTATTATAGAAAACCAATCGACACCACCGGAATCAATTGGCGTAAAAGCCATTTCGCTAAAATGGCTTTTACGCCAATTGATCCCCGAGGTATCGAAATATTAGTGAGGGTATGTAAGTACTTATTTTCTAGTGCAAATACGTCTAGTAATAAGTTAGTCACTAAGATAATTATCTCAAAACGTCCGAGAACACATAGCTATCTGGTTAACATATTGGAAGACCGCCAAATGGGATGTCTTAGCGATACCGCTCATGTTGCAACCCTAGACATAATAATAAAAAGCCGGTCAAGTGCGAGTCGGACTCGCGCACCGAGGGTTCCGCACAAACATGTAGTTAGTGTTCCAAAAGACATCAAAACCTATAGGGTACTTCCTGTTGACATAGAATCATGAAATTTTGCAAGAAGCAATGTCTTATAGCACTAGTAAAGGCAAAAATCCGAAAACCGTTAATTTGTAGTTACATCATATAAAAAACCGGACCAGTATAAGCTGATACTCACTAAGTTCTAAAGTGCATACTTAACGCGTGTCAGTTTATACTGGTACTGTTTTTTATATGATGTAACTACAAATTACTTAACGGTTTCCGGATTTTTTCCTTTACTAGTGCTATAAGACATTGCTTCTTGCAAAATTTCATGATTCTAACTCAACGGGAAGTACCCTATAGGTTTTGATTCCCTTGAGATTTCCTTCAATATGCGGCATAAACGGCCGTATCTTTTGATTGCGTTGATTTAGATGTTTGATTTTTTCACTGATCCAAGGGATTGCAGACCTAAGTATTTGGTATTAATTTCAACTTGATACCTCCACGCGTTCCTGAGAAAAAGGGTCTTGACAGACACACAGACAGACGGACAACAAAGTGATCCTATAAGGGTTCCGTTTTTTTCTTTGAGGTACGGAACCCTAAAAAAGATCACCGGACTATCTGTCACAAATTGACCTATTCCCAAACTAAGGTAAAGGGTTGTACTAGGCAACGATAAACATACTTATAAAGAAATACATACTTAAATACATAGGAAACATCCATGACTCAGGAACAAATACTCGCGCTCATCACACAAATATTTGCCCGGGATTCGAACCCGCAACCACTAGCTTCTAGGCAGAGTCACTAGCAACTAGGCTAACCGCGTTGTCATTATAACGTCAAGAATCTTACTAATATTATAAATATGAAAGCATTTTTTTTTTCCGTTGCACGATTTAACGCCTCAACAACCGTTCTACGTAAAACGTATATCCCGAAGATGGAAATAAGATATTTTGTATCTTGGAAATTAGGCAGTTCCAGGCCCCCTAGCATGCATGCAAGAGATAAAATTTGACAGGTGCCAGGGAATACATCTATTCCAGATTCTATCGTAGAACTTACTGTATTTGTAGTTTTATTCTTTTGTTTTTGCTGTGCTTATTTTAAACATAAAAAGATAAACAAAGTACCGAGTCTCTAACACCTGAGTTGCTTATTTATAAGCCATTGCCCTTATGCGGGAAATGAACTCACGACCTTAGCTAAACAATAGACCAGTGTTTTTATGGATGTATATTGGACTTGTAATATTGTATAGATAAATCACCCTGTTACTGCCTTTGTATATATATGTGACGTTCTCAATATAAAAGGACCCTATGGAGGCAGGAGGTTACGCCGTTTTTAGAACTGTTACCATAGTATTCGTATAGTTACAAGATTAAGAAGAGCGTAACTGCCTTCCTCCATAAGGTCCCTTTATATTGAGAACGTCACATATACGCGTACACATTAGCGAGAGCTCGGAATGGCATATGTAGCGGTGTACCGTTGGCATATAAGCCAAAATGTGACGTTCTCAATATAAAGGGACCTTATGGAGGAAGGCAGTTAAGCTCTTCTTATTCTTGTAACTATACGAATACTATGGTAACAGTCCTAAAAACGGCATAACCGCCTGCCTCCATAAGGTTCCTTTATATTGAGAACGTCACAAATAATTTCTCAATAAACGACGAATTTAAATTTGACTTTGAAATTGATCTATCTATTGATTTATCTTATCTTTTTATCACTTCTTCAAAACATTCCTCGTTTATTACGAGGAAAATTCAAATTCAAATTTAGAATGCCTGTAAACTTAGAAATACCACTACATATGCCATTCCGAGTTCTCGCTAATATGTCAATAAGTAAAAGTGACCATAAACAATTGAAATAGTTGCCACCAATCCAATTGGATTGGTGGCAACTATTTCTTTTTTATACATATTTGTTTTTAATCTTGCACAGTACAAGGCAAAACTAGCAAACGCGCTACCTGATTTATTAATGTTCAAATAAGACATCAATAACCGGTATATTTTGAGCTCTTATTTATTATATTACAATATTTGTAGTTAAAAAAATGTTGCGAACTAGCGGAGACCCCAAATATTTTTTTTTTCAAATTTTCATTTTTCCGTAATCTATGTTATGCTGGAGCTATTTAAAATTAAAAACTTTTTTTTTTTATCATATATGGGTTTGCGTTTGACCTCAGTCTCACCTGATGTTAAGTGAAGACGAGGTCGAAGATGGTACACGCTTACCCAGAAAATGCCTATTCACTCTTGCCTTGAAAACACCAAGGTTATAGGATTGCGGGAATACAGACGCAGGGAGAGCATATTTGAATTGCTATACGTACACGTATTGTATGAACGTCACATATTGTATGAAATTCCCAAGTGGACTGTCCGCGATTTTACATTACAAATAGTCATATTAGTCTGAATTTGGTATTATGTGCCTTTTAAACATAACGTAATTTTTTCAAGGTAATTTTTTTTTGCAGTTAATTGTTTTCTCAAAAATATACTTGATCTGTCAGAAATCGAAGATGAACTCGTGAAGGATAAAAATAATAATGTTTACAATCATAATGGTTTGATTGTGAAAATAGTAGATGGCGTATTGTAAATTATACATTTTATTTTAAACAAAAACACATTCTTATTGCAGGTGATAATTTAATGAATACGGATAGCATATTTTTACTATTTTTCTTAGATAAACACTTTCGTTGCTTACCCGGGAATTTTCACAAACATTTCAGCCATTTTTTCGTCTAAATTTATTATTTGATTTGGACTTGTACGAATGGGAGATGGAATGTAGAATCTATTCAAACCCGATTAAAAAAATAACATAGTTATGACTCGTTTTGTGTTTTTTAGTGTCCACAACATCTAGATAGGAAAACATATTATCCTGTTTTAGTGGTATCGTTACAATTTGCAGTAGATACTTTTGTGGGAACATGTACTTTGTCTATGCAATGAAGGTTAAAAATAGAAACCGCCTACACGTCTATTTGTAAGCGCAATCGATCTGAAACTGCAATAATTTACCTTTTACTACATAAGTAAATAAACAATTGATAATCGCATATTTTTGAGGTAAAACATGTTTTTTCTTCGGCTCAATAATATGGTCACAAAATATATGTGTTATCTATGAAAGTATTTAAAATTGGAACTTGGAAAAATTGCATTTTTAAAATTCGAATGCGTTCTCGATTGATTTTTCCGATTGTTTTTTATTTTATTTCGCATTGTTAAGGCATTGACATTTTATATTCGGCTTGTTTAGTTTTTCATTTGTTTTATCACTGCTTGCACTTACTAAAAATAAATCACATTATATATATGTACACTGTAATAACACTTTCCGCATTCACCGTCAGAACGTCACAAGAAAATCAATATAATCTGTCTTCACTTAACTCTCTATTATAAACAAATTTAACAACGTGTACAATCGAAACGTAGCACCATTCGTACAAAAACATTGCACTTAATATTTTATTATTTAAAAAACTAGCGCGTTACATAATAATTGTGAATTTGAAATGTTTTCGGTGCGGCACGGTACGCGACCGTCGAGGGAGGTCGGCAAACTTCGGGAGGGTTCGTGCGAGGGTGAAATGAGTGAGTCATTATTATCCGTAGGGGTGCTTTTCCGATTCGTTCTACGCTTGCAAGTAATTTCACGTTCCAATTTTCTTATAAAATTATCTAAAAAATCGTTTTAAATTAACGTGATAAATATATGCAATAAAAAAATATTAAATGATAATTAAAAAACGAATAGACTCTATATTGTTAGTTATTTTCGATTTTTTTTGGTTAGAAATAACTACAAATCTTTAATGCACTTGAAATATGAGGCTTTTTGCGTCAGAGTCTTTAATACGTAGATGGTAAAGCTCAATTTATTGCTGTGTTTAAATATCAACTGCACGGGATTCAAGTAACTTAAAAAATTGGTTGTAGATATATTATGTTTCTGTTATTTTTATTTCGGAGTTTAACAACGTATAATAAATAAGAATTATGAGGTAACTTATAGCCAACAGTGACATTAAAGTACAAGCAAAATCATTTGTATCGTGACATTATGGCGATTAAAAATAATTAAGTACATTTCGAATCATTGTTTTTTTCGCAGTGTCACTATTGGATTTAACGTGATGATTTTTAACTTATCATTTATTTATTAAAAACAATTTTTAGGGCACGTTGGTCGTATTTATTGAATAAGCTCTACGTTACTGTTATTCTTAAGGATCATTTTTTTCATGTGATTTCCGTTAGGTATTAAAATGTTTTAGTGCCTGTCTCAATATCGACAAGTAAATTTATCTGCCACTTAAAGTTAACCCTCACGTAGTTTATTTTAAGGGTACGAAAGAGAAAGGACTTATGTGACAGATATGCTTTATTTGTGAGACAGGCGGTTAGAGCGTAAAGTTATTTAAACACTAGCTTTTGCCCGCGTCTCCGTCCCCGCAGAAGTCTTTTATCGCTTTTGCCTCGGTAACGATTATTTTTTTCGAGATAAAAAGTACTCTACGTGTCAACCCAGGTTATCATCCGAATCTGTTCAGCCGCTAAGGCGTGATCGAAAAACAACCATCCAAACATACATACAAACTTTCACATTCGGATAATATCCGATGCTGTGCGCAAACGCTTTAACGCGGACGAAGTCACGGCCAAAAAGCTAGTGAACTACTTTCCCTCCCTTCATGTACCGTTCGCTTTTTCTACCCTGTATATTGTATTTTTGATATCAAAAAAAAAATGGAGTCAAACATTTAGAACCTCCTTTTTTGAAGTCGATTAAAAAAATACGCATCAGAATAAGACAGTCCTTAAAAACCAGTGAAAAGAATTATTTATTCCCGTAAAAATACAATCTAAATAATAACGGGGTTTTAACAAAGATGGCGGTTGGTTACCGTTATTAGCAAGTCAATTTCCTATGTAAATACACACCCAATGAACTTATAATTAATTTTATGAAGTTTTTTTAATTAAGTTGACGTTTCACCCCAGTTGTCGTAAACATTTGTGACGTTCTCAATATAAAGGGACCTTATGGAGGAAGGCAGTTAAGCTCTTCTTAATCTTGTAACTATTCTAACAGTTCTAAAAACGGCGTAACCGCCTGACTCCATAAGGTCCCTTTATATTGAGAACGTCACATTTTACGATATCTGAGGCCGTCTATATATCTGACAAGTGAGAGAGATATTTGACTCCTATAGCTCTGTCTTTATCACTAACTGAAACTTGGCATGTTTAAACAACTCATAATATGGACTATGTTTATTTAAGAAGCGAGAAATTGGAGCAACATTTAGGGTGGCACCAGTAATTGACAAGGACCAATGATGGACACATGATTCTTATTTTGAATAAGATAAGAGTTATTCATTTATTTTGCAACAATTAATTTATAACCGTATGATCTTTGAATTAAGGCTTAAGTGTCCATTTTTGGTGCCTGTCAGCTTAAAGTGTCCAACACTGATCACCCTAAGCATTTTATTTTTTCGTTCTTTCTCCGCCAGGTTTAAACATAATCTCAGAGTGGCTTTTAAGATACGAGTACAATTTTATTGAGAGGTTTAATAATGTATAATTGGGAAAGAAGCGTCGTACTACCTTTGTGTGACGTTCTCAATATAAAGGGACCTTATGGAGGAAAGCAGTTAAGCTCTTCTTAATCTTGTAACTATACGAATACTATGGTAACAGTTCTAAAAACGGCGTAACCTCCTGCCTCCATGAGGTCCCTTTACATTGAGAACGTCACATTTGTTTTTGCTTGAAACACTGCAATAAGTGATAACGATAACCCTGAAATTAATAAATAAATTTATAGCCAATAGTTGTCGAACTCTGGTTAACAGGAAAAACCTAGTAATTGTTTCTTTATTTTTGCTTCAATTGTGTTTTGATAGTCGACCAGACCGTGACGAGACAGACGAAAGTAATTGTAAATTAAAAGGGTAAATATATTTTACTTGTTATAAACATTTCGGTTTCGCTCGAATAAATTGGTTTTAACTGGTTTTTGGGGTCTTTATGTGAATGTTTTTCGGATTAACCGGTTTCGAGCAATAAAAACCGGTTAATGCTCGATAAATAAACACCGTTTGTTTTTTTATGCAACAGTAAAAAATCTGCTTCGAGACGGACTTTAATTTTTTTGTATCAATAGGTAAGCATAGCATCAATCATCTCCGCTGCAAAAGTCGCCGCTCGTCGAATAAACCGGTTAATTTTGGTTCAGATAAAGTCCTTAAAACGTTCACGTTCTTAAATAAAGTTCGAAGCAAAACCGAAATAAACCGGATACTACTACTTAAACTTATTTTATGTATGAAACCCAATCACCTAGCATTGGTCATAGACAGCGCTATAGTCCATTTTTATTTTTAGCACAACAAAATGGCGCCCAATAAAATGTACGAACAAATTCCTCATCACCGCTACGTGATCCTTAAGGAGCGGTACGATCATTTCTTGGACACCCTGAACTATGCAAATAAAGACATAGTTAAAATCTTCGACCCCTTGTCTCCGAAGCTTCTGGATGAACTGAAGCTGATCAGGGAAGTCAGTGAGGAGTTGCAGAGGAAGAAGGAGGAGGATATGCAGAAGGCTGCTGTAAGTTCAATAGTGATGTTCTCAATATAAAGGGACCTTACGGAGGAAGGCAGTTACGCTCTTCTTATTCTTGTAACTATACGAATACTATGGTAACAGTTCTAAAAACGGCGTAACCACCTGCCTCCATAAGGTCCCTTTATATTGAGAACGTCACAATAATGCTTACTAACATTACTAATTATAAATGAGAAAGTGAGTTTATTACGTTACGCTTTCACGGGTTTAGCGGGCTGCGGGCTTAACATGCATACACGTGTTAAAATTTGACAGGTGCTAGGGAAATGAATACATCTATTCCATATTCTAACGTAAGACTTAACGCTTAAGGTTTCAAATAAAAGCGTCTTGATAAAATCGCTATAAAAATGTGAAAATCGCAATAGTCGCTTAGTAATAAAAGGTAATAAAAGTCAGGACGCGACACTTTTATTTTAAACCTTAAGTGTTAAGCCTTACGTTAGAATATGGAATAGATGTATTCATTTCCCTAGCACGTGTCACATTTTATCCTGTCCATGCATGTTAGGGGGCTTAAAAGAAAAAAGTTTTTGGTAAATTAATTTACAATTTCAAAAAAAATTGCTCCCACACTAGGCTTTCATCAGCACAGGACAGCCTGTGCTGATCAATTGCTTAAGCATTTACAGTGAACAGTTAATCATCCTCTGCGCGAGCGCAGTACAGTTTTCCTTAATTAAAACCAAATACTATCATATTAAATCTAAACTTAATTTTAACTAAATTTTATTCCTTGCCACCGTTATTATAGTTTTTATTGGGATAAAAAGCACTTATCCTGTGTCCGGTTCCGGCTTTCAATTATCCATACCAAACATTAATAGCGGTTTAGCCATGAAGTCGCAAAAGACAGATAGACACACTTTGGCATTTAATTATCAAAAATAGTATAGATATTAGTGGTAAATCCGGTTCAATAGATTAAATGTTGATTAAATTATATTTGAAAACAACGCTGCAACGTCAGTTTTTGCATGCATGCACCGTACATTGAAAGTTTAAGAATAAGGCCATCTAGCGGCGAGTAGCAATCAACTTCTAGTACAGATTTGTTCAAATAGTGCCCTTGTTGTTGTATTTTCTAATAAAGTATTTAAAAAAATAGGTTCGTTAAGATACCGCATAACTGAATCTGTCTACAGTGTATTTAATTAAACTGATTGTAAAATGACTTAATTGATTAATTTTTATGAAGTAATTACATTTTGACCTTATTCAGTGTAAATACTTATGCACTGAAAATGTGTTTGATTGTTGATGTTTCACGTGTGTTATGAAGCCTATAGAAACGTAGTCGTAGTCGGGTTTTCTATAACTTGTTTTTTTTTATAGCAAGCGGCAGAAGAAGCGTCAAAGGCGGAAGCGGAAGCAAAGGAGGTGGCTGAAAAAGAAGAATCAGAGTCAAAGGATGAGAATGAAACTAAAGAAAAAATTGAACAGACCACAGAGACCACAGACAAAGTTGAAAATTAGAATACTTTTTAAGTCATTTCAATTTCATATTATTTCAATTATTTATTGGAGACTAGTGGAGAGACAGTTACTCAGCAGTGGGACACAAACAGGCTAATAAAAAAAACCTATTTAGAATGTAACAAAATAAAAATTATTTTAAATAAAAAACATTTATCAGTTTTATTCCAATACTCAGTAGTTTTTAGCGACAAACCTATAGGAAATTCCCCCAAAACCACAAAATATGCAATAAACTACCTAGGTATAGTCGAGGACAGAAATTTGTATACACTTTTGGACCTTATTACAATGGAATAAGGTGAAAAAGTGTAAACATTTTTCTGTCCTTGACTGTACCTATAGCGTGGCTAGAAAAATAAAAAACCTCAAAAAGTTAGCACAAACTTCTTACATGACATTCTCATATCCACTTTGATATATAATAAAAAAAATTAGGATGAAATCAAGGCTACAGCACCTGTATTAAAATATCAGTCGCTCGCTCTTACTGACGGAAGGACAGATGTTTATCCACATGATAAATCGTGGGTGAAACCGTAACTAACAAATTTAATGGGGTGTAAAATGCACCTTACTGACATACGTTATAAGGTGCATTTTGCCCTTTCTCGAATTTGTTAGTTACGCGGTATTGCACTTTCACCGACGAAATGTCACACCGGAGGTACACCAGCCAGCCTAACATGACCTCAGTAAAGTAGCATGGTTTTCAAGATTTGCCAGTTTAAAGTTTGTTTTATGCCAATATTAGTTTTAAAGAAATGGTCTCTAATCAAGGTTGAAATTGTATGCAGCGGTAAGTAGAAATAAAACCCAATAATAATGATTAGCATAAAAAATTATAATTATTTCCAATACATGATAGAATACAGTGTGAAATAAAACTAAGAGTTATCTGTCATAACATCTTCATCCTCTTCCTCTGGTTCAGCCAAATCCGGATGGCACACCCGTATATGTAGGTTCAGGTTTATTTTGACAATAAATGATTTTCCGCATGTCGAGCATTTATATGGGCGTTTCACATCATCGTCAATGTTCGGAGGATGAGCTCTCGCCATGTGTGTGCGTAGCAATGAAGAATGCATTGTACGGTCACACTGAGGACATTTTACAAGGCAATCAACCGGCTGACCTTCATGAGTCAACTTGTGCTTCTCCATAGTAATCTTGGATACAAACTGTTTGTTGCAAATATCACATTTAAAATTCTTCACTTTTGTATGCTTTTTCATATGTACTTTCAAACAATTCTTAGTCGGAAACATTTCATCACACTTCGAGCATTTAAACTTCTTGATATCATTGTGAAGTTGCATATGAAGCTTCAAATAAGCCTGTCCGGTAAACGACTTGCTGCAAATCTCGCAGTTTATAGTGCTAGTCGATGAATGAGTTTGCATGTGTGATTTTAAAAATTGAGCAGCCACAAAGGTGCGGTCGCAAACCTCGCACATATACTTCTTGGAGACGATACCTTCATGCTTGCTGCGATGGATGTCGAGATGATACTGGCTGTTAACTTTCACGTCACAATGGTCACAGCGATACTTCCGCCTCTTCTTGACTCCTTCCTTGTGGGTGCCTGGCGGATCAGGTTCACGCACAACTTGACTCCCATCCTTATCATTCCCGTGAAACTTCTTATGCAGCAACAAATATTCCAAACCTTCGAACGTGAGATCGCATACATCGCAACGGAAACGCGATTCACTTTGCGAGTAATTAACATCGGACCCGTTGTACGTCTCCGCCATTTTCTCCCTTTTAACTGACGAACGATTTGCGTTTGATTTTTCGCCACCGGCCGGCTCCATCATGTTTTTCATCCAATGGTGGTGAACGCCTGACTTTGCCTCCATTTAAAGTGACGCTATCCGGGCATAGCGACGCAACTTCAATATTGATCCGTAATAGTTTGCCCGTGTTATCAAATTCGTGTAAACGCGCACAGTCGTTATAGGAGCGTTAATCGCGCATTGTTGATGCGATTCGCAAGTTATTTTACAACAATCACGCGACGAAACACAAAAGGAAGCCTTGTTACAGTACCATAAATTCCAAAAGAGAAGCGAAGCGCGTTGGTTTTTTTTCAAGCGGTTAATGACAGTGATAACTTTTTAATTTTGATGTGGTATTGTTGCCAGGGTAAAATATACGTTAATTAATGGTTCTCTCTCAGATCGAACTTTACTTACATAACAGCTCAAATTAATGTTATGGGCCTTTGTAATAGTATTTGTTCTTGTAAAAAGCGAATTGATCAAAGTTAAAATTTAGCAAAAAAGAGTTTGACTTGGTTATAGCCTGGCAAAAACGTCGAGCGTGTGGTGACATCTGGAACTAAATTATTTTCAAATGGCAACCAGAACAGTTTAGTGTAAACCTTGGATCATGTTGCCAATTTCATGCCGAACAGCGTCCTCATTTTTTGCTCGACTTTTTTGCCAGGCTATACAAAGGAACTATAATATTCTCAAGTAACAACGACCACACTTAAAAGTTGGATCATGTTGCCATTTTCACTAAATACAGCAAACATTTTTTTTATAAAATAAGTCTCGCTCTGTGTTCTACTTCATTTCATTTTGCTTTAAATACAAAAAATATATTTTTTGATATTAAATATACACAGGTATAGATTTAGATCTATATCCTGAGCATTTATAATAAATATTTCATGGGGCTTTTAAGCGGGCCACATTTTTTTGCAATTTGTAGCTGGGAACAATAGCTGTCTTTCTCTAACTGCGTATGCCAGAACAAGATGCCTCTATACTGCCACATTAATAGCTTGTTTAGGTTCAAAACAAGCTAGTTTAGAAGCATGATGGAGATGAAAGGTGGTCATAGTAACTTCTCAATGGCTAATACTAGATCCATCAAGTTTGGACTGGTATGACACTTCTTTTTATAGCGAAAAACATTTATGTAGAAAATATTCAACTATTTAATTATGAAATGTTTTAGTGTTCTTTTTAGGTACAGTCGAACTCATAAGTAGATTTTCATTTTAGTACCATGTCACACTTACGTATTATAAGTGTCAATAGTTTAAATTTAGTATGTCAATACTGCGACAAGGTACTAAAATGTACAGCTACATATGAGTTCGACTGTACAAACGAAACCGTGCAATCCGTGATGGATATCCGTCGTTGGTGGTGAACCTGTTGCGGTTATATCCGTCAATATGTTTGGAAATAAAGGGTATTATGAGGTAATAAAATATAACGTTTCAAAACAAAACTATTTATTAATTAATAAATGGCATTTCTAACTACTATTTACAATTAAACTCATAATCATAAATATTATGTAGACAATCCTTTGCAAAAAGTACTTTGTTCAGAGGCTAGAACTTAGTTCAAGTATGACTAGTACAGTCAAGGTCATAAATATTTTAGTACCTTGTCTATTTAATGTCATACTGCCATATATGAATGTCACAGTGATTAAAGTGACAAGATACTAAACGTGTACACACATTTATAACCTTGACTAGTTATGTACAGTACTTCCAGCTTCTTAATAAGATTCGCTATCACACTGGCAACTGTCTGTATATTTTGTCACTCGTGTGTCATAGAAAAAGGAAGATTTCCGATACCTATTAAGAAACTGCAAGAACTGTACGTATAATAACGGCAAAAATATGGTAGGTAGCGGATAAAATGCTCGTGAGCATGTGAGGCCTCGTTCGCACGAACGGTTTGCGAGGCGTTGAGTTGTCGTTGCGTTGACGCACGCCTACGCCCTCGAAGTGTTCGCACGGGCGTAAAAAAGACAGTAAATATGTAAAAAAACTAAATCACATGATTTGTTCGTTAGCCAATAGAAGCAGGACACTGAAACGTCAAAGTTCGACAAAACCGTTCTGATTGGCTGTTTAACAGTTACGTGGTTTGTTTATATTAGGAGCTGAATATAATGAAGAATAGAACACATGGTCTTACATACAGGTCTTGCAACTCTGGGTTTCAACGTGGGCCGCTTAACGTTAAAGTCGCGCATGCGTGAAACGCGCATTGAACCCTAAATGTACACAAAACCAACGTATCGTACGTCACTCGCGATGGGATTTCAAAAATCTAGAAATGTAGGTTATGTTTTGCATCCCTCGATCGCAGCGCCACCTGGATTTTACTTCAACAGTGGAGTCACAGCGTCCCATTGAAATTTTGCCCAGTTACAAGACCTGTATCCTGTATGCAAGACCGTGATAGAACAACATAGTATTAAGACTAGTTTACACTGGTGAGTTGCAAGGTGAATCTTAAAACGAGGACGCAATACACGACGTTTTTGTGAGTATACAGTATTTAAGAGAGCATTTCTAAAAAAGTAAGTCAATTTAAAATGTGCTTAATTTAGTTTACTTAATTTTATTAATTTTACAATTAAAGTTATATTAAGCGTATACTTTCTTTACAACCAAAATAATAAAATCAAAGTAACAAAATTGGAAAATTTAACGACTGTTAAAAAAAAATCTCAATTGAAGTGCAAACTTTATTAGAAATGCTGAAGCATAATAAACATAGTAATTCATTTTTTGTCTATGGCGTGGTAAATCCTCAATAACTAGCAACTTATTTTCAAGATGTTTAATACATACAGCTTGGCAAAAATATTATTGAAATGGTGACAGGTAGAATTACAATAAACCCAAGTGTCAATCGCCACATAAAAAAAAACCCTGTTACTTGTCACTACTAGTAACTGCCGGGCATATTTTTCCAATCCGTTACCAATGGTAACTACTTAAGGGTAACTCCAAACAGCTGTCTCTTTTTACCTGACTGTGTGAAGCCAAAAAAATAATGGTAATAATAACAACCTACGTACGAGACCAAAAATCGGATGTTCCAGTCTTAACTCCTAAACTATTGGACCGATTTTAATAAATGGGGTGTCGTATGATTCGTCAAAAACGTGGGAGTGTCATGGGCTATATAAACATTGTAAGGGTGCGTCATACTAGACGCCGGTCAGGTTTTAAATGGCAACTTTTGAATTATTCAACATTTTTTTTTTTACAAAGTTTTTCTATATGTATTATAAGTGAGCCAGTTATTGTAAATTTTTCATACAGTTAAATAGAATTATCATTTATCCTTCTGTAAAGATGGCGGAACGTTTCTCCCAAAGACATTCTCCTTGTATTGTAATTTTTCTACCTTTGTTGGGTCTGTTAAATTATCCTCTTGCCTGTCCAACCTTTGGTCTTGTACAGCTTCTGTAATACAATAAAAAAAAAAGGTTATAATTTTACAGACCTACCCCCTTATTCATAAAGGCACAACAAACCTATTTTAGTAAGCTTAAATGATTGCTAGGATGTACAGATTGCTGCCTAACTTTTATTGTTGTTTCAATACATAAAAAAAAACCTAAATATGTTGCTGTGACACAGACAAGTAGAGGGACAGTAGTTGCTATAAGGGTTTCTCTATAACATTCTTGTTATGGAACTACTTACTATTATATGGTGTGTAACGGTCTGATAAAAATCCTTCTAAATTGTATCCTATTACCCCAATTATCGCTGCAAAGGGTAAAGTCACAAATGGCGCTTTGCTGCGCAGGAATTGGAACAGTATTGGCCACATCTGTAAATGAAATGAAATATTATTTATAAACAAAATAACTACCAGTGGAACTGCACAGAATGGAAATATATGGATAATTCACATAATAATGTAAATTTATAATTTACAAATTAAATATAATACATTGAGTATGAAGTTGCTGAGAAGAAGCATCACAAGAAATCTCTTAAATTTGTGCTTTTTGTGTTATTTTTTATATTTTTTTGTTTAAATTGAAATCTGAAAGCTCAGAACTGGTTTTTTTGTGTCCAGCATATGAAGGGTTAAAGATAAAGATGATAATACAGATTGTATTTTATTGACACAATACCATTTGTCTATTCAGACGGCGGCGGCGAAATTACATACCATATTGCACGGGCAAATCTTTTTGCGTGAAAATACAGAGAAAACAAACTTTCCCAGATGTGAGACTTAGCTAGAACGATGTTCCGCCCCTGTAAACCCCTGTATTGCAAATTTCATCGAAATCGTTAGAGCCGTTTTCGAGAACGTGAGTACAAATATATGTATATACAAACAATACTCCTATAATAGTATAAGATTTATATGAACTTTAATTAATATTGCTAAATTCCATGTCATGTTACTCTGCAAGTCATAAAATGAAAAATATTTATTATTTTAAGCAGACGTAAGGCTTACGCACATTTCTCAACAAATAATCTTTATTACATAAACTGTAGTCCTGAATTTCTTCCGAAGATAAAATGCAGCTCGTAATGCATTTGCAACGACAGTTGCAATAACATTCATTATTCGGTTGAATATAACTCAGGTTTGGCATACTTACTTTAAGAAATAGATTATTAATACAAAGACGATAGGATTAAATATTAATATGTATTTTATTTCACGAAAATAAACTCTGCTGAACTTCGCAGATCGGCATCGGTTTAACCGTAACCTAACCTTAAATGTCAAAATGACATCGCAAAAGCGTTTTCGAGTAAATGTGTGTAATATTACAATACCTATTCTACTTTTGTAATAAGAAATAAAATAATAATCAATATTAAGTTATATTAATGATAAAAAGGTCACTTACATCTTTCGAACAGAAAATATTTTATAGAACATTTCCTTCCCACCTATTAGCCTCTTCAGAGGCTAGTTTCTGAACGAAATATTGCTGTCATAAATGTCAGCTGACATTTATGACAGCAATAACTACAAAAACAACCTCCAGACGATTGTTTTTGGTGCGCAAATATAGCATATAAAAATGCGGAAATAATATAAAATCTAGTAGTATTTATTTCTTAAATTTGCCATTATGTCTCACAAGTTATTACTCAACTGTACGACCGGGCAATGTCTCATAAATAGCGCAAAACTTAACTCAAAATGTTTACGTAATTCGCCCGATTTTACCGTAGTTTTGTGTAGATATAGCAGTTCAAATATAGCTAAAAAGAAGACAGCGAGCTCGGTTTACCGTACTATGAACATATTTGATAGAAAAGCGAAGTTATTACAAAGAGAACGGTCTGCTAGAAGGGAAGATTATCACTTAGCTGAATACATACGAGAGGAGGTTGGTTGGCGCACGGCTGATAGAGTATTCGACATAAAGAGGGTCTTTAAAAATGCTGTAGAACTTGGTAAGTGGTCTCAAGATAACTTATGACTTGTAGGTTTTTTATAAATAGTGTTTTGAGTCCACAAAGACGCAGCTCCTCACTCGAAGTTCACGTTGCAAGAATGTGACATTGCACTACCGGGCGAACCTTGGTGGAAGTGTACATATTCAAATGAGGGATATTAAATTAAATTTTATCAATGAAAAAAAAATATGTTTATTATTTTTATGTTTTGTGTTTACACAGTTGGGAAATATTTTTCTCAAGAGTCATAAAATAAAAACATTTTTTTCGTTGATAAAATGTCCCTCATTTGAATATGTGCACTCTACCAAGACTCACCCTGTATAGGCATAATGGAACCCTGACTCACCATATAACTGTGTCACAGTGATGTTATAAATAGTTAGGTTTTATTTTTATTGTTAGTAGTGTAAAAATTGGGTCGACACTTGGATTAAAAATGCTACAGATATTTGTAGATCTATTTGTGACTTTCTCAATATAAAGGGACCTTATGGAGGAAGGCAGTTACGCTTTTCTAATTCTTGTAACTATACGAATACTATGGTAACAGTTCTAAAAACGGCGTAACCGCCTGCCTCCATAAGGTCCCTTTATATTGAGAACGTCACATATAATTATACATTACAGGGGCAGGGCGTGGCTACGTAGCCCGCCATTTCCTCCCCGACTCCGTAGAAAATGTCACGCTGTGCGACACATCTCAAACACACCTGGATAAAGCTCTCATAGGGGACGGAGTGAAGTTTGATAAAGTAGTCATGGACGAGGAGAGAATTAATGAAGATAAAATTGTAGTAAGTCTTTTTTTCAAGTAGGTATTTTTTTATTATTATAGATGTGAAATTTGGTGCAGAGATAGTTTGCAGGAGAGAGATTATTATCATTAGCCTTAATAGGGATGATATTTTTTTCTTCTTTATCAATCAAGTAGATTATTAAAAAGTATTGGACACATATTTTTTCGGAGATATATTGAGTTGAAATGTTGCATGATGTCACGTCTTGGTACGATTTGGTATAATTTTTACACAGAAGTGACGTCACGAGCCCCCACTTCCGAACTTTGACGCGCTTTATCTTTGTCATTTTTTGTTCGATTGACAAAAGAAAAAATACGTGTCCAATATTTTTTTATAATCTAACTGACGGACTCAAAATGTGACGTTCTCAATATAAAGGGACCTTATGGAGGAAGGCAGTTTAAGGCCCTTTATATTGAGAACGTCACAAATGTTTACATTTTATTAAGTGTAAAATACAACAATTAAATACATACATATGTATCATTAAACTTTTAGAAAGTTACGAAGTTAGTTTAGCAAAGGCCTCACCCAATTGGCTGCATTGGTCTCTGTTGTTGGCCGTTCTCGTCCAAGTGTCATTTAACCATCTTCTGCATGGTCTGTCTCAACTTCTTTTCTTATCTCTTGTATACCAGTAAATTATTATTTTGAGCTCCATTCCATTCGTTATCTTCACTCAAGTCGCTCGGCGACTAACATCTTTTGACTCTTTTGTTTTTGTGTAGGTACCAACGTCAAAAGTAGATACGCACTTTTGTGCCTTGTCGCTATACAGCCACGTTAGCAATGTCAAACAAGATTGTCAAGTATGTTAATGCGATAAAGTACAAAAATTTGTATCTACTTTTGACGTTAACTAATATATTTTATATATTCTTTTGTTTTTTTTTCATTCTTGCTGTTTAGTAGATATTATATGGCCTGAAGATAGACAGGGTACTTTCTATTCCGGAAAATCTAACAGTTCTCAAGGGGATTGTAATAAACAACTTTTACACCAGGGCCACACTAGCGGGTAACGCCGCTAATTATCAGCGTTTCCAGTTAGTGTGGCGCTGGCGTTATGCGGGAGATGTTGCGCGTAAAGGGATTCTACGATTCTAGTTTTTGATGCGCTGAGCGACGCCATGTTTTTTCAAGTTACCCTCGTTTCGCTGAGTCGAGGTCGGGGCTGCCTCGATAGATGGCGGTCTGGTTGTCAACCGACTTTAAAAAAGGAGCTACTCAATTTGACTGTTTCTTTTTGTGTTACTCAATATCTTCGCCAATTGTGAACTGATTTTAATGATTCTTCTTTTATTGGATAGGTTATATCTCAAGGATGGTGCCGTTTGAACTTCGTCAAGATCTGGTCATGGGATCCTTTGGTATCCATGGAAAATTGACGGAACTCCTTAATAATTTTGGAGACGATTCATTGTTTTTTTAATAATAAGTATAAGTATTAGCTAAGTTTCAAATGTAATTCCAGTTTCCGGAGAACAGTGTGGACCTGGTGGTGTCCTCTCTGTGCCTTCACTGGGTCAACGACCTGCCCGGGTGCTTCGACAAAATCATGACCATGTTGAAACCCGATGGGGTGAGTAAAGTCCCGTGTCCACTCGACAAATGTCTCGCGACACGTGTCGCCAGTCGCCAACGCCGTCGGCTGAGTCGGCCGAGGCTACCCCGAGCTTAGAACGTTGGTCAAGGCAAATAAAAAAAAAAACCGGTCGTTATTGCGTTATTTAATTTTATGGCGGGGTGAGTGCATCATTTATTTTTATTTATTTATTTATTAAAGAGATACAATAATAGCATTTACACAAAGAAAACGTAAACAATTTAGCATTATGTTCTTATACTGTTTGCAATACCGAAGCAAGTGTATACAGCACTCTTAGTAATTAATTGTCGCTATAACTTACTCCTAACATAACACATATACAATTTAACATTTTATGGCCAAATTAATACAATTTTTTATTTTTTATTCAATTCTAAAATTTAGGATGACATTTTTTTATTTTTACTTAATCGCTTGACATCAACTTCTTCCTAAAGACATGCAACGAGTTATCGAAGATGTCGATGTCAGCATTTGCTTGCAACTCGTTGTATGTCCTCATCGAATCGATAGTTGTAAGATGTTGTGTTGTGACGACATACAAGATAAAGAATACCTGTAGAAGAGAGGCTAATAGAGAGATCTCTCTCCAGGCGGGTGCTGTGCCTGGGGACCTTATGCAACTTGACTGGGGAAACTTCGATAGCGCGATGTAGAAATTATAGTTACGCTGTTTGTCGCTGGTGGCGCTGCCCGTAGTTAGTTGTCTTCTACTTGCTACGTGTTGTAGATAGATGTCGCTAGTAGCTACATACCTATATGCACTACATCTCTTTCTAACTCATTATCTGTAACATAATACTTATGTACCACATGGAGATTCAGATTCAGATTCAGATTTTATTACTCAATATAAATTACAGTATAAATTGCACTTCATGTCAAATTACAAGTTATTATATTGAGATCGTCAGAAGTAGAAATTACACATTAATTATGAAAATACAAAAATATAAAATTTGAATTATTTAACCTCCATGTTAATGTCATCTTATAAGTATATCTCCATTAAGGATCGTCATAACATCATGATATAAATACGTGGTCAGTAAAGAAATCAGGAATAACAACATATAACAACAATGAAAGTCAACACAAAATACATTAAATGTCAATATTATTTATATGTCAAGTTCTGTACTCATTAACAGAATAAAGTGGATTATCCAACAAAAGATTTCTCAGCCGGCGCCTAAACGTTTCGTCAGATGGTTCGCGTTTGAGATCGGCGGGTAGATGCTCGTAGTAGGTGGGACCGATGACGCGCGGGTTCTTACCTGCAAGTGCCATGCGACGAGGAACCGTTCTCAAACGCCCAGTATGGCGGAGTTGTTTGCCAACAACATTCACCGTCGTGAAGGAAGAAATATTTGTTCGGACAAACATTATTATTTCAAATAAATAGAGTGAGTAGTGCGTCATTATGCGATGCGTTCGGAAAATGCCCCGGCAAGAGTCCCTAGGTTTCGCCCCAACTAATGTGCGTACGGCACGTTTTTGCATAAGCATTACCCTGTTGGCATCCGTAGAGTTTCCCCATAAGAGTACGCCGTACGACATCAGTGAGTGAAAGTATGCAAAATATACTTGTTTTAGGGCATCATCAGATATAAGCAGTTTCAGCTTTCGCAGCGCAAAAACTGCACTACTCAATCTATCACACAAATTGTCAACATGGCACTTCCAATTAAGATTCGAGTCCAGGGTGAAGCCGAGAAACCTACATTCATCGCATACAGGCATCGGACCGTTCGCAACGCACGGAGGAACAGCAATACTATGTCCAGAGAAAAGCATAATGTTGGATTTCGTAGTATTCAGAAGCAACCCGTTACACGAAAACCACCTCTGCAGTTGATCACATGCTTCGTGAATTTTGGCAGCAAGCTGCTCGTACGTGCGCGCGCCCACTATGACCGTGGTGTCGTCCGCAAACTGCACTGAGACGCCGGCGGTGATACTGGTCGAAAGATCATTAACGTACGCCAGAAATAGGGTATTCCCTAGGGCAGAACCTTGAGGGATCCCTATCCTCACAGTGCCAACGTCGGATTCCAGCCTCTTTCCACCCACGGACAATTTGACGACCTGTTTCCGGTCTCGCAGAAATGATGTTAGTAGTCGATGGGCGGTATTTCGTATGCCATAACATTTCAACTTATCCAAGAGCAGATCGTGGTTTATGACGTCAAAGGCCTTGGATAAGTCGCAAAATATACCAGCCATCTTATTCCTATCATCGAGACCGGAAACAATACAGTCAAACACCTGGCGGGCAGCTGCAGTCGTGGACAGCTTCTGCCTGTACGCGAATTGCTGGTCCGTCAGCAGGTCGTTGCCTTCAAGGTGGCCCATTATGTGAGACGATAGGAGGCTTCCTATTTTAATAAATAATAAATAAATAAAAAGTCAAACACGTACTTTGTTGCTTTTACGGTCCGCTTGGTAACGTTCTATGTAAATAAATGTCCAGGCTATGCTGGCGTCAGTGTTCGGCGGTGACACCTTGATGGAGCTACGCCAGGCGCTCCAGTTGGCCGACACGGAGCGGCTGGGGGGCATGGCCCCCCACGTGTCCCCCTTCGTGCGCGCGCAGGACATCGCGGGTCTGATGACTGCGTGAGTAACAATAGGCAATATGAGTATAGATATTCCACTCATGGATCCAGGATTTCATTTCGAGGGAGGAGGGGCTACCTCCACGCCTGGCCCTTCTCAAATCAGGTCTCATTTCCTCTAATTAGGGTTATCCTAGGATTCAAGACCCGACTTGGTACCAGATATCAAAGAGAAATAGTGATGAGGAAATGTCGAATAATATGACTATTACTATCGGAAATGTCAGATTAAACAAAATTATTATTACAGTAACGAAATATAAATAAATAAATATCACGGGACAATCTCACACAAATTGACCTAGTCCCAAACTAAGCTCTACTATGGGTGCTAGGCAACGATATACATACTTATATAGAGAAATACATACTTATAATAATAATAATAAATTTAATTTATTATATTATTATATAGAGAAATACATACTTAAATATATAGAAAACATCCATGAGTCAGGAACAAATACACGCGCTCATCACACATTTTCCCATACCAGGATTCGATCCCTAATTATGTATTTGGTATACCAGGCCGTAAACTTATTAAAATATCTATACGCACAGCATTGCAGCACTACCCATACTGTAGATCGGTCATTCTCCGAGCGTTTCAACCGCCCGTCGTCCTAATTAACGCGTCACCTATAATCGTTCAATATATTAAAAACTTGATATATAATCAAATGCTAAACCATAGATAATACAGGCCTGTGCTGGGTATAAGCTTTAATATTGACGGTAGTTGTCCATATAGCCAATAATTAGGTGACGCGTTAATTAGAATTACGACGGGCGGTTGAAACGCACGGAGAATGATCGAGATATTCCCACTTGTCCGCAAAAACGCTCGCCTTCCCCCGGCGTTTATGTCGCCCGCCCCCAGGAGCGGCTACACGCTGCAGACAGTGGACGTGGACACGATCACCGTGTGGTTCCCGTCCGCGTGGCACGTGATGCACGACCTGCGCGCGCTGGGCGAGGGGAACGCGGCGTTCAACCGGCCGCTGCGCCTGCGCCGCGACGTCCAGTTCGCCGCGGCCGCAGTTTACGACGAAATGTATGGGAAGGTGAGGTATTATTATTAAGGAGCGGAATTATCATAGCGAAAATTGACATGACGTAAGGATTGAACAATATATTTTATCGACTTTTTCAGTTATCGATATTATGTCATTGTAATTTCGGATTTGAATGTTATCGACAGAGAGCGGAATTCTCATAGCGTACAATTGGCTAAGTAAAGTTTTTGGAAGAGATGTAAATTATATCTTTTTATGATAGTCATCATCCTAAAGATCAAGGAACTGCGGCTCTTTTATTTTTATTTCCTCTAATATTTTAGAAATATTTCTTTTAGTTATTAAGTTGGCATTTGTAAACTTTAATTACCGACAAGCTTGTTGCCTTCGTACTTAATGAAAAAGAAAAAACTGTCACATCTATATCTGTCATTGTCAAATCAAATCAAAGTAAACAAACGATTCAATACTAATTCATTATTCAAGTCCAAATATCGTGCAAAGGTCGTAGAGCAAGCGGCAAAATCGAAAGTCCGGAGTTCGTTAAAAATATTTCTAAAAACACTGATCACATGAAACGCAAGCAAACAGAAAGAGCCGTTGAATTGAATCGTTTGTTTACTTTGATTAGACAATGACAGATATATAAGTGACAGTTTTTTTTTATCTTTTTCATAAGTACGAAGGCAACAAGCTTGTCGGTCATTAAAGTTTACAAATGTCAACTTAATAACTAAAAAAAATATTTCTAAAATATTAGAGGAAATAAAAATAAAAGAGCCGCAGTTCCTTGATCTTTAGGATGAGGACTATCGAAAAAAAATAATTTACATCTCTTCCAAAAACTTTACTTAGCCAATTATACGAACGTTGTGTTTCCAGGAGCTGACAGAGCACAACAGCCGGGGTGTTCCAGTGACCTTCGAGATCGTGAACTTCCTGGGGTGGAAGCCGTCGCCCGACCAGCCCCAGCCGCTGCCGCGCGGCTCCGGCCAGGTGTCGCTCAAGGACCTGCATCGCATCGACGACATAGCCAAAGATGCTGGCGTGACGCCTGTCGTTATTAGTGACGATGAGAAAAAATAAACTAGTTTGTTTATTAATGCTTTTTTTGTCGAAGGTGCATACACACAGCCATACAGAAACACGAACACACACACATACTCAGACACACACACAGACCCAGAAACAGACATAAACACAGGCACAGACACAAACACGGACGAACGCGCGAACATCGACGATATTGCTAAGGGCGCTCTGGCGTGGCGCCTGTCGGGAAGAAATTAACTAGTTTACGGCCGCACTCAGAGACGCCAATTAATTTTTAAGTTTCATTAAAGTTGCTGCGTCTTACGGCCGCACTCAGAGACGTCAATTAATTTTTAAGTTTCATTAAAGTTGCTGCGTCTTACGGCCGCACTCAGAGACGTCAATTAATTTTTAAGTTTCATTAAAGTTGCTGCGTCTTACGGCCGCACTCAGAGACGTCAATTAATTTTTAAGTTTCATTAAAGTTGCTGCGTCTTACGGCCGCACTCAGAGACGTCAATTAATTTTTAAGTTTCATTAAAGTTGCTGCGTCTTACGGCCGCACTCAGAGACGTCAATTAAGTTTTAAGTTTCATTAAAGTAGCTGCTGTCACTTTCTTTGCTATAGCAATAGAATAAGACGCAGCAACTTTAATGAAACTTAAAACTTAATTGACGTCTCTGAGTGCGGCAGTTATTCTATTGCTATAGCAAAGAAAGTGACAGCAGCTACTTTAATGAAACTTAACTTAATTGACGTCTTTGAGTGCGGCCGTTAGTTATTAATGTTTTTTTTCGAGGACTCATATTTACATATATACACACTGCCACATGGTTTACCTTGAATCACAATCACCGACACTCATTACATAGAATTTTTTACTTCGCCGAATTTGCATTTCATCGATAGGCATTTCCACGTGCAGGAGTTATACTTTTTTAGTGGTCACAGGTCTATCCTAACCCTACCTAACCTTAACCCATGCTTAAGATAACCTAAAAACAATAAGGTTTCAGCAGAAATTTGCTTGAGTAGCTAGATCTGATACCCAAAGTCGTTAATTCCGCGTAGCAATCGTTCCAGTCGCGTTTTCCCCATTCTGGATTTTTTCCAGTCGCATGTTTGCCCATTCTAAATATAACTTCCACAGAGCCAACGGAGCTCCGCTATTGTGGAGCTCCTATTCCTGGGTGCTTTGACTCTTCGGGCCTGCTGCAAAACTAACATAACCTAAACCAACCTACCTATCTATTTCGACCTAATTAAGTACAATGGTTAAATTTACGACTGGAAAAAGTCCAGAATGGGAAATCAGCATTTCTAAAAAAGTTTCTACATTTCATTCAATTCTCCGATTTAAAAAAAAAATTGGTAGGTAGGTTGGATAAATGAAATTAAGCAATTTTAAAATAATTTCCCAAAATGTCCCGTAAAAAATGCACAATTTTTTTTCTATTTTGTTACCAAAGCTCATACATTGTTGGTAACGAAATAGGAATTTTCTATATATTTTTTTGGAACATTTTGGTAATTTATGTTAAAATAAAACTATGCAAATAGTTTCATGCACCCAATCTATCTACGATTTTTTTTTAAATCGGAGCTTGTTTTTTTAAATCCTTAAAATTGTACAAACTTTTTTAGAAATGCTCAAATAATGCGATCGGGTAAAAATTAAAATGGGGGAAAACGCGATTGGAACAATTGCCGTGGAATTATCGAGTTCGGGGAACATATCGATACCCACACATGGATGCACGCATACACACTCTTGTAATTTGGTATTTGATCCTTGGACACCCCTATCGTCAATGATTTTTTTACAAATACTTAAATAAAATAGAGACAAGGGTAAGGACAATAAATTAGACTACCACGGCTAATGTTTTGTTCAAGCTTTTAACTTCACATAATATTTGATTACATATTAGCCATAATGTACAAAACGTCAGCGTATTATTTATAAATACTAAATGTTTAACCGTAACTAAATGTAAAAAAGCCGTGGTTGCCTAATGGTTTGACCTGCCGACTCTTAAGCAGAGGGTCGTGGGTTCGAACCCGGGCTCGCACCTCTAAGTTTTTCGGAATTTATGTGTGAAATATAATTTGCAAATTTACCATGAGCTTTTCGGTGAAGGAAAACATCGTGAGGGAACCTGCACACACCTGCAAAGCAATTTAACGGTGTGTGCGAAGTTCCCAATCCGCACTGGGCCCGCGTGGGAACTATAGCCCAAACCCTCTCGTTGTGAGTGGAGGCCTGTGCCCAGCAGTGGGACGCATATATAGGCTGGATTATTATTATTATTATTATTAAATGTTTAACGGATACGAGATGAATCGTACATACATAATTAAAAACTAAACAACCTAGCAACCAATACGACGCACCCGCCGCGTATTGATTGTCCGAAACGCACTTTGCATAACATGTTTCGCAGAAACATCTTTGGTCGAATGATAATTTGGCATCAACTTTACTTGGCATGACTATCATTTCGCATAATAATCATTTGGCAGAATTTTAAATAGCCGAATTAGGCAAATTAGTTTCGCCGATTTTAATTTGGCATACTTTTGTTTACTATAATAATATTAATAATCATGCAGCATAGTTTAGGGAACAATTTTCGGCGATACTTGTATTACCTACTTGTATTTGTAAATACTCGATCATATGACTATTACGCTTAATAATATTCTACGAAAATAATATTCTGACTTCGAAAATTATGCTAAATGACTTTATTAGAAAGGAAATTATGCAATTTTATATTTCGGTTAAAGTATTCGAAACGAAATTATGACCAACAATTTTATTAATTAAGACAACGATGAAACGTCATTTGTATGATATCTGCCAAGGGTGTTTAAGGTCAAGCGAAATTTGGTTTAAAACCACTGTCTACACGGTTTTAAACCGTGTAGCACGCGCTTTAATTGGTGTATCAGGTCCATGACCTGACTCGCGGCCTGGTCAGCGTACCAGTGCGTGGTTTTGCTCGCAAATGGATCACCCCCTTTAAAAGGTGGGTCCGGACTGACGATGGACAGTTCTATGCAAATTAGCAAATAAAATCCATTATTATATACTTGCTAAATGTCAAAAATATCTCAAGAACACGTCTGGTTTTAAATTCCAGTTCACCTAAAATAGATGGCGGGGTGGCGTAATCGGTAAATTAATGTGAAAGGATAAAAAAACTCAAGAGAACCTATATAAATACGCACCACAATCTAACCGGTTCAAACTTCGAACCCGTCTCTTCGTGTTCGCATCAAGATCCCACGAACAATAACGGTACCTTTCAAAATCTTAATTAAGTAGTTTCTTAACATTAAACTCTCTATATGCCGCACTCAGAGACGTCAATTGATTTTTAGTTTCATTAAAGTCATCTTACTCTATTGCTATAGCAAAGAAAGTGACAGCAGCCACTTTAATTAAACTTAAAACTTAATTGTGACGTTCTCAATATAAAGGGACCTTATGGAGGCAGGCGGTTACGCCGTTTTTAGAACTGTTAGCATAGTATTCGTATAGTTACAAGAATAATAATAGCTTAACTGCCTTCCTCCATAAGGTCCCTTTATATTGAGAACGTCACAATTGACGTGTCTGAGTGCGGCCGTTAGTCTAGTTTATTTTTTTGTTATTAATATCTTGAATATCTTATCTGCCTATGAAGCTAGCGGTCGCGGGATCGAATTCCGGTACCTCTGGGCAAAATATTTGTGATGGGCGCGAGTATTTGTTCCTGAGTCATGGATGTTTTCTATGTATTTACAGGTAAATTACTTTCGAGACGTTTTTGCATTTGTAGTTGTGTACGGTCAGCACATAAAGAAATAAACCAATACTCTTAAATATATTTATAATCAGGTACATCAATATTATAATTCATAATATTAAACAATATTAAAAAAGTTAATAATATTAATATTAAACATAACATTTAATTCTAATATTCTTCTAAGTCAATGATATTCCGCTTGATATAGCAACTAATTCAGCGGGAGTCACAATACTGCTCGGATTGCTATTGCATTCATTTTGGAAATATTTGTACAAATTATACAAAACTTCTTTAGTTTGGGAAGTCAAAGACTTACCTCGACCATGTTTCAGGATCAGAACCATTTTTAATTAACAACGTTACAATAATAACACTGAACAAGAAATATTACAAACCATAAGAATAAATATAATTATTATTTACTGACTTTTGACTGTAAATATATTTTCTTCTTCAAAATTTTAGAATCCCTGTAAATATACAAATACTACTACAAATGCAAAAACGTCTCGAAAGTAGGTAATTTACCTATAAGTATGTAACTATATAACAGTATTTATCATTGTCTAGTACCCATAGTACAAGCCTAGAGCTTATTTTGGGACTAGGTCTATTGTGTGAGATTGTCCCCTGATATTTATTTATTTATTTACAAGTCTGCTGACGTAGTGCGCTTCTTCTGTCCGATTTAAGAGCCACCGCAGCTGCAATCCACCCTCTACACACCGGGACCTTAGCCAAGATGCATTACGCTAACTAGCGTACTATTCCAGACTATAATTTCATCCCCGTATCCCTCCGTGGTGAAGCTCGGTACGACTCGCGATAGCATCAAAACTATTTGCTAGTTTTGAACGAAATAAACTAAATTTGACAGAAAAAAGTGTAATCTGTATTCGCAAAATAACATGGATTGATAAAGTTATAACTGTCACGCCAAAATGCCGAGACAGAAAGTAAAAAAGTCAAAGATAGTCAATATTAAACGTTGGAAATCGAATTCACGAAAAAACTAGCGGTTATAGTTAGGTAGTTTACAATTATACATATAAATGTGCATAAGGGTAGGTAAAGGATGTGGCAGTCTTACGCTGAACCTGTAGTAGAACCTTACATGGCGCAGCAGCCGAGTGCGAAAAAAAATATGAACCTATTACTGTGAATAGTTTATATTGAGTGTTGTACAGTTGGTGAGCTGTAGTGCCTCAAAGGCTTGCGTTTTGTGGTGTTGAAAGGTTTTTTTTGCTGCAATGGAAGCTGTTCTACCGCCACCGTCCCCGTTTCGTTTCATTAATAATTTGGAGAACGTTACTTCTGGAAACTTATCAAAGGAATGGGAAAAATGGAAAAATGCGTTCAGCATTTATTTCAAAGCGTGCGAGCTTAAGAGCAAAAGTGAAAACGTACAAACTAACATCCTGTTGCACGTCATCGGAGAGCAGTGTCGGGAGGTATTCGCGCAATTCGACACTAAGGAAAAGGCTGATACTGTCGAAAAGGTGCTGAAGCAATTCGATTCATTTTTTTTACCGAAAAAAAACATCACCATTGAGCGACACAAGTTTTTTATTCGGAATCAAGAACAAAGCGAATCAGTAGAACAATACGCATTGGAATTGAAGAAGTTGGCAAGTTCATGCGACTTTAAGGATCTAATGGAGGATTTAATAAGGGATCGGCTCATATGTGGAATAAGGGAGGACGCGTTACGTGAACGTCTGTTACGGGAGCCAGATTTGAATTTGAAGAAATCATTAAATATATGTAATTTGGCACAAATATCAAAATTGCAAGCTAGTGCCATTAGAAAAGAATCGAGTGATCATGTTTATAATATCAGTCAGCGAGATCAATATGATTTTGAAGATGCGGGTGACGCGCGCTCTGGAGACTGGGTATCGAGAGGAGGATCTCGCAGTTATCGGAGTACCCGGCGTGGGAGGGGTCGCGGACGGGCCGCGCTGCCGCGGTTCAGCGCCCAGCCGTCAGCAGCTGCCTCGCGGAGTGCTCCTCACCAGCCGCTCCCGCACCACTGGAACGGACAGAGCTGGTGTTCAAGATGCGGTCTTTCTCATCAAAGCGAGAGGTGCCCTGCAGCGGGAAGGATATGCATGAGGTGTAACAATTACGATCACTTCTCCCGGATGTGCAACGTTTATGAAGTTACGGCAGATGAGTCCACTGACCAGGTAACTAGTTTTCTGATACGCATAGTGACTGGTCCGTAGATTAGATCATGAATAATTACAAAATTTTAATTTAAATTAGATTAGACACTGGTGCCGATGTTAACGTGTTGCCGCGTTCATTTGTGACGTTCTCAATATGAAGGGACCTTATGGAGGCAGGCGGTAACGTCGTTTTTAGAACTGTTACCATAGTATTCGTATAGTTACAAGAATAAGAAGAGCTTAACTGCCTTCCTACATAAGGTCCCTTTATATCGAGAACGTCACATTTTTAAGTGAATTAGGTATTTCAGTGCAGGATGGCTTTCATCGGTTCGTTTGCGAAATTACTCCGGGAATAATATTAAAGTTATTGGACGTTGTTTATCTAAAAGTAGCAGATAAAATCGTGCCTTTTATCTGGATTTTTTGTTAGCTGATGTAACTTCCCCGCCTATCCTAGGTCGCGATTCGTGTAGTGAGTTAAATGTTATTAAAAAATAAATATAAAATACAATAGTATTTTAACTTTTTCAACGCCATTGACGGATATATCCGTCATGGTTGACAACGCAAAATAAACCTGAGTATGTATGAATTAAGGTTGACATTAGCTCTAGTTTTTATTTGACATGGCGTTGAAAGGGTTAATAGCGACAGTGAGCAAACAACAAAGTAGCATATTTGTGACGTTCTCAATATAAAGGGACCTTATTGAGGCAGGTGGTTACACCGTTTTTAGAACTGTTACCATAGTATTCGTATAGTTACAAGAATAAGAAGAGCTTAACTGCCTTCCTCCATAAGGTCCCTTTATATTGAGAACGTCACAAATAATTGCGGATTTTGGTGGATAAAATTACACGCAGAGAGTACCGACCTTTGCACTTTTAACAGCAGTATTGGTCGTTACAAATTTTTACGCTTGCCATTATGGCATTACTTCCGCGTCGGAAGTTTTACGTAAGAAAATGTATGAGGATTTCGATGACATAGCGGGCGTAGTTAGGTCAAGTCCAACTTCGAGACAGTGGTCAATCGTCGAACCCAACTCGGCTGGGCAGCGTTCGGTAAGCTACACACTATCTTCTCGTCCCAAATACCACAGTGCCTCAAGACAAGTCTTTGATCAGTGTGTGTTACCAGTGATGACATATCTGAGACATGGTCGCTTACAATGGGCCTCATAAGAAGGCTCAAGGTCACTCAAAGGGCGAAGGAAAGAACTATGTTGAGTGTCTCCTTGCGAGATCGAATCAGGAGAACTAAAGTAACTGATATAGCTCACCGAATATCAAAACTTAAGTGGCAGTGGGCGGGGCACGTTGCTCGTTGAACCGATGGCCGTTGGAGCGGAAAGGTTCTAGAGTGGCGACCGCAAATCGAGAGACAAAGTGTCAGTGGTGCAGGCCTTCCTCAAGGTGGACCGACGATCGGTAAAGGTCGCGGGAAACCCCTGGATGACAGCAGCAGAGGACCGATCGTTGTGGAAAACCTTGGGGAAGGCCTTTGTCCAGCAGTGGACGTCTTGCGGCTGATGATGATGATGTTAATGAACGGGCGTAGGTATGTTTGTTTGTTGACGACTTACTTGTTTTCCGCTCCACCAAAGAACATAACCGTAGATTGAAAAAAAAAAGAATTCCTTATACCTCACGAAGTTCCGAACAGAGCGCTTCAAAGGTAGGTGTGGAAATCTTCCATTTTAATGGTAATAAATATTTAATTACTGCCGATTATTACAGTAAATTTGTAGAGGATAATGAGTTATTTTAGATAAATAAAAACTTTATTCATCCAACACAGAGGACTCTTAAAATAAATATAAAGTGCAAAACAAAATAACACATGAAAAACAGCTGAAATTAAAGCGGACAACGAAAACAACATAGTAATTTTATACGAAAATAATTTCATTAGCATCCCACCATATGTGACGTTTTCAATATAAAGGGACCTTATGGAGGAAGGCAGTTACGCTCTTCTTATTCTTGTAACTATACGAATACTATGGTAACAGTTCTAAAAACGGCGTAACCGCCTGCCTCCATAAGGTCCCTTTATGTTGAGAACGTCACATATCATTCAACGCCTCAAGGTTGTATTCAGCCGTAAACCTTCAGTACGCGGGTCCGCATTTAGCAAGAGTTCTAGCAATGTTTTATTCTTTCTGTATGGGACATTCCTATTTTCCTGCAGAGCTTATGAAAACTGTCGTGTTGCCTGTAGTTAAAAATAAAACGGGTGATGCATCTGATAAAACTAACTATAGGCCCATCACATTAGCCACAGTCATTGCAAAAGTATTTGACGGTATGCTTAACTCACATTTAAGCAACTTCGTAAAATTGCACGACCACCAGTTTGGGTTCCGTTCCGATTTGTCGACAGAGAGTGCGATCTTAAGTTTGAAGCATACCGTCAGATATTATACAGACAGGAAGACACCAGTATATGCCTGTTTTCTCGACCTATCGAAAGCGTTTGACTTGGTTTCCTATGATATTCTATGGTCGAAACTTAAGGAAGAGAATGTCCCCCAACATATAATTAATATACTTAAGTATTGGTATGGAAATCAGGTCAACGTCGTTAGATGGTCGGGAGCGTATTCTGAACCATACAGGATGGAATGCGGGGTGAGGCAAGGAGGGCTCATCTCGCCCACGCTCTTCAACCTATATGTAAACGAGCTCATCGTCGCGCTCAGCAGGCAACATGTAGGCTGCCATGTGGACGACATCTGCGTCAATAACATCAGTTACGCAGACGACATGGTGCTGCTGAGCGCGTCGTCGTGTGGGATCAGAAAGCTGCTGAGTACGTGTGAGGAGTTTGCTGTCAGCCGTGGCCTGAAATATAATGTCACTAAAAGCGAATTCATGGTTTTTGAGGCCAGTGGGAAGGGCCCAACTAGTGTGCCTACGCTTAAACTATATGGTGTCCCCTTGAAAAGGGTATACCAATTTAAATATCTGGGGCACTGGCTTACCAAGGACCTCAAAGACGACGAAGATATGGAGAGGGAGCGAAGGGCGCTATCGGTGAGAGCTAATATGATAGCCCGCAGGTTTACTCGTTGTTCCAGAGAGGTAAATATAACCTTGTTTAGGGCTTACTGTACCTCTCTGTACACGTGCAGTCTGTGGGCAAAATGCACTCAAAAGTCATTTAGCGCCCTTCGAGTCCAATTCAATAATGCGTTCAGGGTGCTGTTGTGACTGCCTAGCTTTTGCAGTGCATCGGGAATGTTCGCGGAGGCAAGGGTTGACTGTTTTTACGCAATACTCCGCAAACGATGTACTTCCCTGGTTCGCAGAGTGCGGGCTAGTTCCAACAGTATCCTGGCAATGATAGCGGATAGATTGGACTGTCCGTTCATAAATCACTGTTGTGGTGTGCTTGCCCCTTACCACAAAGGTAAGTGACATGTACATCACAAATAAATGTGTCAACATTTAGTTTAAAATTGTGTGTAACTTACTAACATTTATATTATAAGAATTTGTGTACTTACTAACAAATATGAATCATGGACATTTGAAATAAACGTGTTTTTATGTCAGACAATGGACCTGAATTTAGCTCCCACGGTTTTTAGAAAGGCAGTGAAATTTTCAACATTTGACATCTTAAGCATTAAGCTTAGTCCAATGGCCAAACAGAGCGACTGTGCAAAATATTAAAAACATATTAAAGAAAACACAAGTCGAAGGGACTGAATTTAGATTAGCTTTTCTAGAGTTTTTGAATACCATCTCCATCTGAACTATACATTAAACAATCGTATGTTAAAAAGTACCATGCTCACCAATTTCACAGCTATCGAAAATACAAAAAAAACGTCAAAATAGAGCTACAGTCACGTCAGGTAACGTGTGTGTGGATGATCATTATGCATTTCAGGGGTTTTATGTAAAAAAGGAGGTTGTAGGTAGTTTACAATTATACATATAAATGTGCATAAGGGTAGATAAATAAAAGTTGTGGCAGTCTTACGCTGAACCTGCGGGCCTAATATGGTCGCGTTTATCGCGCGACAAAACGTGGATAAAGCATCCGTCACTTTCTGACACGTATATAAGCGCGAGAGTGACGGATGCTCTATCCACGCTTTGTCACGCGATAAACACGGTCATATTAGGCTGTAGTTTGATTCACGCATCCCTCACGAACCTTACAAGCCCGACTTCTACCGATCTGTTTTGTTTCATTCCCAGAATGCAACCATGGCGCCATCTATTAGCGTAGCGGAGTACTACGCCAACAAAACCATCTTCATCACCGGTGCCACCGGTTTTATGGGTAAAGTTCTCGTGGAGAAACTCCTCCGATGCTGTCCAGACCTACAGAAGATATACTTACTGATGAGGTCGAAGAAAGGGCTCAGCAGTATCGAGAGACTAGAGCAGTTTCTAAAATTTCCAGTGAGTACAGCGCCATCTAGCGGGAAGTAGCATGATTACATTATTCTCTCGTTTATACTGCGTGCAATGCGATAACTTCCATCCCATACAACTTTAGACAACAATAAGTTTTGCAAAGATGTTTGTTAAATGGTCCATGACCAGTTAAGACACTACTTACCGCTCTCAGCCGAGATTTTGCTAAGTCGGCGGAGTGTCTTGGAGTGTCGGCTGTTGATGGTGGACAGTGCTTCTCTCGCCTGCCTGCATTTATCGCCACTCACTCAGTATTCAATGTGTAATCTCTTGGTACCGTTGAGCAGCAGAGAAAGAACTTTGCTAAAGGGTGTTGGGATGATCGGTTCGGGGCACGGTCTTACATACCGGTCTTGCAACTCTGGGTTTCAACGTGGGCCTCTTAACGTTCCAGGCCGCTAGCGTCACTGCGATCGAGGGATACCCAGTGCGACAAAGATGACTATAATCGCGCATGCAAAGCAGCTGACATACAAACTATATTTGTGTTACAAAAAAGGGCCATTCGCTCTATATATAACTTAAATTACCGTGATTCATTAAGAGAACTTTTTAAACAAATTAATATTTTAACAGTAGCATCCCAATATATTTATGAAAATATTATGTATGTTATTAAGAACCTAGACTCTTTCGTTAAAAATTCTGATATACATAATATAAATACTAGGAATAAAAATAAAATTGCCATAAAAAGTTTCGTGTCCGTTAAGTATATAAATCATTTGTAGGTAAATGTATTCATTTTTATAATAAATTACCCGACGTAGTTTTAGAGTTACCCCTTCCAGCACTTAAAAATTACTTGAAAAAGTCGTTGATGTCAAAGGCGTACTATAGGGTCGAGGACTATCTAACGGACAAAAATGCTTGGCCTAAACCAGAAAATTAACTAATGTTTAATGTTCAATAGCTTACCTACTACTCGTACATACCTCATAAAAATCATGTAAACACTGTATCTTGTCTAGGGGACACGGTTTATGTAGGAAGACGTCATGTCAAAACTGTTTTGTGTGATATATATATATATATATATAAATTTTCTCGTAGTCATTCTGACATGTTTTCCTGCAAAACTACGCAGATATTTAATATTATTTTTACAGTTTTATATAATGCTAGAATAAGTAGTGACATTGTTATATTTTTTATTAATAAATGACTAACTGTTGAGTTTCTTGCGGCGCTTCTTCTCAGCAGTGGTCTCCTCTTGGGAAGCGTTGGTAGATTTTGACGTGTAAAAGTGCCCGTGCGGCCTACTTACTGAATAAATATCTTTTATCTTTTTTGTCTTATCATGCGCATTGAACCATAAATGTACACAAAACCAACGTATCGTACGTCACTCGCGATGGGATTTCAAAAATCTAGAAATGTAGGTTATGTTTTGCATCACTCGATTGCAGCTCAATCTGGATTTTACTTCAACACTTGAGTCACAGCGTCCCATTGAAATTTTGCCCAGTTGCAAGAGCTGTATGTAAGACCGTGGTTCGGGACCTATAGCTATCATCATCATGTCAGTCAGTCAGTCACACAAGAGTGACAATTTTTTGTCAAACCACAGATATTCGACCGCCTGCACGAAGACAACCCGAAGGTCTTCGGCAAACTTCGGCTGGTTCCGGGGGACATCCTGGTGGAGGACATGGGGGTCACTGAGGCGGATCGGGAGGAGCTGCGTAGGGAGTGCCAGGTCGTGTTCCATTGCGCCGCCTGCATCAGGTATATGCTGCTTTAAGGACAAATAAAATAGCCAATGGATAAAAAAATATACTATAGAATTACTTGCTAGATAGAATAGATAAAAGTCAGTACAAGACACTTTTATTTTAAACCTTAAACGTTCAGTCCTACGTTAGGATATGAAATAGATATATTAATTTCCCTGGCACTTGTCAAATTTTATCTCGTGCATGCATGCCAAGCCCGCAGGGGGCTTGTGCACTCCATGCCTTAAATAAATGTTTTTCTAGCAGCAACTCTTGGTTTCCAGGTTCGACATGAAGCTGAAGGATGCTGCAGAGCTGAACACGCTGGGGACGAAGCGAATGCTGGAACTGGTCGACGGCATGCAGAAACTAGAGGTATCTACCTACAACGATTGTATCAGGTAACACCCTAGTTGCTTCGAAAATCTTCATCCCTTTCTTCCGATTTAGTCTCTCATCATGAGTGAAAGGGATGGGCGGTGTTTAGAATTTAGTACTTCGTACTTATATTACTTTTTATGATTCCGTACCCGAAGGGTTCCAACGGAACTCTGTAACGGAACTAAGAGCCATTCATTACGCACTGTCGACTAGTCGCCGGCGACTGTGACTTTCTATAGTTTATACACTTACATTGCAACTGGCTACGAGTAAGTCGCTCGGGCGACGGCGACCATGCGACTAACTAGGGTGCGAGCGACTTAGCCAGTTGCTGTGTAAGCGGTGACACACATTCGACTGGCCAGATGCCGCGACCTTTACGCTATGTCGACTGAGTCGCCGGCGACCAGCGTAACGGCGTAACGTAACGGCTCTAAACCTCCGCTGTCCGTCTGTCTGGCAGCGGGCTGTATCTCACGAACCGTAATAGGTAGATGAGGATTAATTTCTGCTTCGGTTATTGAATGTGAGATACCGCCTATTGTCAGTACTATATAAATGTATGACTAATTTTCGCGACGCAATGGGAAAGTTACCGTTTCTTACTTTCCTTAACTGGGTAAGGTTCAAATTTTTTTGGTTCTTAACATACAAACAACGATGGCGAAAAAAGTTCCGTTGTGCGACGAAAAGTAACCTTACAATTGGGGATCGCCTAAAAAAAAAACTACTTGTTTTTATTTTTTTATTCGAAAGAATAGACTTTTATAAGCAAATAAAAAAAAAAAACAGATTTTTTGGTTGCGTCATATAATTATAAAAAATCAAAACAGTTTATTAAATCTGGGACGGATTAAAATGGACACTAACCTTAGTCCGTCACATAATTAAAAAATCAGTGACAGATGTGCCATTGACACAAAGAGTAAAGTTCATGTATGACAAGTGCTACCATATATATATATATATATATATATATATATATATATATTTATGTATATTTATATTTATTTATAATATGTTATAAGGTAATTATGTTATGTTGTAAGTTTAGTTCTGTTGTACTGTGCACCTACTATATACATTTCCGATTGGACACGTGGTCGACTGGTAGAGAATGCCATTAGGCATTAAGTCCGCCATTTGTACTTGTTTTTGTGCAATAAAGATTAAATAAATAAATAAATAAATATTTCAGGAAAGACGTATTTACAATTGGTCATATTTCTGAGTGTACGTAAATACTAATGGGCATATTTATTTCGACCTAGGTATATCATATTGGACAATTTTACATTCATAATTCCATTTAGACGTTATTTAGGTAGGACAATTTTCCTTGTCGACGTATTTCAAATTGTAATTTCGAGTAGTCGATTTTCCTTTTACCCCAAATGACAGTAAATCCTTTTGAGGAGTTCCCTCGATTCCTCATGGATCCCATCATCAGATTCTAACGTGACCACCTCGGAAACCTTTCAAACAAAAAATAGTTTTTAAAATCGCTCCACAGTTGACGGAGAAATCGGAAAACATACATAAAAAAAATACGAACAAAGGACTTATAACATAACCTCCTCCTTTTTTTAAATTCGGTTAAAAATTATAACTTATTTTAGCCCTTTTTTTGTGATACTAAAATATTTTTATCTTACTTTATACTTAAGGTAAGCAAACTATAATTTAACTGGTTCAGTTAACAACGCCATCTTTTTTGTTTTTTGTGAACCCCTATAATGGCGTGAGCACTTGAGTTCAAGCTGATGCTTAAAACTATTATATAAACACTTTTTTTGAAAACCACTCATCTGTCCCTTGATTTATTATAGCTTGATTTTGACGTACACTCTCCCACAGGTGTTCCTCCATGTGTCGACAGCGTACTGCCGCTGCGAGCTGCCCGTGCTGGAGGAGAGGGTGTACCCCACGCACCGCGCACAGCACGTGCTGCAGTGCCTCGAGTGGATGGACGACGAGCTGCTGGCTCATCTGGAGCCCAAGTATGTTATACACTGAAGAAATGGGGCCTCCTGATTTTACCAACAAACTTTTCATAGAATGTATCGTTTCGCCGAATTACATTTCATCGAATAATAATTTCTGCTGAAACCATATGTGACGTTCTCAATATAAAGGGACCTTATGGAGGAAGGCAGTTAAGCTCTTCTTATTCTTGTAACTATACGAATACTATGGTAACAGTTCTAAAAACGGCGTATCCGCCTGCCTCCATAAGGTCCCTTTATATTGAGAACGTCACATATTGTATTCTTAAGTATTGGTTACGTAGGCAGTGTGGCCAGTTGTCAATCATTGTTGTTAGAAAAGCGCAGTATTTGCCAGGTCTCCTGATTTTTCTTCGAAACTCCTGAGAATGTAATGATTTTTCAATCCAAATCCAAGACTCTGAAATCAGTAGTTTCTCAGGAAAGTTCGGTGGATCTCCTGAAAAATAATGAGATCTGGTTAAGTTAGAATTGTGACCACCAAAAAATATAACTCCTGCTCGTGGAAATGCTTTTCGATGAAATGAAAATTCGGCGAAATGATACGTTCTATGAAATGAATAATAATAATCAGAGGACAATCTCACACAAAATTGACCTAGCCCCAAACTAAGCTCTAGGCTTTTAGGTGCTATGGGTACTAGACAACGATAAACACACTTATATAGAGAAATAAATACAAAGAAAACATCCATGACTACTCATGTTCGTCACACAAATATTTGCCCATACCGGGATTCGAACCCGGGGCCGCTAGCTTTGTAGGCAGGGTCACTACCAACTAGGCTAACCACGTCGTCAAAAGTCGGTAATTATAGGGTAAACCTGAAAAAATCATTGGTTGCTTCTAACAAGATTACCACCCGACTTTACCTTTTATACAAGATTTTATTTAACTTGCAATATTAGTTTGTTTGGCTCAAATCTTGCAACTGAATTTTAAACCACTTCCCAGTGTCCTATTGAGCTGAAATGTGTCCTTAACTTCGGTGACAATGCAAATAATATGATACCATGGAGCTGGTCTCATGATGCACGAAGGTGGCCGTAGGAACACCGCTACGAAACAAGATACGCCCGCCGTTATAAGCAGATGATGTGCAAAAAAAGTTCTACATAACCAAAAAAAGCTTGTCCCAAAATGTTTCTTTATGACAGATATGTATTTATTATCTAACAGGACCTTACCAAGCACTTTATTGTTCAGATTGATAGCGCCACATCCAAACACCTACGCCTACACTAAGTCGCTATCCGAAGCCCTGGTGGCGCAATACGAGGGCAGGTTCCCCATTGCCATCGCGAGGCCATCTATCGGTGAGTAATAATCAACGCCACTGACGGATTTATCCGTATACCGCAGATTTAACGGTAACGACGGATGAATCTGTAAAAGTTGACAGCACTAATGAAACCGTCATGTGCCCATAAGGTTGACTAGTTTTTAAGAGAACTTTTTTTAAACAACTGCAAAGTCTAGCCTTTTCATACAAACGGCGATAACGTTTTCCAACCCCTAAACGTTAACCGAATTCGACCAATTTTTGATATGTGGTCAGTCGGAACAAAAGCTATGTCCGTACGTTTGGTTTTTTAAAATATTGATTAGTTATAAAGAGATTATGGCATTACTTTTGTATGAAAACAATAAAACGGGAATAATTCGAAATTTATTAATAATATTGAAAAAAAAACGAAACGTAACGAAATGAAACATACTTAAGTAGTTTTTGTTCCGACTGACACCATATCAAAAATTGGTCGAAATCGGTTAACATTTAGGGGGTGGAAAACGTTATCGCCGTCTGTATGGAAGCCATCACCTCACAATCCTCTTAAGGTCTGCGTTACTCAAGTGTTTTCATTTAATTTGTTGTAACTCACGGTGTTGTAGCGAGTTCCGAAATAAATATTTTCATTTCATTTCATTTTCATTTTACTGTTAAAGCTGCATTCACATTAGTCTGATGTGTAGTATCATCAGAACAGTATCGGTTTCATACATTTAATATGGTTACGTTCACATTTGTGACGTTCTCAATATAAAGGGACCTTATGTAGGAAGGCAGTTACGCTCTTCTTATTCTTGTAACTATACGAAAACTATGGTAACAGTTCTAAAAACGGAGTAACCGCCTGCCTCCATAAGGTCCCTTTATATTGAGAACGTCACATTTGTTTGACGCAGTGTGTTGTGATGGCTTGTGTTGTGTCGCATCACAAGCGATCCCGGCCTGCGTCAGAGCGGACTGGCCGAGCGGCCGCGCCACAACGGATCAGACAAGTGTGCAGGGGCTTTCTGACGATCTTGGTTCAAAATATCGACAGAAGACGTCACAACACGACACAAAATTGTGCACGCTTGCCATCACGTCAGAGAGCATCACGACACGGCTTTATGCTGTTGGAATTATTACGAGTATGATTGTTAAATAGATTATATTGTTGTTTTCCAGTGACACCGGCGTTCAAGGAGCCGATGCCGGGCTGGGTGGACAACCTCAACGGGCCCACGTGGCTGCTGGTGGGTGCCGCCAAGGGCGTCATCCGCACCATGCGCTGCAAGGTACGGGATTGTTCACTTGCTAACATTCTTAATACAGTCGGATTGTCAAATCGCACACGGTATATTACTATTGAAATTTGACGATTTGATAACCTGACCGAATTAAGAATGTTAGCAATTGGCTCAACAATCCCGTGGTGTGACTGTACCATAATTGAGGAATGGATAATGACAATTCATTCAGCAAAACCCTGTTGGGTCTTCTTTGTTTTGCCAGGTTCCCATGTAAATTTTGAGGACTACTGTTGTTAAATATAACGGATAAACGGTTAACACTCGCGATTATAAGTCGGAACGATCCGACATGTTTTGGACTCGTCAAGAGTCCTTCATCAGAGGATGAGTGCGTTCACGACGGCGTTGCACGCCGCACTGGTCATACACCGTTTGACAATCTACAAAACGTGCATTCGTCCCATACTAACGTACGCTAGTGTGGTCTTCGCTCATGCGAACTCGACTGCTCTGTACCAATTTCAGGTACTGCAGAATCGTTTCTTGTGCAGAGCCGTGGGAGCTCCCTGGTTCATGCGCAACGTCGATCTTCACGATGACCCCGGCCTTCCAACCGTGGCCAAGTTCATGAAGGATGTCACTAGGCGCTTCTTCAACAACGCCCCGCACCATCCGAACCCCTTACTACGTTCTGCCATAAATTACGTCCCGCTCGTGAGGGTAGGTCTTTCGGAATAGGCGGCCCCGACATGTACTGACCGACACCGATGACTATATCACGGCCGCCCTCGCAGCCAGAAGAACTTCGAAGCCCACCTGTCTCGCAGGGCAACACTAGCTTCGCTCTTTACACACCACAGCGTCTCCTCCGGAGGAAGTGTCGGCGTCCCCCACTCGCACTACGCGTGGGCGACCCCACATTGCTCTGGTACCGGTACCGGATAGCTTACAAAATCGGCATCCGGACTGAGTTTCTTGCGACGCTTCTTCTCAGTCTGGCCTAACGTAACTTTCCGAAGCGTTGGTGGCATAAAATCGATTTGTTTTGAAATTCTCCCCTAGCGTCCTAAGTCCGAGGTCGGGTCAATAGGAGCGCCCTTATGCATGCTAGTGATAACCCCACTTTTGCGTTGAGCTCCTCTCAGGAGCTCGCCCTCCCTCCGGTGAAGTAGTCAAAGCCGTCAGAGGCAAAGAAAAGGAAAGGAACAAAGATCAAAATATAAGTTAAAACTTTTTTCTTTTTTAAATATCCAGGACACGCTGAAAGGAGATTGCATCCCAGTGGACATCGTGGCGAACGGGTGTATTCTCGCCGCGTACACCACGGCTATCAACAAGTACGTCATAGGGTCTGTTGGGTGGCGTCATTGTTCGCTCATCCAACAGAATGACGCAATTGTTTTTTACAATTTTACAGGAGAGAAATTTAAAGATTTCAAACGAAGCTGGAATTTTTTCTGTAAACCATAGTACGAAGTCGGATTATTTTAAGTATATTATTTTATTTACTATTTTTACTACTGGCCTTTAGCCCGCTGCAGTATTGTGTGGTCGAAAACGGATGCTCAGTGAAAATGAAATGAAAATTATTTCTTTCATAAATGCAGATTACAAAAATGACAACAGGGTTGGATCTTCCAATTAGGTAAGAAATACCTGTATCAGGAAGTCCCCGCTCCTCCATAATAAGCGGTAGTTTTTTATATGTAGGTACCTACTTATCTATACCTTAAAAACTAGAAAAGTCTACGAGGTTAGCGTCGTGATCCTAATATATGTGTATAAGAGTATGTGTGTGTGTGTGTGTGTGTGTGTGTGTGTGTGTGTGTGTGTGTGTGTGTGTGTGTGTGTGTGTGTGTGTGTGTGTGTGTGTGTGTGGTGCGTGCGTGCGTGCGTGCGTGCGTGCGTGCGTGCGTGCGTGCGTGCGTGCGTGCGTGCGTGCGTGCGTGCGTGCGTGCGTGCGTGCGTGCGTGCGTGCGTGCGTGCGTGCGTGCGTGCGTGCGTGCGTGCGTGCGTGCGTGCGTGCGTGCGTGCGTGCGTGCGTGCGTGCGTGCGTGCGTGCGTGCGTGCGTGCGTGCGTGCGTGCGTGCGTGCGTGCGTGCGTTGTGTCAAACAGAGATTTATATGTTGTAAGTGGGGCAACAATGTTTTTACGTCTTCTAGTAAGTAGCGTGGGATTGAATTTTAATGTTTTATGTGATTTTAAGTTTAGTTCATTAGTGGGAAACCTGTATGGCCTCAAGTACATTACCTTCAGCAGACATCCTTGCCCTCTTTCAACCTCCAAAAATTTGAATTTAGTTGCTCCACCCCAGACGATGATGCAGTAGGTCATAATAGATTCCGCCAAGGTTACATAAAGTTGGTTAAGAAGTTTCTTGTTAACAACATGTCTAAGGATTTTAAAGATCCATACAAGCTTTCTGATTCTACCATTTACAAACTCTATGTGCGGATGCCAAGATAGACGCTGGTCAAATATGATACCAAGGTATTTAGTGGAGCTAACCCTCTCAATGTCCTTACAGTCACACAGAAGACGATCAGTGCCAGAACAGTTGTGTATTTTGAAGTTTAGGTTGATCTGTGGTTGAGTGCTATTGTATTTTGTGAAGCATATGTAATTGGTTTTGCTAACATTTAGAGTGAGAAGGTTAGATTTTAACCAGAAGGATACCATACAAAGACCCGTATTTGCACTCGTGAACACCGACTCCCAAGACCTACCCTCAAAGACGATGACCGTGTCATCGGCATAAGACTGGACGCTTCCAAAGTTTATGTTTAGGTTAATCAGGTCATTGATGTAGATTAAGAATAATGTGGGCCCAAGAATACTTCCCTGGGGGACGCCAAATATGTCCACTTCGTTGCTTATGTAGTCTCCTACCTTAGTTTTTTGTGTGCGACCCTGTAAATAATCACTTAGCAATCTCAGTGGGACCCTTCTGATGCCAACGCGTTCCATCTTGCGTACAAGTGTGGGATAGAGACGGTGTCAAAGGCTTTTTTTAAGTCGAGGAATACAGCCAGGCATTTCTTACCACTCTTTACTTTTTCGACAATTTGGTTTGTGAGTGATAGAACCGTATTTTCAGTATTTTAGGTTATTGAATATAATTAACGACTTGCAGGCCCAAGGAGGTCAACGTGGTGAACCTGACCGACTCGGGAAGGAACCCGCTTACCTGGGGAGCCGCAGTTGATATGTGTGAGCCATTTGTTTACTGTTGAGAAATATATCTTTGCTACGTTGCTAACTGTAATCATCATCATTTCAGCCGAAAGACGTCCCACTGCTGGACATAGGCCTCCCCCAACGTTTGCCACTAGGACCGGTCCTGCGCCGCTTGCATCCATCGGTTTCCCGCAATCTTAACTACATTTTCGATCCACCTTGTCACACTTAATAAAAATTTTTTAATAGACTGTAGCAGTGTCTATGGGACCTAGGTACAATCGGCAAAAAATATTTTTTTAACAGAAACTTAATTAATTTTATTGTGATGTTTTTCCTCTCTGATCCTAGTTTGTCTCCACGTCCAAGAGTTCCCGTTCTCCGAGTGTATGTGGTACCCCGGAGGCTCCCCCAAGTCCTCGCGGCTCCTGTATCAGATCGCGGTGCTGTTCACCCACCTCATACCCGCCTACTTAGTCGATTTGCTGCTGGTCATTCTAGGAAAGAAAACCTTGTGAGTATACAGTCAGCATCAAATAGATAGGAGCAGTCAAAATGGCCAATGCATGTCAGTTTAAACTGGACCTTGTTTCTATTGTATTCCCGTGATTTACGAGCTATCTACCTACAAGTTTGTGCGGAACCCTCGGAGCGCGAGTCCGACTCGCACTTGACCGGCTTTTTATTGAAACAGGCACCGCGTGTAATACATGAAACTGTCCACAGCATGGTGCGAACACAGAAACGCATCAGCAACGGCCAGGAAGTGCTCCAATACTACACCACCAATGAGTGGTACTTCAAGAATGATAATTTCTTGGCGCTGCGAAACCAGATCAGCAAGAGCGACGACGAGACCTTCTACACTGACATCAAGGTCTGTTACTCACCGATTATCAGCTTCCTAAATATTCTGCGGTGTTTTTTTTTATTGTCAAAGACAGGCAGACGGCCAGCTTCAAAATCAAACTCAAAATCAAAACCTCAGCGCTTCTCAGGGAGGTGCTACGGGACTACGAACTAGCGGACTGCTGTGACACTTCTGCGCTTATGACTCCGGGAGGGTGCCTTGTTTACGAAGGCACCCTCAGTCTTCTGGTACGCCACAATGGACGAAGGGGTCCCCCGACCCCTCCAGCCGGGCACTATTGTGGTGGAGGAAGTAAACGCGCGTAGCGGCGTCTCGCCCTTCCCCCCCGTCGCCTGCGGAGCGGGTCAGCGAGGGCGCTAGTCTCTCTGGCCCGCTCCGCTTCCTCCTTCTGTGAAATGACGGATTCACAGAAGGAGGCTACCGCCGTCCACGCCTCACGACTACCTAACATGGCATCGACCAGGCTCGGCAGCGAGAGGGCCCCGCCCACGATGTTAGCGAGTAGGGACCTTTGAAAATGGTTACCGCCTCCTATGGACATTATGGTTTTTTGTTAGACTTGTTTATTTTTCGCCTGGCTGTTACAGTATACTTGTTATGTTCAGATGGTGAACTGGAGCACGTACGTGCGGGACTACGTCCGCGGCGCGCGGCGATACTGCTGCAAGGAGGACGACTCCACTCTACCCCAGGCCAGGAAACGGCAGAAAAAGTGTGTGTTCCTCTCAAACAGTTAAATCAGTAATTCATACTGACCAACTGTCACTATGGGACCTACCCCGAAATCGCGAAAGAAAAATAGATCATCCCATACGTTTTGGCTATTTAGCTGACTTACTGATTTAATCTCCAAAATTTTGTTACTGAATTTAATTTTACCTTGTTGATAAACTCATCGAATTCCGTGACTCGCTCAATTTCGTGGTAGCAGTTCTATAATCCGCCATAGAACTCTGCTAATAGAATTTAGGAACTGAAATACGAACTTAGAAATTTAAATAGGCTGAGGCAAATAAATAAAGGGTTTGTTCGACATTCGACCTTCAGGGTTCTACGGCGCATTATAGAACTGCTACCAAGGAATTGACTTGAGCGAGTCACGGAGTTCGATGAGTTTACTGTATCTAAAAGGTTTTTAAACAATTTTCTTTTGCAGGCTCTACTACCTGGATATCGTCACGAAGACCGTCATATACTTGCTGTGCGCGCGTTTCTTTTACTACTACGTCAAAATGATCATTTCTGTGGTTTTATAGTGTTCAAAATTGCTGGACTTTATATGAAATCATGTGGTGGGTTTTTAGGGTTCCGAACCAAATTGGTGACAAAGGAACCCTTATGGCGAGACTTCGTCTGTCTGTCTGTATGTCACAGCAGTTTTTCTCAGCAACTACACAAGCTATCGACTTAAAATTTGGCATAGTTGTATAACTTGCTTGCCCGCATCTGTTTTTAGTAAAATAAATATGAAATTAATGTTATAAATAATTGAAAGGGGTCTAGAATGGGGGGTTGAAAAATGAAAGTGATTTGATTATAGCAAATGGGATGTCATATGAAAGGGTTCAATTTGCACAATTCAAAACTATTTTTTTATAATTTTCCACAACGTACTTTTTGATTTATAACCAAAAATGTTCAAAAAATTACCGTTACCCCCTTATCTCCGAAGTTTATGAACTGAAAAATTTGAAAAATTCCTAACATATAGATGATTACTTATATTTCATGGGAAAATAATAATAAAGGTATTCACAAAAAACTTTAAAGATTTGTACTAAAATTTAGGCAAGTCAATTAAAGACAATTAAAGTACATAAAAACGTATAGTTTTGAAGTACGGGCTTAAATACGGAACCATCGGTGCGTGAGTCCGACTCGCACTTGACCGGTATTTTAATAATAAGCGGTGCACTCTACATGCGCAGACGCGCAGTGCTTTGGTAAACAGTCCACGAAACTAAAGCAATACGCGAGTGGTGGTGGTTCAGAAAAGAGAAAATACCTAACCTAGGTAGGTTGTAACCACTTTATACCTCCTAAGGCCCACCATATAACGCAATTTGCCAATGGAATATGAACCTATTCTGAATAGAATAGTCTATTTTCTAATTTAATTGTCAGTCAAAAACAAAAGAAATTCCACTATCTCCTTTGCAAAGGATCTTTATTCCAATGGCCATATTATGTACATTATATTGTACAAGGGGTTAGGAGGTTATAGGGAAACGGTAGCAGCTGTTGGAGCTGGACTAGGATGATAAACAGCATCTCTCCAGAAAGGATGTGGAACCAAGCGCATTTACTTGAGATTTCTGGGTGTTCGAGGCACAAGCACGGCCTCGTGGCCCGTCCAAAGGCTGTCAGTCCTCCGAGAACTAAGTATTTAAACTCCAAAAACAGTTTTCGTAAGCACACTCACACGATGAACAGTTGTACTCGTGTTGTAATGCCTGACGTTACGCACCCGTCACGTAAACTATTATTTATCATTAGAGGGTAATAATAGTATGTTATCTTATAATGAATTTTACACGAGGGAGTGAAAGTAATAAGATAATTCAGAAGTATGAAGTGGAAATGAAACGTGTACAGTCAGCATCAAATAGATATAAGCCGCGAAAGTGGCCAAATAACTATATCGCAACACATCTTTAATACTATAGGAATCAAATAGATAAGAACTTTACTGCTCTAATCTATTTGATGCTGACTGTACATACTTGTGTTGTTATTTATTTATTGTTTTGATCTTTATTTGTGTGTTATTGTTACCTCAATTAAATATTTAGTTAAATAATCAATAAATTATGAAATATTATTTTTGAACTAATTGTTTTAATTCACTGCGACCCCTTAATTCCTTTTTTTACTTAAATTAATGCCTGTTGAAAACGTAACTTTAATTTATTAAGATTTGAATAAGAAATCTTCAGCGTTCATACAAAGAAAGATTTTGTATGAATGCGTCGGCGCCCTGTATTTAGATCCCTATAAAATAAAAGGTCCGTTTTCAATAGAAATTTATTGTACTTCAGTATAAACCTTATTAGTTATTGGTCTATAGTAAATTGTAAATACAATGAAATTTGTCAACTACTTTTCGATTGGTGAAGATTGATCAACAACAATTCCGGTAAGTCATATTGTTATGAACCACACACACGCACAGGTTTTGCATCACTGGGTTTCTACGTGGGCCTCTTAACGTTCCAGGCCGCTAGCGTCACTGCGATCGAGGGATACCCGGTGCGGCAAAGATGACTATAGTCGCGCATGCGTAAAACACGCGCATTGAACCTTGGGGCCTGCGCAAACCGGCGGAGCAGCGCAGCGCAGATCACTTTAAATTTATCAATGTATATTCTTCCCTATTTTAATTACAATAAGGTATAAATTTAGAGCCGCAGCCGCAGAGTAGAAATCCCCCGTGATGCTCCGAGGTCGGTCTTAGAGCATTCAAATTTATACCTTATTGTAATTAAAATAGGGAAGAATATACATTGATAAATTTAAAGTGATCTGCGCTGCGCTCCGCCGGTTTGCGCAGGCCCTAAATGTACACCAAACCAACGTATCGTACGTCACACGCGATGGAATTTCAAAAATCTAGGTAGGTTATGTTTTGCATCCCTCGATCGCAGGATTTTACTTCAACAGTGGAGTCACAGCGTCCCATTGAAATTTTGCCCAGTTGCAAGACCTGTGCAAGACCGTGGTTATTAATAAAAAAGCCGGTCAAGTGCGAGTCGGACTCGCGCACCGAGGGTTCCGCACAAACTTGTAGGCATGGTAAATAGTTCGTAAATCACGGGAATACAATAGAAACAAAGTCCAGTATAAACTGACACGCAATAAGTATGCACTTTCGTACTTAGTGAGTGTCAGTTTATACTGGACTCATTTTTTATGTGATGTAACTACAAATTAACGGTTTTCGGATTTTTTCCTTTACTTGTGCTATAAGACATTGCTTCTTGCCAAATTTCATGATTCTAAGTCAACGGGAAGTACCCTATAGGTTTTGATTCCCTTGAGATTCCCTTCAATACGCGGCATAAACGGCCGTATCTTTTGATTGCGTTGACTTAGATGTCTGATTTTTTCACTGATCCAAGGGATTGCAGACCTAAGTATTTGATATGAATTTCAACTTGATACCTTCACGTTCCTGAGAAAGTGAAGAGATACCGTCACCTTCCTGAGAAAAAGGGTCTTGACAGACACACAGAACCAAAATATAAATCGAGTGCCGCGGAGTTTCGGCCATTATGGGCCGAGACCAAGATCTCGGCACGATTTTGGCCGAGATTTGCCGAGACCGCGATCTCGGTCGGACCTTAGTATTTGGTCCTTGGTATGGTCAATATTTTTACAAATAAAAATAAATAGAGACAAGACAAAAAATAAAACTACATACGGCTAATGTTGTTTTTAAGTGTTTATTAAACTTAACGTAATATTCGATTACATATTGGCCATAATGTATACTTATTACAAAATGTCAGCTTATTATTTATAATGGATTTGTCTTTTAAATAAATGCTAAATGTTTCACAGATACGAGATGAATTGTACATAAAAAGTTTTAAAAACTAAACAATCTAGCGACCAGTGCAGACAGCATCAAATAGATAGGAGCAGTCAAAATAGCCAAATATATCGCAACACATTCTTATTCCTATATAGTTCATTGGGGTAATTTCGTCTGTGGGGCAATTCCGTAAACATGCGTTTGTGCCCATTCACAATGGATGGCGCCACGCAGCCATCCCTTTTAAAAACATAGATCTAAAAAGTTCCCCTACTTTATCGACCGCTGACGGAATTACCCCAATGCCTATACAGTACCTAATTTATTTATTTATTTAGTTATTAGGACCTTCAACAATAAGTACACTGTTACTTAGGTAATGTAGGTACATGCAAACTTACAAGCTAAGCGCCTTATTACTTATAGAAGGTCACCGCATGCACAGAAAGAAAGATAAAATGCACTTACCTAATTAGGCTAATCTTAGTTTATTGATTAGGCCCGGTTTTATAAAAGCCCGTTAATAAATATTTCAGATCAAAATTTAGAAAATTCTAGTAACTTCATACAATTTTATGACATTCCTGATCGAAATTTGATCTAACGGATCTTTATAAAACCCAGCCTAAGTATTGCTTAGGACTACTTAGGACTACTTAACCTTAAGAAGTTCTATTCTAATTTTTGGGAAAGAAGTTGTACTGAGATTGACCTCGTTTTGGTGTTCCTTATAAATATTAATCATACGTGTGAGAGGACAATGTCTTCTAAGATTAGTGCGACAATCCGGCAAACTGAACAGTCTAATATTACTTGACCTTGGAATCTTAGGTAAGTAGAACATAAAAATTTAATTTTTGTAGCAAATCCGGACAATTAAAACTACCTGTCACTATCTTCTTAAGAAACATAAGATCAATCATGCGCCTACGATCAGACAATGCGCCTACTTTGAAGTGCTTTAAGCGCGCGTGATACGATTTAAGCCTTTTGGAGTTTTTAGTAAGTACTATATGTTAAAATGTGAGACAATTTTTTTCTTTATTCTTTCAATCCTATTAATGTGAAAGTCGTAACATGGTGACCAAATTACGCTACAATACTCCAAGATACTTCTTACCAGCGCATTGTACATAATAAGTTTAGTCGCAGGTTTTTTAAATTGGTTGCTCTCCCAGATAACAAAACCCAGCAATCTTGATGCCCTCAGAATGATTTCGTCAACATGATCAGAAAATTTAAGCTTACGGTCAAACTTAACGCCAAGATCACGTATACTTAAAACTTCCTCAAGCACCTCATCGTTTAAAGTGTACTTAGTCGAAATTATATTTTTATTCTTGGTAAATTTAATGTGTTTGCATTTTTCTACATTTAAAGACATAAGATTATTGGAGCACCTGTCAGACAGTCTGTTTAAGTCATTCTGGAATGCTATGGAATCAGATACATATAGTAATCATTATCAGAAACGTCTATAAACACAGCACATCATGTATAAAACTTGAAAGGAAGGGAGGAATATTCTACATACAGAGAGGTGTAAGACAGGGAGACCCCCTATCTCCAAAACTATTTGCCGCGGTCTTAGAAATGGTATTTAGACTTAAACTGGGACAAGTTTGGACTCAACATAAATGCTCAACCACTGACACACCTCAGATTCGCTGACGATATTGTACTGTTTGCTAAATCATCCAAAGAGCTATCCACTATGATAAACGAGCTATCCAGGAAAAGCGAAGAAGTGGGCCTGAGAATGAACTCCGGAAAAACAAAGCTGATGACAAATGGTGAGAAGGACAGCATTAAGGTAGGGGTGCAGGAGATTGAATATGTAGATGAATACACCTATCGGGGGCAAATAATGTCACCTAAAGACACACTGACAAAGGAACTAGATAGGAGGATAGCAAATGGTTGGAAAAGATACTGAAATATAAAAGAAGTTTTCAAAGATAAAGACTTTCATACCAAAACCAACGGGAAACTTTTTAACATGTGTATACTACCCGTCCTGATGTATGGAAGCCAAACATGGGCTACAACTAGGTATTCCACTTCCAAATTGGAATGGTGCCAACATGCAATGGAAAGGAGCAAGGATCGGGTGATAAATTCTACCATACGTTGCAAGACTACAGCCCAGGATACAGGAACTAAAATCCGAAGGCTGAAATGGAAGTGGTCTGGTCACATGATAAGGGGGCAAGACAAATGGAGCAAACATGTGACCCAGTGGTCAGAGAAAACAAAAGGAAAAGAGGCAAACTACTAAAGAGATGGGATGAAGACATCTGCCAAGTCGCTGGATTAACCTGGAGTAGAGTGGCACAATACAGAGATAAATGGAGAAGGTTGGAGGAGGCCTTTGCCGACTGGCAAACAGACATTCAGAAGCGAAGAAAATGTGATATAGTTGATTACCAATCAAATGTCTGAAGTAAAGGCTAATAATAACTATATAGTAATAAAGGTGTGTTGCGATATATTTGGCCACTTTGCTGCTCCTATCTATTTGATGCTGATTACGACGTACCCATAAGTTTTCATATAGCCTACCTTTTGCCCGCGACTTTGTCCGCGTTAAAATCTTTCGCTGTTCCCTCGGGAACGTCCAATTTCTTGGGATAAAACTACTCTATGACCAGTGACAGACAGGCAGACGACCGATTTTATAAGAGTTCCGTTTTTGGAACGAAGTTCCCTTCCACGTTACACTCCAGACTATACTGGGTGTCCCAGAAACCGACGATAATCCGTTAAGGGCTGATAGAGTAGCTAAAAAGCTATCGATTTAACCCCTATGTATGTTCAGCGATTTTTACTAGTTTCGGAGATATTGATTATTTTAATCTGAATTTTTGTGCACCAGGACGAATAGGGCCGCGGGTCCAGACGAAATTTACCCAGAATTCCTTCTCCATCTGGGAAAAGTAGCCAAACGATGGTTGGTCGAGTTTTTCAATTGCATCCTGGTTGCAAGTTCCATCCCAGCCGCTTTTAAGCTATCAAAAGTTATCGCATTGCTGAAACCAGGAAAATCACCCGACGAACCATCAAGTTACCGACCCATATCACTTCTTTCAGTGACATACAAACTGCTTGAAAGACTGGTATACAGCAGAATATATCTTTTTTATTTATTTTATTTATTTAAAGGCTCACAAAACAAGTTACAGTCTTTGGTACATAATTACAGTAAATTTAGAAGTATAAAGTCTGGACTATAACTCTAAACTATGTGTGCACAGCAAGATATACATTTACGTTGATTAATTTAGATCGTTAGAGGGCTACAATGAGAATAGTATAGTGTTAGTATATTTCGTGTCAATTACTATTGGGTATGTACGTTAACAGGTTAATTGCTGATCTTTATATAAAATCTTTTGAATTTTTCTTTTGAAGGTGGGAAGCTTACAACTAAATATGTCCAGAGAAGAATGCTCGGCAGTGATTTCATTATAATGTTCGGCACATTCTTACGATGGGATTATAAAATGATGTATTATTTTTAAATATTTGTAATTGAAACAATTTGTTGCTTGGATTACGCACTTTGTAGCGTGTGATAAGGTTAAATAAGGCAAGCAAGGAAGAACAATCGATATGTGAGTGGAGGATTCTGTAAAGGTATACTAGTTCACTGCATTTTCGACGAGCAGCCAATGTCGGCAGTTGAAAATGCAGACGTCGACTCGCATATGAACTGAATTTACGTCCAAGTCCAAGTCTATAACACAGAACGTTTAGAAAATTTTTTTGTACACGCTCTATGCGGTCACTATGCACCTTGTAATATGGGGACCAAATAACCGCACCATATTCAAGTATACTTCTAACTAGGGAATAATATAGATATTTATATGTGTTAGGATTGCGAAACTCCTTTGTGGAACGAGAAATGAAGCCGAGAAGCTGAGTACACCTAGATATTACATGATCATAGTGAGGGCGGAATGTTAGGTGATCATCAAGGTATACACCAAGGTCACGAACAACAGTCACCCGGTTGAGAGTGCGACTATCCAACGAGTAGTTGAATATGGTTTTATGTTTAGACGATGAAAAGGAAATGACAAAGCATTTATCTATATTTAATGACATCAAATTAGCGGCGCACCACTCAGCCACGTGGTCGAGATTCTGTTGTAGGGTCAGGCAGTCACTAGCATCCTTGATCGTGGTAAAGATTTTTAGATCGTCCGCGTACAACAGGCAGGGGCACGTGAGTGAATCCACCAAGTCATTGATAAAAACAACAAACAGAAAGGGTCCTAAATGAGAACCTTGAGGTACTCCTGATGTAGTTATGACTGGTGTAGAGAGGTGACCTTTAATACTTACTAGTTGACTTCTATTGTACAAATATGACTTCACCCATCTTAACAAGTTGCCGTGAATACCGTACCCCTCCAATTTTTGTAACAAGATTGAGTGATTCACCTTATCAAACGCCTTTGTAAAATCTGTATATAATGCGTCTACTTGAGATCTTTTGGCAAAAGCGCTGCAGAGATAATTTTTGTATACCAAGAGATTACTGATGGTGGATCTATTTGCAACAAATCCATGCTGATCGGGTGTGATAAACTTTTTGAAGTATGAATAAAAACTGTTATAAACAACGGATTCAAATAATTTAGCAAATCCTGACAAAATACTTATAGGTCTATAATTATTACATTGATCTCTGTTACCAGATTTGTAGATAGGAATGACGTGGGCCGTTTTCCAGGAAGAAGGAAATACTCCCGACCTGATAGACTCATTAAATATAATGCAGAGGGGTAGACTGATTTCATCACAACATTTAACTATAAATAATGGGGGAATACCGTCAGGGCCGGCACCTTGATGACAGTCAAGGCTCTTGATTTTAGATTTTATGCTATCCACACTCACATTCATGTCACAGATGCTATAGCTGTGGCTAGGCAAGTTTGCTAAGTAACAATTTGAGGTAGAGGGAGACGATTTCTCAAAAACAGAGCTAAAATAGTGAGAAAACATATCACAAACTTCGGCCTCGTTAGTCGATACTGAACCATCGAACTTCATTGAGATTGGGATTGAGTTAGACCCTTTTTTATCGTTAACATATCTCCAAAAATGTTTGATGTTGTACTTAATAGAATCTTGAACGGAATTAATATAGGTATTGTAGCATTTGTCTATAAGGGTCCTACATGTTATACGCAAGCAATGAAATGAGTCGTAGTCAAGAGGATTGCCGAACTTTTTATAGCGTCTATGGTATTTCAACTTGCTCTTTAATGACCTAATCAAGACAGGACTAAACCAATGAGGATAATTGCGGGATCGAGTATTTTTCATAGGTGTATGCCTTATTATTATGTCATTAAGCTTTTCGTAAAACTTATGGACTGCACTATTAACATCCAAGCCTTTTAATAACATCTCCCAGTTGACAGATGCCAGCTCTCTACGGATTTCATCATAGTTACATTTATAAAAATTTGGTATTTTTTTCGTGTTAGATTTTATTGAAGAATCCGGAGAAACCGAAATATCGATATCAATGAGTAGAGGAGGATGATGATCGTCTGTACGACTCAAGGGGTTGGCGCCATAGACACTAATGCCACCAAGTGTGGACAAGACAAGATCCAAGAACCTATTGTTTTTATTAGAAATATTGTTGTATTGAACTAAGCCACATAATGATATAGTCTCTAGTAAGAGATCGGACTTTTTGTCGTGTGCCGGGATAGGTATCATGTGTACAGAGGTCGGGGACCTTGACCATTGAATGTGAGGTGCATTAAAATCTCCTATAATTATAACATCATTGGTTTTATTCATTTCGAGCACTCTTCTTTGGCAGTTAGAATAAAAATGTTTCAGCTTACTTAACTCTAAATCAGGTGGTAAATAGCAAAGGCAAATAATCAAAACAACATTTTTAGAGACCTCCACGCTCAACCAAATATCCTCTACATCACTCTCCCAAGAAGAAAGGCGATTAACAGTAAGATGCTTCTTGACAGCGATTGCTACTCCACCTCCCTCGAGTTTGTTGATAGTCGTGGAACAACGATCTCTACGAAAAATGTTATATCTAGAGTCCAAGAACTCTGCGTCAAAAACGCCGGCATTTAAATTAGTTTCGGATAAGCATAGAAGATCATAGCTGCTATTTAATATATTCAAGTACAGTTCTTTTAACTTACTCCTAATTCTGTTGACATTCTGATAGTAAATTAACATGCTTTGAAACTAAATTAGTTACGGTATATGCGAAACAAAGTATAATTATGAGACGACACGCTTATAAGACTAAACCATATCCCGCTGCTAATGATGCTGTCCCAGAGGAGCAGGCGGGCTTCAGAGGAAACCGGAGTTGCGCTGATCAAGTCCTAGCTCTGTCCTCATATATCGAGGCTGGTTATCAACGTGGCCTAAAAACCTCAGTGGCCTTCGTTGATCTAAGTGCAGCCTACGATACTGTGTGGATAGATGGATTGCTTAGCAAAATCAGCGATGTCATCCCCTGCAGCAGAATGCTCCGCCTCATCAAAACTCTTCTTGGTCCTTGTCATATAAGGGTCCATCTGGGCGAAAAACGCAGCCGCTACCGCCTTGTCAAAAATGGTCTTCTACAAGGATCTGTCCTGGCGCCACTCCTCTTCAATATTTACATCCGTGACATGCCAGTCACGAGGTCTAGCAAATTTGCATACGCAGACGACCTGGCTTTAGCCTACCAATCAAAGAGATTTGAAGAACTGGCGCTGACTGAAGATCTTAAGACTATGGGAGACTACTACACCCGATGGCGGTTACGCCCCAACCCGACAAAAACCGAAGTCTCCTCTTTTCATCTCACCAACTGTCTGGCGAATAGAAAGCTTCTCGTCACCTTCTGCGGCGAAACAGTGAAACATAATTTCACTCCAATATACCTCGGCGTAACTCTAGACCGTTCACTGACGTTCAAACCACACCTAGAAAACGTCAAGCAGAAGGTGAAAACAAGGGTCAACATCATCCGAAAGCTAGCAGGTACAAGCTGGGGTGCTTCCGCAACTGTCCTGCGCACCTCCGCTCTGGCTCTGGTGTACTCAACCGCGGAGTACTGCGCCCCCGTATGGTACCGCAGTGCCCATACTGCCAAGATTGACACCCAGCTTAATGAAGCGATGCGCCTAATCTCGGGGGTAAATAAATCCACTCCTCTTCCTTGGCTTCCCGTTTTAGCAAATATTCCACCTCCTGAGCTGCGCAGACGAAAAGCGGTTGCCAACGAGCGGAAAAAATGCTTCCAGCTGAACGGCTCCAAGCCCATGCCCATTAGGTCCACTCTGGACGATCTGCCTCCCTCCCGTCTAACTTCCAGGTCCCCAATGTGGACTGACGAGGGGCTTAAATACTGGTTCCACCTGAATGAGGCGTGGCGAGAGGAGTGGGGCCTTTTTGCCAAACGTCGCCCTCGTAACGGACCCCACGAACAAACTGCCTGGCTTCTGTGCCGACCGAAAACCCTGGACTCGCTTAAATCGGTTTCGGTCTAACCACGGGAAGACAAATCACCACCTGCACAAGTGGGGATTGAGGAAGTCACCACAATGCGACTGCGGAGCACCTGATCAGACCCTCTCACACGTGGTAAATGATTGCCCACTTCGTTGATTTCCTGGAGGCATGGAGGAGCTGAATAAATTTACGCCCGCCGCAGTAAACTGGCTGAAACACCTGGACATTGACGTTTGATCCATGCAGGATGATTGCCATACGCAATGATGATGATCTGAATTTTTGTAATTTTCCCTTATGTCCAGTCACGAAAAATCCTTAATTTCATGTTTTTTTTAAGAGGTTTTCAATGGTATCTTACATTATTTGATTCATTACGAATTAGTGAAGTTTTTAAACTCATTTGCCCGTTTTTTAGTAGGATGCTGTCATGCTCCTAACGGATCTAATCTCGGGATATCTTGACCAACGTAACAGCTGTCTAGGGGTTTTCCTGGACCTGGCAAAGGCATTTGATACCGTCTCATAAAAAATTCTTCTAAAGAAACTAGAATGTTTCGGTGTCAGAGGCCTTGCCCTTGAATGGTTCAGGAGTTACCTCTCAGACAGGAAACAATTAGTAAAGGTCGGTTCCTGCCTTAGCAATGCGGTTCCAGGTTAACCTTGGTGTTCCCCAGGGGAGTATTTTGGGCCCCACCCTCTTTATAATATACATGAACGATATTCATGAGACAAATTTACAAGATGCTCAAATTTTATGCTACGCTGATGACACTGTCATTCTCTTTAAGGGTAACTCATGGACTGATGCCGTCAAGTTGGCTGCAAAATAATTTACTTACTTTAAACACTAATAAAACTAACTTTCTTTGCTTCCACAAAACCTCGGCTTCAGAACCATCCCAATTAGATAGTATTAAAATCCACGAATGTACCATTCCTTCATTGGGCTCTTGCAGCTGTGATAGCATTATGCGTGCGCATCATGTTAAATACCTTGGCATCGTTTTGGATGATAAACTAAGTTTCCGACAACACATTATATTACTCTCAAAAAGAATACGTAGAACCAAAGCTATCATCAAATGTCTCAGGAACTCGGCTAGTAGGGCTGTTCTAAGAATGGTTTTTTTGGCCGTTTGCCAATCGGTAGCTGGTTATTGTGTTACAGCCTGGGGTAGCGCCGCTAAAACCACCCTTATTATTCATATTCATATTTATTTATTGCAATAACATGTTACAGCTACACCTTAAATACTATTAAAGAATACAGTGAGAGGTAACACGTAAACCCTGATGGGCATAGCAATATGTGGAATTGAGGCAGGCCGAGGTTTAGTTTTATTTGTCATCAAAGAATTCTTGTAGGTTGTAATAGGCTTTATTTACTAGAAATTCTTTAAGGCATTTATTAAATTTTTGATCAGATTTTTCAGATTTTATATTATCCCTAACGTTGTTATAAATTTTCACAGCCATTGCGTTTGGGCTTTTACTGTGTAATTTTGATTTCGTTTGTGTGGGTGCTAGATTGTTTTCATATCTTGTTTTATAGCGTCGCCTTTGCTCTGTAAATTTTATGAAAAAATGTGGGTATTTCCTAATAAATTTACATAATTCTAATATATATATCGAGGTCAGCGTTAGAATTTGATACTGTATGAAGTACGGTTTGCAACTTTCTGGGCTTTTTTTATTGGCAAGTATACGTACACATTTCTTTTGGAGAATAAACAGTTCGTTTGCATCTGTGCTGTTTCCCCATAGTATTATGCCATACTTGAGCCACGAGTATGCATATGCGTAGTAAGCGGTAAGGGCAGATTTCAAGTCAGTGGATTTCTTTAGTTCTCTTACAGCGTATGTGAATTTGGAAAGTTTGCTTTTTATTTCTTTTATGTGTGATTTATATTACCGCGGAAAGAGCTCAGAGATCGGTCCTAAAAGTGATGTTGAAAAAACCTTTCAGACACCCTGCTTCGGACCTGTATAAGGAAGCGCGTGTTTTATCTGTTCGGCAGCTTGTCATCCTCAAAACTTGTCTCCTCACTCATAAACAACTTCTTGGCTCCGAACTTCATAAATCAATGTTGCAAAAAAGAGTATACAGATTGCAACTTCCCTCAGTTAACTCAAAATTTGCACAAAGAGTTGGTAATTTTGTTAGAGCATCAGTTTATAATGCAGTATTAAAATTTTGTGAAATTAAAAACTGTAAAATTCACAAAGCGAAAAAGCTAGCAGACTGGTTGCTAACTTTGGACTATCATGTTTCTGAAGAATTCTTTAATAAATACAATTATTAATAGCTCTAAACTTTCGAATTATGTTGTGGCCACTCTTAACAGCATAAACGCTTGTAAACGGTACTTAAATAGTTCCTAAAACTTTAAATATATATATGTTAATCTGAGTCGGTCTCCCAAGATACAGGCTTCGCCTAGTTGGGGGGCCTCTGTTTGTTTTCTCTGTAAGTCAAACTATGTGTGTGTACTTTTTAAGTTAGATTACCAAATAACATGTAACCAAAACAGTGTACACATTTAAATAAACATTTTTTATTACTTGCTATAATCAAATCAATTTAATTTTTAACCCCCCATTCTAGACCCCTTTTCAATTATTTATAAAATTAATTTCATATTTATTTTACTTAAAACCATTTTGGTACGGAACCCTAAAAACCCACCACATGATTTCATCTAAAGTCCAGCAATTTCGAACACTAGAAACCCACAGAAATGATCATTTTGACGTAGTAGTATAAGAAACGCGCGCACAGCAAGTATATGACGGTCTTCGTGACGATATCCAGGTAGTAGAGCCTGCAAAAGAAAATTGACTAAAAACCTTTTAGATACAGTAAACTCATCGAATTCCGTGACTTATATATCCGCCGTAGAACCCTGAAGGTCGAATCTGGAACTAAAACACATCCTTAATTTATTTTCCTTAGCCTATTTAAAAGTCTAAGGTCGTATTTCAGTTCCTAGATTCTATTAGCAGGGTTCTATGGCGGATTATAGAACTGCTACCACGGAATTGAGCGAGTCACGGAATTCGATGAGTTTACCAACAGGGTCAAATTAAATTCAGTAACAAAATTTTTGAGATTAAATTAGTAAGTCAGCTAAATAGCCAAAACGTATGGGAGGGTCGATTTTACTTTCACGATTTCAGGGTAGGTCCCATAGTGACAGTTGGTCAGTATGAATTACTGATTTAACTGTTTGAGAGGAACACTCACTTTTTCTGCCGTTTCCTGGCCTGGGGTAGAGTAGAGTCGTCCTCCTTGCAGCAGTACCGCCGCGCGCCGCGGACGTAGTCCCGCACGTACGTACTCCAGTTCACCATCTGAACATAGCAAGTATACTGTAACGGCCAGGCGAAGGAAAAATAAAAGTCTAACAAAAAGCAACCTTATCACCTCACCAGCTCGGAAAGAAACAATGGCTACTGGTAATGACCGCTTACATTCATGATTAGGTCACGCCCACCACAGACTTGTGGCGCGTACGTGTAGGCGCACACATGCAAACCGCGCAATGTTCCTTTGTTCGAATACTGTACACACTACAGTATACTGGTCTGTATATTGTACTTAGTGTTAATAATGTCCATAGGAGGCGGTAACCATATTCAAAGGTCCCTGCTCGCTAACATCGTGGGCGCATCCTCTCGCTGCCGAGCCTGGTTGATGCCATGTTAGGCAAGCGTGAGGCGTCATTTCATGGAAAGAGGAAGCGGATCAGGCCAGAGAGACTAGCCTCGCTGACACGCTCCGCAGACGACGGGGGGGAAGGGCGAGACGCCGCTACGCGCATTTACTTCCTCCACCACAATAGTGCGCCGGCTGTAGGAGTCGGGGGACCCCTTCGTCCACTGTGGCGCACCAGAAGACTGAGGGTGCCTTGGAAAAACTAGGCACCCTCCCGGATTCATAAGCGCAGAGGTGTCACAGCAGTCCGCTAGCTCGTAGTCCTGTGGCACCTCCCTGTGAAGCGCTGAGGTTTACCACTGGGTTTTTGTTGGTATTCCGGACGCGCTTGGTCGGCGAGTCCCACATAACCATCCCGGGTCCAGTCTGGTATACGTAAATGCATTTTCCCAGCGAAAAAGAAAAAGGCGGTAACCATTTTGCATCAAGCCGGCCGTCTGCCTGTCTCTGGCAATAAAAAGACACCGCAGAATATTTAGGAAGCTGATAATCGGTGAGTAACAGACCTTGATGTCAGTGTAGAAGGTCTCGTCGTCGCTCTTGCTGATCTGGTTTCGCAGCGCCAAAAAATTATCATTCTTGAAGTACCACTCATTGGTGGTGTAGTATTGGAGCACTTCCTGGCCGTTGCTGATGCGTTTCTGTGTTCGCACCATGCTGTGGACAGTTTCATGTATTACACGCGGAGCCTGTTTCAATAAAAAGCCGGTCAAGTGCGAGTCGGACTCGCGCTCCGAGAGTTAAACGGCCGTATCTTTTGATTGCGTTGACTTGGAAGTTTGATTTATTCTCAGCTCCAGGGGATTGCAGATCTCAATACTTGATATTAATTTCAACTTGATACCTCCACTCGTTCCTGAGAAAAAGGGTCTTGACAGACAGACAGATGGATAACAAAGTAATTCTAAAAGGGTTCCTTTTTCCTTTTGAGTTACGGAACCCTAATAAAAGATACAGGTAGGTAATTTGATATTTAAAACAATTTCGCACAAATTGGCCTAGCCCCAAACTAAGCTCACAGGGTTGTCCTATGTATGGGTATGTACTAGGTAAAGACATGCTTAAAAAAGAGAAATAAATACTCATACATATACATAGAAACATCCAAAACTCAAGAACAAATACTAGAGTTCATCCATCACACTAATTATATTATCCTTACTGCCAGTATGTTACTGGGATTCGAACCCGGTAGCTTCATAGGCAGGGTCACACCTTATAGGCTAACCGCGTCGACAAAATAAAGTACAGCCAGAATAAAATAGATAGGAGCAGCGAAAGTGGCCAAATATATAGCAACACATCTTTATTACTATAGAAATAAGAATGTGTTGCGATATATTTGGCCATTTTTACTGCTCCTATTTGACGCTGACTGTACAGACTCACAAGGTTTCCTTTCTTAGAATGACCAGCAGCAAATCGACTAAGTAGGCGGGTATGAGGTGGGTGAACAGCACCGCGATCTGATACAGGAGCCGCGAGGACTTGAAGGAGCCTCCGGGGTACCACATGCACTCGGAGAACGGGAACTCTTGGAAGTGGAGACAAACTAGGATCAGAGAGGAAAAACATCACAATAAAATTATAATTAAGTTTCTGTCAAAATCATATTTTTTGCCGATTGTAGGCCCCATATTCCCATAGACACTGCTACAGTCTGTTAAAAAATTGTTATGCAGTGTGACAAGGTGGAACGAAGACGTGGTTAAGATTGCGGGAAATCGATCGATGCAAGCGGCGCAGGACCGGCCCTAGTGGCAGACCTTGGGGGAGGCCTATGTCCAGGAGGCCTGTGGACGTCTTTCGGCTGAAATGATGATGATGATGATTACAGTTAGCAACGTAGCAAAGATATATTTCTCAACAGTAAACAAACGGCTCACCCATATCAAACGCAGCTCCCCAGGTAAGCGGGTTCCTTCCTGACTCGGTCAGGTTCACCACGTTGGCCTCCTTGGGCCTGCAAGTCGTTAATTATATTCAATTACCTGAAATACTGAGTGTTTTCGACCAAGCAATACAGCAGCAGGCTTCATGCATGCACGACATAAAACTTGACAGGCGCCAGGTAAATTAAAGTAAAAGTGTCTCATCCTGACTTTTATTACCTTTTATTACTAAGCGATTTTATCCGGTTTCGCTAGAGTAATGAAATAAATAGCCCAAACCTATTAAGAGCCTGTGCACACTAGCGTTTTTGACCGGGGCTCTAAGGGCTGAAACCGCTAGTGTGCACGGGTTCTAAGCTAAGCATGATATTTGGATACTCCAGCAACTTTTTATTCGTGCGTTACTTTATTGTTGTGATGCATGTTAGGGTCGCTGAAACGTTAAAAACGTAAAATGGCGGACTGTATAAAACAGGGCTGGGGCAGTTGTGCGGGGAGCCCCGCGCGGTGCGGTTAAGTCTGGTGATACACTGACGTAAATGTAAGTTTTGTCAACCACTTTTAATATTATCGGCGAAATAATGACACATTTGCACAAGTGCGTCTTTGATTAAAACATTCTATAGTGTGAAAAAGACGTACGTGTAAGTCTTGTTTTTTTTAGCTAACGTTTTTATATACTTTATGTTGCACTCTTGTGCTTTGTCAAACTAAAGGCCTATAGTAAAAATAGTAAATAAAATAACATAACAGAATCCGACTTCGTATGGTTTACAGAAAAATGTGGAGTTTAGTTTAGAATCTTTAAATTACTCTCCTGTAAAATCGCAAAAAAGCAATTGCGTCATTATTCTGTTGGATGAGCGAACAATGACGTCGGCCAACAGACCTATGACGTACTTGTTGATAGCCGTGGTGTACGCGGCGAGAATACACCCGTTCGCCACGATGTCCACTGGGATGCAATCTCCTTTCAGCGTGTCCTGGAAAAATTATAAAAAATAAAGTTTTAACTTTAACTTTAAGAAGCGAATGTCGTATCGTATCAGGACTCCTGGTTCAGGAAGTGGAAAACCTGACAGGGTATATGGAGGAGTCATTACTTGTTGAAGCCTAAAAGGCTTCTGTGACATATGTCTATGTTATCCTGAAATTTTTTTTTGATTTGACCGAAATCAATGTGACAGAGTGGTCAGGACAGTGTAAAAGTTATACCCTATACTTTTAAGCGTTGTGTCATGACCAGGGACCGGAACCGCTTACCATTAAACGGGGTTTTCGATAGGGTATTTGATAGACTTGTTTTTACAAACCCCAAGGATGCGCTAAGCCCATCGTCGACTTAGTCCAATGAAAGGGCAACCAAAAGATACAGTTAATTCGACTAAACGCTAACCCAATCCCAATACCCTATCATCTGTTACACTTTTTTAAACTTTATCGTACGGTTTTAATCTCTACGCGCACGTGTTTCGACTTATTATTGCATTATCTAACCATTGAATGGGTAGTGGCTAGGCAGAGATCGCCCGAATGCGCAAAAAAGAGAGAGGCGATCAATAGGGTAATACCGTGCTAATGCTAAGTGCTTAAATATTAAACTACCGAAACCCTAATTAATTTGGTAAGCTCTATGGAAGCGGTTAACTAGTTCAAAGAGATTCCCCTAACCGTTCCGTTCCGTTAAGGTAACAATCATAGGGTAACCACATCTATTGGGTAACTAAATGATATCTTACCCTATCTATAGGGTTAATCAAATGAAGGGGTTTTCCGGTCCGGTAGCAAATTCTGGACATGACACGCGGAATATATAGACTAAGCTAACGACACATCGTTTGTCAAAATATGTTGGATTTTCTACGAGCTATGGGAAAACAAATGAACATACTAACAAACATAGACTGCTAAAATCATAACCCTCCTTTTTGATTCGCCGTAATTGAGTTAAAATGATTGTCGGTGTTCTTGCGGCAACAACAGCAGTAATAACACTAAAGCTAGCGTAAGACATAATCAAATATAACGGATAAACGGTTAACACTCACGATTATAAGCCGGAACGGTCCGGCATATTTCGGGCTCGCGGCGGGGTGCCCAGTGTGGGGGGCAATGCCGTCGTGGACGCACTCGTCCCCTGATGAAGGACTCCTGACGAGTCCGAAACATGTCGGATCGTTCCGGCTTATAATCGCGAGTGTTAACCGTTTATCCGTTATATTTAACAACAGTAGTCCTCAAAATTTACTAGGGAACCTGGCAAAACAAAGAAGACGCAACAGGATTTTGCTGAATGAATTGTCATTATCCATTCCTCAATTATGGTTTATGGTACAGTCACACCACGGGATTGTTGAGCCAATTGCTAAGAATCTTAATTCGAGCGAGTTGTCAAATCGCCAAATTTCAATAGTAATACACCGTTTTTTTGACAACCCGCCTATTCAGGCCTAGGCAGGCATTCTTAATTCTAAGGTTCGTTTTGCCTAATGTTAAACCGGTAAATTCTAGTATTTTTCTTAATGGCGAGTGTTTAGAAATGGTAGATAAGGCACTTTTCTTAGGCATAACTATAGACAATAATTTGCAATGGAGTCCCCATATAGCAGTTCTAGCAGGCAAATTAAGTAAGGCCGCTTACGCCGTTAGGAAAATTAGACAACTTACCAATGTTGAGACAGCTCGCTTAGTTTATCATAGTTATTTTCATAGTGTTATGTCATACGGTATTCTGGTTTGGGGAAAAGCAGCTGACATACAAACTATATTTGTGTTACAAAAAAGGGCCATTCGCTCTATATATAACTTAAATTCCCGTGATTCATTAAGAGAACTTTTTAAACCAATTAATATTTCAACAGTAGCATCCCAATATATTTATGAAAATATTATGTATGTTATTAAGAACCTAGACTCTTTCGTTAAAAATTCTGATATACATAATATAAATACTAGGAATAAAAATAAAATTGCCATAAAAAAGTTTCGTGTCCGTAAAGTATATAAATCATTTGTAGGTCAATGCATTCATTTTTATAATAAATTACCCGACACGTAGTTTTAGAGTTACCCCTTCCAGCACTTAAAAATTACTTGAAAAAGTCGTTGATGTCAAAGGCGTACTATAGGGTCGAGGACTATCTAACGGACAAAAATGCTTGGCCTAAACCAGAAAATTTATGTTTGAATTTATGAATGTTTAATGTTCAATAGCTTACCTACTACTCGTACATACCTCATAAAAATTATGTAAACGCTGTATCTTGTCTAGGGGACACGGTTTATGTAGGAAGACATGTCAAAACTGTTTTGTGTGATATATATATATATATATAAATTATCTCGTTGTCATTCTGACATGTTTTCCTGCAAAACTACGCAGATATTTAATATTATTTTTACAGTTTTATATAATGCTAGAATAAGTAGTGACATTTTTATATTTTCATTTAAAAAATGACTAACTGTTGAGTTTCTTGCGGCGCTTCTTCTCAGCAGTGGTCTCCTCTTGGGAAGCGCTGGTAGATTTTGACGTGTAAAAGTGCCCGTGCGGCCTACTTACTGAATAAATATCTTTTATCTTTTTAAGAATGTTAGCAAGTGAGCAATCCCGTACCTTGCAGCGCATAGTGCGGATGACGCCCTTGGCGGCGCCCACCAAGAGCCACGTGGGCCCGTTGAGGTTGTCCACCCAGCCCGGCATCGGCTCCTTGAATGCCGGTGTTACTGGAAAACAACAATATAATCTATTTACCAATCATAATAATTACAACACAGCATAAAACCGCATCCCCATTTGTCTGATGTGTTGTGTCGTGATGCTCTCTGATGTGATGGGGAGCGTGCACAATTTTGTCGTGTTGTGACGTCTTCTGTCGTTGAGACGCGGTTGCTCCGCCTATACCTGCCGCTCAGACCGGGATCCCTTGTGATGCGACTCATGCGATACAAGACAAGCCATCACAACACACTGCGTCCGACAAATGTGAACGTAAACCATATTAAATGTTTGAAACCGATACTGTTCTGACGATACAACACATCAGACTAATGTGAATGCAGCTTTAACAGTAAAAACGCTACAGCAATGTGAATTACGAATTAAAAGAAAACATTAGTAACAAAGACCTTAAAAACTAGTCAACCTTATGGGCACATGACGGTTTCATTAGTGCTGTCAACTTTTACAGATTTATCCGTCGTAACCGTTAAATCTGCGGTATACGGATAAATCTGTCAGTAGCGTTGAAAAAGTTAATTTGGGATTGACTATAACTCACCGATAGATGGCCTCGCGATGGCAATGGGGAACCTGCCCTCGTATTGCGCCACCAGGGCTTCGGATAGCGACTTAGTGTAGGCGTAGGTGTTTGGATGTGGCGCTATCAATCTGAACAATAAAGTGTTTGGTAAGGTCATGTCATTGTAAGGTAATAAGTATCTGCATTTGTGAAACAAGGAGCACAATTTTTTCAGTATACAAGGGTCAATTTCAGCAATGCATGATTTTATGCCAATTTCGGTGGCGAGATTAAACGTAATTTTTTAGGAAAACATTTTGAAATTGGAATTTATAATGGGATGCTATTATTCGTAAAACTTTAGAAGATATATAAAATAATAGTAAGAGCTGAATGTAATTGACGTGCCACCTAAATTTAATTTTGGATTTTATTAACTACTAACCAATTAATTCATAAAAAAATCTAATAAATCAAAACAAATTTCAGTAATTAGCTTTTGTTTTTATTGACCATGTGCAAAATGAAAATGAAACAATCGTGTACTCAGTAATGAATTCTCTTTTTTTTAATTTAAATGTATACGTAATTATACAACCTAATATAAACTCAGCCTAACTGTTAACAGGTTAACTCTACAAAATAATTAATAAATAAAAAAATAAAAAATATTTGAATTCTTTAAAATGTTCCTTTTTCATTCCCGGTTTTTACAACATCTCTCTCATGCAAGATCTTTTTTTGATTTCACATACAGATTTTTTTTCCCTTCCTTCGTATGCTTCTATTTTGACGTCATTCTAAACAATAAATTATATTTACTGATTATTAAGCGTAATAGTAAATGAGCTTTTATGCTTCGTTCATAAAATGATTGCAAACTCTGAATTTTTCAAATAGAAAAGCTTTATAAATAAGGTTTAAGCAATTACTACACGAGTTAAAACAACGAACCTTTTTTTGTCTTTTTGTAATTTATAAAACTGTAATTAAATTTAAGAATAATGGCAAAAAACGTTAATTAATTATTTAACTGGTGCAAAATAAGCCAAAAAGATGCAAAGCCCACCATAAATTGCATCACTGAAATTGGAAATATGTTAAAATGATGCTCTAAAACAAATAATATTTGTTTTACAATTTTAAAATATATGTTGTTGGAGAATGACAACAAAAGACTATCCTAAACGTTCATCTTTCAATGAAAGCCTTATTAGAATAAACATGTAATTGAGCCACCAAAATTGGAAAAAAATGTACCCCATGCCAGCGGAGATTAGTACTTACATGATTTGCTGGAACTCGGAGCGACATGAAACATCATTATTTAGGTAGAGTGTTAGATGGCAACCTAAGTGACTAGGAAGGGAGAGGCGGCGGTGATCAACGCGTTACGAGTGAAGTTATAAAGGTTTAAAATTTGTCCACCCGAATGGGTCCTCGCGCGTGGACAAAATGTAGGCATCGGTTACGACTTATATAGTACAAATAAAATAATCGGTACATGTTACCAAATATGCTTTATCTTATACAGATTTAAGATATAGTAACCAAATAACGCAAACTTAAACCTGTTACTCAGAATGTTTTTTTTAAATTACCAAACCAGCACTAGGACGCGCCACCGAGTCTTGGTTTTAGCAATTTAAATATTTTTTGAGTTATTTAAATTTAACACAATTAGGTATTTTTTCCGGAAAGCAGTGGGGAATAATGAGCTTTATAACAAAAAAAATAAATTTCATTATATTTATCATACATATATCACCTCTATTTTCAGCCTGGACACAAAAAAACGCGCTCAGAAATTGACCCACAACGTACTTGGGCTCCAGATGAGCCAGCAGCTCGTCGTCCATCCACTCGAGGCTCTGCAGCACGAGCTGTGGGTGGTGCGTGGGGTACACCCTCTCCTCCAGCACGGGCAGCTCGCTGCGGCTGTACGCTGTCGACACGTGAACGAACACCTGTGGAAGGGTGTACGTCAGAGTCAAGCTTTATAATTATTCGAGGGATAGATGAGCGGTTTTCTAATTAATTAATTCTTCGTTGTTTGTATGGTTAATTACGCTTTTTAACTATTCGCTAATTAGGTCCAACTTTTTGAACAGTCGAGGACAGAAAGATGTTTACACTTTTTCACCTTATTCCATTGTAATAAGATCCAAAAGTGTATGCATATTTCTGTCCTCGACTGAACCTTACCCAGTTAAGGAAATTAAGAAATGGTAACTTTCCCATTGTGTTGAAAATTAGTCATACATTTATATACTTAGTACTACCAATAGGTGGTATCTCACATTCAATAATCGAAGCAGAAATTAATCCTCATCTACCTATTATGGTTCATGAGATACAGCCTGCTGACAGACAGACAGACGGACAGCGAGGCTTAGTTCCGTTAGAGGGTTCCGTTGGCACCCTTTGGGTACGGAAACCTAAAAAGTAATATGGACACTACGAAACGCCCCCATCCCTTTCACTCATCATGAGAGACTGAATCGGGAGAAAGAGATGAAGATTTTCGAAGCAAGCAGGGTGTTACCTAATTACCTAATACAATCGTTGTAGGTAGGTAGGTACCTCTAGTTTCTGCATGCTGTCGACCAGTTCCAGCATTCGCTTCGTCCCCAGCGTGTTCAGCTCTGCAGCGTCCTTCAGCTTCATGTCGAACCTGGAAACCAAGAGTTGCTGCTAGGAAGACATTTCTTTAAGGCATGGAGCGCACGAGCCCCTAGAGAGTAAATGCATGGGCTCTAAGGCCCAAAGATAAATAAATTAGGTAGATAAGCCTAAGACGGACCGAACCAGCCTAACATGACCTCAGTAAAAGTCGCATGGTTTTCAAGATATGCCAGTTTAAAATTTAAGTTTTGTGCCAATTTAAACTTCAAACTGGAAATATATTGAAAACTATGCGACTTTTACGGAGGTTATGTTAGGTTGGTTCGGTGTGGGGATGGTGAGAGTATTTCCAATCGTCAAAAAAAAACCGGCTGGTTCGGTCCGTCTTGGCTGGTCTACCTCCGGTGTCAATGTGACGTACAACATTAAGATATAGGCTTGTTGTGTGGAAACTAGATTACGATAAACTTACTTTACTATTATGTATAGAGTAATACATACTTAAATACCTTCATATATTAGAAAGACATAATAATGAGGGCACCTCCTGGTGCAGTCTGTTTTTTGTTCATTGCCTATTTTATTTGTCTTTGAAGCAGTGTATACCTGACGCAGGCGGCGCAATGGAACACGACCTGGCACTCCCTCCGCAGTTCCTCCCGATCCGCCTCAGTAACCCCCATGTCCTCCACCAGGATGTCCCCCGGAACCAGCCGAAGTTTGCCGAAGACCTTCGGGTTGTCTTCGTGCAGGCGGTCGAATACCTGTGGTTAGACGAAAAATTGTCACTCTTGTGTGACTGACTGACTGACAGACAACGACGACTAAACCGCTGAACCTAGGGAAATTTGAAATTTGAAGGGAAAATTCCATTAATACCCTAGGGGTGCACAGGGACCGGAACCGCTTACCATTAAAGGGGTTTTCGATAGGGTATTTGATAGACTTCTTTTTAAAAACCCCAAGGCCATCCTTGGGGTTTGTAAAAAGAAGTCTATGGCCTAAGCCTATCTTTGACTTAGTCCAATGAAAGGGCAACCAAACGATACAGTTACCGGAACCCTAAAACTCTATAGAAGCGGTTAACTAGTTCAATGGGGTTCCCCTAACGTTAAGGTAACACAATCATAGGGTAACTACATCGATTGGGTAACCAAATAACAGGTAACCCTATCGATAGGATTAATCAAATGAAGGGGTTTTCCGGTCCCTTGGGGTGCATCAAGAAATGTTTTTTCATAAATAGGGGGAGCAGTAGGAAACTGTTGAATTTCTAATGATTCGCACGCAGCGGTTTGCTGCGTCATTTCGTCATTCGCACTGCCAAAGAGTGGAACGCTCTCCCTGCGTCTGTACTCCCGGCGTAAGAGTGTGCCACCTTCGACCTCGCCGTCACTTAACCTCAGGTGAGATTGAGGTCAAACGCAAACACATTTTAGATTTAAAAAAAACGGGAAGGCTCTATCAAAAGACGCAGCTAGAGTGTAGTACATGAAACGTCTTGTGCGTGCTAGGGAAGATATACTTAATTAGAACTACTGCTTGAACTCTATAGTATAGACCCTGATATAAATAGATATCAGCTGCGAGATGTTCGTTATCATTGCTTGCAGGGAAGAACCCGCGCGTCATTGGGCCCGCCTTCTATGAGCATCTACCTTCCGACCTCAAAAATGAACCATCTGACGAAGCATTTGGTCGCCGGCTAAAAAACATTTTGTTGGACAATCCATTATACTCGGTAAATGAGTATATGGACCTTAAGTTGTGACTGTTGTTTGTAATTGTATATTAGTGTTTTATTCTTTAACTTTTGACATATTACTTGTATCCGTGTATATGTATGACGTTATATTGTAATATTGACATGTTTTTTATTATTGATAATTGTTTGCATACTAATTAGACGATCTTAATGTATGTTACTGTACCTTGACATGACATGCAATGTATATGTAAATTTACTTTAAGAAATAAATACAATACAATACAATCATTATCATGGATTAGATGCATGCGTGCCAGATGCAGCGACTTTGCAATCAAATTAGATCTACTTTGCTGTATATATGTACCATTGAAACCTGTTGTACAACATATTTGCACTAAATCGCTGTTGTGAGAACATTTTTACAGCTATGTTATTTGTTCTGTGCAAATCGGTTGAGTAAACGTTTATGTCAATAGTTATTATTACGATTTGGCTGTTTAACCTAAAACAGCTAAACAATGATACGAATCACCAATAACAACAACGCTCTCAATTGCTTTTAAATGACTTCTATAACACTCTTTAGTGCTAATAAAATTTATTTTATCATTTGCTGGCTGGGTAGGAAGGTATATTATAAATCTGTAATAAATAAGCTATAATAAAAATACACTTATTGTGTATTATTGTCTAAGTTATATACCTATAGGAAAATGCGCGTTATCGCATTGCACGCATACAGCCGCGTATTGATTGCGCGCTCCCAACCCTCGAACATCGGCGCGCGCGCCGGCCGGGAAGACGGGAGGATAGAGAATAATGTAATCTTGCTGTTCCCCGCTAGATGGCGCTGTACTCACCGGACATTTTAGAAACTGCTCTAGTCTCTCGATACTGCTGAGCCCTTTCTTCGACCGCATCAGTAAGCATATCCTCTGGAGGTCTGGACAGCATCGGAGGAGTTTCTCCACGAGAACTTTACCCATAAAACCGGTGGCGCCGGTGATGAAGATGGTTTTGTTGGCGTAGTACTCCGCTACGCTAATAGATGGCACCATGGTTGCAGTCTGGGAATTAAAAAAAGCCGGTCAAGTGCGAGTCGGATTCGCGCACCGAGGGTTCCGCACAAATTTGTAGGTATGCAATTAGTTTGTAAATCACGGGAATCGAGTCTTGAAGCTTTTTCCCTCTTTTATCGAGTTTTCCCTTGGAGCTGAGAAAAAATCAAACTTCAAAGCTAACGCAATGAAAAGATACATCAACCGTTAATTTGTAGTTACATCGCATAAAAAATAAAGTCCAGTATAAGCTGACACTTACCAAGTATGAGAGTGCATACAACAACAAATTAACGGTTTTCTGATTTTTTCCTTTACTTGTGCTATAAGACATTGCTTCTTACCAAATTTCATGATTCTAAGTCAACGGGAAGTATCCGGTTTTGATTTCCTTGATATCCCCTTGAATATGCGGCATAAACGGCCGTATCTTTTGATTGCGTTGACTTGATGTTTGATTTGTTCGCTGATCCAAGGGATTGCAGACCTTTGACAAAAAGGGTCTTGCTTGACAGATACAGACGGACAAAAAAGCGATCCTATAAGGGTTCCAATTCTTTTTCATTTGAGGTACGGCTCCCTAAAAACTTTGGGTAGAATTCGGGCTAAGTTGCTACCGCTAGTTTTTTTCGTGAATTCGATGATTTCCAACTTTTAATATTGACTATCTATGACTAATTTACTACTTTCGGTATTTTGGCATAACAGTTATGTTATAACCATGATTTTACCCGACTACGGCGAAGCAAAGGAAGGGTAATGATTTTGACACTGGTAAAGACTTCAAGCTCCGTAAGGAATTTTATTGGGTAACAGTCGTTCCGACCTATATTCGAGATATGTATCACCATCATTTGTGTTTAGTTCCTGGTGATTTTAATATATCCTCACAACGCGCGTTGGCCTTGGTAGTAAGTAGATGTTGTTTCGTAATGTTCAAACAATGGATTCTGTCTAGACTTGACAGCGCGGCAGCCGGTCCCAGCTTGGTCTACCTCCAAGGATGTACAGTTTTTTGATAAGTTTTTGTGTTTTGTTGCATTTTGTTTGTGTTCTTCGCTTGACGTGTGGGCGGCCTCATTACTTGCCGAGACGAACGAGCTATCCGCAGAAAGGTAATTTTTTTGACACACTTCTTTATTTACACCCGATTGCGATTATTGATGTTTAACTTTACTGAATTCTTGGTTTTAGGAACAGATTTACATATTTCCTTCAGCTGTTGGATTTCTAGAGTACATTCAGATAGCTGTTTATTAAGATTTTCGTTCTCGACTAAGAGTTTAGAACTATAAGTATCGGAGAGTTCAGTTTCTCTTGCGAGTATGCGATTTTACTCTTCATTACTTCAACTTCATCTTTGTAGGTAGTTTACAGTCGAGTTTGGGCAGCTTCGGTTAAGAGTGTCGTTACGATTCAAAGAGCTATCAAATTCCTCATCTGTTAACGAGTCGAAAGAGTTTTGTATTGGTACACTACGAGTATATTTCCTTCTTGTGACGTTGTCTAATGAAAAATTCAAATCTGGTTTTTGTGGTAGCTCAGGTGACGTTGCCTGAGGTATTACTATATTTATATTGTCTGGTATTTTCGTAGTTTGTTTTGGAATTGACGTATTAGTTGTGTTTTTCTTAGCAAATATAGCTTTCCGCTCGTATGTTACGGGATGACCGTAGGAACGTTCCAGACTACCTACTCCCGAACATTCCACAACATTCAAGTGTTCTGGAGTGTTCCACATTGAACTGGAATGTTACGGGATGTTCCCGAACCTCTCAGACTATTCCCGAACATTCCACGACATTCGAGAGTGTTCTGGAATGTTCAACAATGATCTGGGATGTTCCCGAACGTTCCAGACTATTCCCGAACATTCCAGAACATACCGAACCATTCTGGAATGTTGTGGAATACTCTTGAATGTTCTGGACTCTTATAGACATTTCTACAGGGCGAAACTTCCAGCTCTTACATCTTCAAAAGCACGCCCTTCAGGTAAAAACGGGAACCTTCTTCATGGACGGGAGATAGAGGGCTACCACACCATATAACTCCCTTGATGGTACAGTTGATTAAATCGTACAGTTTATATAAGGTCAAACGATCGTCCACACAGCGAACACGTCAAATGAAATAGATGCAATAGATGTATTCATTTCGGGATCCCTTTGTTACCCATAAAGTTGTTGTATCGAATTTTGAAAGTCAGAAATTGATTGTATTGATTCTACTATTTATGCTCATAACTATCGATAGTCATAAAAATTGTAAAGCATAACGCTTAATAATGCTAAAGTGAATAGTCCATAATGTTAAGGATTATAATTTTCATAAGGCATAAAAATTATATCTATAACATTCAAAGGCATATTGATGATTAAACAGAAATATTTTTAAGCATATATTTTAAACTACTAATTATTATTATTCATACCGTTTCATTGTCTTAGTACATATGTAACTTTTATGACTCCAAATGTTCTTTCTTTTTTAATTTCAAATTGATATTATGAATATGATGTAGATATATAAGGAAGGTCTCCATTAGGTACGACGACGAGCGAAGCGGAGGAGTGTTAGGTAGAACTGCGACCCTACAGCGCGCGAGCCGAGCGAGCGAAGCGAGCGTGCCGCGGCAGCGGCCGGCGAAGCGCCAGAACCGAACATATTTTTTAACTGATACTTACATATAGTAGGCAAAACTTTGTATTTTACTTTTATGATAAACAAGTTTGGACCTTATAATCACTATGTCAAGCAATATTATTACCTTTAACATTATGAGGTGTAATACGTTATGATGTAAAAAGTTATGAATAATTTTTTTATAACTTTCGACAAACATGACCAGGAAAAATCGGAAATACAAATTATACCCTCAAATATTATGACAATCAATATTATGACTAACAATATTTATGACTAAAAACGTTATGGAATCTTAAAAACGGAACTAAAACTTTATGGAAGACAATATAGACCCATTCATTTCCCTAACACCGTCAAATTTCATCTCGTGCATGCATGTTGAGCCCGCTGGTGTAAGGTGGTTGCAGCTGCGGTAGCTTACGGCCTGGCCATGACTTTGAGAGACCGGCGCGGCGAGCGATTTCCTAATACATTGCGTCTAATACTGGTAAGTAGTTACCCGCTGCGTGGTGCCGTGCAGCGATGAAGAGAGAATTCGCTCGCCGCCGCCGCCGCCGCGTAAAGTCGTAGCCGGGCCGTTAAATCGGACAGACGAGGCGCACTACATCAGCAGACTTCTTGTAATGAATTCAAGATATAAATAACATAAGAAGATAAACTAGACTTAGTTACACAAATAAATAGAGTTTCATTTTAAGAAAATACTTAATTAAGGTTTGGAAAGGTACCTGTAATTGTTTGTGCAATCCTGATGCGAACACGGAGAGACGGGTTTGAAGTTTGAGCCGGACAGATTGTGGTGCCTGGTTATATAGGTGTTCTATAGTTTTATCGTTTCTCATTATTTTTCCGATTACGTCAGCACCATCTATTTTGGGTGAACTGGAATTTAAAACCAGATGTGTTCTTGAGATCTGTTTGACATTTAGCACGTATGTAATGTAGGACCCGGAATTTTGGATGCGGCCTTTGAAAAGTTGTAGGAAGAGAGCACCACTGTTTATCGATGTTATCGACAAATCGATAGTTTTATTTAAATTTGTTTTTATTAAATATAACTTCAAACTTTCCGATGTTACGTATCTACTCTTTTCAGCGGTCGCTGAAAAAAGTTGCGAAATATCGGAAAGTTTAATCAATATACATTTAAATCATAATATTATATTCCAATTATTTATTAAAGTTACAACTAATTAATAGTTGTCGGTTTCGTATTCAAGTTTATGTCATTGTTAATTTCAGTAACATTATCTTCATTATAAAAGTAATAAATTACCATAATCTTCTCAAGATTTTCTGCACTTAAACTGCTATGTTATTCTATTAACGCATCGTCGTTCAGTTCTACTCAGTCGATGAATAGCCGGCGAATTTACGTCGTCCATCAAGGTGGGTAAATGACATTCAACTGCCAGCACATTCATTTACCCACCTTGACGGACGACGTAAATTCGCCGGCTATTCATCGACTGAGTAGAACTGAACGACGATGCGTTAATAGAATAACATAGCAGTTTAAGTTCGGGAGTCCTCGGCTATCCTCGGGACACATCGCGTTCGCTAGAAAAAGTATCGTGTCGGACACTTTTTTCGGCCTAGCTCTCATTCGCCAAGGGTTCACCGTTGTCTTAATTTAATTGTTATATAGTCATAATTTCGTTTCGCATACTAACGTTTGGTCGAAATATGAAAATGTATAATTTCGTTTTTAATACAGTAATTTAGCATAATTTTCGAAGTCAGAATATTATAAAGCATAATAGTCTTGTTTCGCCGCAAATTGTTTCCTAAAGTATGCTGTATGATTATTATAGTAAACAAAAGTATGCCAAATTAAAGTCTTGTAATCTTCGATTTACAAAATGTATAAAACCATTATGCTTTAGAATTGCGACAACAAACTAGACATTGAAGTCGGGTTTATAAAACAACCACCAACGCCAATGACTCGATTTGCAGTTCACTAGTGTTGTGCCCCCTCCCATAGTTAACCACGTTACCTTGGTCTACGCAGGAGTCTTGCTGCTGATGTACCTAGGTATATTAGTCAAGAGCCCTACGCACAGGCGAGGGCCGCCGGGGGTCTTAGTTTGTAAGAATCCCGTCCCGTAGCCCGTATAGCCCGTCGTCACCTCCAGGGAGTCTGGTATCTATGTTTCAAGATTTCCCCCTCGTCAACAAAAAAAGGTACCTATAGTCAAGAGCGGATCATGTGGTAGGTTTCCCAGTTTTCCCTTAACTGTACATATAATATAAGTATTATCGCGTCGTGTCGCGACCGCTCGATATCGAGTATTTACATACAACCTTCTTAACTATCTCCTCATTGCACTGGTTGGCTGAAAATGATATTCATATGCCTTCATAAGGGTTAACACAAAACGGGCAGAGTGCATATATTTTTTACGAGTTTGGATTATTATTGCCTATTATGTAAAAGCCGTGGTAGCCTAATGATTTGACCTGCCGACTCTTAAGCAGAGGGTCGTGGGTTCTAATTCGGGCTCGCACCTCTAAGTTTTTCGGAATTTATGTACGAAATATAATTTGTAAATTTACCATGAGCTTTTCGGTGAAGGAAAACATCGTGAGGAAACCTGCACACACCTGCAAAGCAATTTGACGGTGTGTGCGAAATTCCCAATCCGCACTGGGCCTGCGTAGGAACTATAGCCCAAACCCCTCTCACTGTGTGGAGGCCTGCGCCCAGCAGTGGGACGTATATATGCTGTTTTTTGTTTTTTATTATATTATGTACTCTGCAGTCTTCTACGTACATGAAACGCTATTCAAATTCTACGTGGCATATGTCCGTGTGTGGGAGCCGGGTAAGGGTTAAGGACAGACAAAAATAGGTTTCCCTCTTGCTCCTGCTAATAGGACAATTTAGTAGGACCAGGAAATAACTGAGTAAAAATCGTTAACATCGTTGTTTAGTCTAGCCATCTCTATTGTTTGCACAGAATCTATAAGTCCCATTCTCCAATGATTATGATTATGAAAATGGCTATCTAAAACGTCAGAATGTATAACTAGTGTTTGTACTGTGGTAGCCCAGTAGTTGCACGACACATTACCCATTACTGTTAACCATAGCTGAAATCTGTTTTCCTACACCAGAATCATAACTACAATACAATCTGGTAATATTATAAAATATTTTTTTTTTCTTCATGTGTAATCTAACAACTTAAGTAATGTTATGTACCTCAACTGCAATCATATAAATAACTAACGACGTAAGTATTACTGTACCCATAATTATATCTATAAGTAAACAGTGGATACCCTTTAAATATTATTTGTACTACGAATAGTGTTATTGGTCTTCACGAGACAGGCATGGCCTAGTGTGGGACCACTAGTTAAGAAGTTTGATGTAGGGTACATCAAACTTATTATTAAACAATTTTTTTTATTAAACAAATTTATTTTATTTATTTATTAGGGTGTTTACTTGAGTAATATTAAATAAATGTAAAATCTGGTTTACGGGTGTTTACTTACAGCCTTGGCCAATAAAAAATATAAATTCACAATATTAACAAATTGTTAGTAAATTAGAAAATAGTTTCACACACAATAAATGGCATGCTGGTTCGCAATAAAACAAGAATTGTAACAAAAAAATTAAAATTTGCGTTTTTGAAATCGGATCTGAGCCCTTAGCCAAGATGCCCATCGATAACTAGCGTTTCTATTCGTTTCGTTTTTAAACCAATCGCGTCACTGGTAGATCACGTGAGTCTCCGTATGACGTGATCTACCAATGACGCGATTGGTTTAAAAACTAAACGAATAGAAATGCTAGTTAGCGATGGGCATCTTGGCTAAGGGCTCTGTTCCGCAAATACTAATTTTTTTTCATCATACATAATATATTTATCGACATGGACTTCTGGACTCCTTATATTTAACGGGTTGTTTACGTGCAATTTGTTGCTTGGCGTTGATGACGCTTCATTTCTTCGTTGACGTGGCGGCGAAAAGGTTAAATCTTTTAAAGATTCATCTCGTATTCGTTAAACATTTAAGGCTTCGTCATATAGCCAGCGCGTCACGCCTGCAGCGGCGCGCGGCACGTTCTTAGGGTGCGTCCACATTTGTGACATTTCGGCGTGACATAGTTCCGTGACCGTGTCAGAAAAAACCGTCTACACTATCGAGCAAACACGCGTTTCTGACACGGTCACGCACGGAGAAAAAAATATTTTACAATATTACCAGATTTTATTGTAGTTATGATTCTGGTGTAGGAAAACAGATTTTAGCTATGGTTAACAGATTTTAATGACAACAAGTCATATTTTTGTTAATACTAAAATATTCTAGTTAAAATATTCTAGTACGCAAAAACTTTGATATTGTAGTGGTTATTATCTAATAGTTACAGAGTAAAATATGCATTTAGCGTCCAACATATTTTTTATACTACACAAAATTTGTTTCCTACGATACTAGGTAAATGGTAATAGGTACTAGAAATTATGTTGTACAGAAGTTGAATTTTATATTAATGTGTAAAATGTGTGTATAGTTGTCACATATAATACAATATTCTGTTACACGTAACTATCATTTTTTCTCCGTGCGGAACTATGTCACGCCGAAATGTCACAAATGTGGACGCACCCTTAGAGTGACGCAAGCGCGGCGTGGCAGTCACACTGCAGGCAGCAGAAAACGCTGCGCGCAGCGCGGCGCCATCACGCCACGCAGCGCGGCACGGAGCCATCGCGCCATGCAGCGCGTCACGGCGTGATCACGCCAAGCCGCGCGGCACGGCGTGTAGCGTGCCGCGACGTGATTCTGTGTGACGGCCGGCATACAACTCCTTGTTAATTTACTCGCTAAGAACGCCCCGCGCGCCGCTGCAGGCGTGACGCACTGGCTGTATGACGAAGCCGTTAGCATTTAATTTCAAGAATATTTAAATATTTTAAAATATTTAAATAACACGCTGACGTTTTGTATATTATAGCCAATATGTATGCAAATATTATGTGAAGTTAAAAGCTTAAAAAAAGCATTAGCTATGGTAGTCTTATTTATTGTCTTTACCCTTGTCTCTATTTATTTATTTGTAAAAAAAAGTAATAAATAAAATAGTAAAATCATTTATTAATAGGCAATATACCCAAAATTTACAGAATACAATGTAGAAATAAAACAAAATAAAATAAGACAAATAATATAAAGATAGGAGCAGTCAAAATAGTCAAATATATCGCAACACATTCTTATTCCTATATAGTTCATTGGGGTAATTTTGTCTGCGGGGCAATTCCGTAAACATGCGTTTGTGCCCATTCACAATGGCGTCACGCCGCAATCTCTTTTAAAAACATAGAACAAAAAGTTCCCCTGCTTTATCGACAGAGTAAACAACGGTGTGCCGTTCTAGAATAGGCACAAACTCCTGTTTACTGAATTACCCCGCTGACGGAATTACCCCAATGCCAGAGTTGGGCAAAAATTATCTATTTACGAAAAACCAGGAAGATAACTAAATCATCTTTTATTTAAAGTAACTAAATAATCCGTCATTTGTTATTTTGAATTTATCTAGATCAGTTTCATTTTTATCTAGATAAATTAGTTGGGATTTTAAATAAAAGATGAATTTCAGTGACATGACGTGACATTCTGTATACATTTATTATTATAAGCTTACTTCAATAACAAACGAGGTCGGTTATCTTCATCTAGATAATTTATCTAAATAAAAAAGTTGTCAACGCACTATTTGTGATTGAATTTATCTTCGAATAAATTTATTTGAAATGATTTTATTTGAAATAATTATCTAGATAAGAAATTATCTAAATAACGCCCAACTCTGCCCAATGCACTATATGTGACGTTCTCAATCAATATAGCCTACCTTATGGACCTTATGGAGGAAGGTAGTTACGCTCTTCTTATTCTTGTAACTATACCAACACTATGGTAACAGTTATAAAAACGGCGTAACCGCCTGCCTCCATAAGGTCCCTTTATATTGAGTACGTCACATATAGTAATAAAGGTGTGTTGCGATATATTTGGCCACTTTCGCTGCTCCTATCTATTTGATGCTGACCACGACGCATCCATAAGTTTTCATATAGCCTACTTTTGCCCGCGACTTTGTTCGCGTTAAAGTCTTCCGCTGTTCCCTCGATAACGTCCAATTTCTTGGGATAAAACTACTCTATGACCAGTGACAGACAGGCAAGAGGAAGAGTTCCGTTTTTGGAACGAAGTTCCTTTCCACGTTACACTCCAGACTACATATAGGAAGCAAGTATATCAAAGAAATAAAAATGAAAGGTCTCGTTGGAACTGCTATATAATATTATGTTAATTTTTGTACATAACATTTTGCTTTAAGTTTTATTCTCGCCAAACTGACTCAGCAGTTTGTTGGCGAGACAGCGCTCAAAGTAACAATTCAGCCATGGTATGTAAAGTATCTCTAAAGTACCTATATAATTAAAAAACTTCGGGAGTGCTCGGCTGTCCTCGGGACCCATCGCGTTCGCTATCGCAAGTGTCGCGTCGGACACTCGGCCTAGCTCTCATTCGCCAGCGTCTGGAGTGTATGGATATACACTATATACTCGTATATCCTTGCTTTTCAAAGATATTTGTACACAACTGTACTCGGCGAGTTACAATGCTCTGCACATCTAGTATAACAATCCAGGTAGCACAAAAGCTGTATAAGAGCTTATACAGCCGTTATAACTCTAGTTTCAGCATTTTAAGGGCTGTATAAGCTCTTATATAGCTTGTGTGCTGTTTGGCAAAGCTTTCAGGGCACTGTTACGGTTGCCGCGCTACTGAAGTGCGTCGAGAAAGTTCGCCGAGGCGCGCACGGAAGGCTGTGATGCCGTCTGGCACAAAACAGCCTCGCTACTCCACAGACTGCGCGGGAGCAGAGTGTCTTGAAAGTATTCGCGGATAGATTTGACTTTGACAGTCCTCTGATGTGGAAACTTATTAAAAAAACCAAGTCTGTGTTAATTAATATGAAGTTTACTAACAATATTTTGGACCTCTTTGCTGTCTGATTAAATAAATTTGAATTATACGGAACTCCATTTGACTGTTTCTGAATAAATACAGGTTTAACAGGTATATGGATTATACATTATAAAAGTTATATGATTGTAGCGGTTCGTAGGTCCATTCTTCATCCTCTGAATCAGCAGCTGCAACAAATTATAATTTAAATGAATCATACGTATATTTAAATAGAATTTATAATCAGTTGCCGTAATCACTTGAGAACGGCTCAGCCGATTTTTTTTTGTTGTGTCTTAAATGTGACAGTGACGACATAGTACAAATGTGACGTTCTCAATATAAAGGGACCTTATGGAGGAAGGCAGTTACGCTCTTCTTATTCTTGTAACTATACGAATACTATGGTAACAGTTCTACAAACGGCGTTACCGCCTGCCTCCATAAGGTCCCTTTATATTGAGAACGTCACAAATAGCCGGAAACTTATGGTCCAGATGGGCAAAAGATAGAGCCACCTGGAACGGTTTGGAGGAGGCTTTCACCGCAAAAGGCGGCCCTTACCCCTAACAATACTAACCTTATTTAAGTACAAAACTAATATCACTAATAAATAAATAATTAAGGACACAAAAGAGTAGATAAGAACTATATGTGGGATATAAATAAAGCTAATAATAATTGTGGGGACAAGGTTTGTACCTATACAAGATTTCTTTTGGAAAATTGCACCCCAGCAAAGCGGGGCGGGTCGCTAGTAAATAATAAACCGGGCAAGAGCATGTCGGGCCATGCTCAGTGTAGGGTTCCGTCACCATTACAATACAATATGAAAGCACCGAACATTGCTAGTACAGTCAAATTAAGGAAAATGTGGAAGTAACTCATGTAGTCGTGGTTCTTCTGTACGGGGACAACTAGATGGTTTTAAATAAGGGTTTAGTTTTTGTCACATTCCCTCTAAAGAAATAGGTATGTAATCTAAATTATAGCAAAAGATAAGTGGGGCAAAGTTCATTTCATAGTCCGGCTTCTATGTTGTACTTATTCTATGATCTAGGTGTTAGAGGGGGGGTTAATTACCTTCTTGTTGTATTGGAGGTAGGGGTCGCGTCGCAACGTTAGGCAACGGTCGATTCTTAATCGCAGGCGGAACTGGCGGAAAAGACGTAAAAGGTGCATTGGGGTAATTCCGTCTGCGGGGCAACTCCGTAAACAGGCGTTCGAGCCCATTCATAAAATTAAAATCAAAATCAAAATATTTATTCAGTAAATTGGCCACATACGGGCTCTTTTACACGTCGGTAATATGGAGTGAATCTACCAGCGCTTCGGACTAGACCATCATTGCGGAGAAGCGCCGCAAGAAACTCCAGCAGAAGGTCATTTTTTCTAACAGCGGCATAATGGCGTCACGCCGCCATCTCTTTTAAAACCATAGAACTAAAAAAATCCCCGCTTTATCGACAGAGTTAACAACAGTGGGCCGTTCTAGAATGGGCACAAAAGCCTATTTACGGAATTGCCCCGCAGACGCAATTACCACAATGCACTATAGGTGAAACTTGTGATACACGAGTGTGTAGGTGAAATTGGTGATGGAAATTGATGACTGAGACGATTCGAGTGTACAGTCGAGGACAGAGATATGTTTACACTTTTTCACCTTATTCCATTGTAATAAGGTCCAAAAGTGTATACTTTCTGTCCTCGACTGTACAGATGGAACAGGGTTGATAAACGCCAAAATGCAATAGGTACTAGGTAAAAAATTTCATCCTTTTTTATCAACTGTAATTATGAAACCATTCTGTAAATCCCAACCCACCAACAATCCTCCCAACAAACGGACACTGACAGTCCTGCAGCTTGATCACCGAGAGACTGGAGTACTCCTAACGGTGATAAGATCACAAATCTATCTATTTAATATTGCGCAAAACACACAAACTTGTATATTAGAGTTAAGATGTGCATCTTTTTAAGGTCACGATTTAAAATTCTGTACGTTATAATAATAATAATCCAGCCTATATACGTCCCACTGCTGGGCACAGGCCTCCACTCACAATGAGAGGGGGGTTTGGGCTATAGTTCCCACGCGGACCCAGTGCGGATTGGGAACTTCGCACACACCGTCAAATTGCTTTGCAGGTGTGTGCAGGTTTCCTCACGATGTTTTCCTTCACCGAAAAGCTCATGGTAAATTACAAATTATAAAAGAAAAATCTACTGTGGCGTATATTACCTTCTTCTGATTGTAGTGGAGGTAGAGGCCGCGTAGCCATATTAGGAACCGGCAATGGCCTATTCTTCATCATCGGTGAAGGCGTTACAGGCGAAGTGACAGGAGGAGGCGGTGGCAACGACGTGACAGGTGGAGCTGGTTGAGTCTTGACAGGCATCATTCCAGGTTGAGGTAATTTCAAAGAAGCCTCGATCTTCGACTTCAGTGATGACGACACGAGAGGCTTCACTGTAGGGTTTACAGCAGCCAGGGGCTTCGGGTCTTCGCCATGCACGACAGGGTTTGAAGGCAGTTTGATTTGTCCAGGTCTAAGTTGGTTTGCTGGGAAGGTTTTCTTTGGAGCTGTAGGCGGTGCTTTTTTCTCTAAAGTCGCTGATGGAGATAATGGTGCTGGAAAGAGAGACACGAAATTTATTGGCTGTTGTAAACTGGGCTGTTTCTTTGTGATTATAGACTGAAACACTTGACGGATTTTGAAAAGTATCCAAGAAGTGTACTATTTCTACTTCTACCCAAGTAGCACAAAAGATGTATAAGAGCTTGTACAGCCATTATAACTCTAGTTTCAGCAATATAAGGGCTGTATAAGGTCTTATACAGCCTGTGTGCTGCTTGGGCACTAACATTATAAATGTAAAAGTTTGTATGGATGTTTGAATGTTTGTGTTTCAATAACACGTAAACGGCTGAAAGGATTTGGATGAAATTTGACAGTCTTTATCCTGCATTAACATTTGATAGTTCCCGCGAAACGCGATAAATGACTTTTCAGACGGAGTCGCGGGCAAAAGCTTTATTTTAACTGTTGATCATCAAATTCTGAGCCCTTAGCCAAGATGCCTATCGCTAACTAGCGTTTCTATTCGTTTCGTTTTTAAACCAATCACGTCATTGGTAGATCACGTGACTCTCCGTATGACGTGATCTACCAATGACGCGATTGGTTTAAAAACGAAACGAATAGAAACGCTAGTTAGCGATGGGCATCTTGGCTAAGGGCTCAGATCCTTTAGAGGATCATTGATAATTCTAAACACGAAATTAAAATGTACAGACACTGGAACCCCGCGTTTAAGATAAGCAAGTACGTCTAAGATAAAAGATAAAGATAAAAGATATTTATTCAGTAAGTAGGCCGCACGGGCACTTTTACACGTCAAAATCTACCAGCGCTTCCCAAGAGGAGACCACTGCTGAGAAGAAGCGCCGCAAGAAACTCAACAGTTAGTCATTTTTTAAATGAAAATATAACAATGTCACTACTTATTCTAGCATTATATAAAACTGTAAAAATAATATTAAATATCTGCGTAGTTTTGCAGGAAAACATGTCAGAATGACTACGAGAAAATTTATATATATATCACACAAAACAGTTTTGACATGTCTTCCTACATAAACCGTGTCCCCTAGACAAGATACAGCGTTTACATGATTTTTATGAGGTATGTACGAGTAGTAGGTAAGCTATTGACCATTAAACATTAGTTAATTTTCTGGTTTAGGCCAAGCATTTTTGTCCGTTAGATAGTCCTCGACCCTATAGTACGCCTTTGACATCAACGACTTTTTCAAGTAATTTTTAAGTGCTGGAAGGGGTAACTCTAAAAGTACGTCGGGTAATTTATTATAAAAATGAATGCATTGACCTACAAACGATTTATATACTTTACGGACACGAAACTTTTTTATGGCAATTTTATTTTTATTCCTAGTATTTATATTATGTATATCAGAATTTTTAACGAAAGAGTCTAGGTTCTTAATAACATACATAATATTTTCATAAATATATTGGGATGCTACTGTTAAAATATTAATTTGTTTAAAAAGTTCTCTTAATGAATCACGGGAATTTAAGTTATATATAGAGCGAATGGCCCTAAAGCTTTACTCTTGATTCACCGACACTCATTTTCATAGAATGTTTTGCTTCGCCGAATTTTCATTTCATCGACAGGCTCCACGCGCAGGAGTTACAATTTTTTGGTGGTCACAGGTCTAGCCTACATAACCCATGCTTAAGATAACCTGAAAACAAAGTTTCAGCAGAAATTAGCTTTCGATGAAATGAAATTCAGTGAAACGACACATTCGATGAAATGAGTCTGCAAAACAAGGGGACACCACCTCTAAAGTATCAGACTTATCAAACTGAACTTACAAATAAACAAAATGGAATACTTAGTCGATGGTACAGTCAAATAGATAGGAGCAGCGAAAGTGGCCAAATACATCGGAACACATCTTTATTATTATATTTGGCCATTTTGGCTGCTCCTATCTATTTGATGCTGACTGTACGTACCCCTCCCTCCGATCCTCTTTTCAATCGCCTCTTTGAGTTCCAAGGTCCTGATATTAGCTGATGACCCCAGATCAGGTGGTGACCGTTCTAAAGACGCTGAAGGCGATGCTGTTGATGGTACTGCAAAAAAACATCTTTAAAATCCACTAAAATTTAAAAAATATAAATGTGACGTTCTCAATATAAAAGGACCTTATGGAGGAAGGCAGTTAAGCTGTAATCTTGTAACTATACGAATACTATGGTAACAGTTCTAAAAACGGCGTAACCGCCTGCCTACATAAGGTCCCTTTATATTGAGAACGTCACATATAACCAGTTCAAAGCCACTTATAAATAAATAATAAATTGACCTAGTCCAAAACTAAGATCTATGCTTGTACTTGGGTACCAGGCAACTATACAGAGTTGGGTACAAGGTACTTATACAGAGAAATACATACTTAAATATATAGAAAACCTCCATGACTTAGGAACAAATACACGCACTCATCACACAAATATTTGCCCATACTGGGATTCGAACCCGGGACCGCTAGCTTCGTAGGCAGGGTCACTACCAACTAGGCTAACCACGTCGTCGTTATACGAGTTATATTCTATTATCCTACTAATATTATAACGACATTAACGCAGGCAGAGTGCGCGGACAAAAGCTAGCCCAAGTAGCACAAAAGCTGTATAAGAGCTTATACAGCCACTATAACTCTAGTTTCAGCATTTTAAGGGCTGTATAAGGTGTACTGGATATACAATAAGTAGCTCTAAATCCACACGAGCAAAGTCGAGGGCTAATAGGTATCATAAATTTCTACCAAGTTACCACAAGTTACTTACCAATCCCGCCATTTCTCTTTTTAATTGCGTTCTTCAGTTCTAAGAACTTCGGATCAGTTGCTGCAAAATAGAAAATTTTACCCACCCTTTCAAGGCTGCTTTTAAGCTTATGATAAATTAGTCACTACCAAGAGGGACGCCGCAATACGTTAGATACGTATGGAGATATCTCCATCTCATTTGTATAACTTACTGCCCTGCTCAATAGAAGAAGCCAAAAGTGACCAATGCTTCGTAAGGAAATTAAAAGACCTTCTAATCAATATGGCCTGCTACACTGTTGACGAATTTATAGAAAATATATCTCGTTGACCCATATCGTAATTAATTGTGAGTAGTGGTAGCATTAATAATAATAAATATCTAAATACCTAATAACGAAATGAACGTCTTGAATAAGGATGACATACGACATTGTAACTAGAATATAATTTAATTATCTTTACAAATATACCTAATTTGTATAATGACCTGTAATACCTTATTACCAATAAATTATTTCAATTTCAATTTTTCAATTTCAATTTCATTCCAACGAATTGCTGCGTCCCTCTCGTTAGTGACTAACGGCCGCATTCAGAGACGTCAATTAACTTTTAAGTTTGATTAAAGTTGCTGCTGTCACTTTCTTTGCTGTAATAGAATAAGACGGAACTTTAATCAAACTTAAAAATGTATTGACGTCTCTGAGTGCGACAGTATGTCCAAAATATATTGGTAGTTATTTAGCAAGGTGTAATAAGCCCTTAAGCCTCAGACTTCAAGCAGCGGCGACGGCAGCGAGAGATTTCTCAAACTCACACCCAATAAGCCCAAAAATACACAGACTGTAGGTTGGACCGTCTCTACATTCTTCTACCTACATCTTCCGTTAAACTGCTGCGGGCTTAGCATGCAAGCACGAGATAAAATTTGACAGGTGCCAAGTATTAATACATCTATTCCATATTCTACCTTAAGACTGAACGATTAAGGTAGTAAAAGGGTCTCGTCCCGACTTTTATTACCTTTTATTAATTAAGCGATTTTATCCGGTATTGCTAAAGTCCAAATCTATTAAGAGCCTGTGCAAACTAGCGTTTTTGACCAGGGGTCTAAGGGCTAAAAACGCTAGTGTGTACTCTAGCAACTTTTTATTCGTGCTGTCACTTTATTCTTGTGATGAATGTTAGGCTCGCTAGCTGGCGAGCAGCGTATTCCCATTGCACAACAAAGCCCTTAGCCAAGATGCCCATCGCTAACTAGCGTTTCTATTCGTTTCATTTTTAAATCAATCGCGTCACTGGTAGATCACGTGACTCTTCGTATGACGTGACCTACCAGTGACGCGATTGGCTTAAAAACGAAACGGATAGAAACGCTAGTTAGCGATGGGCCTTGGCTAAGGGCCCAGAGAAGTAACGGTGGCACATCACTTGGCTATTATTTTCTCAAACATGCATTGTTTTCTTTGTTGCATTTTTATTCAGAATGTCAAATGAGTGATGTAAGATTATTTCTTTAAAATTTAAAACGCAGTGATAGGGGTGTACATTTTTTTTTTAATATTTTTATTTTATAGATATACATGAAATATATCTAAAAAAACATATTTAAAAAATTCACTCGTATATTAATTTAAAATGCCTTAAAATAAATTTCATTTTAAAATAGACATAGAAAAGCACCTTCTCCGTGATATAGCTTACCAGTGGGTTTGGGTATGGACCCGGTCTTCGGCAAAGGTTTAGGAGGACGCTTCAGCGATCCCGGTAGACTTTCCTCATCCGGTTTAGGAGGTCTTGAGGCTGAGGAGGAAGGCATACTTTTAAAGGGACAGAAAGCCCATACAAAATGCAGTACTTCCAGCTTCTTAATAAAGATTTGTTTTCTTGAGCGGAACGCATACCGCTGCGGTAAGCATTATGCGGCGTCGGACTCTTTAATATAAGCCGTTAAAGATTTGTTTCTATCTCTTTCTAGCAAAACAGAATTTAACATGGAGTTTATATGGCCGCAGTGCAGCTGACGTCACAGTTCATGTCGGATCTCTCTGTCTAATTAGTAATTATCCGTATTTTTAGAAATACGATAAAAAATTTCATGCATATTCCCTATTTGAAATGTTTAAGTACATTATAATAACATGGACGCGGACATGTTTTTTTCCTGTACCCTTCATTTGAGGTGGAATTCAATGCTTTGGCGCACTTGCCCCTATATTTTTTTTTTTTATATTTTATATTTATATATTTATTTCAGACCAATGATCCATTAGTGTTATACAATAAAACATTTAAATAAGACAAAAACAGATACTATTTAAGGGCGTGGAGCCACCACCGCGCCAATATTGGCGAGTCCCAGCGTTCAACAACAGCGCACAGAAGCGCATTGCGGCTGTCGCGCGTATAGGCGCACTTGTACCACTTGAACTTACTTTTTTAAAAATATAGTATAGGGTCTTACTTATTGGTGGCGTAGGCTTCGGGTCCTTCCTCATCAGAGTGTTTGAGTTGGTGCTGTTCAAGCTCATCGTAGACGCCATCAGGGGTGACTTCCCCTTAGGAGGACCTGGAATCAAACGATACGTTAGACATATTGCTGTGGGTATTACGATGAAACAGTTTGACAACTCGAAATGTGACGTTCTCAATATAAAGGGACCTTATTGAGGAAGGCAGTTAGGCTCTTCTTATTCTTGTAAGTATACGAATACTATGGTAACAGTTCCAAAAAAGGCGTAACCGCCTGCCTCCATAATGTCCCTTTATATTGAGAACGTCACATTTTTACCCTTATCTATACTGAAGAAAAAGAAGAAAAAGAAATACTTTTATCCACTACATGAAGCTTTAGGTATTGTTGGTGGGGATCAACTATAGAAGAAAGCACCCCATGACAACCAGTGGGAGTGGAGATGGAAGTTCTGGTATACTTACGTGGAGGTGTATCTTCGGCTGTCTCCAGCTCTCGCGATCCTGAAATAGAAATAAACTTGTAAGTACCTACTGTTAAAAAAAGGGCAAAGACAATGGGAAGGGTTACGCTCGGCGTATCTCTGCGAGATCGAATCAGAAATGGGGTAATCCGCAGGAGAACCAAAATATACATAGCCCAGCGAATTGCGAGCCTCAAGTGGCAGTGGCGGACCGGAAGCGAAGTGTTGGCAGCAGGGACCGGCCCGCTATCCCTTTCAATGGGTTTTGTATGGGTTTTTCATAAGGATTTACTTACCAAACCCTCTGCCCGTCAAAACCCTTTACATGTGCTTTTAAAGCGCTATTTCCAAACGATAGCCCATTCTATTAAGCGCTAACCAATACCCTTACAAAACCCTTTAAAAAAGGTTACTAGTGTATACGCAATTTTAGACCTTTTGTAGACTTCATAAAACACACGTTACCTTGCGTCCCTTTCGAAGCAAGTAAACAGCCCATTCAACTAAGCGCTAACCCAATACCCTTATAAAACCCTCATTAGTATACGTTACCGACGGCGTATTGTTTGAAGTTACCGCGCGGCGCGGCAAAAGATCTAATACGGTTCGATTTCCTATGGCACACGTTTGTGATTGGCTCGTACAAAAGGGAAAGCTTTATAATAAGCGCTTAAATCGTTAGGGAAACCCTTTCTTAGGGACATCAAGATGAATCAGTTACCAGTTACCTATTTCAAAGGGCTACCCTTATCGTTGGGTTCTTCATTCGATAAGGGAAAGTCAATCGTATGGGTTGCCAATTGAAATGGGTGAGCAAATCAAGGGGCTAGCTATATCAAAGGGAAGCCCTTTGAAAGGCTTTTCCCGATGAAAGGGTTGTCCGGTCCCTGGTTGGCAGGCCTTCCACAAGGTGGACCAACGATCTGGTGAAGATCGCGGGAAACTGATGGATGCGAGAAGCACAAAACCTGTCGTCGTGGAGGGAAGGCCTATGTCCAGCAGTGGACGTTTTTCGGTGATGATGATAATGTTAAAAAAAAGACTTTAGGCAACTTAAAATGGACTCACATGGAACTTTTACTAGGGTATAGTACCTATAGGGTAGGGTTTTCACGATACGGAACCCTCGGTGCGCGAGTTCAATTCGCACTTGACAGGTTTTATTATAGTATTCTAGCGTTTTACCACCGCACTTATTCTAAAATATAAGTTTATTAACTAAGGACGATTTGTCAAATAATATTTTCTAGGGTTCCGTACACGAAGTGTGCCTAACGGGGGTCTTACTAACTTAAAAGTCCGTCTTTCCTAACTTAAAAGTGCTGTATCTTTTGAACCGTAAAAGATAGCCCGTTGATTTTTTTTGCAGAATACATATGTGATATAACTGCACGGAAAAAATATATTTTACAATATTACCAGATTGTATTGTAGTTACGATTCTGGTGCAGGAAAACAGATTTCAGCTATGGTTAACAGATTTTTTTTTAATGACAACAAGTCATATTTTTGTTAATACTAGAATATTCGACTATATTCTAGTTAAAATATTCTAGTACACGAAAACTTTGATATTGTAGTGGTTACTATCTAATAGTTACAGAGTAAAATATGCATTTTATTCCCACAATTTCAAAAATAGTTGAGTCTATCCTATCGTCTCACATAATGGGCCACCTTGAAGGCAACGACCTGCTGACGGACCAGCAATTCGCGTACAGGCACAAGCTGTCCACGACTGCAGCTGCCCGCCAGGTGTTTGACTGTATTGTTTCCGGTCTCGATGATAGGAATAAGATGGCTGGTATATTTTGTGACTTATCCAAGGCCTTTGATGTCATAAACCACGATCTGCTCTTGGATAAGTTGAAATGTTATGGTATACGAAATACTGCCCATCGACTACTAACATCATTTCTGCGAGACCGGAAACAGGTCGTCAAATTGTCCGCGGGTGGAAAGAGGCTGGAATCCGACGTTGGCACTGTGAGGATAGGGATCCCTCAAGGTTCTGCCCTAGGGAATACCCTATTTCTGGCGTACGTTAATGATCTTTCGACCAGTATCACCGCCGGCGTCTCAGTGCAGTTTGCGGACGACACCACGGTCATAGTGGGCGCGCGCACGTACGAGCAGCTTGCTGCCAAAATTCACGAAGCATGTGATCAACTGCAGAGGTGGTTTTCGTGTAACGGGTTGCTTCTGAATACTACGAAATCCAACATTATGCTTTTCTCTGGACATAGTATTGCTGTTCCTCCGTGCGTTGCGAACGGTCCGATGCCTGTATGCGATGAATGTAGGTTTCTCGGCTTCACCCTGGACTCGAATCTTAATTGGAAGTGCCATGTTGACAATTTGTGTGCTAGATTGAGTAGTGCAGTCTTTGCGCTGCGAAAGCTGAAACTGCTTATATCTGATGATGCCCTAAAACAAGTATATTTTGCATACTTTCACTCACTGATGTCGTACGGCGTACTCTTATGGGGAAACTCTACGGATGCCAACAGGGTAATGCTTATGCAAAAACGTGCCGTACGCACATTAGTTGGGGCGAAACCTAGGGACTCTTGCCGGGGCATTTTCCGAACGCATCGCATAATGACGCACTACTCACTCTATTTATTTGAAATAATAATGTTTGTCCGAACAAATATTTCTTCCTTCACGACGGTGAATGTTGTCGGCAAACAACTCCGCCATACTGGGCGTTTGAGAACGGTTCCTCGTCGCATGGCACTTGCAGGTAAGAACCCGCGCGTCATCGGTCCCACCTACTACGAGCATCTACCCGCCGATCTCAAACGCGAACCATCTGACGAAACGTTTAGGCCCCGGCTGAGAAATCTTTTGTTGGATAATCCACTTTATTCTGTTAATGAGTATACAGAACTTGACATATAAATAATATTGACATTTAATGTATTTTGTGTTGACTTTCATTGTTGTTCATTGTTGTTCATTGTTCATTGTTGTTGTTATATGTTGTTATTCCTGATTTCTTTACTGACCACGTATTTATATCATGATGTTATGACGATCCTTAATGGAGATATACTTATAAGATGACATTAACATGGAGGTTAAATAATTCAAATTTTATATTTTTGTATTTTTGTATTAATGTGTAATTTCTACTTCTGACGATCTCAATATAATAACTTGTAATTTGACATGAAGTGCAATTTATACTGTAATTTATATTGAGTAATAAAATCTGAATCTGAATCTGAATCTGAAAAGCGTCCAACAGGTTTTGTATACTACACAAACTTTGTTTCCTACGATACTAGGTAAATGGTTATAGGTACTAGAAATTATGTTGTACAGAAGTAGAATTTTATATTAATGTGTAAAAAACGTATAGTTGTCACATATAATACAATAAAATCAAGTAGACTTTACAATATTCTGTAACACAAAACTAGATTTTTTTCTCCGTGTGCGGATTTCCTAAAATATAATAAAAAAGTCAGAAATTAAAATAATAAGGGAGTCCCCATACAAGAAACGTTTTATTAAATAAACTCTATAGAAAAACAAAAAATACTAAAAACCCGCCAAATGTGTACGAAACCCTAAGTGCACGAGTCCGACTCGCACTTGACCAGGTTTTTACCGACTTTATAGCTATTAGAGGTTAGTTATAACGACATACAGGTCATACAACTATAGGTGCGGAGTGCGGTGCGAGGTATTAATCAACATCTGCATGAATTAATATCCGATTTAAATGTGATGCGATGTTAGTTATATTAAATCGGGCAAGAGCATGTCGGGCCATGCCCAGTGCAGGGTTCCGTTGCCATTACTACAAATAACTAACTGGAAAAAATGCACCAGCAAAAGAGCGTATCTTCACGGCACTTACGTCCTTTTGTTGAGAAGCGCAGTTTTTCGGCAATAACTCAAACGCGGTGTACCCGATCATGTTGAAAATTTTAGATGAAAGTATTTATTAAGCGTTAGCTTTGTGATTTTTTATATTTTTTGAACATACTGCCGCACGCAGAGACGTCAATAAATGTGACGTTCTCAATATAAAGGGATCTTATGGAGGAAGGCAGTTACGCTCTTCTTATTCTTGTAACTAATATAATTGATCTTTATTCAAATGGCCGTATTATGTGCATTCTATTGTACAAAGGGCATTAGGGGGTTATGCCATTTTGGCTACGGAACCCTAATAAACAATAATATTGCAAATGAAGCTGCTTTGGATATTTATCATGACCGCATCCATGAACATAAAAAACGTTGGGCCATCTATTATACCTTATCATATAAATAAATAAAATATTAACTACATTCATGTTTGTTTTGTATATTGTTGTCCTGTATGACGATATAATGACGTGTTCCCTTATAATTGGGGTACGTAAATACCCAAATATACCCTAAGACCATGTACAGTCAGCATCAAATACATAGATAGGATAGCAGTCAAAATGGCTAAATATATCGCAACACAACCTTATTAAAGGTGTGTTGCGATATATTTGACCACTTTCGCTGCTCCTATTTGATGCTGACTTGAAAAAAAAAAGTTTCTTTAAAAAAAAAAATTGGGACAGGTTTTTGTTGCCGACTGTACTTTTTCTTTGCACTGTCGTCATCTGCTTATCAAGACAATTGAAACGAGCCCAAACACGATGTTATGCATTCTTTTAGCACAGAGTTCCTGTGGCCACCTTCCAGCTCCATCATCAGATCTGCTCCATGGTACCAAATTATTGCATTGTCAAAGAAATTTCAGCTCAACTGGATACTGGGAAGTGGACCAAATTTAACTTGCAAGAATCCATTACGTAAGACAATTTTAACCAATTTCTGACCCCCCCTCCATCCAAATCTATTTTTTCTTACGTAGGGGGCTACGTAAGAAAAAATAGACTTTGATGAACCCCCTTTTTTAATCTTACGTACGATCAGTATCTAGCAAAATTGCAAAGAAAAAGTTGCAAAATAAAAACGCTTTAATTTTGCTTTTGAACAATCTAGACCCCCTTCTACCCCCATGTAAGAAAAAATAAGACTTGTTCAGACCCCCTCCCCCCAAATCGTCTTACGTAATTAATGAACAGCCCTTTACAGACAGAAAACAGGTGAAACTAAAAAAAAAACTCTAATACCTAAATAAATATAATTTTTATTATGTAAATTTGGCCTGGCAATGACATTATGCATTCACAAAAAAAAAGCAACATACAGTCGCATTGAGAACCCCTCCTTTTTTGAAGTCGGTTAAAAAAAGTCTAACACTTAAGTATACAGGGTGTCCCAAAGTCGCACGATACAGTGACACCGGAGGTAGACCAGCCTAAAACGAACCGAATCAGCCTAACGTGCCCTCAGTAAAAGTCGCATGGCTTTCAAGATTGCCAGTTTGAATTTTGTACTGGCAACTAAATTTAAACTGGCAAATCTTCAAAACCATGCGATTTTTATTGGTAATGTTAGGCTGGTTCGGTGTGGGAATGATGTGTAACGCATTTCCACAGAAATATTTCAAAAAAGAAGGCTGAGGGCCTAGTGTAAGTTTTGCAACGTTTTTTACGTCTCGATCGCGTTTGCGTAAAAGTGTCACTTTGTATGGAACTGTCAAATGTTTCGAATACGCGCCGCAAGGGGCGCTGTCACGCTTCCATACTAATTGAGACTAAACGCAAACGCGATCGAGACGTAAAAAACGTTGCAAAACTTACACTAGGCCCTCAAGTTCGGTCCGTCTTAGGCTGGTCTACCTCCGGTGTCTCTATGACGTGCGACTTATCCTATAGGATGTCCTTTATGTACATGTGACGTTCTCAATATAAACGGACCTTATCGAGGAAGGCAGTTACGCTGTTCTTATTCCTGTAACTATACGAATACTATGGTAACAGTTCTAAAAACGGCGTAACCGCCTGCCTCCATAAGGTCCCTTTATATTGAGAACGTCACATATAGGGGATGATCTATTTGCGAGCCGGCGAGCCAACGGTATAAAGTTGACTCGTCGACTCTCGTAGTGAATTGGCGAGCAAAACAGCCGACTCTCATACCACACGGACTAGGATTCCAAGTATGCACAGTACCTATTGCACAGAGCCATCGAGCCAATCCGCCGGTTTTTAAGACTGCGGACTTGTAAGATGGATTTAGACGGCGCGTGATTCGTGTTTCAATGTCGCCTAAACGGCTGAACGGATTTGGATAAAATTTGGCACAGACATAGTTCAGAACCAGGACTATGTGTGTGCTAAATTTTATCCAAATCCATTTAGTCGTTTAGACGAGATTGAAACACGAGCCTGGGTCGGCTCGTGCTATCACGCGCCGCCGTCTAAATTTGCGAGCCGGCGAGCCAACGGTATAAATCGTTGGCTCGCTGACTCGTAGTGTTCCATTGGCGAGCAAAACAGCCGACTCTTATACCGCGGACTACGATTTCAAGCATGGTTTTTAAGACTGCGTACTTGTAAGGTGTTCCATTGGCGGTTTATCATGCTATCTCAATTAGCTTCAGTACCCATCATACCACCGAAGGGGTAGGTCGCATTCAGCAGCCAACATATATATAGAGTGGCTATTACGCAATTCAAATATTCGCTGTAGTTTTGGTTATATTTACGGTTTTTAAATAGAAGAAAACGCTTAGGTCCTCCAGCCCAGGAAATTATATTTAACATATAGCTGTATTTTCTATCAGAAAATAACGAATTTGGAAATAGCAATTATTCTCAATATTTTGGCAAAGTTCAAAAACGAATTTCAGATGCAACGGGCATTTCTCGGCCAACAATAACAAAACTGATAAACAAGAAAGAAGATAACAAGAAAAATGAAAGTTCAAATCCAAATAATGTTAAGTTAGGTAGACTACGCAAAATTTTCTGTCTAGATCTTGATGACTTTGATTAGTAATACGACGTATGGTTTATAATTTCTATCTAATTTATAAACTAGTTCCTACGATCCAGGTCCTAAGGTCCAAATTGATGGAAACGATGAATTTTAAAGGCTGAGATTTTACATTAAAAAAGATACTTCGCCAAATGGGTTTTTGATTCAAGAAAATAACAAACAATAGAAGAATGCTGATGGAAAAGGATGACGTAAGACTAAAAACAGTAAAGTATCTGGACTTAATAACAAAGTATAGATCTGAAGGGAGAGATACACATGCAGGTAGTGCCAAAGGATTTGTTCCGGTTGCTCTGCTTATGTACAAGTCTACTGATAAGACCGGTGATTATCACGATGCCATGTCTTGTCTCCAAATTGTGTATTTGTTGCGGATAATGCTGCTTATCACAATAAACCCATTATCAATTAAAAAAAATAAAAAAATGTGGAACGCCCACCTAACTCGAATACAGCAAAGCCGCTAATGATAAACTGGTTAGAAAAATATAATATTCCCTTTGATCCATCATTAACCAATTATATGAAACTATTATTTGTCGTCATAAACAAGACTGTGTAGAATATTCAATAGACAAGATTTTACATCAACATGGACACAGTGTTAAGGTTACCGCCATACCATCCCGACTTCAACTCAATTGAAAACATATGGTCCCAAATAAAAGTTTACGTATCAAAAAGAAACAGACATGAATATGACTACAGTAAAGAAACTGATTAAAGAAAAAATTAATATGATTGGCCCGGGTGAATGGAAGAAAGTTTGTGATCATGCCATCAAATGTGAAAATGAATATCGTTCACAAGAACACTCGATGGATGATCATATTGATAGTATTGTCATTCACGTCAATGAAAGTACTGACGATGACACGTCTGACTGTAACTCAGATTGTGAAATGGAAAATGTTGAAAATATTGATCTAAATATTCAATAGGTAATATTAATATTTTAATAAGTAGGTAATGTTTTAAGTGTGTAGCGTCCTGAGTTTTATTATTGTAAATATTTCAAAATACGTATACGTTATTTGCTGAATTTTATGTTAACGTAAGGAGAGTGTTTCGTTTACGAATGACAATAAAAGTACTACTTACTTACCTATGAGTGTATTTCTAAGTTTCATAGGGTGGCTATAACATCTCTATATTATACAGTGCAATATGCTGTCATTTTCATTTTGACATTTGACACTAAACAATAAAGTTCCATATTGATGGATATGAAAACGACACTCATTTAATACAATCATTGATTGACAGTTCGGGTGCCATCGTATTCCGATTGAGATACGAGTTTTCCCGAAGGAAAATTCCCACTTAGCGTTAGCGTTAGTTATAATAGCGACAATTAATTACTAAGAGTGCTGTATACACTTGCTTCGGTATTGCACACAGTATAAGAATATAATGCTAAATTGTTTACGTTTTCTTTGTGTAAATGCTATTAGTGTATCTCTTTAATAAATAAATAAATAAATAAATTGCGTCTTTCGAGCGTCGGCGTTCCCGCGACGCTCGAAAGACGCTAAGTGGGAAGGGGCCCTTATGCTTTATTTGCTGCACTTCTTTTGATGATCACTAACATTGTAAACTGTAGTAGTACCTACTTTAAGTATCACACCATAAATATTCTGCATGTAGTTGAACTATAATGTCGACAATTACGACATTGATGATAATAACAGTCTATCTATATGTACCTAACCTGTCGGTTAGAAAATTATGCTCAATAAAAACAAAAGGATCGAATTAAGTAGTTGTTGAGTACAGTCGAACTCAGAAATAGCTTAACATTTTAGTACCTTGTCTCAGTAAGGTGTTAAGTGAGAGTGGTAAGAATGAGATATATAGAAAGATCTGCATCAAATAAAATGTATTCCTATCGCACGCCTGCGTCAAGTTTGTTTAAATTAGCACTAAGCGAATGGCACCAGTATTAGACAAGGACCAGTGTTGGAAACGTGATTCTTTATTTAATTTTTCGAATGAAACTTTCAAGCGTTCGATTCTCAAAAATCCCGCTGCACATGGCTCGTCATGAAGATATAGGTCTTGAAATATTTCCATCTATGTAATCAAGATTCCTATCCGTGACTGTACCACACTAACCAATGTTACAGATGTAGTACAAAATGATTTTCCTTCCTACTTTATCGGAAAAGTTCGCATTTATCGTGCTCTCTCAATTAGCTTCAGTGCCTACCCATCATACAGCCGCAGGGGTAAGTCGCATCAGCAGACCAATATATATATATATATAGAGTGGCTAACAAATTCAAATATTCGCTATAGTTTTGATTATATTTACAGTTTACTTATAAAAAGGTTGTATTACCATGCCGAAACCTCGAAAACGGTTATTTTGCTGCATATTATTTTAACGTAAGGAGAGTGTTTCGTTTACGAATGACAATAACAGTACTATTTACCTATGAGTGTATTTCTAAGTGTCTTAAGGTGGTTATAACATCTCTATATTTTACATTGCAATATGCAGCATATTGCTGTCATTTTTCATTTTGACATTTGACACTAAACAATAAACTTCCATATTAATGGATATGAAAACGTCACTCATTTAATACAATCATTGATTGACAGTTCGGGTGCCATCGTGTTCCGATTGAGATCCGAGTTTTCCCGAAGGAAAATCATTTTGCACTACTTCCTGTAACGTGTCTACCTACCAGCAATTTATAAAGTTAAAAAAGCATGAAATAAAAAAAATAAATATAAACGTGCTAATTTGAATTTTGTACAAGATCTCAAGAACACTTCAGGTTTTGGATTCAAGTTCACCCAAAATACCATTTATTTTGGGTGATGTAATGTTAAGTAAATTAATGAGAAATGACAATAAAACTCTTTACTGCCGCACTCAGAGACGTCAATTAAGTTTCAAGTTTCATTAAAGTTGTTGCGTCTTATTCTATTGCTATAGCAAAGAAAGTGACAGCAGCTACTTTAATGAAACTTAAAACTTAATTGACGTCTCTGAGTGCGGCTGTTAGAGTAATATATAAACAGGCTTCACAATCTATCCGGCTTAGTACCGATTTCACCTTACGATGTTAAATGTTAATCGACTGTTAGTTGATACATTTTGACAGCTGTTAACACGTCTGTTAAGTGGTTGGTGAAATACGACATTAAACTTCGATCGAGCCTGTCTCATCGTGTTCGCATCAAGATCCCTCAAACAATTAAAGGTACCTTTCAAAATCTTAATTCATTTCTTAACATTAAACTATTATTTGTGACATTCTCAATATAAAGTGACCTTATGGAGGAAGGCAGTTACGCTCTTCTTATTCTTGTAACTATACGAATACTATGGTAACATTGGTAACAGTTCTAAAAAAAGGCGTAACCGCCTGCCTCCATAAGGTCCGTTTATATTGAGAACGTCACATTTGTCTAACTAAGGGCCTGTTACACAATCGACAAGTAAATTCATCTGTTAAATAAAGATAGCCCTCTCCTTGTATATTTTCAAGTGTAAGAAAGGGAAAGGCCTGAATTTATTTGACAGATATACTTTACTTGACGATTGTGAAACAGGCGGTTAGTCTAGTTTTTTTTTATGTTTAACATATATTCTGGAAGAAAACAATTACGTACCTACTTATTTCAAATAGAACATTTCAAGAAGTCTGTTGACTTTTTTAACCGACTTCAAAAAAAAAGGAGGTTCTCAGTTTGACCTGTATGTTTGTATGTATGTATGTATGTTTGTCCACGATTATCTCGCGTTTGGCTGACCCGATTTAGATGCGGTTTTCAGCAAAGTATTTGTTACATTCTGGAGAAGGTTTTGGTATACAAGAATAATGGATACCACGTGACGTCATCCGCATGGATTCGTTATTAAGCGATATATTAGTTCAACTCGACCGATATTGTGTTGACGCGATTTTTTTAGTGATAGTTATACTCGTATCACGAAAAAGCGAAAAAAAATGTAATAAAAAAAGACGAAAATAAAATTTTTATAAAAAAAAATAGAACCGTCTTCAAAAAAAACCCACTAAACAAGACTAAATAATGACCGGCTTCCTAGGAATTGCCTATTTGATGGGTGCCTAATAGGTACATGGAATATATCGAAGTCGGTGGCAAGAATCATGTGACATTGCTATTGTGTAAACCTACTTGACACCGGCTTAGATATATTCCATGTACCTATTAGGCACCCATCAAATAGGCAATTCCTAGGAAGCCGGTCATTATTTAGTCTTGTTTAGTGGGTTTTTTTTGAAGACGGTTCTATTTTTTATAAAAAAAAATCAATTAATTTATTTCATTTTATTTGCTTTATTTTATTTATTTGGTACATTGTAGAGGAAGTGTGTCCGAGTCATTTGTGGCGCCTGGGTTGATGAAACATGTGTTCCACTTTTTAGGAGACTCCATATTTTACCGTTGCCTTTTCTGTAGGTATGTACAGGAAATATGTGTTTTTGTTAAATCGCAACAATCTTTGTTTAAAAAGCGCGGGGAAGTGTTTCAACGGCATACAAGGGCCAAAATTATAAACCGCCTTTATAAGCCTCCTTGCCATAAGGCCATATATGCCAAAAACGTGTACAATATGTGCATACAAATCTATAATGCCATACCTGAAGGCATACGGCTGCTCCAGGGAAATAGGTTTAGGAACATGTTGTCAAACTGGCTCCTGGATAAATGTTTCTATAGTGTTAAGGACTTCCTCGAGCAATGTAATAATAATTTGTGATTGTTGACATTTATTATGTATTGTTAATTTTATTAATTCTATTTGTTTCTATTTGTAATTGACATGTACTTTATGATTTATAATTTTTTTTTTTTATTTTTATTTTTTTTTATTTTTTTTTTATTTTATAATTTGACATACTATTATTGTACTGACAAATATTTGCATGCTTGCTTGCAAGCTGAATACACTGAACATTATTTATTTTTCAATTTGACTGTAACATCTTGTAAACTGTATTCTGCAAATAAATTATATTGATTGATTGATTGATTGATAAAAATATTTTTCTTACCAGGAAATATTTTTCACGTACTTACCAGGAAGAGGTAGAGGAGGACGATTCTTGATGTTAGCTTCGGCGCTTCCCAGGGAAGATTCTGAAAAAAAAATACAAGTGTAAAAAAATCAGTTAAAAAAAAAATTACATATTCGCCAAAATAAAGTTAAAACCTTCCTAAAGGCATCACAGGTCATTCAAACGGAAATCTGCTTCTCGTTTTGAATACATATATATTTTAATACAAGATAGTGTAAGACGCTGATTGTTTTTAGGGTTCCGTACCCGAAGGGTGCCTAACGTCAAAAACTAAATAGGTAACTAATAATAAAAAAGTCAATAACTAAAATAATAATGGGAGACCCCATACAAGAAACGTTTTTATAACGTTTTTTTGTATTTGTTCTATAGTAAAAAGTGTAAAAACGCTAATAAATACAAGCTTCTGGTTGGTACCTAATTTACAGAACGAACCCTATAGAAAAACAACAAATACTAAAAACCGGCCAAATGTGTACGGAACACTCGGTGCGCGAGTCCGACTCGCACTTGACCGGTTTTTTAGACTACATGACACGTGTTTTAAATAAATGTGACGTTCTCAATATAAACGGACCTTATGGAGGAAGGCAGTTAAGCTCTTCTTATTATTGTAACAATACGAATACTATGGTAACAGTTCTAAAAACGGCGTAACCGCCTGCCTCCATAAGGTCCCTTTATATTGAGAACGTCACAATTATGTATGGATTATTACCGTGGCCAAGATACAAAGCATTGACTCCGACGAACTCGTAGATGTGGCTGTCGGTGTCTGCAGCAGCGCGGTTTGGGGGTTTGGCGCCGCGGAGGCTCGGGGCGGAGCTGTATCTCGCTAGAAAGAGAAAAAAAATGTACCTAAAGTAAGGCCAACGAGAGATAAAGAATGTAAACAAGCTTTCAGGAATTCAAAACATTTTTTTTAATCAAATCAAATCAAAATATTTATTCAGTAAATTGGCCACGTACGGGCTCTTTTACACGTCGGTAATATAGAGTGAATCTACCAGCGCTTCGGACAAGACCATCATTGCGGAGAAGCGCCGCAAGAAACTCCAGGAGAAGGTCATTTTTTCAATCATAAAATACAACAATACTTAAAAGTAAGTTACAGTTACAGTAAAGTAAGTTACATTACAAGGTAATAAAGTAACAAATTAAACAAGTTAAAGAAATTATATTATACAAATTTCAAACTTCCTATTGTCGTCGACGTCTGTATCAGAAGATGATTCCGAAGGGTCCGAATCAGCTGTATTTATGACAAAACTATCTATTATCAATCATGTTGTCAATTTGGCTATAGAAATTGTTCTCTATTTTTATGATAACACACAATTTCGTCATTTGATAGCAGATACATTTTGGATTACTTCTTGAGTGGATTTTTTCACATCTTCAAATTTATATGTGGTATTATTGCGAGCTACGTGTAATATTTTCATTATTATTATTAGCCTGGAATGTCCCACTGCTGGGCAAAGGCCTCCTTCTCATCCTTCCACGTATCTCGATTATGGGCAATCTCCTGCCAATCTTGTCGAAAGGTGTCAAGCTCGTCTCGCCATTTGCGAGATAGATAGTTTATTACCTGGATTAACATATAATAATAAATAATAATATACGTCCCACTGCTGGGCACAGGCCTCCACTCACAACGAGAGGGCTTGGGCTATAGTTCCCACGCGGGCCCAGTGCGGATTGGGAACTTCGCACACACCGTCAAATTGCTTTGCAGGTGTGTGCAGGTTTCCTCACGATGTTTTCCTTCACCGAAAAGCTCATGGTAAATTTACAAATTATATTTATTTCGCACATAAATTCCGAAAAACTTAGAGGTGCGAACCCACGACCCTCTGCTTAAGAGTCGGCAGGTCAAACCATTAGGCTACCACGGATTAACATAAAAAATACTTTTTATCCCGGAAAATTTGATAGTTCCCATGGGATAAGTGAAAAATGACTACGCGGAGTCGCGCTAGTTGTATATAATAGTGTGTGCATCGTATAGACGACATCCTAAGGGTCAAACACAACACGATACGACGTCGAAATACACGATGTGACGTCGTGTTATGATCCGAAGTCGTGTCGCGTAAACATACGACACGATTTGTAAAAGTTCACGACATGGCGTCGTATCGTGCAACAATCGTACGCGTTGAATTAGTTTCCCATTTCTTCCCTGTTTCTTTCCAATGGGGGTTGATTTTAGTGCACCCTGCGGGCTTACCTTACATGGACGAGATAAAATTTGACAGGTGCTAGGGAAACGAATACGTCTATTCCATATTCTAACGTAAGACTTAACGCTTTAAGTTTAAAATAAAAGTGTCTCGTCCTGACTTTTATTACCTTTTATTACTAAGCGACTATAGCGATTTTATCAAGACGGGACACTTATTTCAAACCTTAAGCGTTAAGTGTTACGTAAGAATATGGAATGTATTCATTTGCCAAGCTCGCTGTACAGTATCCAATCCAAAGGAATATTCCCTCCAAATTTCAAATCCCTAGTTTTAGCGATTTAGGCTGCATGTCAGTTGTGACGTTCTCAATGTAAAGGGACCTTACGGAGGCAGGCGGTTACGCCGTTTTTAGAACTGTTACCATAGTATTCGTATAGTTACAAGAATAAGAAGAGCGTAACTGCCTTCCTCCATAAGGTCCCTTTATATTGAGAACGTCACAGTTAGTCAGAGTTTTATATGTATAGATTAGGTGGTGATTGTGACAATCCGACAAGTCGTGTCGTGCATCGTACCACGATCAGGGTCGACGTCGCACGATTTTGTTCGATTATTCGTGACAGTTACCTCGGTCGTTCCGGTCGAAAGAACTGTTGCCTGCCTTTAAATGTTCCAGTTTAATTCTTGATTGAGCTGAAATTATAAAAAAAGGTTGAAATCAGTTAACTTGACAGATAAATTCATTTCAGTACATTTGTTTTAAGTGCACGAGTGTCATCCATCTAACTTGTTTCTAATTTATTAAAAAAACATTGCTGCTTCTGTATACCTACTAAACTTGTTATGTGTACACGAAGAATAAAAGTATTCAAATAAAAATCGTCCATATTATGATATGTGAATGTGACGTTCTCAATATAAAGGGACCTTATGTAGGAAGGCAGTTACGCTCTTCTTATTCTCATAACTATACGAATACTATGGTAACAGTTCTAAAAACGGCGTAACCGCCTGCCTCCATAAGGTCCCTTTATATTGAGAACGTCACATAGGTACATTAGATATTACTATTAGATACGTTACACCCCTTCCACGCGTAGTCATGCACTAAGAAGGTATTTACCGTCTTTGGCTTCAGTGCTAACCGGTCACTCGTGTCGTGACGAACGCACGCGTCCCGTCTCGCAAAAAAAACAAATGAGTCGCAAAACATGGCGTCCTATTTATAAACGATGTGGAAATCACGTTGACACGACAAGGAACAACTATCAAGTTTCATTTCATTAGTTAACACCGCCATATTTTAAGGCAGAATTGTATGAGTTGGAGATGAAAGGTCTAGAGTGGCGACCGCGAACCAGGAAACGAAGTGGGCAGGCCACAAGGTGGACCGACGACCTGATACAGGTCGCGGGAAACCGCTGGATGACAGCAGCAGAAGACCGATCGTTGTGGAAAACCTTAGGGAAGGCCTTTGTCCAGCAGTGGACGTCTTGCGGCTGATGATGATTATGACGCTTTTTGAGATATTATTAATAAGCTCACCTTTTGATTTGAAATGGCATCGAAGCAACGCGATGGTTTGACCGATGATAATAAGGGCCACTATTACTCCGCCAACGATTGCAAGTATCATAATTAAATCTGAAAAAAAAAAACTTAGACTTTACTACGAAAAAACAATTGTGTGGCACAGGAAGTTACATCTATTGTGTTATTCACGACACGCCCCACTGCTTGAATCTAAATCTGATTTCTTTTTAATTTATTGTTATTATTTTCTTATTCCTCCTTTTCAGGGTTCCGTACCCGAACGGGACCCTATTACTAAGCCTACGCTGTCCGTCCGTCCTAACTTTAAAGCAAGGCTCGGAACCGGTTTAATTAAAAAAACGGTTATTACCGGTTTATTTCGGTTTTGCTCCGAACTTATCTAGGGAACGCGAACGCTTTGAGGACTTTATTTTAACCTAAATTAACCGGTTTAATCCATGAGCAGTGGGTCGTGCGAGGCCAGTCAATCGGCCGGACGGCCGCACACATAGACGTCAATTGACTTTATTGTTTGATTAAAGTTGCTGCTGTCTCTTTCTTTGCTATAGCAATAGAATAAGACGCAACCACTTTAATCAAACTTAAAAACCGGCCAAGTGCGAGTCTGACTCGGACACGAAGGGTTCCGTACCATCGTACAAGATTTAATATATACTTAATATAATAATCCAGCATATATACGTCCCACTGTTGGGCATAGGCCTCCATTCACAACGAGAGGGTTTGGGCAATTTGCCACGCGGGCCCAGTGCGGATTGGGAACTTCGCACACGCCGTCAAATTGCTTTGCAGGTGTGTGCAGGTTTCCTCACGATGATTTCCTCTACCGAAAAGCTCATGGTAAATTTACAAATTATATTTCGCACATAAATTCCGAAAAACTTAGAGGTGCGAACCCGGGTTCGAACCCGCGACCACGGCTTTTTAGGCTACCACGGCTTTTTAAGATTTAATACTATGTACTTTTTATTATTTGTTGTCATAGTGGCGACAGAGATACACACTCTGTGAAAAGTTCAACAGTCTATCTATTTCGGTTCATGAGATACAGCCCGCGGAGTAACAAAATTTAATATAATCACGCTTTATTTTTATTATTTGTTAATATAGCGGCAATAGACATACACATTCTGTGAAAATTTCAGCTGTCTACTTATTTCGGTTCATGAGATACAGCCCGGCGACAGACGGACGGACGGACGGACAGCGGAGGCTTAGTAATAGGGTCCCGTTTGGGTATGGAACCCTAAAAATTAATTGACGTCTCTGAGTGCGGTAACTAGATGGAGAAAAAAATAAAGATATAAGTATAAATACCTGGCTTCACATCTTCGTTTCCTGCTGCTGCTGAAATTAAAGAGAATAAAACATTACCTTAGAAAACCTTTTGCCAATAAGTAAGCTTTTTCAATCATTTTCTATATTCCGTCAGGTGTCCTGCGCACGACAGCTGTGCGTAGAAAACTTTAGCCGGTAATATCCTGCGCACGACAGCTGTGCGTACAAAACTTTAGCCGGTAATATCCTGCGCACGACAGCTGTGCGTACAAAACTTTAGCCGGTAATATCCTGCGCACGACAGCTGTGCGTAGAAAACTTTAGCCGGTAATATCCTGCGCACGACAGCTGTGCGTAGAAAACTTTAGCCGGTAATATCCTGCGCACGACAGCTGTGCGTAGAAAACTTTAGCCGGTAATATCCTGCGCACGACAGCTGTGCGTACAAAACTTTAGCCGGTAATATCCTGCGCACGACAGCTGTGCGTAGAAAACTTTAGCCGGTAATATCCTGCGCACGACAGCTGTGCGTAGAAAACTTTAGCCGGTAATATCCTGCGCACGACAGCTGTGCGTAGAAAACTTTAGCCGGTAATATCCTGCGCACGAAAGCTGTGCGTAGAAAACTTTAGCCGGTAATATCCTGCGCACGACAGCTGTGCATAGAAAACTTTAGCCGGTAATATCCTGCGCACGACAGCTGTGCGTAGAAAACTTTAGCCGGTAATATCCTGCGCACGACAGCTGTGCGTAGAAAACTTTAGCCGGTAATATCCTGCGCACGACAGCTGTGCGTAGAAAACTTTAGCCGGTAATATCCTGCGCACGACAGCTGTGCGTAGAAAACTTTAGCCGGTAATATCCTGCGCACGACAGCTGTGCGTAGAAAACTTTAGCCGGTAATATCCTGCGCACGACAGCTGTGCGTAGAAAACTTTAGCCGGTAATATCCTGCGCACGACAGCTGTGCGTAGAAAACTTTAGCCGGTAATATCCTGCGCACGACAGCTGTGCGTAGAAAACTTTAGCCGGTAATATCCTGCGCACGACAGCTGTGCGTAGAAAACTTTAGCCGGTAATATCCTGCGCACGACAGCTGTGCGTAGAAAACTTTAGCCGGTAATATCCTGCGCACGACAGCTGTGCGTACAAAACTTTAGCCGGTAATATCCTGCGCACGACAGCTGTGCGTAGAAAACTTTAGCCGGTAATATCCTGCGCACGAAAGCTGTGCGTAGAAAACTTTAGCCGGTAATATCCTGCGCACGACAGCTGTGCATAGAAAACTTTAGCCGGTAATATCCTGCGCACGACAGCTGTGCGTAGAAAACTTTAGCCGGTAATATCCTGCGCACGACAGCTGTGCGTAGAAAACTTTAGCCGGTAATATCCTGCGCACGACAGCTGTGCGTAGAAAACTTTAGCCGGTAATATCCTGCGCACGACAGCTGTGCATAGAAAACTTTAGCCGGTAATATCCTGCGCACGACAGCTGTGCGTAGAAAACTTTAGCCGGTAATATCCTGCGCACGACAGCTGTGCGTAGAAAACTTTAGCCGGTAATATCCTGCGCACGACAGCTGTGCGTAGAAAACTTTAGCCGGTAATATCCTGCGCACGACAGCTGTGCGTAGAAAACTTTAGCCGGTAATATCCTGCGCACGACAGCTGTGCGTAGAAAACTTTAGCCGGTAATATCCTGCGCACGACAGCTGTGCGTAGAAAACTTTAGCCGGTAATATCCTGCGCACGACAGCTGTGCGTAGAAAACTTTAGCTGGTAGGTAATATCCTGCGCACGACAGCAGTGCGTAGAAAACTTTAGCCGGTAATATCCTGCGCACGACAGCTGTGCGTAGAAAACTTTAGCCGGTAATATCCTGCGCACGACAGTTGTGCGCAGGACACCTGAGACGGGATATATATATAAAAACGAATTTCTATTTCTCTTGGTCACGCCGTAACTTGAGAACGACTTGGCTAATTCGACAAATTTTTTTTTCAAATATTCCTTGAAGTCTGAGGAAGGTTCTTATGAAGAGAAACATTGGATATTTCAACTTTAAGGGGGGGAATGGGAGGGCAACTTTAACCGAATCGAAACGAGGGCGGGTCGCTATTTTTAATAAGTTACTGTATATGTAACGTTCTTAATATAAAGGGACCTTATGGAGGAAGGCAGTTACGCTCTTCTTATTCTTGTACCTACACGAATACTATGGTAACAGTTGTAAAAACGGCGTAACCGCCTGCCTCCATAAGGTCCCTTTATATTGAGAACGTCACATATTTACCTGCAATTTCCAAATTACGTATTTTGCATGTAGTCTCGTCAAAATTTTCGTTATGTCGCATTGCGAAGATACACTCCAGCGTGGATCCGTTCATGTGTTTCTTTAGTTGATGCAACTGCAAAAAAAAACGGCCAAGTGCGAGTCGGACACGCGCGCACGGTTCCGTAACGCCCGATTTACTTTCAGCCGGTTCTATTATTTGTGACGTGCTCAATAAAGGGACCTTATGGAGGAAGGCAGTTGAGCTCTTCTTATTCTTGTAACTATACGAATACTATGGTAACAGTTCTAAAAACGGCGTAACCGCCTCTGGTTATTTTATGTTTGTGTTCGTGTGTTATTCGTATAGTTACAAGAATAAGAAGAGCTTAACTGTCTTCCTCCATAAGGTCCCTTTATATTGGGAACGTGACATATTGCGGCTGCGTCCTTGATACAGCCTACCCGTGTTTTTCTTAATGATTCGTACTTACTTTAGACGTAAGGGCAGTTGAGTTCTGGGGGTCCTCACGATAAAACGAGATAGAGGTTTCGGTTTGTGAATGATTTGGATCTGTGGTCTCTTTCTTCTTGAAAGTACATCTGAGACAAAAGAAATGTCACACTTTATCAACTGTAACTGTACTTATCCTGTTTCCTTAACTAACTTTCGATAAGTAGTTTACAGTAGGCTGCATATTTCTATATACAGGGTGTCCCGTAAATAGTGGATCAAATAAAAATTTTTAATAGGACAAGGCTACCAAAAACACTCTCATGTATGTTCAGCGATTTTTGCTAGTTGCGGTGATATTGATCATTTCAATTTGAATTTTTGTAATATTCCCTATGTCCATGTCACTAAAAATCCTTAGTTTAATGTTTTATTTCAGAAGTTTATCAATGGTATCTTACATTATTAGAATCATTAAGAATCAAATTCAAATTCCGCCTTTTCGAACGAAGCGCTTTGCATCATCTTTCATAATGCGTACTGCAAAGGAGTGGAATGCGCTTACGGCGTCTGTATTTCCGAGTGCATACAATCTGAACCTATTTAAAGCTAGGGTGAATAGGCATCTTCTGGGTGAGCTCGCTACATCGTAGACTGAATCTTCGTCCTCCAAGGGCGGGAGTTGGTCAAGAGCAAACCCATTATCAATAAAAAAAAATAAAAAAAAAAAAAAACAGCGAAGTTTTTAAAACAATTTGTGAGATTTTTTAAAATCAACTTTTTAAGTAATTACATAAAGTTGGTTTCTCCATGCTAGGTAGGTATGCCCATTGTTTGTTTTTCACTTAGTATGGAAAAAAAAACTTTATGTGATTACTTAAAAGGTTGATTAAAAAAATCTGGCAAATGGTTTTAAAAACTTCGCTGATTCGTAATGAATTAAATAATGTACAAGTAAGATACCATTGAAAAACTTATAAAATGAAAAATGAAATTAAGGATTTTTCATCCTTTCATCCATGTCGGAGATAAGGGAGAATTACAAACATTCAGATTAAAATGATCATCTCCGAAACTAGTTAAAATCGCTGAACAATTGTGTTTGTAAAAAAAAAAAAAAAACATACATACGGGTTAAATCGATAGCTTTTTAGCTGCTCTATCAGCCCTTAACGGCTTGACATTGGTTTTTGGGACACCCTGTATAGATAATAACCTGACCTAACTACAAAAACTATAACCCTACAGGCGACTAATATGGCGCACCCTTACAGTTTTTATATCTGGGGTCCTAGTGTAAAAGGGTATAAGTCTAGTCTACTCTGAAGGTATATGATTTATATATAGCCTCTTTTATTGAGAGTTAAGTTGACTTATACCACAATTAAACCCACCCATTTTCACTAGGCCCATAGCTTTGTCTTGGTTTTTTATCTATTTATTTGTGACGTTCTCAATATAAAGGGACCTTATGGAGGCAGGCGGTTACGCCGTTTTTAGAACTGTTACCATAGTTGTATAGCTACAAGAACAAGAAGAGCGTAACTGTCTTCCTCCATATGGTCCCTTTATATTGAGAACGTCACAATTTATTTAATACTCACGTTCCATTAGATTGTAATTTGTCAGTTCCTGTGACCTGTATTTTAAACCACTCTCCTTCATACAGCTTCCCGATCGATGGAAAGCTACATACATTCGTAGAATTGACTCTGGAGATCCGGAATTGCATGGTTTTGTATTCTGAAACAAATAAGTTTAAAGGTAATTTGTGACGTTCTCAATATAAAGGGACCTTATGGCGGAAGGCAGTTACGCTCTTCTTATTCTTGTTACTATACGAATACTATGGTAACAGTTCTAAAAATGGCGTAACCGCCTGCCTTCATAAGGTCCCTTTATATTGAGAACGCGCGAACGTCACAAATGTAGTTTCATCCTTATTCGGCACTTTATCGCTGGACACCCTGTATTAAAGTAAAATTACTATAGCCTATAAAATTACTTATAATATAAAGCTAATTGGTATCATTGTCTTCAATAAATGTGCTCTGCTAAAATGTTTACCCATTTATTTTTATCTAAATTTTTTAATTAATTTGAATTAATAAACATTTATTTTCTAATAATCTAATTTTTTTATTAATGCACTTTTTTGTATCTTTGATCCGATATGTTTACGATTTTGGGCAACTCGTTTTATTATCAACTTTTTTCAGTAAATTTGTTATCTTTAGTTGAAAAAATATAAATTAATATCAAAGATAGCTATACAAATATATTTATCGTAAGTATATAAAAATTTAAATCTTTAAGTTTCTACTACAATTGTCTTTTATTTATGTTTATCTAATTTTTCAATTAATTGTTTACAAATTGTATTGCTTCGTAAATGAGATCGGCAAATGACGGGTAAACTTTTTTATTTAATCTTTAACAATGGGTTCCGAGGCTATAACATTTTTATGTCTTACTCCACTATTACTTAGTTTCAAATAAAAAATAAAGAAAAAAAATGCGATGTTGCCAACACAGATTTTGTATGACAGCTAAATTATAATAGTAAGATAATTATAAACTTAAGATTGGTAAACAAATTCGTTGTAAGTTCGATCTTTCGCAGTGAACATTTTTGACATTATGAAGAGGTGTTTTTTTTAGCTTTTATTCGACTAGAATAGATTTTGTTATTATTATTGAACCCACTTCAATGAAAGTTTTTTTTTCAAATGCATGTTCTATAAGACATAAACAATTGTAAATATAAAACATTGTACTATTATTACCTAATTATTGTTATTTACGATTATTTGTGTATCGTATATTTATAAAAACAATATCGAATGTTGCCTTTGGAAACTTAAAAATGCTTGCAGTAAGAAAAAACGCATGGCTTAAAGGACTTAGCATCCAGGCCATAATCATTTAAAAAAAAAAAAGCCTCTTCATAATGTCAAAAATTTTGACAGGCGTTTCGGCAGCTATTCCATTCCATTCAGACAACTTATTAAGAACGGTTTTTCAATATTCAATATTAAAAAATAAACGTGTTATAATGATGAAGAGGTAATAAGGAATAAAATATGAAATATGTATATTTTTCGTATTCTTACATTAACAGTTGGTTTTTACGATTACGATGTTTAAAGGAAACTAATATTAACACTCATCAATAAGTAGTCATGAATTGGATCAAGTATAAATTTAAAAAAATTGGAAAAGTAAAAAGCACTAGTTCGCGAAAACCAACTTTCCGCACGATATACAGCTACGAAAAGTACTACTTTTTGAGCAACTGTGTTAAAAATATAGGTTACCTTGATTAGCACTAATGCAGTTTAAAAACACGATTAACAGACACTTAGTAAAACACATTGTGACGTTAATGTATGGCAAATACTGAGTTTGAGGAAGCTATGACTCTTTGTCTGTCTATTAGGGAACAATGATTCATTTACAACGATGGATTTTTATTAAAAAAAACCGATCATGAGCGAGTCGGACTCGCGCACCGAGGGTTCCGTATTTGGATGATTTGCAAAAATATTGTATATAGTTAAGCGAGCTCAATTAAGGAACAAACGAATTTCATTTTTGTGTAACGAAAATTGTGACGTTCTCAATATAAAGGGACCTTATGGAGGAAGGCAGTTACGCTCTTGTTATTCTTGTAACTATACGAATACTATGGTAACAGTTCTAAAAACGGCGTAACCGCCTGCCTCCATAAGGTCCCTTTATATTGAGAACGTCACTTTAACAATGCTAAGACGAATCTTATGACACCTCGAAACCATCTACGAGGGATCAAACTATACATAGGTCAATAACATTGTCCACTGGCAGTAGTTACCTTAGTAACAGTTCTAAAAACGGCCTAACCGCCTGCCTCCATAAGGTCCATTTATATTGAGAACGTCACAATTTATTATTTCAATAGTAAACTTAGTACCGTGATTCAGCGCACGAGATATCGCTGAGTGAATAAGCATTATCTTTAGTCAGAAAATACAACAGTTGTACAGTTGTACTTTTTCGCCTTATTCCATTGTAATAAGGTCCAAAAGTGTAAGTGTATATCTTTCTCGACTGTGTAGTCACAACACGGGAGTGTTAAGCCACTTGCTAAGATTCTTAATTCGGTCGGGTTGTCAAATCGTACACGGTATATTATAGGGCTCGTCGTGTCCGTTTCCGTGTTACACGGACACGTGTTTATGACCCGTTTCAAACGGGTATCCGGGTACCCGTGTAGTTAGTCCGTGTTTATGCCCGGACCCGGAACAACGGGTATTACCCGTCACCCGTGAATTGACCGAGGCTTGTAGAGTTAGTTACAATAGTCACCCTTATTAACAAACAGCCCACGCCTGCCTCAAACCGTCGCGGGTAAGGGCTCGTGCTTACCCGTGTGCGGGCTGAAACACGGACTTATTTACACGGATCCGTGTAGTTCGGACGGTTAAGAACGGCGCTAAGAACACGGATGGACACGTGTAACACTTGTATTGGGAGCTCTTTTACTATTGGAATTTGTAAGATTTGACAAGCTGACCGAATTAAGAATGTTAGCAAGTGGCTCAACATTGTGCGACTGTAGGTACGTGAAATTAGTTGTACGATGTGAGCTCGCTCCGTCGTCAACCTTCTCCTGACTCTGGTCTTGACTAGGATCAAGAGCAAACCCATAAAATGTGACGTTCTCAATATAAAGGGACTTTATGGAGGAAGGGAGTTACGCTCTTCTTATTCTTGTAACTATACGAAAACTATGGTAACAGTTCTAAAAACGGCGTAACCGCCTGCCTCCATAAGGTCCCTTTATATTGAGAACGTCACAAATATAGTTAGGAAGAATATGTTAACCAATAATAAATAAAAATAATACGCCTGCAAAAATAAAATAGCTCAATTCTCAGTAACATTATAAAATTGTACAAAATACAGGCGGTAGGCGCTAACGGCCACACAGAGACGTCAATTAACTTTTAAAAATTAAAGTCGCTGTCCCTTTCTGTGCTATAGCAATGGAATAAGTCGCAGCAACTTTAATCAAACTTAAAAATTTATTGCCGTCTCTGAGTGCGGCCGTACTATAAGAGCATTTTTACCCAACCGCCACTGAAGGAGGGTAATGATCTTTATCTGAACGTGACCTTGAACCTGGAACCAGTACTAAACGCAGTACAACGTACTCGCACACGCGACCTGGAACCTTCAAAAGGAACCGGTATGTTTTCGGTGCGGTATTTCATCATTTTATCGAATTTCACTTCATCGAACGTATCGTTTCATCGAATTTCATTTCATCGAAAGCTAATTTCTGCTGAAACCTTATTGTTTTCAGGTTATCAAGCATGGGTTACGTAGGTTGGGTTAGGTTAGACCTGTGACCACCAAAAAATTATAACTCCTGCACGTGGAAATGCCTTTCGATGAAATGAAAATTCTGCAAAAAATGATAGGGTTCGATGAAAGGTGTTTCGATAAACTAACAGCTACCCTTTCGGTGCAAATACCGAAATTTTTAACGGTAGATACTCTGAAACCGAAATGAAGAGAACCGGGTAAAAACCGGTATTGAACTAGTATTTTTGGTACCGGTTCCAAGCCCTGGTCGCGAATGTCTTTTATTTTTAGAGTTCCGTACTTCAAAAGGAAAAAAGAAACCATTATAGAATCACCTCGTTGTCCATCTGTCTGTCTGTCTGTCTGACAATACACTTTTTCTCAGGAACGCGTGGAGGTATCAAGTTGAAATTCATATCAAATACTTAGGTCTGCAATCCCTTAGAGGTGTGAAAAAATCAAAATTCTAAGTCAAAGCGATCAAAAGATACCTACGGCCGTTTAAATTACGCATATTCAAGGGAATCTCGAGAGAATCAAAACCTATGGGGTACTTCCCGTTGACTTAGAATCATGAAATTTGGCAAGAAGCAATGTCTTATAGCACAAGTAAAGGAAAAAATCCGAAGACCGTTAATTTGTAGTTATATCACATAAAAAATAAGTCCAGTATAAACTGACACGCACTAAGTGTGCACTCTCGTACTTAGTGAGTGTCAACTTATACTGGACCGTTTTTTATGTGATGTTACTATAAATTAACGGTTTTAGGATTTTTCCGATTTATGGTCACCTACATACTACTCTGTCAAGAAAGTACCGGGAAAAGATCAATAATACACAAACTGTTTGTTAATCATCCAAATTTATTTTATCACCTTCAAAGTATGCTCCTTCAGAAACGATACACTTACGCCAACGAATAATCCAATCATCAAAACATTTTTTAAACGCTGTTTCCGGAATTGAATTCAGTTCTCGGCGCGAATTCTCCTTTATGTCTTCTACCGATTGAAAACGGGTGCCACGAAGTGGTAATTTGAGTTTAGGAAAAAGAAAGAAGTCGGCAGGAGCCATATCTGGTGAATATGGTGGTTGCTCGATGGTATTTGTTGAGTGTTTGGTCAAAAATTCTTTCACAATGATGGCCTTGTGCGAAGGCGCATTATCGTGGTGCAAAATCCAAGAATTTTCATTCCACAAATCTGGCCTTTTTCGTCGAATTTGCTCTCTTAAATGCCGCATAACGCTCAAATAATATTCTTTATTTACCGTTTGACCTTCCGGCAAGAATTCCGAGTGCACAACACCGCGATAGTCAAAGAAAACAGTCAACATGACTTTGACTTTTGATCGACTTTGGCGTGGTTTCTTCGGTTTCGGTTCAGTTGGAAGGCGCCACTCCGAAGCTTGTTGACTAGTTTGCATGTCAAACTCGTAAACCCACGTCTCGTCACCAGTAACAATGCGTTTCATGAATGTTGGGTCGGAATTGACTCGTTCTAGCATGTCCTCAGCGACTCTCATGCGATTGAGTTTTTGGAGAAAATTCAGGTCTTTTGGGACTAGCCGAGCGGTAACATGTTTCATACCCAAATGATTAGTTAAAATAGTACGGATCGACTCGTGAGATACAGAAAGTTCGGCGGCTATCTCTCTCAAAGTTGAATGAGGATTTTCAGTCACTATTTCCTTCACTTTTGCGATGTTAACTTCAGTTGCAGACGTTGATGGCCTACCAGAGCGAGGCAAATCTTCCATCACATCTCGACCGCTTTTGAACGCTTTGTACCACTCATAAACACGTGTTTTTGATAAAGTCGAATCACCGTAAGCCTTCTGTAACATTTTCAGTGACTCCGAACACGAAATTCCATTGGCGATGCAAAATTTAAGACAAACTCTTTGTTCAATGTTTTTGTCCATTATGAAATTCGCAATACACACTAGATATGATATAACTAAAAACAGCACTGTATTTAATATAAATAACAGATGCAACTCAAACTCCGCGCCAAAATAGAAAACAGTTGTGCCAATCTAACAACAACAAAAAAAACAAAAATTTGAATTTGGAACCATAAACAAATCATCCATTCCCGATACTTTGTTGACTGAATGTACATACAAACATAGACTGTTAACATCATACCCTTCTTTTGGCTTCACTCAGTGGGGTAAAAAACCAAGGCTCGGAACCGGTTTAAAAAATAGCGGTTAGTACCGGTTTATTTCGGTTTTGAGAACTTTATTTTAACCTAAATTAACCGGTTTAATCCACTAGCTGCGGGTCGCGCGAGGTCAGTCGGTAACCAAACGCGTTGCAACTTGTTGTTGACTTTTGATGTGAAGGCGCTTGTTTATCGTGCTAAAGGATTATACCGTTTTTTTTTTTGCTCGAAACCGAAAAAATAACTTTATATAAAGGTTCCTCCAAGAACCGGTTTAAAACCGAAATGGATAGGTTTAGCGCCAAGTACCTACATGATAACGGTGTTTGGAAATTTAATCGGTATCCGAGCCTCCCAAAAAATCCTAGAGGCATGTTTATTTTATTTTTTCAAAAACATCTTCCGTTTACCAAAGAGTGACATGTTACGCAGAAGCGTCACAATCCAAATAATCAATTTTCAACCAAAAGCATACAACTACACACAACAGTAAGTAACCAATAAAGTTGACACAGTAAAAAATCATTTCATTCTCAAAAATTAAACTCAACACTCTTATTAAGATTTAAACAATAAAATAATTATTACAATCATTAAATTTCTATTCGTTGTAAATTCGTGACCTATACAATTTTCGGGAAAAATCTTTTTTCCGATGACAATCTCGTCACGTGACCTCCACCGCCGCCTTGCCAGTAGGGCGGACTACGCATGCGTGGGTCCAGTATCTGCCCAGACAAAATGGCTACTCGCAGCGCGTCGCCGAATTGATTAATTCTATCTACTCCCGTTCCAATTCGTAATACCGAACAAAAACCCGCCCGCCGCGTTGCAAGCTTAAAAATAACCAAGTATTATTATAGGAAGCGTTCAAAATAGCGCGTACGCATTCTAACCTCACTGTGCAGAACTCAAAAATTTGGAATCTGTGTTATAATTTGCAATGGTTTTAGTGTTTTTGCTGTATTAAAGTTTTGGAGTTCTTCAGGCGATTGGCTTTGGTAAGTTTCTTTATCCGTTACTAGTTCAGGACAGGTTATTATCGGTTATAATCGGTTTAAGCTGTTAAGATTACTCAATACTGGTACTTTACGTCTGTAATAATGTAACGTCTCTGTATTCGTCTGGCTGAATACAAATTGCATTTTATTTAAAAAAAGAGAAAAATCAGAATTTAAACCGCATCGAACACGTTTTAAAATTTCTTTACGTTTCAAATTCATATTTAGAACATTGAGAGTTCTAAATTTTAATTTTCACACGCAGTGCTATATGACATAACATAATGATTGAATAAGCTCAAAAATCATGTAATAGACGAGCGGCTTTCCCTGATTTTTTGGGGACGTTCGCTATCTCTGTTATACTTGAACTTCTGTCCTGCTCTAGGGACTTTCCTGAATGGGCGGTGGACATGCGCATTGAGACTTAGGCCTTCTTAAATATTTTACAAAGCGTTTTGCAAGAATTGGTTTTTGGTTACTCTTACAAATGAAGAAGTAGTTCAGTTTGCACGGTTGTGTACTGCCGCATTAGCGTATCTAATTTGGCATTATAATCAGTGATATAACATGATGTCATACCATTTTACATGTGTCCCTAATATTACGAATGTATATGTCTGTATGAGACTCCCAAAGTGGGAATATATCAGTGTTAATAAGATTGCGCGAAAATAGTTTAATTATAAAAATTTTGCGTGTTTTAAATTTATATATTTTACGGATATGGGTATTTTTACATAGTTTTCTTGTCATTTTCACTTTTGTCGCAATTTTACTTTGAATGTTAAAAGTCACATTAAAACGACATGGTTCTAATTTGTTTTGTTGACGTTACGCTTAACAATACAGTTTACTAAAATAATTACGATTTAAGAAGCTACAACCTTTTTTTAACGGTTTGATAAAATTTGACAGGTGCTAGGGAAATGAATACATCTGTTCCATATTTTAACGTAAGACTGAACGCTTAAGGTTTGAAATAAAAGTGTTCCGTCTTGATAAAATCGCTATAGTCGCTTACCCAGTCGATTCCATAAGTTTTATCACTACGAGGATTTATTAATATACCTACTTACATAAAAAAAAAAACAAGATTTTCATAACTCTTTTCATAACTCGAAACCTTGATTAATATATATATAAAAACAACATAAATTATTTTTGAAATAATATGATGTAAGAGGGGAGCCCAGCAGTGGGACATTAAAACAGGCTAAAAAAAAAAAAAAAATGATGTACCTACGAGATTTTAGAAATCTCATTTTTGACCGGTTACGACCGAGTAAAATTTCGCACGACGATATGTGACGTTCTCAATATAAAGGGACCTTATGGAGGCAGGCGGTTGCGCCGTTTGTACAATTGTTACCATAGTATTCGTATAGTTACAAGAATAAGAAGAGCGTAACTGCCTTCCTCCATAAGGTCCCTTTATATTGTTCTCAATATACTGCGCGCACATATACTGATTAGCGGCCACAACTTCTGTAAGGGTCTGTAGAGTCCGAGTTTGTATGACGCGTTGATTAGACCTTTAAATAGTGATATAAACACATTCCCAACAACTGCATTTCCTTTTAATCATCGATCAATCCTCAGCTCTCATTAAATTTACTTTACGACTTTGTACCTATCCATTTCGCAGTGATGCGAAAACTATCCATATCTTTTGCTTTATGAGTCCCGTTGATAAATCTAATGCTGGTCTGTAAACATTTCCTGAGATAAGAGGTTTCGCAATAGTAAGCATCAAAGCTGCTTTTTAGAGGACCGTGTTTTAATCACTTAAAAAAGTGAAATTTGCAGAAAACTCGTGCGCATTTCTAATGACGCCGATCGTAAATGTTAAAAGATCGTGCCGAAAATTGCAGCGACTACGTGACATTGAAATATTTTCTTTTTTCTTTTAAAGCTTTTTAATTCATATGTCATTTTTATTTATAATAAACATCAGTTCGTTCATTATGACTAAAACTTAGTGACAGAACTTATGGACTATGTACCTAGTAATAAAAGGTAATAAAAGTCAGGACGACTTATTTTAAACCTTAAGCGTTAAGTCTTACCTTAGAATATGGAATAGATGTATTAATTTCCCTAGCACCTGTCAAATTTTATCTCGTGCATGCATGTTAGCCCGCAGAGAGGAATTATAAGTTTAATTTAGCGT